>CM056510.1:2230078-3430078 GCA_029783415.1 Anisodus acutangulus | reverse complement strand
AATACCCCGCTGACTACGAGTGACCGGTCTATGACTCGAGGAAGAATTGAGTGAATTTTGAGAATTTGCTGGGCTTGGGATGGACTGGCCAGCAGGAAATGGGCCTGCTGGTTCAAGACCGACGCAGGTCGGGCCGAGAACGGTAATCGAACCGACCGATTCGGTGGTCGGATCGCCCAATCACTGAAATTGGCCCAGTGAGAGAGGTGGCGAGCAAAGGTCGACCGAGACGTGCCAGTGGGACCACGGCGATGGGCACCGAGAGTTTTGGGTACGGGAGATGTCCGAAAAATGGCTAATAATATACGGGGATATTTGGTCATCCAAAAAATTATATCGGGAGTATGAACTTTCGTAAAAGGAAATTGGGTTTCATAAAAAATGACATGGCGATTAATTATGATTTTCTTGGAGGATAAATCAAAGCATTTGTAACCACGATGATTCGACCGATAACCCAAAAACACACACGGAGTAGACCGAGCCTGAAGTTTGTTAATTGTGGTGGATGGGAATAACGGATAACACAAGCACCCAAAAACCCGAAGATGAGAATAAGACGGGTTCTTATTATATAAGATTTGGAGGGGGAAGAATATGTCAGACCTTTGGATGGAATTATGTTAAGGAGATATATTTCCATTTGCAGAGCATGATGCCAAAAATATGGGGGTACGGAAGCATGAAGTAAGAGAGTGCGGACAATGTTATTTATGGAATGAATTTTGCGTTCGGCTTTTCCATTTTGAGAAGATGTATGAGGGCACGAAAAACTAAAATTAATCCCATTATTATCACAGAACTCCCGAAACACCCTATTGTCATACTCTTTCCCATTATCACATTGAATATTTTTTATTTCTCTTTCGAATTGTGTTCTAATGAATGCTCTAAATTTTATGAAGAGAGAAAACACTTGAGATTTATTGGCAATTGGAAACGTCCACAAAAATTTAGAATAATCATCCAAAAAAAGAACATAATATCGATGACGTAACGAACTTAGAACAGGAGACGTCCATAGGTCGCTATGAATAATATCAAATGGCATTGACGTATGAGAATTTGAGTCCACAAATGGAAACTTAACATTTTTTCCTAACGAACAAGATTGACAAATTTGAGTACGACTCGTACCCTTACAAGAAATAAAGTTATTTATATCTAAAACTGATAAAATAGAAGATCCCGGATGACCAAGGCGAGCATGCCACAAGGAATGAGAAATGACTGCAAAAGCTGAAGGCTAGGCTTGACTCGATGGACTGAAATCGGGTGTAATAGGATATAGATCTCCCCTACTATCAAATCTCATGAGAGGACTCCCTGTCTTGAAATCCTTCACAGAAAAACCAAAATGATCAAATTCAACAGAAACGGAATTGTCAGTGGTGAACTTGTGGACAGACACTAAATTTTTAATCAATTTGGGGGCATGTAAAGTATTTTTCAAGATAAGGGGTGGATTGAGGGGAGACAACGTTTTATGACCATAACCTTTAATTGGAATAGAGTTACCATTTCCGAAAATTATACCACGAGGGTTGCTCAAATTGGAATAAGACGAGAGAGTACCTTGATCAGAGGTCATGTGTGTCATTTCGCCGGTGTCCATGTACCAATTTGGATCCGGTTGCATCAACCCAAGTGTGTGCATTGCGGCCTCAATGTCGGTGGGAGTGGAGCCCGCTGCGTGGTGAGTTTGCGGAGGCCGGGGCCCAAGAATCCCGTGAATCGACCGCGGGCCGTGAATCGCTGGAATTGCCGGGCCAGCTGGGCATTGGGTCGTGATCGCCGATCGTTGGGCTGGCGATCGACCAACCCACTGGCTGCTGGACGCTGCTGGAAAATAGGGGTTGTTGGTCCACGACCCATTGCCCCATCCCCACTGCCATGGGCCCCACTGCTGGGACCAATAGGGTGGTGGGCCACTGTTCACTGGCCGGGGCCCACTGCCTATTTGCTGACCACCGGAACCGCCGCGTTTGCCCCCTCGGTTTTTGTTATTATTCTTGCGCTTATTTTTACCGCCACCATGAGTACGATTTTGGCCCGAATTGTCAATAAAACTTAAAGAATTTGTGGAGGACGCCATCATGACGACGGGGCTTGCTCCGGTAGCCGTCTTTTTAGCCAAATCGGCTTCTTCCAAAGTACGCATGGAGTGGGCTTGATAAAAGGCGGGAAGAGGGTTGCTTTGACGAAGGAGAGTTTCAACTCCATTATAGGCCTCCGAAAGGCCGGCAACCAATTGTAGAACCAGACGATTATTTGTTACAGGTGCGCCAACATTACGGAGTTGATCCGCCAACTCCTTGAGTTTCTTGCAATATGCAGATACGTTTGGAAATTCTTCCATGCGAACTAGGGAGAATTCCTGCTCGAGTGTGACGGCACGTGAATGTTGGTTATCTTGGAATATGTCACGCAATCTATTCCAGGTAGCCATAGTCGTGGTATCCGACTCAATAATCATCTGTAGAAGGTCAACCGAAATAGTGGAATAGATCCACTGGAGAACGGTAGCATCCAGAGTAATCCATAACTGAGGATCCTCCGCGGGGAGAGGTGTAGCGGGAGTAATTATGTGATGGATATGTTGATGGGAGATAGCGTGAATTTTAAACAATTCTGCCCACGTCGCATATTGGACGTTTTCCATCTCAAGCACAATAGGGATACTGTTGTTGACGTTAGAAACCATGAGGGCAGGATGATAATTGTTCTTTGACATATTGAAAGAACAAAGAAGGAGTTGAAATTTGGGAATAGTAAGAGAGATTTGGAGAGCAGAAGACAAATTTCGGAAGAGAAAAAAAAACTCGAGAGGGGGGGTGGGGGGGAGGGGGTTCGGCCGAAGGGTACAAAGTATTGGGAGAGAAAACTTTGTTAGACCTAGTCTCTTGATACCATGAAAGAAATAATCCCCTTGATTATTTTCATTAATTGTAAGGTATATATACAAGTTACAAAATAGGAGAATCATATTCCTATTCTATTCCTAAAACCTTATTCTACCATAATTCTAACTATACAATTATGGTAAGTGTATATCCTAATTTAGGTAACAAATACATTACAATATACACAAAATATACTTTCCTAATATACAAATCTAGCCACTGCCCGTGATGGGCTTGACAGCCAAATCCCGTGATGGGCTTGACAGCCAAATCCCGTGATGGTCCTCAGCCTCAGCTCTGTCGATTTGGGTCACTGCTTCTGTATACCTGTGATATATACTTCTGTATATTCAGTGTATATCACGGGTATATTACCTTGTTTAACACTCTTTCTTATTTTTTTGATTATTATATACTCTTATTCCAATTTATGTGGCACTTTTTATTTTTTTATAGTTCAAATTATATATTTTTTCATCATATTGATATGAAAAAAATTACAACTTATACTACTTTTCATAGAAGTTTTTAATATTAAAATTTTTATTTTAAGATGTTAAGTTAATATAATCTAAATTAGATTTAAAGTTTAATTAACTTAATTCTTGAAAAGTGAAAAGTGTCAATTAATTTGAAACTAAAGAAATAGTACTATATTCTCAAGAAGTAACAATATATACCCTAATTAACACGTGCCTGAAACAAAAGAATGTTGAAGTGGTTTACTAAAAAGCACATTCAAACAAAGTTTAAAAGGAGAGGTTTTTCATATATATTATTTTCGTTCTAATTTATATGATTTAGTTTGACTAGATATAAAGTTTAAGAAATAAAAAAAAAAATTTGAATATTTTTATTTAAAATACGTTAAAATATTTATGTGATTATATATCATATCATTAAATATAAAAAATCAAATTTAAAATTAAATTATTATCAAATAATTAAATATATTATTTTTTTAAACTGATTACAAAAATATATATCATATAATTTGGAATAAATCAAGTATTATTAACCAAGTTATTTTTGAGAGAAAAAAAGGAATAGAAACAATGAAAAGTTGACTGTCAATGTCAAAACAGTTAATATGGGGTCATGTTGACCCAAAGGTGAAGAAGACAAAAAGGTCCAAGACAGGAAATAACAGGTTGTCTGTAATTAATATGAATAGTCACCAAACAGATGTAGACGTAGCTAGTGTATAGTCATGGGTCGTCGTACACATGATAGTTCAAAAGTGTACTCACTACTTTTCAGGGATTTCAAAGTTGCTTCATATCTTGCATGGTTTTCATTTTCTCAAAAACAAAAGGATTTTTTCTCCCTCCATACCAAATATATCATTTTTTTAAAATTAACTAAAAACAAAGTGAGTCATTCTTTTTGAAACACATGGAGTAGTTATTTTTAGAAGTTCAATATAAAATTAATTATTTTTTCTCATTTTACTTTTAGTACTAATTGTACTTGAAAACTATTAGCATCTCAATTATGACTAAATATTAAATGAGAAAAGATTATATAGTAAAATATAAATAAAAATAAAATAATCAAATATCCCTTCTGATTAATTATTTTTTAAGAATTGTGTAAATAAAAAACACCATCAGTATTTTGACATCCGCAAGAGTACTTTTTAAAGCAAAAGAGAGTAAGAGAGGGGAGAAAAGGGGGACAAAAGGCCTGTAGCTAGGGACTATAATAATTAAGGAAGAGAGAGATAGAGAGGAGTAAATGTGGAAGAGATATGTTGTTGATTGATACGTTGTTTTCTTAACCCTTCTCTCAGAAAAAGCGTGCCCTTTGGAGTGAATTTTCACATCTGATCTTCGCAAAGTGTAGGTGCAAACTCCAACAAGGAATAGAGTAAAGGCTATGGGAATGGGAAAGTCAAGGAGAGGGATCATTATGCCGTAACTGACACAAAGAAAAGAGAAAGAGGAATGGCATTAGTCAACTCTGTGTGAAAATTATGGTAAACCAACGATAATAAAAACATATTCGAGAGTAAAATATTAATCTCTCTCAAGTAGACTTTTTCGCTAATATAAATATATATAGTGTGTACAATATGAAATTCTAATATAATAAATATCGTATATCTATCATAATTATACAACACTAAATATTACAAAATATATAGAGTACATTTTATAATATATGTTAATACACCTCCTCAGTCGGAGCGAGAGGAGGCCAGACGCTAATACTGAATCTGAAGTCGAGGAATAACTGTCTAGGAAGACCTTTCTTGGTCCTTCTTACAGAGACTATCCTTTGCGTCAGTTCTGATCCATCCAAGGTTTCTTCAACCAAACCCATGGACTACAAGGAAAAGATAGAACATTGCCCGGCAACAGCAGCTGATTCAATAGCATATGGTCTTGGAAAGAACCTTTCATTCGATGCTTTTGATTCAGAGTTTGCCTCGATTTGGTACCGCTCGCGCGACCCGCATCGAAACCGTGCTTTACCCCTAGATGTCCAGTCAACTGATGCACCTCAACGCATTTCGGGGAGAACCAGCTAGTTCTCATCGCATGTGCCGTAGTCAAGAGAGAATCCTTTCTGTTTTCTTACCGGTCTAGTGCGCTAGTGCAATTAAGGAAGCCGCACAATGCAAAATGAGGTCTCTGGACTTCCTGTGTATTCATCCAAATTAGATCCATGAGAAATTTATGGACACGTTTACGAAACAGGAAGTCTTTCGATCCCATGCGGCCTGCACGCCTTATTTGAGACAACTAAGGCAGGCGGTGTTAAGGTGGCGCCCTACATACATTGAGCGGACTTCTTTCCTTGGGCTTTTGCCGCTTAATCCCCTTTTATAACATTTTCCACCAAGGTTGCTATATTCCTGTTTACTTTGGCGATGCGAAGGGCTTCCCCGAGACTTTCTAATTGAATCAGGAGCTTCCTTGCTCTTCTTTCTCTGGTTTTCTTTGTTCATTAGGCATCCGAGGACTTCTTTCTCAGATCTCTTTGTTGAGACGCCCATCTTGCGCTTGCGTCGAACTCCACTAAGGTAGAACTTTCAAAATAATGATAGGGGTCAGGGGGGAAGAGACCCTACCTTATGAGTATGTGGTAGTTGAATATATTCGCATACTGATACGAAGAAGGCGCATGCAACACCTTAACATGACCGAGAGAAACCTTCTCACGAACAAAGTGGATATACATCTCAATATGCTTGGTTCGCTAATGCTGAACCAGATGATGAGATAAATATATGACGGATATGTTATCATAGTAAACCTAAGACGCCTTACGCAAGGGACACTGAAGCTCCAAAAGAAGGTTTCGGAGCCAACATATCTCATCAACAACATTTGTAACGCCTCTATACTCTGCTTCGGTGCTCGAACGAGACAATGTGGCTTGCCTCTTGGCAGACCAGGAGATGAGATTATCCCCTAAGAACACACAATATCCAGAGGTGGAGTGTCGCGTGTCCGTACAACCTGCCCAATCAGTATCCGTATATGATAGCAATTTGGTCGGTGTTGAGGGGTATAGATGCAATACATAATCAAGTGTTCTCTTAACGTATCAAATGATACACTTTAGGGCTGTAAAATGAGGCTCCCTATGGGCATGAATAAGCACACCTGCTGAACGGCATAAGAAAAATCAGGCCTGCTGAAAGTAAGATATTGTAGTGCACCTGCAAGACTCTTGTAAAGAGTGGGATCATACACTGGATCACCATCAGCATCACTTAGCTTTGATTTAGAATCAACTGAAGTGGACATGACCTTGCAGTTCGCCATTTTAGCCCTGTACACTATCTCTTCTACATACTTACGCTGACACGAAAATATAGTATCTGCAGATCGAGTCACGAATATCCCCAAAAAATAACTCAATTTCCCCAAGTCAGTCATAACAAATTCAATTTTAAGTAATGCAATGATCTCATTTTTCAACAAATTAGAGGAGGCAGTAATCACAATGTAATCCACATATAACAATAAGTAAGCAATGTTACTACCTCGATGAAAAATAAATAGAGAATTATCACACTTGCTGCATACAAATCCAATCTGCATAATGTAGTGAGCAAAGCATTCAAACCACGCTCTGGGGGACTATTTCAAACCATAAAGTGACTTACGAAGACGACATACATAATTAGGGGCTTGCGGATGGACAAAAGCTAGCGGCTAGTGCATTTAAACAGTTTCTTTCAAGTCCCCATGTAGAAATGCATTCTTCACATCAAGCTGATGAATCGGCCAGTGCTTACCCATAGCGATACTCAGAATTGTGCGAATGGTAGCCGGTTTAACAACCGGATTGAACGTCTCACCACAATCAATACCCTCATGCTGATTAGTGCTATTAGCCACTAGTCTCACCTTATATCTCTCTAGGTCACCATTGTCTCTGTATTTATAATGAAAAAGTTACATGCATCGGATCACATTCACCCCATCCGGTCTAGGAACCAAATCACAAGTGAGATGTTTCTTTAAAAGCATTAAATTCCTCATGCATGGCCGCATTCCAATTAGGGTCAAGTTTGGCTAATTTAGAACTTTTGGGAATTGGGGATATGATTTGTGTGAATAGGTTAAATTGGACTTTGGGTTTGAAAATTCTGTATTGGGCACGGGTTTCCATACAGTGTGTAGGGGCGGGGGTAGGTTGGGTGTCTGGTTTGTGTGTTGGTGTTGGCTCTAGGTTTGGGTAGTGCTGTCGGTTCTGGGTTTGTGGATGGTGGACGGGCGGCAGTGGGTGGAGAGGCATGATGATGGGCTTATGGATATGGCTATGAGTCTTGGGTGATTGAGAAGGGTTAGTTGGGGTTGGTGATATGGTTAGAACTGGTGGAATTTAGGGAATCGATGTTGATTCCGGTGATGGTGTGGGTGAGGTAAGAAAGGGTCGCGGAAGTGTTGTCTGGGTGTGGTCACTGGTATAGTGATGGGTTCTGGGGTTGGGCACTATTTCAGTGATGGGTTGGGTTCCGGGGGTAGTTACTGTTGCGACATGTGGAGGTGACGCCTAGAGTGTTGGTTGGGTGTGCTGGTGGGTCGGTCGATGATCTGGGACTGACAGGGTGGTTGGCTGCCAGACTGCAGGTGGTGGTAATGGCATGTCGAGGTGGCGGACATGTGGCGGTGGTAGTGGTCGTAGCTACTGGAGGTGACAACGATGGTACAGTGACTGGATGACTGAGTAGGTGGCGGACGGCAGGGGAGGGTTCGAACTCCTCGAAGAATATGTAATTGATAGTCCTGAATTTTTGGAGGTTCGCAAATGGAAAGATTGCTTCGTTAAATATGACATGACGAGACACGATGATCTTACGGGAAGACATGTCATAACACAAATACCCCATATGATTGGGTGGGAAACCTAAGAAGACACAAGGGGTGGTACGGGGTGCAAGTTTATGTGGGACCGTGGATGTAAGATTTGGGTAACACATGACACTGAAAATTCATAGGTGATCATAAGAGGGGAGTCGACAGAATAAAATTTCGGTGAGTGTTCTATTTTGGAGAGTCTGGATTGGCAAAATATTTAGAATATATTCGGCCATTTTCACAGCATAGACACAAAAGGGAGGGAGAGAGATGCATGAAATAGGATCGTACGACCCATATTATTGATAGTGCGAATGATTCGTTCGGCCTTGTCATTTTTAGAGGAGGTGTGGGGACACGAGAACCGAAAAACCATGCCATTAGTAGAGCAAAAATTGTGAAACGCACAATTGTTGAACTCACGACCGTTATCACATTGAAGCAATTTTATGTGTTTTTCGAATTGTGTTTTGACATAGACACGGAATGCAAGAAACTTGGCAAACACTTCAGACTTGAATTTAAGCGTATAGACCTAGACAAAGTGAGAATGGTCATCTAATAAGATGAGATAAAATTTATGACCCAATGAGCTAGTGATGAGAGATGTCCATAAATCTACATGAATAATGTCAAAGGGAGAATACGTAATACTTGAATAAGACTGAAACATAAGGCGAACATGTTTTCCTAAAGGACAAGAAAGACATTGTTGGGCAAATTTTCCATTATTAAAATTAATTAAATTATTATTTCTAAGAAAATTAAAAATAGGGGCTCCTGGGTGTCCATGTCTATTGTGCCATGTTGACGGAGAGATTGTTGCTAAAGCGGTGATATGAGAGATAAAAGCAGTTAGAGATGTGGGAGGGGTGACACTGGCAGCAGACGTGGAGAGGAATGGATAGAGGTCCCCCTTACTATTGCATCTCGTAAGGAGTTTTCCGGTACGTAGGTCCATTACAGAAAACCCAAAGGGGTCAAAATTTATTGATACGGAATTATCTGTGGCAAATTTCCTAACAGAGATTAGGTTATTGATGATATTTGGGGCATATATGATGTTATTTAGGGAGAAGTGGGGATGCGGTGGTAGGGTTAGTGTGTGGTCAAACCCTTGAATTGGAATGATATGACTATTGCCGATCATAATAGATTGCGGAGTATTTTAAATTTCACAGTTGAAGAAGATTACCAGAATTGTTGGTGAGGTGAGACGTGACTTATATATCCATATACCATGCATTATCGGGTTGTCGAGGAGTCAAAGTGCCGAAAGCCTGACCCAAATTTGATTGGAGAAGTCCTAGAGTGGATTGTAGTCCAAGAAACTGGGCATGATTGTATTGGCCCGTTGGTTGTGCTCCCAGACTGCTAGGCCACTGCTGGGCAGTAGAAAAGTGGGCCATATCAGTGAGGCCCATCGAATTATATGGGGCGGACTTCATGGCTTTCGGACAAATTTTATTTTCTAGGGAAAAGGAAGGGAAAAAAACAGAGAGCAGTTTTGTTATTCTGACCAGATTGGTCGAAAAAGGAAAACAATCACTTTGTGTGTGTGTGTTTTTGGAAAAAGGACTTTCTAGAAAGAGAAAAAAATAAAAAGGGAACAAACAATTTGCGAAGAGAAACAAGACAATTTGCAGAGGGTTTAGACAATTTGCGGAGAGTTTAAGCAGACAAAAGCAGACAAGCCGCCACTGGTCAGAACAAAGTCCGAAAAAAGTAAAAAGGGGCGCGACTATCGTCCGGAGAGAAAAATAGAAGAGGGTTTAGACTCTGATACCACGTAAGATTGTATTAATCTCTCTTGAAGAGTCTTTCTCATTAATACAAATATATATAGTGTGTATAATGTGGAATCCTAATACAATAAAGATCTTATATGTATATAGCACTAAATATTACAAAATATATGGAGTACATTTTATAATATACATTAATAGTAATTTCATAATTAAAATTTGAGGAGTGTGGTGTGTATGCAGCCTTAATCCTACTTTGTGAAGATAAAGAGGTTGTTTACAATAGACCTTTGGCTCAAGTAAAACGTATTAAATCACGTACGGAAAGGAAATATAATATAGAATAAACTATGTCTAAAATAATGGAGAAAAGAGATGTAACATCCTGTACTTTCAAATTACGGTCTAAATTGCTAAGCGTGTATAAAATTGCTAGACATGTATAAATAGACCCGAGCGTTGGGAAAATTTATGTTATGTTCATGTATGCTAATAAAGAGATTAGTATATAAAAGGATTAAACCCAGAAATAATTTTGGAAGTAACAAGTATGACGACGGGGATCGAAAATAAATTTAGTGTGTGCATGAAGAGGTTATGGACTAGTGTCATATTAGAAAATTATGACATTGCATTTATGAAAATCTTATGAGTTATCAGAATTTAAGTGAATTAAAATCACGAAATTAATGGAAGACATGGAGAATTATGGAATTGTAGTAAAGACTAAAGAATTTAGTAAGAGTGATATTTGGGTATGTACGAGGGGATATCACTATCCAGGTGCCATTATGAGGAATATTGGTGGATGACTAAACTGTGGTAATAGTTTTATGTAGTACACGTGTAAAAGAGTAGAAACAACATGCATGACTACTATTTGTATAGAATGAAGCCCATTAGTTTCATTTAAAACTTTTAACGTGAATGGTGTAACAATATGGCATATAAGTACATATGATGTAGCAGCAACGTTCCCACCCTCTCTCATTTTTTAGCAAATAAATTTTATTGCTTTCGAAAAAACATACCTACCAAGTTCAATGAGTTAAGAAAACACAAAGAACGAGATAAAGATCATACCCACGCGGTTTTCTCCGGATAATAGCCAAACGAAGGTATGTTAAGGCAAATTATTTCTTTCGTTTGACATGTTTCATGTAATAAAATATAATCGGGATATTGCTCCATAACTTATTCTACTCTTAGTAGTTAAGAATATTCATGTTATTGATTCCTATGCTAAAAGCATGTCTAAATATGGTTCAGAGTCCTTATTGAGGCATACGGAAAATATGTTGATATTCACAGTATTAGCCAAAGGTGCAAGGATATTATGTCACTCGTGGTATTTTATAGTCATTCATGCATTTTCATTTGCATTGCATTCATATATTACCCTGGACCCACTGGTGCTATGCACACTACTATATGGTAAATATTATATATATAGGGGATATGGAGAAAGGGAAATGCGTTATATACGCACACCACCTGCAGCTGGTACAAACTATCACAAAAGAGCCCGAAGAGGCCAATATGATGTGATGTGATGCCTACATAGCTTATTGGGACGGGTTGCACGATCCGCAACACTAACATATATTGGGACGGGTTGCACGATCCGCAACACTAACATATATTGGGACGGGTTGCACGATCCACAACACTAACATATATTGGAACGGGTTGCACGATCCGCAACACTGACATATATATATATATATATATATATATATATATATATACCGCACTTGCATCATGCATATGTTAATTAACCATTACATGGTATGATGTCCACAGAGGCTGTCGTGGTAAGGAAATTGCCCGATAAGGCCAATAAATATGGACACTGCATTGTACATAACATGTAGGCAAGTGTATTAGGGCCCTAAGAGGCAGTTACTGCTGACCAGTTGTTTATGTTTCAGTTATTGATACATTCCTGTTATGCTGTTATTTATGCTTGACATACTCAGTACATCAGTCGTACTGACGTCTTTTTTGTCGGGGGACGCAGTGTTTCATGCTGGCATGTTCGCATAGGCGAGGCGACGACCCACGTGAATAGATTGCAGTGTTCAGCGGATTTTGGAAGCACTCCTCTATTTCCGGGGTGTCGATATGATTTTGGTATGTTACAGTTTTGCGTGTCTATATGGGTATGGCGGGGCCTTGTCCCGACCTTTGATGTTGCTACTCTTAGAGGCTTGTAGATAGGGTCATGTGTGTAGTAGTCGTGTATGGCCTTGCCGGCCTTGGTATGCATATATATAAGTTGGTTACCTAGTTGTTCATAATTTTCTTTCGGCTTAGTCCGTAATTAGTTATGATTAGATGTTCATGGTAAGGATGGCGGTACCCGGCGGGTGGGATCCGGGTGCTCGTCGCGGCCCTCCGATTTGGGTCGTGACAAGAACAGTAACAACAAAAAATTCATGTACTGACTTTTAAACACTTTCTGTAAAGACTATTTAGGGATTGAACACTTCCGTTCAACCTCGCCATGTACTGGCTTTTAAATTTCGCACCTTTTATTAATGCATCTTTATTCAGCAAAAGAAAAAACAATACGATAACTGAAACAATGAAAAGAACGGGTTATAGTAAAATTGATGAATAAAATAATAGAAAATTAATAATAATAACAATAATAATAATATTGATAAAGGAAACTAGACAACGCTCGAATATCTATTAATCTTCTATCCTAATCTTCAACCTCCATATTTTCCTATCTAGGATCGTGTCTAAATTATAAAAAATCAAAATTCAAATTTCAGTTAGAAACAAAATGCATCATGGTAATCTGTTTAATCAAACTTTTTTCAGAGTTATTCAAAACGTAATCATATAACAATCTGGGTGATAATCTTAAGTTCAATTTCATTTTTTAAATTTGAGTCTATAATCTCCTATCAGCAATCCAAAACATTATAAGAACAATCAATATTAATCGTCTAAACATCATAACAGTAATCTAATACCAACCTTCAAGCATCATATCAATAAGGTAATATACTTATCAAAATCATAATTAGAAACACATAGTTAGAACACATACCTTTAATCCGATATTCAGATCACCGAAGTAGTCTCACCCTCCTTTGGCCTGTATTTCCCCTTTGCCTTCTGCCATGGGTACTGTCGCCTAGGAGCACAGGAGTCGATTCACGGGTATCCTCTGACTATCCTTAAAAAGATGTTGTATTCTTACTAGTATGGTTCTAATCATAAGTTATCAAAGTATGATACTCTTATTCTTATGATACGAGAAAATAAATTATCTGATGCCCTTGAGTTGATTGAATGCTTATAGTTAAAAAGAAATAAGCGAAGCCAAAATGGAGATTATAACCAAGTGGGGGAGAATCTCAGCAGTAATGTAATTATTAGGATAATAATTTCACAGTCAGATATAATTAAAATTAATATAATTATTAGGATAATAATTTCACAGTCTAGTAATTATATATGATATAGTGATCTTAAAGATATGTTTGCTTGTCATATCATAATTATAGTGTATTTACAAGCGTATTGTTTGGTTGTAAAAGTATAATTACATAATTTGATTAAATTTTAAAAATAATAATTAATTATTAGAAATAAAATGTTAAGTTTGACAAATATGTGCCTTTATAAATGATAATAATTTACGTGTTTAATAAACATATTGTTTCTTGAAATGTATTAATTACTAATCATATATTTGTGACTACTATATATATATATATATATATATATATATATATATATATATATATATTTCAAAAGAATTTTGGAGTTTAGATATTTTTTCTTTAACTTCGGGTATTTCTAATTGTGTGTTTAATTTTGTGAAAGAGTTTTTTTCTAGTTCTTGTAGATGATATGATTTTCCTTGTATTTTTGCATTTATACTATCTTTGTGTATTGAACATGCTCTTATTAGGTTGAGATTTCTTGTTTTGGTTTTTTTATAAAATGGAATATTAATTTCTTTTTATTGAATTTAAAATATACGAAATCGTTATCTACCTTATATGGGGTGATAAGATCTATAAACGGTGTTCCTAAGATGACGGAACTTTGTATGTTATCTGTTAAAACAAATGATGTTGCTATAGAAACTCCGTCATTTTTAATTAACGCGCTGCTTTTGAAATCAGTATGGATTTTAGAGTTATTAGCCGCCACTAGTCTTTCACAGTTTTTTCCCTGAATTTTCTGGTAATATATCTATTTTTATGCAATTTAAATATGCTCCTGTTTCAAAAAGTGCAATTGTTTGAATTTTAAAAATGTCTGAGAATTTAAGGGTTATTTTTAATAGGTATATTTTTATGTGATTTGTTTTAAGACACTTAAAAAGTCTTCTGGGATTTCTTCTAGGCTTCTTATTCGGTTTTCCTCTTCCGGTTCTACGGGATTTTTTGAATCAGATTCTTTAGAATTGGAATCGTGAGAATCGGAGTTTTGTGGTATAGTTTTTGAAAGGATTACTTTTATTAATTTAGAATCTCATTTTTTTTCTTTTAATTCTTTTATTTATGATTTTACTTGTTTAATTCTTCTTTGTAATTCTCGAGTTGTTATTTCTTTTCTTGCTTTTTTCCCTTTCTCTAAGATGTTTGTTAAGTCATAGGTATTTTTGATTTCTTTCTTTTCATTGGTAAAAGATTTGAGGAGTTTATTTAAATATATTTTTTGGTGTTGGGTATATATGTTGTTTTAACCATATCTATCATGAATTCTTGATCGTTAGTTACTACACATATGCGATCTCCTTTATCTTTTTCAGATGAACTAGTTGTGACTAATTCGTCCTCTTGAAGGGGTTTATTATCTTCTGAAGACAGAAAAGTTTTCAAGTTTTGTCTCGGTGTTTGAATCAAAGGGATCTATCAGAAGATTAAAGATTTTTTGGATTTCTTCTTCATCAGTTTTTATGGAATTTAAGATGTCTTCTTTTTGTTGATCAGTGAGATAATTATCCCACCATCTTTTTAATGGACCAGAGAATCCTGCGATGAGCAGTTCTGCTATGGTCTTATCTTGTGCACAATTTTGTGTTTTATAGGCATTTGCAGCCATGGTCATTTGTTGGAGGAAGCTAAGGACATGTATTTAGTCATTTCATCTATGTTCCAATCGTAAATGGAAGAGGCATTAAATCAGGATTGAGCTAGGGGTTTTACTATTCCTAGGTCTGGAGCTGGAATTATTTGTAGTTGTTGTTACGGGTTGTTTCAATCCATTTTATTAACAAAGGGTGCTTTATTTTGGAATTGTTGTAAGGTATCACTGTTATCAGAATCATATGTTAAAGTTGTTATTTTATTACTTGATTGTGGCGTATCTGGAACAATGAGTTATGTATTAGAACTATTGGATGTCTCCATTCTACTAAACTGATCTTGTATAGCCTGAATAAATTCAGACTTATTTTGTTGGAAATTTTTAATACTATCTTTGGACACCTGAAATGATTTAAAGATTGGACTTTTTAATTTCATTTCTTTAGATGTTTCTGGGGAATCTATAGTGACTAATGGGTGGTTTTTATGTGTTTTTTACTCTATCTAATTATTTTCCTATGATATTTAAATTAATATTTGTAAAATTATTTTGTGCGAGAATGGTTTTTATATTTGTTTTTCATCTTCTATTGGATTTTTAAAATGAATTGCGTCTACAGGGCGTCCATGAATGTTAAGCTTAATACATTGTAGAGGGGGTGGTTGAACTGAATTTTCCTAGAATCAACTAGGGTTTTCCATTCCAGTGTTTTATTCCTGGTTGTAATAGGATTTACCGATTTAGAAAAGGGATACTCTATAGAATTTTGAGAGGAATATATTTCAAATCAGTCAAAAAATAGAATGTTTATCCTATTTTCATTTACAAACTCATAGAATTTTTTCTGTATTTGTTTCCTACTATTTAAAAAGTTTATAAAGAATCAAATTTTTTTTTCTAAGTTATATGTTTCATAAAAATCTTTTTGTAGGAATTTCTTATCTACTTGGAATTCTTTTCCTAAAACACAAATTTCGTTTACTATATTTTCTGTTATCGAGGAAAATGTCAGATTAGTAGGAAAATGTGGTAAGACTTATAAACCATATATAAAATCAACAAAAGAATATAAAAATAAGTCTCAGGACTAGTGAAGAGTATTATAAAAATCCTCGTTACAAAAATTCTAGAAACAAAAGAAATTCTAAAAAGTATGAATCTAAATACAAAGATATAACATGTTATAAATGTAATAAAAAGGGACATATCTCGAAATACTGTAAAATGAATAAACAATTATAAGAAATAAAATTAGATGAAGAAGTGATCAAAAAAATCTCTAATCTTCAAATAGATTCCTCTGATTCAAACTCCGAGACAGAACCTGACAATTTTTCTCTGTCTTTAGAAGATAATAAACTCATTCAAGTAGATGAATTGGTCACAACTAGTTCATCTGAAAATTCTGAAAAGGATAAAGGAAAACACATATGTGTATTAACTAAAGATCAAGAATTCATGTTAGATATGATTAAAAACATAGATACCCAACACCAAAAAGAATATTTAAATAAACTCCTAAAATCTTTTATGGAAGAGGAAAAAAAATTAAAAATATAATTTTGCCAAATACTTCTAAAAATACTTATGACTTAACAAATATCCTAGGAAAAAGTAAAAAGATGAAAGAAAGCAAAAAATAATAACAGTTCAAGAACTGCAAAATGAAATAAAACAAGTAAAACTAGAGATAAAAGATTTGAAAGAAAAACAAAAACAAGATTCTGAACTAATAAAAATGATCCTTTCAAAAAATACTCAGGAAAGTTCTAAATTCGAAAATTCTGATTCTGAAAATACAAAAGAACGGGAAGAAGATTTTGAAAACCAAAATCTAGACGAAATCCCAGAAGAATTCCTTAGTGTCTTGAGACAAATCACGTCAAAAAAATACCTAATAAAAATAACCCTTAAATTCTCAGACAATTTTAAAATCAAAACAATTGCTCTTTTTGACACAGGAGCATATTTAAATTGCATAAAAACAGGAATAATACCAGAAAAGTTCCAAGAAAAAACTCATAAAATATTAGCAGCAACTAATAATACTAAATTAGAAATTAAATTTAAAACCACCGCGTCAGTTATAAATAAGGGAGTTTCTATAACAACATCATTTGTTTTAGTAAAAGATATACATAATTCTGTCATTCTAGGAACACCCTTCATGAACCTTATCACCCCTTACAAGGTAGATAATGGTTTCGTATCTTTTAAATTCAACAACAAAAAATTAAAATTCCATTTTATAACAAAACAAAAAATAATAGAACTTCACCTAATAAGGGCATGTTCGATCCATGAAGATAGCATAAGTACAAAATTACAAAGAAAATCATATTATCTACAAGAATTAAGAAATAATTTTTCTTTCAAAAAATTAAATCCCCAATTAGAGAAACCTGTTATTACAAAATCCTCTGACTTAGGGATTGAGCGAGTCTTGAGACAGAGATCGGGGGGAAAGAGTATATAGTCCAGTATACTTTTGTCCATTTGATTACTATCTTTTTTATCATTATTCTATGCATGCAAAAATTTTTACTAAATCAAAAATTTTGCAAAAAAGATATTCAAAACTCCGCAGCAAAACAAATTTTCTTACAATCATTACATAATATTTTCTACTTTTATATTGATCTTATTAAAGGAGAAATAAATTTCATTCCAAATTCCCTAACCCATGAATTCTTCCAAAACAGAAAATAACTCCCTGATACTGGTCACGAAGCAACAATGTACTATCATTGTCCCAGGCCCTAATGCTTGAGCTTCAAAGATAAGATATCACGGAAAAACATGCGGGAATCGGGACAGTACTGCAATCATGCAATGCGCGGATCCTTACTGAAGAAAAGAAAGGAAGAAATCTCTCCTGCAAATTCATCAGTTGTTGCGCCCCAACAACAAAAAAATCCCATTGATTCCAAGCAACCCATAAATTCCATCACTATCAAAACTACTGTCGAAAAACCTATGACATGGTACGATGCAGTAATGAAAGAAGAAAATGACAATAAAATAATGCACAATCTGTGCCAAAAATACCAGAAAATTCCGCACAAGAAATGAAAGCTGAAGACATTCTGCAACTCCTTACTAAATTCCCAGAAATACAAAAGCCGTTGATGCAGTTGCGAATTCCTAAACGGGAAATCTTCCAAAATTCAGGAGAGATTAAACCCTCTCAAAGTTTTGAAAAACCAGAGAAAGGATAATCATTAAAACCCCTTCCTCAAAAACAAATTTTAATTCCCAACATGTAGTATCACAAGATCCAAAAAAATCCATTTCTGAATTTTTTTATAAAATCATTTTTTCCAAAATATTGTGACTATTGAAAAATGATTCTTTGACAAAGATCCCTTTTTAGCAATTCAAAATTATTTTGGACAAGACTGGTTTTACAAATCTTGGGATAACTTAAAAACTCCGTATTTTTATTAGGCTATTCTAGAGATATCAGGATCATCCACAATAAATAATATTTTTTTCAAAAATAACAAAGATCCTTCATACTCCATTTGCAAAATACTAAATGTAGTTGCTCCAACCGATTGGGGAAATGAACTATTTCAACTTCTTAACTTTCCTGATAACTATAAAAATTTCCCATTTTTCGAAATACTATTTAATTATTGGGATTACCAACAAGCTTGGTTCAATTCTTTTTTTGTTCAAAATACCAAGCAAAGCGATACATGGCTTTTCCATTTTGATACCTCATGTATTCCATCTCAATTTCCAACATGGTGGGAACAATTCGGATCCACCTTAGATATATTAAAACCACAAATTATTCAATCTTTTAACCTCTTTAAATCCCATTATAAATCTACAGATGAAGAAAAAAGATTCATACCCCTACACCTATTTCACACCAGATTCCATTTGCCATGGGTATTCACATGGTTCGTGGACTATTCTGACAGTAAAAATCCAACAGTCAGAAGAAGGTCCAAAATTCGATGCTGGGACAGTTATAAAATACCAGCAAGTCTGAATCCATCAAAACTCCAGGAATAGTTAAATAACCATAAGTCCATTCATCAACCGGTACCACTACGACAAGTACCACTGCAAACACCTGAACACACTCAATTCCTTACATAAATATCCCAAATGGCATCAATGCTTGCAACAGACAAAATCTCGGAAGAAATGCAAGCAATAATTCTCAAGTTTGCACCATCTTCATCAAAACAAGGATCTTCATCACAGGAAAAAGAAGCAATAATTGATTCAGAAGATGATGCCATGTTTGGAAATAGTGGATTCTGAAAAGATTTCCAAATAAAAGACAAAATACTAGGAAGAATAATCTAGACAAAATTACGACAAAAGAAATTCCACAAAAAATACTTTCATATGAGGAGAATTTATTCAAAATATTAAAACTTACAAAGATTTATACTTGAATATTTTCAAGGTGATATTGGGAGTTTACAAGGAATTTGGGAATGTTGGATAAGGTATTTGGGAGGAGAGGAATTTCATATGAGGAGAATTTATCTATCTTAAACTTCTCTCTAGAATCTCTGAAAATTTATTAAAGAAAAAAAACTTATTTCTAATGGAGGGGAGATGAACCCATTTTATAAGAGTCTTACATGACATTTTAGTAAATACAAAAAATAGCTACACTATTCATGACAACATCCGAGTGAAGAATTACGTAATCCATGACATCATCCACATTTCACATTTTCTTGAACTATTGCTGGAATCTTTTGCTTTCACTGTTTTCTTTTTTGAAAGTATCTTTTGTGGCATTTTCTTTTGTCGTAATTTTGTCTGAATTATTCTTCCTAGTATTTTGTCTTTTATTTGGCAATCTTTTCAGAATTCACTATTTTCAAACATGGGATCATCTTCCGAATCATTTATTGTTTCTTCCTCATGTGATGAAGATCCTTATTTTGATGAAGATGGTGCAAACTTGAGAATTATTGCTTGCATTTCTTCCAAGATTTTGGCTATTGCAAGCATTGACGCCATTTGGAATTTTTGTGTAAGGAATTGAGTGTGTTCCTGTGTTTGCAGTGGTACTTGTCGTAGTGGTACCGGTTGATGAATGGACTTCTGGATATTTAACCATTCCTGAACTTTTGATGGGTTCAGACTTGCTGGTATTTTATAGCTGTCTCACCATCGAATTTTGAACCTTCTTCTGACTGTTGAATTTTTATTCTCAGAATAATCCACGAACCGTGTGAATACTCATGGCAGATGTAATCTGGTGTGAAAAAGATTTAAGGGCATAATTCTTTTTCTTCATCAGTTGGTTTATCAGGGGATTTTTAGAAACAGTTTTTGAAGCTATAAAATACCAGTTGGTTTATCATGAATGACGTAATTCTCCACTCGGATGCTATCATGAATAATGTAGCTAATTTTTGTATTTACTAAAATGTCATGTAAGACTCCTATAAAAGGAGTCCATCTCCCCTCCATTAGGAAGCAACTTTATCTTTGATAAATTTTCAGATTCTAAAGAGAAGTTTAAGATAGATAAATTCCCCTCATATGAAATTCCTCTCATCCCAAATACCTTATTCAAAATTCTCAAATTCCTTGTAAACTCCCAAGATCTCCTTGAAAATATTCAAGTATAAATTTTTGTAAGTTTTAATATTTTGAATAAATATGATTATGGATGGTGCTACCTCCTAATCTTTTAAATTCATGTTTTTAAATTCTTGCACTGTTAAATTCTTGCATTATGATGTTGGCCGGTTCTACCACCTACTTCATTTAAATTTTTGCAGATCCTTTAAATTATGAATTCCTTATTAGGAACCTTAATTTGTAAGTTAATCTTACTTTACTTTCTGCATATCTCCTTTATCTTTTAATTTTTCAATTCCTTCTTTATCTATTATCCCCTTAGTATCCTCGGGCGTGTTTTGGTTATATATATATATATATATATATATATATATATATATATATATATTTCTCAATTTAATAATATTTGAATTTACTTAATTATAATTAAATAAATTGTATGTCTATATCTCTTATACTGCACGTTTGAGAAAAAGATAAATAATTATAAATTTTATGTCATAACATTATTCAAATATTTGATCAACAATAATTATTAATTCTGACGGAGAATGAATGACATGCAATAATGTGACATAATACTCTTATGTCGAATTTTAACATAACATAAAATAAGTTAGCAACATAACTTAAGTAATTATATTTCAAATGAAAAGAAAAACATAAGTCTATAACCTCATTTCAACAACGAGATTCTACTTTAATTACATCACTTGTTATATGTCAAGTTTGTTAATGACTAATTTTTTTTAATATTAGGATGTTTAGTTCTAAAAACTAGAAAAATATAGCAATTATGCTAAATGAAGAAAATAAATAAAAATATAAAAATACGAGCAATTACATGGACTCACACGAAGAAAAATTTAAAAATAAAAAGGGTAAAAAGGAAAAATATATCTTCAAAATAAAAATAATTTAAAAAGTTTCCCTACTAATTGAATATTTATTTGGCCAAATAAACAGGTGAAATTGCATTATTACGCTCAATTACCCTCAAATCAAATTCTGATGTGTCCTTCTAAACAAAGCCTCAGTAATCTCCTATGTATAAAAAATAATTCTAAGAAAAATCAAGTGGGAGTGGGGCGTGGGGTTGTTTGAGTTGGCATTGTCCAATAAATGCAAATTCAGATCATAGTGAGAGACGGGTTGGGTCTGGAGGGGAATAAGTAGTACAGTAATTGCTGAAACCAAAAAAGCTTGGAATATTTGCATGAATGAATAGAGACGGTAGGTATAAATGGTGTATTCGAAAGGTTAAATAGAACAAAAGCTGAGTCGAGAGATGACTCTATGTCTTTAAGATAAAATTGCCCCGTATATATATGTTTTTACGGTAAAGGACAATAGTCTCCCAACATAAAACAACAACAATCAACAGTACAAAGAAAGTAAGGTTGATTCTAGCGAAGAAAATGAATATAGAACAGATTGTAAAGAGAGGAGAGAATTTTTCTTTTCTCTGTTTTTCATGTGTTTGAATTGAACAGTAATGTTCAATTTATAGGTAAGGAAGAGGGTGTTTCTGACTGTTGAAATCAGATTAGTTGCAACGTTTCAGAGTCATTGCAACGTTTGGTTTCTCCAAAACTTTCAGAACCAAAATGTAAATAAAAAATATTTCAGGGACCAAAAAAAATATTCCGGAAGACAGCCCACAGCCCACGACCAGTGACTCGAGCCCGAGCCGGAGCCGGACCGGTCGGGTGGCAGCCCCGCGCGTGTGGGGCTTAGCCCCGAACCCAAGCTCACCTAGGTCTTCACTCTTCTTAACACATGGGTTACCCTTGGGGTCCCAAACCCTTACTCAAAAGTAGAGTATATATAAAGCTCAATCATTCCATCTTCTACCTATGTGGGAGATTTGTTATTTGGCCAAAATAATCCATCTATTCATGTCTCAAACAACTTACTTTGTGTACCAATATCTCTATCATTCTTAACAAAAATTGGACGATACTTGGCACTGATATCATCTACTCATTTAGTAGATTAGGCATGTGCGAAGAAATGATGTTTCTGACATGCGGGGCCCACATGTTTAAGTCACTAAAGACGGGAAAAACTCAATCCCACATAGTTAAATTTCCAACAATCCCCTCTTGAAAGAGAATTGGTGCACACATGGTGCTAAAGTTCAACAATCTTTCAGCGAAAAGATATTGTATCAGGAAAGGTAACTTTCGGCTTTGAACCTTCTTTAGTCGATTACCATCGGATTTACTTACTGCGCGGTGAACTTGATGTCTTGAACCGTCAATGTTTACTGTAAACCAAGATAATGATATCAACACAATACCTCCCCTTATTCATTTATTCTTATAGTTTTGTCCATTGTGGCCATGGACAACTCTTGAATTCTTAAGTGCGTACATTTGAAGCGGCCTGTCTTCGCACTTAAATAGGTGATCTCCTATAAGGTATCCTGCTATACCCCACTCGCATGTCTTCAGGAATCATTAAAGGTTTTAGAAATTTATCTTTTACCATTTTCGCAGGTAACACTTAATGTCTATCGCGGGAACAACTTTGGAATTTTATTTCTTTAAAGAATAATAATCCGAAGTGCTCTTACTTCAAGTGAAGCGTTAAAACTGAACCTCTACAGTTTAGTTGTCCCATTGAACCAAATTCTTGGGATCTCCAGTCAGTGAGGTTGGATTACCACCATGAAGATTCTAATTATTTAGGTTTTAAGCCCATTCCCCTAGACATGCAGAATATTTGATCTTTGGGTAGGCCTTTAGTTAATGGATATACAATATTATCCTTCGATTTGTCGTAATCAATGGAAATGACACCCGTGGTGTTCAACTGCCTAACGGTCTTATGTCTCCGACGAATATGTCTAGACTTGCCGTTGTACATACTGCTTTATGCCCTTCCTAAAGCCGATTGGTTGTCATAGTGAATCATCACCGAAGGTACGTGTTTATCCTAAAAAGGGACATCCTCTAAGAAGTCATGAAGCCATTCTGCTTCTTCTCCTGCTTTATCCAAAGCAATAAACTCCGATTCAATCGTGGATCGGGCGATCCATGTTTTCTTAGAGGACTTCCAAGACACCGCCCCACCACCAATTGTGAAAACATACCCACTGGTGGATTTGGTGTTCTTTATGTCCGATATCCAGTTTGCATCACTGTATCCTTCCAATATGGATGGATATCTTGAATAATGTAATCTGTAAGTCAGTGAACATTTCAAATATCGTAGTATCCGATTTAACACCTTTTAGTGATCATTTCCAGGATTACGAGTAAACCTATCCAACCTATTGACTGGATAAGCGATATCGGGTCGGGTGCAGTTTGTAATGTATATTAAGCTACCAATGACCTGTGCATATCGCTATTGGGATACATGTGCACCACGATTCTTATCAATTCTATGATTCATATCCATTGGTGACTTCATAGGGGGACTATCAAATACATCAAATTTCCTCAAAACATTTTCAATAAAATGAGATTGAGATAAGACCAGTCCGTCAGATGTCTTAGAAATCTTAATTCCTAAGATTACATCTGCAATACCCATATCCTTCATGTCGAAACATTATTTCAACATATTCTTGGTTTCCAGGATCAAGTTTAGACTACTTCTGGTGATGAACATGTTATCTACATAAAGACATATCATGACAAATGAATCAGAGTTCCATCTTATATAGATACAGTTATCATATTAATTTATGGAGAAACCTTTTGATAATAAAGTATTGTCAAACTTTTCATGTCATTGTTTCGGGGCTTGTTTGAGTCTGTACAGAAACTTAACAAGTCGACATACTTTCTTTTCTTGTCCTGGAATCACATACCCCTCGGGTTGTTCCATGTATATTTCCTCTTCCAACTCTCCGTTTAGGAAGGCTATCTTAACATCCATTTGATGTATCACAAGGTCACGCAAAGCTGCTATGGCTATGAATACCCTTATGGACGTTAATCTAGACACATAGGAGTATGTGTCGAAGTAATCGAGGTCTTCCTTTTGTCTGTAGCATTTGACTACTAATCTGGCCTTATATTTGTCAATAGTTTCATCTGCTTTGTACTTTCTTTTTAGTATCCACTTGCAACCCAAATGTTTGCTTCCCGGAGGAAGGTCAACCATTTCTCAAGTATGATTTTGCATGATGGAATCTATTTCGCTTTCTATAGCTTCTTTCCAAAGCGGTGCTTCTGGAGTTGACAATACTTCCTTGATTGTCCTCGGTTCATCTTCAACCATATAGATTAGAAAATCTGGACCAAAAGTTTTTTTCCTTTATGGCCCTTTTGCTCCATCTTGGTTCAACCTCTGAAACCCCTAAGTTCTGTAGGTCTGGAGCATTAAGTTCTCGATAGTCAGTAACTTCTGAGTCCTGTAGATCTGGAACGTCTAGTTTCGGATAATCAGAAACTCCCGGGTCTTGTTGATTTTGAGCATTTTGTTCATAACTTCATTTGCGCGAAATTATTTCTTTTTCCTTTCTAGGAAAATTCCGTTCAAAGAATTCAACATTCCTTGATTCCATGATCGTACCCTCGTGGATATCAGGTATCTCCGACTTATAAACTAAGAAGCTATAAGCACTACTGTTATTTGCATATTCGATGAATATGCAATCTACAGTCTTAGGTCCAATTTTGACCTGTTTTGGTTTAGGTACTTCGACCTTTGCCAAACAGCCCCACACTCTCAAATATTTGTAAGTGAGTTTCTTTCCTTTCCATGATTCATATGGAGTTTTATCCTTACGCTTATACGAAACTCTATTGAGAATTGTATTAGCGGTAAGAATCGCTTCGCCCCACGTGTTTTGGGCTAAATCAGAATTGATAGTAAAGCATTCATCATTTCCTTTAGCGTACGATTTTTACGTTCGGCAATACCGTTAGACTGAGGCGAGTAAGGAGCTCTCGTTTGATAAACAATGCTGAATTGAACACAATATTCTTCAAACGGTGCTACATATTCTCTCCCTCTATCACTACGAATTGCCTTAATTCGTAGGTTTAGTTGATTTTCAACTTCTGCTTTGTAACATTTAAATGCTTCAAACGCTTCATCTTTACTTTTCAACAACATAACAATACCTTGTACTATCATCAATGAAAGTCACAAAGTACTTATTCCCCCCTCTAGTTTGCACAAACTTTAAATCACATATGTTGGTGTGAATAAGTTCTAGAGGAACTGTGTTTCTTTCGACTGAATGGAAAGATGATTTGGTTAATTTTGCCTCTACGCACACCTCACATTTATGTTGAGGGTTTATGTTGAAGGAAGGCAACACTTCCAACTTTACTAACTTTTGAATGGATTTGTAGTTAACGTGTCCTAATCTATGATGCTATAAATTAGAGGATTCAAGCAAGTAGGTAGAAAGCTTTATTTCATTAGATGAACGGATTATAGACATAGTATTCATTTTGAAGAGGTTATCACACGCGAAGCCCCTTCCTACAAATATACCATTCTTAGTTATTACAAATTTGTTGGATAAAAACTAGTCTAAAGCCAGCCTTGACCAACAGTGGCCTTGAAACCAAGTTCTTGCGGATGTCAGGGACATGTATCACTTCCTTCAGAGTAAGCTCTTTGCCTGAAGTCATTTTGAGGACAACATTTCCAACCCCTTGCACTTCATAGGTAACGTTGTTGCCCATGAATAACTTTTTTCCCGAGATTGGGGCGTAAGAGGAGAATGCACTCTTATCAGAGGAGATGTGACGGGTTGCACTTGTGTCTATCCACCATTGCCTTGGATTCTCCATTAGATTTACCTCCAGCACTACAGTCGAGAAATACATAATAATGTTGTCAAGGTTCAAAGGATCATCCTTGTCTTGCACAATGTTGGCCTTGCCTTTGTTCTTGGCTTTTTCCTTCTACTCTCGCTTCAGTTTGCGGCACTCTTTGATCATATGGTCAGTCTTTTCACAATGATGGCAGTTTCCTTTGAACTTCTCCATCGTTTGGCTTTGCCGTCTCTCTGGTACTTGCGTTTTTTGTTGGCATTTCCTCTTGTATTTGCAGTTTGACAATAAGATCTTCAAACCCCATTTCCTTTGTCTTTAGTTTGAGATAACTCATGAAGTCGTTCCACGAGAGAGGCAATTTCTCAATCAAAGACGCAACCATAACTTGCTCATTTGGCTTTATTCCTTCCAAATCCAGCTGATGAAGAATCATTTGAAACTCCTAGATTTGAGACATCGTTGATTTACCATCCACCATTTGAAATTTCAGAAAGTTTCCAACGATGAATTTCTTAGTACCCGCATCATGTGCGCTGTATTGTTTTTGAGTTTTTCCCACAACTCATTTGCCGTCTTCACGGTGCAATATGTAGTATAGAGTGTATCCGACAGACCGTTCAGAATGCTGTTTTTGCACATGAAATCACTATGAATCCAGGCATCCGGTGTTAACTTCAGGGCATTTGTAACCTGGATATTTTCGTCTACTTCAGTCGTTGTGTTAGACTGAGTGTCTATTGCATCCCCACCAGAAGGAGGATCTTCTGTTAGATAGCGTGACAGGTTCAACGTAGTAAGATAGAACAACATCTTTTGTTGCCATCTCTTGAAGTTGGTACCCAGAAACTTTTCTGGGCGTTCTCCTTGGAAACTGGCAGGAGCAGGGACAACAACATTCCCTTGAGTAGCAGCAGCAGAACCAAAACCAATGTTTGAAACAGACATCTTTCGAACACTTAGAAAATCTTATCTTAAACTGTAGGTATAAATGGTGTATCCGAAAGGTTAAACAGAACAAAAGCTGAGTCAAGAGATGACTCTTTGTCTTTAAGACAAAATTTTCCCGTATATATATGCTTTTACGGTAATGGACAATAGTCTCCCAAGATAAAACAGCAACAATCAACAGTACAAAGCAAGTAAGGTTGATTCTAGCGAAGAAAATGAATATAGAACAGATTGCAAAGAGTAGAGAATTTTTCTTTTCTCTATTTTTCATGCGTTTCTGACTGTTGAAGTCAGATTAGTTGCAACGTTTCAGAGTCGTTGCAATGTTTGGTTATCTACGAAACTTTCAGGATCAAAATGTAAATAAATAACATTTCCGGGACATAAAAGAAAATTCCGGAAGACAGACTGGACGGGCGGC
Organism: Anisodus acutangulus; assembly: GCA_029783415.1. NCBI lineage: Eukaryota > Viridiplantae > Streptophyta > Magnoliopsida > Solanales > Solanaceae > Anisodus > Anisodus acutangulus. The sequence continues at coordinate 3,402,364 of CM056510.1, read as the reverse complement.
GGCGACGTGCGTGTGGGGCTTAGCCCCGTACCCAAGCTCACCTAGGTCTTCCCTCTTCTTAACACATGGGTTACTCCTTGGGGTCCCAAACCCTTACTCAAAAGTAGAGCTTATATAGAACTCAATCTTTCCATCTTCTACCTACGTGGAGATTTGTTATTTGGCCAAAATAATTATCTATTCATGTCTCAAACACCTTACTTTGTGTACCAATATCTCTTTCATTTCTTAACAAAATTTGACGATACTTGACACTGATACCATCTACTCATTTAGTTGATTAGGCATGTGTGAAGAAATGATTTTTCCGACATGCAGAGCCCAATTATTTAAGTCAGTAAAGACGGAAAAAACTCAATCCCACGTAATTAAATTTCCAACAAAATTATAAAGAGACAGAAAGAGAGAAACACTGATCAAACAGAACAGTGGCAGTAGTATTAGTCTATCAGAGAGTCAGAGAGACAACCCGAAATAAATGCTTTTTTTTCACCAATCCTTCGTAAGGCCCGCTTGTGTCGGGATATCCCTCTACTTTTAAAACTGTCCCTTTCACTTCATCTCCTACATCCCTCATCCCACGCCCTCCACACCTTGTTTTTATCTTTTTGTTTCTATGTACAATGGGTCCTCCTCCTTTTCTTTTGAACATTAAAGCAAAACTAATCAAGCAAAGTTTAACGTAAGAGCCAGCAATTGTAAATTTATATATTACTCCATCATGTGGCACTGTTTGATAATATATAATTTAAAGAAAAGTAGATTTTTAAAATTTACCGTCTAAAATCAAACTTAAACATTTGTTTATTATTTTATTAAACGTAAAATAAGAAGTTAAAAGTTACTATGTTGTTTCTAATTATAACAAAATGACATTGTGACTGACTAAAAAAAACATGTCACATAAATTTGAGACGAAAGAGTAACAAATAAACTTTATATTTCGAGCTGATTGTTCTTAAGTATGGGTGTCCGGGGGAGGGGATATCACGGACCATCCTGATTCCTATTCGTTGGGTGGGACGGTTTTTAGGATTAGGGAGAACGGGGGACGACTGGCCAACGACTGTTTTTTAAAAAATAGTCACTTGGCAACGCCCAAAACGGTTATTCAACAACCCCCTCCCCCAGCCCACCAAAACAGCCCCTACCCCCACAAAAAAAATTAAACCCAAGTTTGTTAAGATTACACTTTTTCCCTAATTTTAAACTATAAGACCCTTCATACCTTCTACATATTTTTCAACTATTCTCTAATTCTCTCACTCTTTCTCTCTCTAAATTTTTTACTCAACTATGCAAGTGCTATTAATTTCAGTGTGTGAAGTTGAAAATATTTGGAGCAAGTTTCAACTTTCGACATTTATTTATGACTTGTAGTTATAACATTTTGCTCTTACGCAGATTTTGGTACATTCGCTTCAACTGTTACTTGCTTTAATTCTCATATTTCATGTTATAATATTTGTATTATGGCTCCTAAAGAGCTTTTTGTTAAATACACAATATACACACAATATACATGTGTATATTGTGTATATTGCTCCTCTCGGTTTCTCCCTATTACTGTAATTAGTGTATATGATTTAGGTAATATTTAGTCTCCTAGTTTAGGTAATTAGTATTGTACACTTACCATAATAATTATATTACCATAAATGTATAGTTAGTATTCAAGTAGAATAAAGTTTTAGGAGTAGAATAGGAATATGATTCTCCTATTATGGAAATATGTAACTTGTATAAATAGTCTTTCAATTAATGAAAATAATCAAGGGATTATTTTTTCATGGTATCAAGAGTCTAGGTTTATTTTTCTCTCCCAAATTCACCACAGTTTCCGTCGAAATCCCTTGCCAAAATCCGAGGCTTGCTCTCGGGTTTCGTGCCGACGAGAACCTCCTTCTTCCAAAAATTTTCCCCCTAATCCCTCAATCACATATTGTTCTATCAATATGTTTACATCTCGGAACATGTTTCATCATGCCCTTACAGTTTCTAACATCAAGAATAACATCCTTCTCGTTCTTGAAATAGAAAAAGTCCAATATGCGACGTGGACCGAATTGTTCAAAATTCACACACGATCGCACCAGGTCATCCATCACATAATCCCCGCGGCTCCCGAGGATACGGAGGTGCCAAAATGCGAGGATGATCCTAAGTTGTGGACGACTATTGATGCTACCGTCCTTCAGTGGATATATTCCACCATATCTACCGACCTTTTGCAAACAATTATTGAGCCTGTCGCTACGGCACAGGCGACTTGGGATAGACTGCGTGATATATTCCACTATAATCAAAATTCTAGAGCCGTTAACCTCGAACAAGATTTCTCCCACGTCATTATGGAAGATTTTCCTAATGTTTCGGCTTGTTGCAAAAGATTAAAGGAATTGGCGGACCAACTTTGCAACGTTGGCGCGCCGGTTTTGAACGATCGTTTGGTCTTCCAAATGGTTTCCGACCTCTCCGAGGCCTACAGTGGTGTGGGAACGCTTCTTCGGCAAAGCAATCCACTTTCGCAATTTTATCAGGCGCGTTCTATGCTTACACTAGAAGAAGCAGGCATGGCAAAATGAGCGGCTACCGGTACTAGTCCCGTAGTCATGATGATCGAGTCCACGGTGTATCCTACCGATTCCAACAACTCGGGCCAAAACCGCAACAACGGTGGCGGCAAAAGGGTGGCAAAAAGAAAAATAATGGCAAAAATCGCGGCGGCAACAACGGCGGCAACTTACAAACTGGCGGTGGCGGTGGGGGTCCTCACGGTGGTCAGCAGCAGCAGCAACAGTTCTGGGGACCACAGTGGGCCCCTATGCTGTGGCAATGGGCCCCACACCAACAGTTTGGGCCCAACCAATTTACCTCCCAGCGGCAGTGGCCAACCCAGCAGTAGTCCAGGCCCAATTCGTCCTGGTACAGTTACGGCCAACAACAGTCTGGGCCAAGACCGCAAGCAGGGGTGCTTGGGCCTCGGCCCCCGCAAGCCCATCACGCAGCGGCACCCACACCTACCGACATCGAAGCTGCAATGCACACGCTTGGTTTAAATCCACCGGACCAAAATTGGTATATGGACACCGGGTCCACTACCCACATGCCATCCGATTCAGGTACGCTCTCGTCTTATTCCAATTTGAGCAACCCCCGCGATATAATTGTTCGTAATGGTAATTCTATTCCAATTTGTGGTTATGGTCATAAAATGTTGTCTGCCCCCCCCCCCATCCACCCCTTATCTTGAAAAATACCCTTCATGCCCCCAAATTGATTAAAAATTTAGTGTCTGTCCGTAAATTCACTACTGACAATTCTATTTCTATTGAATTTGATCCATTTGGTTTCTCTGTGAAGGATTTTAAGACTGGGAGTCCTCTCATGAGGTGTGACAGTAGATGAGATCTTTATCCTATCACACCCAGTGCCGGTCCATCTAGTCAAACCCTGCCGTCAGCTTTTGCAGCCATTTCTTCTTCCTTGTGGCATGCTTGTCTTGGTTATCCGGGGTCCTCTATTTTGTCATCTTTAGATAAAAATAATTTTATTTCATGTAAGGGTACGAGTCGTACTCAAAATTGTCAATCTTGTTCTTTAGGAAAAATTGTTAAGTTGCCATTTGTAGACTCAAAATCTCATACTTTAATGTCATTTGATATTATTCATAGCGACTTATGGACGTCTCATGTTCTTAGTTCGGTGGGTCATCGGTATTATGTTCTCTTTTTTTATTATTATTCTAAGTTTTTATGGACATCTCCGATAGCGAAAAAATCTCAAGTCTTTTCCGTCTTCCTAAAATTTAGAGCATTCATCAAAACCCAATTCGATCGAGAAATAAAAAATATTCAGTGTGATAATGACAAAGAATATGACAATGGGGTGTTTCGGGAATTCTGTGCTAATAATGGGATAAATTTTCAGTTTTCTTGTCCTCATACATCTTCGCAAAATGGAAAAGCCGAACGCAAAATTCGGCCCATAAATAACATTATCCGCACTCTATTAATTCATATTTTTGTACCCCCATATTTTTGGCATCATGCTCTTCAAATGGCTACATATCTCCTTAACATAATTCCTTCCAAAGGTCTGACATATTCTTCCCCCCTACAAATTTTATATAATAAAACTCCTTCGTATTCTCATCTTCGGGTTTTTGGGTGTTTATGTTATCCGTTATTCCCATCCACCACAATTAACAAACTTCAGGCCCGGTCTACTCTGTGTGTGTTTTTGGATTTTCCATCTAATCATCGTGGCTACAAATGCTTTGATTTATCATCTAATAAAATCATCATTAATCGCCATGTCATTTTTTATGGATCCCAATTTTCATTTTCTAAAGATAATACTCCCGTGCCTAGTTCGTATAATTTTTTGGATGATAATGTATCCCCTTATGTTATTCAACATCTTTCGGACATATCCCGCACCCTAAATTCTCCAGCCATCGCCCGCTTCGCCTGATTCGCGTCCACCCCGCTTCTAGTTACGGAATTGGGCCAAGGTCCGCCCGATTTCCGTCACATCGACCCGATTCACGAGCCCATTCCAAAGATCTGGGCCTCTCGGCATCGGTCCCGCCCGAAGTCAGATTGGGGCCCAGAGCCGCCTGTTGGCCGGTCATTCCCGAGCCTTGCAAATTCCCAAAATCCACCCAATTCTTCCTCGAGTCATAGACCGGTCACTCGTAGTCAACGGGGTATTTTTACACCAAACGACATTTTAATTTACACTCTAATGTCTCTAAATCCTCCTTGCCCCGTTGTCGCGCCCGTTTTTCGACCTGATATGGGTCAAAAGCGGAGCACAACGTGTTCGGTGATTTCTGGGTAAAAAGGGTTGAGGAGTCGCCACCTAATTATTTTTACGGTGAATTAGGACACCTAAATATTAAACTAAATGCTGCAATGTAATTCCAATTTTAAGGTCTGCGAAACTAATGAGATTCTAGGTAAGGGTTCTTTATTATCCTAAAGGGAAGGGGTTAGGCATCCTTTAAGATCCGCTAACTTGCGGTTATCCGGTCAAACTCAGGTTAATTATTGTATTGAGAAAATGCATGTTTTAAAATATAAACTTAAAAATGATGTTGCAATTATTTAGTAAAAGAATGCATTTTGTGCAAGTATGCATTTGTGTGATATTTAAAGAGAAATACATGTAGAGTTGAAAAATATGTTTTTGACAATTGAGAGTAGAAACAAAATTATTTATAATGCCAAAGAAGTAAATCTTTCAGAAATCATCGAGTTGCAAAAATAATAAAAAAGGGATAAACTTATTTGTATGATTAATAAAGAAAATAAAAGATGACAAAAGTTGTTTTAGAAATCTTGAATACGCGTGACGAGCCTAAAATAAATGACTAGCGGAGGGACTCTAAGTTTAAATTAACCGAGCCTACAAATAAATAAGCTAGCGATGAATTTCAAGTCTTAAACTACCCTATGAATTAATTCTAAGTCTGCCTATTCTAAGCATTTCAATAGTTACATAAGCGCGATGAATAATATTACAATACACAGCCGGATAAAAGCTGAAAAAGAAAGTAAATAAAAATAAACTCCGAGGAACATCTGACTTTATTTACTTTATTCCCTGCAAGTTGTCAAGAACAAACGGTTAGAAACAGTTAAATACAAATAACTTCGGATCCGTGTCCAAAACAGTAAGTGTTTTGATCACGGAGGGCTCAGACTTAAATTTTGAAAAGACCATTCCAATCACGTCGTGGCTGCAAACATATGACTCGGTAGTTATTTTGATTGCCTAGCCTACTAAACATGTTGGTCTCTAAAAAAGATCACTATAATCACGTCGTGGCTGCGAATATATAACTTGTTGGTTATTCTAGTCACCTCGCCTACTAAACATGTTGATCTCGGATGAAATAAAAGGTTTAAGCCTCATCCTTGCCCAGAAGTTATATTTCCGTCTTTTCAACTATGGAGGCCTCAAAATCGACGGATATTTTTCATCGGCCAGTGTAGTATCGTGTTCAAATCAGCAAAAATGAAATCGGAACTGTAAACAAGAAGAAGTGGGCGATGAAGCGTAGCGTAAAAATAATTTTCGAAAAAGACGCGGTGTTTAGTTTAAAACAAGAAAAAGCATAAAATATCCGTTGCTTGATACTTAAAAGCGATCTTTGAAAAACAGAGAAATGAAACGAAAGAAAAGCGCGGCCTCGAATTCAATTTCATCGGCCTAAATGCGATATTAATAAAACAATAAAAGCGATTGCCAAAGAAGCGAGCGTTGAGCAATTAAAGTATCCAACCCGAAGTTCGAATTGCAGGCGAAGCGGGATTAAGAAGTATTTATGAAAAATCAAACCCGGATCATGAACAGTGACTCGAACAGGTGACCCAATTCTGAAAACAGATTTTTTTCAGATAACCAACAAATAAGATACGAAATACAAGAATTCTAGAAATATCCAAATCGGGTCGACCCGACCCGGGTAAGTGACCCGACCCGAATCAGATTTCAGCACCAATTTCAGATAACCAAGAACAAGAATATGAAATGCAAGAATTCTAAAAAATATCCAAATCAGGTCGACCCGACCCGAATCAGTGTCAAATCCGAAATCAAATATTTATCAATTTCAGATAACCAACATACATAAATATGAAATGCAAGAATTCTGGAAATATCCAAATCGGGTCGACCCGACCAGGGTCAGTGACCCAACCCGAATCAGTGATTCAAACCCGAATCAGATTTCAACACCAATTTCAGATAACCAAGAACAAGAATATGAAATGCAAGAATTCTAAAAAATATCCAAATCGGGTCGACCCGACCCGGGTCAGTGACCCAATCCGAATCAATGTCAAATCCGAAGTCAAATATTTATCAATTTCAGATAACCAACATACAGAAATATGAAATGCAAGAATTTTGGAAATATCCAAATCGGGTCGACCCGACCCGAATCAGTGATTCAAACCCGAATCAGATTTCAGCACCAATTTCAGATAATCAAGAACAAGAATATGAAATGCAAGAATTCTAAAAAAAATATCCAAATCGGGTCGACCCGACCCGAATCAGTGTCAAATACGAAATCAAATATTTATCAATTTCAGATAACCAACATGCAGAAATATGAAATGCAAGAATTCTGAAAATAATACCCGAACTGGGTCGACCCGACCCGGGTCAGTGACCCGACCCGAATCAGATATGCAACCCGAAATCGAATATTTTCGCCAATTTCAGATAACCAACATACAAAAATATGAAATGCAAGAATTCTGTAAATATTACCCGAACCGGGTCGACCCGACCCGGGTTAGTGACCCGACCCGAATCAGGTGTCAAAATCAGAGAATCAAAAGTAGAGAACAAACCTTTTCGGACTCGATTCTTGAACAACAAGGGAGGAAAAATGTTTGAAATCAAGAACACAACCAAAAATATTTTATATCCAATCGGACCCCGAAAAAATCTTACGGTTTTCTTTCTTTTCTCTCCCCTTTTCTTTGAAGAACACAAGGAGTTTTTATAGCCCATTTCCCCCCTAATACCGAGCTTAAATTCAAAATAAAGGGCCAAAAACAATGATTTTGGAACAGGTTTTTAGGGGTATGGGTCGCGGTGAGAGGTTATGGGTTGGTGGTGTCAGGCGGCGGTGTTGGCGAGTGGTGGTGTCAGGTGTAGGGTGCGGCGGCGTAGGGGGTAGGGGTGTAGGGTGGCGGCGATTGGGAGGGTTAGGGTTTTGGGTTTTTGGGTTTTTTTTTTTGGTTTAGGGGAATTAAAAAGGGGGAGGGTCGACTGGGCTTGCGGGTTTTGGGCTGCGGGTTCGGGTGAGTCGGGTTGGGGGTTTCAGGTGGGCTGACCGGTTGGGCTTGGTGAAATAAAGGGAATGGGCTTGGGAGTTTTTGGTTGTGGGTTGTGGGAATTGGGGGGAAATAAAGGGAAAGGGAATAAGGGGAATGAGTTTTGGTTAGGGAAAAGGGGTGTTGGGCCAGCCGAGTGGGCCGACGGGTTTGGGGAATTGGGCTGGACGAATTAGTTTTGGTGATGGGTGAAAATTGTTTTGGTTTAGGAAATAAAATGGGTTATGGATTTAAAAATATAAAAGGGGGTTTTAATATTAAATTTTTTTGTTTTTTGTAAATGATGTGAATTATTTAAAATAACATAACGATGTGATAATAATAAAATATAATATTTGCGAAATGTTCAATGCTTAATAAAAAATGGAAATGCAATGCAATTTTGTGAGAATAAAAAATAACATAGAATTTTCGGATAAAACTTATGATTATGATAAAAAAATGCAAATGATAGTAAAAAGTGCGAATAATAATAATAATAAGAGAATAATAATATATATACACACGCATGTATGTATATAGATTAAAATTGTTTTGAGGTGTTAAAAATATTTAAAATTGCAAATAAATTGGAAAAGACGGGACAAAATTGGGTGTCTACACCCGTAATCCTGTGTCTGCCTTAAATGACCCGAATTGGAAAATTGCTATGACTGATGAATATAATGCTCTTATTGATAATAAGACGTGGGAGTTGGTGCCCCATCCATCTGATATTAATATTATCAGGTCTATGTGGATTTTTGCTCATAAGGAGAACTCCGATGGATCATTTGCCGGACTTGTGGGTGATGGTAAGACTCAGCAGGTTAGTATTGATTGTGGTGAGACTTTTAGTTCGTTGGTCAAGCCGGGTACCATTCGCACTGTGCTTAGCTTGGTTCTTTCAAATGCATGGCCTATTCATCAGTTGGATGTCAAGAATGCTTTCCTACATGGTGATCTCAAGGAAACAGTCTATATGCATCAGCCGTCGGGATTCAGGGATCCCAACCATCCTCATCATGTCTGTTTGTTAAAGAAGTCCTTATATGGGCTTAAGCAGTATCCACGGGCCTGGTATACAAGGTTTGCTGACTATGTTTCGACTATTGGGTTCACTCACAGCAGGTCAGATAATTCCTTGTTCATCTACCGTCGTGGTTTGTCTTTGGCCTAAATTCTGTTGTATGTGGATGATCTCATTCTGACTGCCTCTTCCGATGCCTTACGCCAGTCTATCATGACCATGCTCAGCTCTGAGTTTGCTATGAAAGACTTAGGGCCATTGAGCTACTTCTTGGGGATTGCCGTCAATCGTCATTCCGATGGATTGTTCTTGTCTCAACGAAAGTATGCAGCTGAAATCATCGAGAGGGCTGGGATGTCATCCTGTAAGTCCACTTCCACTCCGGTTGATACAAAGTCCAAGCTTAGTGCCGCGGCCGGCGTACCCTACGAGGATCCAACCCGTTATCGCAGTCTTGCAGGGGCCCTTCAGTATCTTACCTTTACGAGACCAGATATTACGTATGCTGTCCAGCATGTGTGTTTGTTCATGCATGATCCCAGAATTGAGCACATGAATGCACTCAAACGCATCATTCGGTATATTCAGGGTACACTTGACTATGGATTGCATCTATATCTTTCATCGACATCCACACTTGTCTCATATATGGATGCTGATTGGGGTGGTTGTCCCGACAACAGACGGTCTACGTCTGGCTATTGTATGTTCCTTGGCAACAACTTGGTCTCCTGGTCGGCAAAGCGTCAGTCAACTCTATTCCGCTCTAGTGCCGAAGCTGAATATCGAGGGGTAGCTAATGTGGTCTCAGAAGCATGTTGGTTACGGAACTTGCTTTTGGAGCTTCATTGTCCCATTCAGAAGGCAACCTTGGTTTATTGCGATAATATTAGTGTCATCTACCTCTCTGGTAATCCGGTTCAGCACCAGCGCACTAAGCGTATCGAGATGGACATTCACTTTGTCCGCGAAAAGGTTGCTCGTGGTCAAGTTCGCGTCTGCCATGTCCCGTCGAGATATCAAATTGCCGACATCTTTACAAAAGGTCTTCCCTCGGTCCTTTTTGAAGACTTTAGGGACAGTTTCAGCGTTCGAAGACCGCCCGCTATGACTGCGGAGGTGTGTTAAATATACACAATATACATGTGTATATTATGTATATTGCTCCTCTCGGTTTCTCCCTATTACCGTAATTAGTGTATATGATTTAGGTAATATTTAGACTCCTAGTTTAGGTAATATTGTAATGTAATTAGTATTGTACACTTACCATAATAATTGTATTACCATAAATGTATAGTTAGTATCCGAGTAGAATAATGTTTTAGGAGTAGAATAGGAATATGATTCTCCTATTATGGAAATATGTAACTTGTATAAATAGTTTTTCAATTAATGAAAATAATCAAGGAATTATTTCTTTCACTTTTTAATGTTTCTTTATTAGACATGCCCATATTTGGAAAGGGTATGAACGAACCTAAACCTAGAAAACATACAGAGAATTTTACTCATGCTGATGAATCTCTTATGAGTCAAACCACCTCTTTTGATTTTAATTCTAGTGATCGAATAGATAACAAATTAGTGGAAAGACAATTTGAGGATTACGGAAATATAAATGAATAAGAAGAAGATGAATTAAATGAAAAACCCACTAATCTAATTACAGCAGCTCACAATCTAAATCACTCTCAGTGTGCAACTCCTCATGTACCTCCTAGTAGAGGTAGAGCCAAAGCAGCACGTGTAAAAATATCACTTTTACGAAAGATTTTTTAATACAAAAAGGAAATAGAAATAATAATTTGTAACCTTTACCTTTGTCAAGGGAGGTTCAAACATGCATCAGGTGAAGGCGCTGGCGAGACATGGGGGAGTGGAGGAGTTTAACTAGACACCTGAATAATAATCATAAATTGGAGTGGGCTAAAGCAAATGCGGAGGACGACCTTGGTCCAAAACATGCTAATCCTAGTGTCACACCCCAAATTGGAATCTGGCCGAGCATACCACTCTAAAACACAACCTGGAAACTGAATAGAAATTGCGGCCGACAAGGCCATTACAATATGAATGTATAAGACGTCATCTAAACACCACAACAAGAGAGGTACCCAACCCTGAACCACTATTCACAATAGAGTATGAGATCGACAAGGTCGTCATACAGATCGACTGGTCAACATCTAGAACAGCAAGGCTTTACAGGACAACTGTACATACCAATCAATCTACAAGACTATGGAGAACATAACTGTGATATGGCCAGGACAAGGCCACAACCTACCCATCAACTACATCTGTATCAAAACAGCTCATGACTCTAACTCGATAGCTTCGAAGAAGTGAAGCTTACCACTCAATCTGTTGAACTCAACAGGCTCCTACTGGGGAGGTCTATCCGCATCTTTACCTGAACCTGCAGCATGAATACAGTGCCCCCCCCCCCACGGTAAAAGGAACGTCAGTACGAATGAAATGTACTAGCATGTAAAGCATGAAAAGTAGTATAAAAGCATAAGATGTAAAGTAGGGAATAAAAAACAACTTGTCGGCTTATAGCCCGAGGTGTGTAATATGTAACTGCCCTCAGGTAATACTCTGAGGCGTATGTATGGATGCACATATAAGTGCCTACCCTCCTATTATAACATAGGGTGTGTATAATGTACATGTACAACTGCCCACCGGCTACTTGCATCAGTGGTATGAATATATATATATATATATATATGTATATATATGTATGTATGTATGTATGTATGTATGTATGTATATATATGTATGTATGTATGTATGTATATATATGTATGTATGTATGTATGTATGTATATATGTATGTATGTATGTATGTATATATGTATATATGTATGTATGTATGTATGTATATATGTATGTATATATGTATGTATGTATGTATAATTGCCCACCAATATTAGTTCAGTGTTTTGAATAGTATATATTGTAGTAATAATGGCACTGGTGAACTCTTTGGAACTCAGAACTCTTTGACTGTACTTTGGAACAACTCTAGGTCGACTCGATGATTAACTCTTTGCAACACTCATTTTCGGAAGCTTAGGTTACTTAGATAAATAGCCAACGGACAAGAGATATGATGTACGATAATGATAAGAGAACCTACTCGCAACAAGTGATAAATAACATGTAAATATAATATTCCCCTTGATGTTTTGTTTTGAAAATGATAAACACTTTGAATTTCATGCTTTTGAAAGAATGGAATAGTCTTACATACCTGCATTGCTTAGTTCACAATGGCTCACGAACCCCCGGATGCTTTACGAGTGATTATCTACACAATATAGAAGTTTTGGATTAAGATACGATCGACAACTAAGAATTAATTTTCTAGAATAATTCAATGAATACCTAGAGTGCATACTTCTCTAGTTATGGCGTTCATGTCAACTAACCATGCTATAAATTTCCTTTCAACAAAATATTCTTAGCAACAACAAAATCAACACAACAACATCAACAACCACAAGATCACCATACATAATCCATAATTCTAACACTACGTCTTTCAAATTCAACCTATGACCATCTCCAAGTTAACTCATCAAATAATCAAGGTTCATAGAAACTCTTTTATGGGGTTCTAACTTAACTACCACGAGTTTCCTTTATGTATAATCTCAACAAAGCTATGAGATGTTTAGAGATCATTAATAACATCAATAACTCACCTTAACTCAGCCAAGATAGCTTTCACCTTGAACTTCATTCCAAGTATCAAGAAACTTCTTCACTCCATCTTGCTTCTATGAGGATTTCGAAGCTCTTGATGATTATATATGGAAGATTTACCTTCAAACTGATATGGAACTGATCTTATATGGTATAATAATCCTAGGGAAATGTTTGAGAGTGTTTGGAAAGTGTTGGGGGTGAAAATAAAGCCTTAGTTGGGTTATAAACCCATAAAACCGCCCCATCGCTTTGAGTTTGTGGTGGCACTTGCGGCCACAAGTCACCACATGCTGCTCCGCATATCCATCACATCTCTAGGCAGTGGGTAGACAAAAAATATCCAAAATACGACCTAAATGTCGTGCCGCAAACTCAGTTTGGGGACTCATCTACTTTCGCCGAAATGCATTTTCATAAACCGTACATAACCTTTTGGACAGAGCTCCGATTAACGAATGGTTTATTAAGTTAGAAAGTAGACTCGATGAACTAGAATTTAGATAGGTTATGGAGTCCATAAATCCTTATACACTAATATATACACCCCCAAAGATTTGGGCCAAAATTCTAACTAGAATTCTTCCTATTTCTCCCCGAATTTCAACGAAGTAACCTCTTTCGATTCGTTTAGCTCGAAACTCTTATTGGAACATACTTCACACCCATATAAACCTTGGTTAACCTTCTGAAGGGATCTCAACCTCACTAAGATTATGTTAGTTAATCCATGATGAAAACAATGTACAAAATACAGGGTGTGACATCTTTCCCCCCGTAGAAACATACATCCTTGAATATTGAGGGATGTAACTGAGAGTTCCAAATTCTCAAGAAGGGTCTCAGGTTGTCGTATCTTCAATCGACTAACTATGCTTTCGACAGTGTGTAGAATTGCAGGGTGTAAGATCCTTCCTCCCCCTCCCCCCGCTAGGAACATTCATCCTCGAATGTTGATGAGCGTAACTGGGGGTTCTTAACTTTTGGATCTTGATAAAATTTTGGTAGAGTTGCCTCTATAAATAGGACTATCACAAAATCATATCAAGCAGTCAAAATCAAAACAAGTGCTACACATGGTCATATAATATACTGCTGGCCTCACCCGACCATCTATGAATCGATAGATATGAAACGTTAGCCATAACTTACCTCAACCTTCATGTCTTTCCGTCGTCTATCATCTCAGCCATGCATGTACCATGACTATCACCTTTGTAAAGTACATAAAGTTACTACTATAGGACACAGATAAAAATGCCATATCACACAAATATCCAGTTAACTGGTATGAATGAGAATGTCTTATACTTTACGTTTCTTTTAACCCTTCAAATCATTTATTTTACTTAATTGCTCCTCCACAAACTCCAATTTGGGGCCTGCCTCTCTAGTTCCCAATTTTGGGTTCGAATATCTCGAATAGTTATTAAGAGGTCCTCTTAAGATAAATTTCTATAATCTAACCACCTTTGACTTATGTTGTACCAGAGTAGTCTTATACGTATCTACGCAATATCTTTGTGTGGAAATCTGAATGAACTTCTTTAATTTCTGGAGGTACCTCAAGTTCATATGCCACTTGGCCAAGTCATTTGAGCAATCTTATGCAGTTAGGGGAATCTGGGGATGAATTTGCTTTTCGGTCGAACCTCCTTATATCCTTTATAGGCAAAACTTTCATGGATACGTCATCATAAGCGGCATTTCATAAGTCTAGAAATCACACATCAGTATGTGATTTTAGTTATTTCTGAGGAAGTTTTACTTCTTTCATAGATTGGCGGCCTATGACAGGTCTACTCGACTGTTACTTCCTTGCATCAAATCCATCCATGGATGATGTATATCGTTGGCCATACAAGGTCTTACAATGGTCCATCTTGATGATAACATGATAATTGTTATAATATGTATCTCACAGTGGGATAAATGATTCTTCCACTTTCTTTAGGATTTTGACATTTTTGTCTGCAGCATATCATCGGACATTTGCATCAAGTGCTCGGCTAGACCATCTATTTGGGAAGATATTCAAAATGTTCTAAAGTCATATGATCCTTTCTACTATACAACTCGTGTAATCCTCGATTGTGTGAATAACTCTATCCTTGCAATAGTTTAGTTAACCTTATACACCTATCGATCGTTACCACTTAGAACAATATTTCTGGTAAGATCAGAGGTAAACCTATACTGAATTTTATCTCTGAACCACCCTACTCCTCATCAGGTGGGAATTTGTACTCTTTACCCCAACCCTTTAGGCTTCTGATGCCTTATCATTACATGCTAGTCGTAGGGTTACTATGCCACAACTCGACACTACTATGATTTTCCTTATCACATCAATTCATAATTGTAGTATCGTATTACCCTCAAATCCGGATGAATAAAATAGCGGGAATAAGGTACCTCCACTCCAATTTTGGTTCGTAGTCCAGATAAACTTGGGACATATTGTTGACCTGGTAGTTGGAGAACTTTGTCTCCCATTAACCCTGGAATTAGTTTTTATTTATCATGGAACTTATTCTTCTGATGGTATCAATCCCCAATTTTCTCATTGTTACTTCTGTTACATTTTCCATTAGGGAGAAGCTAACATCTTTTGCGTACGGCTCTGTTATTACCGGAGCCTTGAAATTGGACCCTTAAACTTGATATCTGTTGAAGCTCCTTGTCTAATCTTTCCTTTCCAGGCCCCTAGATAGGCTAAACTATTTATATATATCTTGTCTCAGGTTACACTGAAGGCTTTCATTATGTCATGTTGAACTTATCCTTTCGAAAGCAATAGGATCAAACCCCTATACGGTTATTTCCCACTTCGTTCCTTAGGGGAGGAATACCATTGAATTCTATATCATACTTCTATTGTTACTTTGGTTCCCTATTCAGACTCTCGATTGGTCAGATATAGTAGTATTATGTTATTGTCTTTCCACCATATTTGTGGGTTATTCTCTTGCTCAAGTCTAATTCTCGAAACCTTTCTTTTTAAAGGAGGTTCACGTTTAATAACATCATATGAGCTCACCTTTTCTTAATTACTTTCTTTTTCTTTCCAAGAACCTCTATTCTCGTCAAGAGGGATCATAAGCCTCTATGCCATCGCGACCCATCCGAGAGGATGCCTGTACTTATTGGTAAAAGAACTCAACTCACTTTTTATACCAAAGGTCCTTGTGGTTACACCTCTAATATGGCTTACTTCTGACGACCCTAAGTCATGGGCTTAGATTTTCTATTCACTCTTTAAGTGTAAGCAACCTCGTCCTCTTGTGCATCTTGAGTATTCGAATTGCAATACATCGACTGATTTCAACCTCTACTATTAAGGGTTCCTTATGTATCTAGCCTTACGCTCCACTCTGGGTTCAAATCTTCGTTCTATATTCAACCGTCACAAATATCGGTAAATTGTTTTCATACCTAAACCACTATATTCTGAGTACATTCCTCTTTCGTTCTTAGTGGATATTTGTTAGCAATATGCTTTTAGCAATCTCATAATCGTATATCCCTGCAGGATCTTGGGCATCTCTAACCTTCTACCGCTATCCTTCTTACCATCACATCCCCTTTGGCTCATTTTAAGTACAACCTTCAATTATTGCCTTTACTTCCAAGCCTCATAGCCCTTCAGCTTGATTGCATTCTACTAGCCTCACATGCCATTACTTCATAAGTGTTTTTGCCACTTGCTTGCGAGATCAAAATTTTAGGTTCTAAGACCGTTCTATAATATAAATACAATATATATTGATGGCTCGCTCGACCTCTTGACTCGTCTTCTTCTAAGTCGCGCATACATCCTTCCTCGATGTAACTCGGCTTACCCTTTTTATTTGTAAACTCTGGGTAACTCCTCTTGAGCCTATGTATACTTCTATATTTGGTTACTCTCCGTGCCTTCCTTTTTGAATCCCACATATCTGGCGGTCTTTGCCATTGCTCTAACCTTTCTATATGGGAGACCACTACCATTCATTTCTTAAATATTAATACTTACATATCCTTTGACATTCGTGGTTCTCCACAAAACCTGTGTAATGCAACCTTAGTTGTCATAAAACTTTTCGTTATAACCTTTGTCTTTGCCTACTAAATTATCATATGCATCCATGTCGGTTCTTCCTGTACCATCTCCCATGGGTCACTCTCCACGCATTCGAGATTTCCCTCTTAAAATATCAGGTCGTTAAATCGACATTCATCATAATTTGTGATCCTTTAACAACTTACAACTTGCCTTAATGTAATATCCCTTAATAGGGTCACAAAATAGTTCGCATGGGTAAGGTGTCACATATTCATGACTGACATGCTTAATCTCCAGTAACAAAGACGTTAACCTTACGGCTCATTCCTTTACTTCCTATTCGCTTATTTTACAACTTCGCGATACTTCTTATTATACCACATCTAGAGTCTTCGACTCTTATTCTGTCTTAACTAGAGGGTCGATTCCACATCAATGTCCACTGATTCCATGGATAAATCATCTAGAGGGTCGATTCCACATCAATGTCCATTGATTCCAGGGATAAATCATCTTGTCAGTATTTCCCATCGATCTCTGGATATATAAATCTCGTAATAGATATCCGGTCTCATAACACCTTCCTCCATGCGCCCCAAATTTTCTTCTTTTATTACTTTCTATCTTAATTGGCCACAGCTGGGCATCTTATCGTACTTTATCTCAGAACTCTCTGTCGTTTCTCACACCTCTTCTAATGTTTCATTTACCTTAGTATCATCATTTTGCTATTAATTTTACCTCCTGCCCTCGTCTATATAGTCATAATATAACCATCTCTTGTATCTAACTTCCTTCTCTTCCTTATTCCAGACAAGAGTCTTATGGAGGGAAACATTTACTTTCACACAAAGGGCTCCATACTTGGCCAACTAGATCTTTAAAATTTTTAAAGTTCATACCTGACTAACAACTTCCACGTACATCATGTATATGTTCTATAAAGGGATATCACTGCCTAATTGTAATGTTCTTCAGTACCGTCCATGTTGAGGATCGTGCTAAACCCTTTCTAAATTTCGAGGTTCCACTTCTTTCGGAAACTACGTCAATTGACATCATCAAATCAGTATTAGAAGTATGTACTTCTCATTATAGTTCTACATCCGCTAAATACTGGACATCAATACTTTTCTCATTTTATCTGAATTCCGACCTCGTCACAATCTTCTGCATCTCAGACGCTAGATACCTTCACCACCTTACCCTTTCTATGTTTCCAAAGTCAATACTTTATCTTTCCGAACTTACATCACTTTTTCCGTGTAAGGGAGAGACAATTGATCATACTCTGAAATTTTAATATAATACTCGCACCTCTGGCTTATCAATAATCTGATTAGAATCTTTCATTGGTTGACTATGAATACGAGTTAACCAAGGTCATTCTGGTTATGGTCAAAACAGTAAATGTGTAAAGCACGAGTTAGACTCAAATTCTTACAACTTAGCTCTAATGCACGATCGATGAGACAAAAACTATCCCTAAATGCCCGACAACCTCTCACTTATAAGTACGGTGCACAACACACCCATAAACAAGACTCTGTTAGACACGGCTTATAGACTCTCAAGGACTGACCTGCTCTGATACCAATTGTCACACCCCAAACTAGGGGGTGTGGTCGGCACCCGATGACGCACTTGCCCGAGCATACCAATATGAAACACAACCTTTAAACTGAATAGAAATTGCGGTCGATAAGGCCATAACATTATGAATGTACAAGACATCATTTAGATATCACAACAAGAGGGGTACAACAGCCCTAAACCACTATACACAATAGAGTACAAGACCGATAATGTCGTCGTATAGATCGACTGGTCAACATCTAGGCCAGCAAGGCCTTAAAGGAACAAATGTACATACCAACCAATCTACAAGCCTCTATGGAGAACATAACTGTGATATGGATGGGACAGGGCCCCGACCTACCCATCAACTGCATCTTTATCAAAACAGCTCATGACTTTGACTTAGTAGCTTCAAAGAAGTGAAGCTTACCACTCAATCCGCTGATCTCAACAGGCTCCTACTAGGGAGGTATATCCGAAACCTTTACCTGAACCTGCAACATGAAATATAGCGCCCCTGGTAAAAGGGACATCAGTACAAATAAAATGTACTAGTATGTAAAGCATAAAAAGTAGTCTGAAAGCATAAGTTGTAAAGTAGGGCATAAAAAGAAACCTAATACTCTAGTAATCTGTGTGCCACTTAGAGCGAACAAGAAACTATGAAATCGAGATGAAACCTTTAACTATAGGCCTTATTGTATAATTTGTCCTCGCTTTTAGCCTAAGGTGTGTAATATGTCATTCTCATGTAATATTCTCAGGTGTATGTATGGGTGCACATATAAGTGCCTACCCTCCGATTATAGCCCGGGGTGTGTGATGTAATTGTACAACTACCGCAAGTCACCACATGTTGCGTCGCAATTCCATCGCATCTCTAGGCAGTGGGCAGTCCAAAAAGTCCAAAATGCGACCTAAATGCGGTGTCGCAAACTCAGTTTGCGGCCGCATTCTACTTTTGCTGAACGCGTTGTATTAAAACGTACAGAACATTTTTTACAGAGATCTAATGGATGTACGGTTTATTGCGTTGGAATGTAGACTCGCTGAACTTAAATTTAGATATTTTATGGACTCCATAAATCCTTATACACTAAGAGATATACCCCCAACGATTTGGGCCAAAATTCTATTCAGAATTCTGCGTATTTCTCCCAGAATTTCAATGAACTTACTTCCTTCGATTCGTTTAGCTCCGAACTCTTATGAAATATACTTAACACCCATCTAAACATTTGTTAACCTTGTGAAGGGATCTCAACCTCACTAAGCTTATGTTAGTTAACCCACGATGAAAACGACGTACAAGATACGGAGTGTAACACCTAGTGCTACTGCTAATCATTATATGCATTATATAAAAGAAACATATTACCCTTTTTCTTAACTACAATTAGAAGTGATGTTTTGAAATTTCAAAGTGAATATCTTTAATAGTTACGTTGTTTATTCTTTAACTTAGATTGTAATGTTTCTATCACTTCTAATATATAGGTCATAGTTCTAATAGCTATGATTATTTAATTATAACATGTCATTGAATTGATATTAACTGGAATGCGAAAACGTTTTATTGATTATAAATTCGTTGATGAACAACACACTAACGCTTATATAGGTAGAACTGTTCTAGGAATTTCAGAATTTTTTGGTCTTATTAACAAAGTTTTAACTGTCACAATAAATAATGCTTCTGCTAATACTACTGCATTTCTGCATTATCAATCAGATTGTACCCACCTATAAAAGAGTGTTCCATATTAGGTGGGCATGTCATATTTTTAATTTGATTGTAAAAGTAGCGTAGATTTATTTGCCGCTTCTCTTGTTAACATTCGATATGCATTAGCTTTCATTTTTTGTTCACAAAAAATAAGTAGACTTCATGAGTTTAGAGAGCGATGTGTTTCTTGTAAAATTAAAACTAGAAAAGTTTCAAAAGAAATTGTTACTTGGTGGAATTATTTATACGAAATTCTTAATATGTCTATGACTCTCGATAGACTATATAAATGGTATTTAATGCACATAATGCTAACTCTATTGGTCAATTTGTCGAGGATGATTGAAAATAAATTCATGAGCTTACTAAATTTTTAGAAAAGAATTAATATGCTACATAATAATTTTCTGATATATATTATTTTACTATTACATAAATGTTAGGGGATATATGCGGAAAATTTCTAGTTTCTACGTATAAAGAAAAAGACACATGTAAAGAAGTTGTTGAAGAAATGACTTTGACATTTAAAATATATTTTGTTATTCCGATCATTTATGTAGTTGGTAGTTTTAACTCGTATTTAAAATTACAAGGGTGCAAGAGGACTTGTTAATGTGAATTCAGAAATTTTTGAAACAGAGACCAACTTCCAAAAGTCGTGCCGCTAGCATATGGCCAAATGCTAAATTGATTTATAAATATGTAAGAATGTAAAATTTTAAAAGTGAAGCTTCTTCTTCAACTCAAAATGCTAAAAAAATAAAGGTATAGAGATCTTAGGACTGTAATCGGCATTGACACATACATGCATTCACAAACTGAGTTTGATGCCTATCTTAATCAAAGATTGAAAGATATTAATGACGAAGAAGACCATCCGTATATATTAAAGTGGTGAGGGAGCGTAGAAAGCAATTTTTCGTTCTTTCAAATATGGCTTGGGATATACGGAGTATTCAAGCATCATTAGTAGCTTTTGTGAGCACTTTTTGTGTGATAAGATTTTGAATTAGAGAGCAAAAACATTCATTAAGAGAGGACAACTTAAAGATTTTCGTCTTATTTCGAGATTGGTGCATTTAAGAATAAATTTTAGTAAGCCAAAATTAACTAAAGTATGAAGATTTGGCCTACAATTAGATACTCACAAATGAAAGTAATGTTGACATGAAAATCATGAATCAACAATTGTCAATTCCAACGGAGTTTCCACGAGACATTATACAAAATCTACAAAAAAAAAATCTTTTTAGGAAACTGATATTAGTATTATAATTATTTATTACTATTATTAGTAATAATGTACTTCATGTAAATTGCAAATTTAGAAATTCGAAATTAAAAAAAAGACTGGCAATTGTAATGTATAAGATTTTAAAGTTCTATTTACTAAACTTAGAGGCTTTAGTCACGAATTTTTAAGAATTATCTTAGTTATAGTCTTGTAACATACTATCATATTTATTTTAAATATACTTTAATGCTTAAATATTTAAATTAATATAAATTTAAAAAATCCACTAATTAAGGCACCCATCATGTCCCATCCCATCCGGTAATGGGAGTGGGATGAGATCGGTCTAGTTTGTTGTCGTCTCCTTATCCTGCCCACCCCCAAGGCCTTATCCCCTTGGGTCACATCCCTCGTCTTGTCTCGTCCCACTTAAATCATCTCGTCCCATTGGATAGCCTTAGTTCTTAGGTATAGTTAGCACATAATTCACTTTTAGTTCAGTGGAGTGATTATATAAAGCCCTGTAAATATCTAAATATAATTTAAGCTAATTTCTATCATGAGAGTCTCCGGTTGCTATGGAGGGAGTCAAATCGAGCAAGCTCCCATTCCAACCATTAAGGTAAGATTTTATCACGATTTTGTTGAATACAAAAATTTAACTCCATTGAAGTCCATTGTTACACCTCGCATTTTCGTGCGTTGTTATCGTAACGTAGCCAAGATAGGCTTGGAGATGGTAGCCCCCTCCCCCAAGAGATTTGCAAAGGTTTGCAGATGTGTTGAATAAGTTTTTGAAATGTTTAAGACTTAGTGAATCAACGGAAGTAAGTTTCATCAAGTTATACCCGTAATTTCGAGGGGGATTGCATCGCGAATTAATTAATGTGAGTTCGGAGAGGTTAATATCCCTCTTCCAGGTTAAGGAAAGATGTAAACAAGTGTTAAGTAAGTCTCATAAGAGTTCGGGGTTAAACGAATCAAAGAAATTAAGTTCGCCGAAATTCGAGGAAAGGTAGGAAGAATTTTGGACAGGATTTTGGCCCAACTTGGTGAAGTATATCTTCTAGTATATAAGGTATTATAGGGTGCATAATCTATTTAAACTCAAGTTCAACGAGTCTACTTTCCAGCGCAATAAACCGTTCATATATCGGAGTACAAAAACATATGAACATTTTAAGAATTTGGCGCAGTCGGCGACACAATCTGCGAACCGCAGACTCTGTCACAGATTGAGTCGGTGGAGATCTCTCATTTCCCTATAAATAGGACCCTCTTCGACCTAAGATCATTTTCATTACATTTTCCAACCCTAAACTAGTTCTAAATTATCTCAAATGAGTCTTGAATGATCCAAGGTAATAACAAATGGCAAACTACATAAATTCGATGTAGGGAATCCCGTGGTTATCGTGGAATCATCTTTCTTCGTGTTGTGTCGACTTTGAAGAATACTTTATTGTGATGTAAGGTCTGTTTTGGAGTGATTCTTGAGGTCTAAGGTAAGTTTCATCTTCATCTTTAAGATTATACAAGTATTTAAGATAAGATTATTGGAGAATTTCTTGAAAACCTTGTGTTTATGGAGTTTTAAGCAAGGTTGTGTTGTGTGGGCAGTTTGGTGTGAATTAATATTGCTATATGAATTTGTGGAGTTATGGATGGAATCATCTTGATGAGTACAAGTTGTAGTAAATATTGTTGTGATGATATATGTAGAATTCAAGTTATAAATCATCCTACAAGTTACGCACACAAGTTGTTCGACGAAATGACAAAATGAACTTTCTTATAAGATATGAATCCGATATTGATACAAATCATTCGTATAATGTAGATAATTGTTCGTAGAGTATACGAGGGCTCGTAGAACCTAAATAGATTCGACAACAAGGTATGTAAGGCTAATTTTCTTATTTGGCATGACATGGTGTAAACGTTCTTTGAAATGATTCTCCTTTCGTTAAGTTGAATAATCTCATGTTTCTCTTGGTGAAATTAATCATTTCTCTTCTATACTCCCTGTCAGTAGAAATTCCACATCCCATATGTCTTAGAATGGTCAGCTTAAGGTTGAAGAATGTAGCGACAATAATGATAGTCGTAGGATAACGACCATAGGTCACTTAGACTTTATTCATAGTATACCTTGAGGTCTGTCTTGTATTGCACTTATATATGTATGTGCGTATTTTTCCATACCGCATCGCGCTATAGTCAGTCATGCAGACACTTATATGTGCACACCACTGATCAGTTGGCCAGATACACCACGTCCTATATAGCCGGGTAGTTTATTATGCGCTCACCCCACAGAGGGATTTGATATGATACGATATGGCCTGATAGAGTGGCTCGATTTTTACTTACATGCATATGTTCACGGTTGTGCTGGTGGTATGCCCTTAGTGGCTTTTTCTAAGTTCCAGGTTGACTTCTGTACCTTCTTCTCTTGTATTACATTATTGTTTACTTATACTACCTGCCTTAAATATTCAGTACATCTTTCGTACTGACGCCTCCTTTCCTTGGGCGCTATGTTCATATCCGCAGGTATAGATAAGCAAGCAGACGTACCTCCCCAATAGGGTACTTGATTTCATCTGTTGGTAGTCGCACTCCACTTCTCCGAAGTTGTTGTTGGAGTCGGTAGATACTTATACATACATGTTTTGGCATTGTGGGTATGGTGGGGCTCTCTCCCGACCAGTTGTTGTATTATAGTACTCTTAGAGGCTTACAGACTCGTGTCAGTGTGTATTCATTTTGTTTGGCCTTTCTCGCCTTCTTCTTAGTCGTCAATACTCTTGATATGGCCTTGACGGCCTCAATTACATATATATACTTTTGTTGGGCGTCTTCTGCTTGCGGTTTGTACATTCTTATCATGTTATGGTTATTTGGAGGCTTTGTCGGCACAAGTTTGGTGTTAGAGATTCCATGTGCTATAGTTGGTTAGCTAGGGCCTTCGGGTGTCGGGTGCCGACCACATCCCCTATGATTGGGGTGTGAAAAACTTGGTATCAAAGAAGGTCTATCTTAGGGAGTCTGCAAGATGTGTCTAGTAGAGTCTTATTTATCGGTGTGTTGTGCACGACACTTATAAGCAGGATGCTACATGGCATTTAGTGATGGTTTCCATTCTTTCATCTCATAGATCTTGTCAATAGAGCTGAGTTTTAAGAATTTGAGTCTAACTCATGTTTTATAATGTTTCAGTAATACCGCTTAAAATAAAGACTTCAGTTAGTTTAAATTTGTAGTCAGTAAATGAAAGACCCCTACTAGACTATTGATACGCCAGAAGTGCGAGTATTATATTAAAGTTTCAGAGTATGAGTATTTGTCTCACTCATATGTAGAAGAGATAATGAAAGCCTAGAAAGGTAAATTGTTGATTTTAGGATAAGAAAGGAGTAAAGTAAAGAAAGTACAGAGCACCCGAACGTAGAGGATTTTAAGGAGATTAATATTCAAATAGAATGATGTGAGTATTGCTATCTTGCCATAGTGGTAGAACTACAATGAGATACCGACATCGATAAACTTAGTTTTAGAAAGAACGGGAGCTAATAACGGTTAGAATGATCTTTAGTCGGGGCAATACTGAAAGATAGTACAACTACACTAAAGGCATCCCCATCTAGAAGATATATACATGATGACCTTTGAAGGTCTTGAAGATTTAGGGGTCAAGTATTGGAACCTTGGCGTGCAAAGTAAATGTTTCACCTCAAAAAGTCTCTTGTTTAAATCAAAGCAGAAATAGTAAGTTCCTTTTAGATAGGGACAATTAAAAGAGGAGGAGTTAATAACAAAATAATGTTTTATTACGAATATCAAGGCTAAGGTAAGAAGTGAGACTTATGGCAAAAGGATGATAGAAGTATAAGCGGGACATGTGAGCAATATGAGGAATAACACAGAGTCATACGATAGTAATACGATAAGTTGGTAGCCAAGTAAACCAGAGGACAAAAAGAAGTAAATGATGAGTTGAGAAAATGAATGTGTTATGATACTAAGAATCTACTATGAAAATTGAACAACCAAATGTCAACAGAACATACCGATCGGGTGATTTGGCTCCCTGACTTAGGAAGTATCGATATTGAGAAATTTTCTCAGATAAACGAGATGAGAGTTGAAACCTCGAGATATTGTTATAATGAAAGATAGTGAGAAGTTGCAAGGTAAGTAATCAGACAACAAGAGAATAAACTACAAAAGGAAAGGAAAATCCTTAAAAGTTATCAAGAAAAAAGTTGTAAAGATTAAATGTCTTAACTAGAAGATAAAGAGTCTATTGAGACGGAAAATTCCAGTTATGAACACATGACGATTTAATAAGAAGACGGGAAAGTTATGACGAAGAAATTTCAGGACGAAGTAGATAGTGTCATCCGAATTTGATAAATGTTTCACGACTATAAATTAATGTGTAGGTATCAATGCTAAGAAAGAAATGGTAGCAACCTCTTGGTTGGAGAAATTAAGCAACGGTAAGAGACATTAGATATGTAAATCTTAGAAAATAAGAGCATAGTCTGTAAGCGAAGACAAAGTTACATAAGCCCAAAAGGGTATTCGGAATTAAGAATAAAAGGGATAAATTGAGTTAAGATGGAAAATGATGCAGGTGGAACTTAAAAGAAGGCTATCCATGAGACCGGAAGAGCCGTCAGTCGATACAAAATTCTACAGTATGTAATGGTCCAAGAGCCTGAAGATTTAACCTCAGCAGAAGTGATCACAAATCTCAAGAAATAATTCAGATGGAAAATAACAACACAAAATGGGCTAGCATAAAGTAAAGCAAGCTAAGGGGCTGGGAACCTGGAAGGGAACTAAGAAAAAAAGAAAGTCCTCAAAATTGGTATTGCTAGAGCGAATGTGGATCTGAAGGTAAGGAGGATAATGACATACAGCTAAAAGTGCCCAAAATCCTATAAGGATATATGACGACGGAATCGCTAAAAAGTATATTATTAAGAGATGTCAGATAAGAAGTGAAAAAGGAGAGATTTCTCCAAATACGATGGTTTAAGTATAAGTATATATATCTAATGAGTAATACGTTAATAGCAACCGTTTGATATTTTAGTTGAAAAAAGGACCAAGGGTACAACCTAGACTGGATATTAAGGTCAGGGTATAAAAGAGAAACTCCTAGATGATAGAGGTTGAGATAAATCAATGTATTGTGAGGCGCAGACCCAGAATTGATAGGGAAATAAGGTCAAATATGCTTAAGGATAGTTGGGAAAGCCAAAGAAAGTTTTGAGAACCATAACCCATGGCCATCAACAACGAGCATGCGTTGGAGGTATGACGTGATATCTTTAGGCGAAAGTAGTAAAAAAAACCGAGATGCATTTCTCCTACTAATGGGAAAGACGTCTCCTAGGACAAGTCGTAATGATACATGGACTTATGAGTCTTCTTAAGAGAAAGTAATGTTTTAGGGAATTAAGAGGGTAAATAAAGGCAATCCCAGATGATATAGCAGAATAAGGCCCTCCTTTAGAGAAAAATGGTTCGGAAGCCAGAGTTACTAAGCAGAACTTAGCAATAACACCCTTGTGGTCATAGTGAAAGAATAACAAAATAGAGATTATGTCCATTACAGTTCAAAAGAGAGAGTCTAACAGGATAAAACATCACCCCTCAGGGAAAATAGAGATTTTATCCATTACACTTCTCATATATGGGTAGCTTAGCTTATTTAGAGGTCGAGAAAAGAGAAGGTTAGCTAAAGAACTTCATCAATTAGCAAGTTTAAGGGTTCAATTTGAGAGATCTAATGATAATAAGGTTGTGATGAGAAGATAATAGTATCTCCCCCATAACAAGGGTAAAAGAGTAACAATATGAGAACACATAGTTGGTACTATTGAAAAAAAAAGTCACATGGCAAAGGAAGCCAATATTTGAGTAAAGGGAGACCGAGTTCTCTGATATCCAAGTCAATTGTGTGCCCCAGATTTAATCAGTTTTCGGAGCAAAGCTTGAGCGAAGGCGCATTATCCCTTTATTAGTTCGATGAAGATATACCAGGGTACTGAAGACATGTATTGATGTACTACCATGAAGAGGAGCATTGCCGAGGTTTGGTATAATAACCTAAAGGTCAGAAGGTAAAGATAGAATATCAAAGCCTAGAGGGCCAATACAGATAATAGAATCCCCGATGAAGGAATAGAAAGGAAGTTCAAAGATAAGGTTTAATATGAATTTATCCCATTCTTATTAGAAATGCCACCCAGATGATTGATGGTCGGCATATTTATAAGATTAACATGTTTCTTGCCAGAATGAGCTATCCACACAGTCGAGGATCATACAAGTAAAATGTATAAAATGAGGTCGTACGACTTTAGGACATCCCAATGTCTACTATCTCAGGTAGAGGATCTTAGTTACAGTATATTCTAGAGATTCCTTCAAAAAGGTTGGGAGCACAAAAAATCATGTTATAATTTTATGTTGAATAAGTGACCAGGACAAATGAACGATATAGACGCTCGATGACATATTACATGCAAGTATACTAGGTTTCAAAGGAGTGTGGGAAGATCACTTACCCCACAAAGAGTTATGTATCCATCTTAGACATCTAAATGGGTCCTTGTGAGAGCTTGTGTGGTCATAAATGCAGATCATCCATTGATTGATTCTACGTAAGAAAATAGGAGTTGTGTAGGACGGTGTTAACCCACCAGGCGGTCGACAAAGTAAAGTTCCTTCATGAGTAAATGTTAATAATCAGGGATTACCAGGAATCACCTACTAATGCGCGGGTTTTGGATAACTGTTTGTGAAGGAAATTTTAGAAATCCTGAGAGTTAGAATTTTTCCTCAAGATTCAAAGACGAATATTCTTAAGGGGGGAAGAATGTTACACCTCGGGTTTTCGTGTGTTGTCGTTATCATAATGTAGATAACATAGGATTGGAGATGGTAGGCAACCCAAGAGAGTTGCAAAGGTTTGAATATATGTTGAATAAGTTTCTCAAAGGTTTAATACTTAGCGAATCAAAGGAAGTAAGTTTCATTAGGTTACACCCGTAATTTCAAGGTCAATTGCACCGCGAGTTAACTAACGTGAGTTCGAGATGTTAATATCCCTCTTCAAGGTTAAGGAAATATTTAAACAAGTGTTAAGTAAGCTTCATAAGAGTTCGGGGTTAAACGAATCAAAGAAATTAAGTTTGTCGAAATTCGAGGGAAGGTAGGAAGAATTTTGGACAGGATTTTGGCCCAAATTGGTGGAGGTATATCTTCTAGTATATAAGGAACTATATGGTGCATAATCTATCTAAACTCAAATTCAGTGAGTCTACTTTCCAATGCAACAAACCATTCGTGAATCGGAACTCTGTACAAAAACATTCTAAGAATCTGGCACAATCTGCGAACCGCAGATAGTGTCTGCGAAGACTGTGTCATGGATTGAGTCAGTGGAGATTTCTTATTTCCCTATAAATAGGACCCTCTACAACCTAGGATCATTTTTATTACATTTTCTAACCCTAAATTAGTTCTAAACTCTCTCTAACGAGTCTTGAATGATCCAAGGTGAAAACAAAGGGCAAACTACATAAATTCGATGTAGGGAATCTCGTGGTTATTGTGGAATCATCTTCCTTCGTGTTGTGTCGACTTTGAAGAATACTTGGTTGTGAAGTAAGGTTTGTTTTGGAGTGATTCTTGAGGTCTAAGGTAAGATTCATCTTCATCTTCTCATCTTTAAGATTATACAAGTATTTAAGATAAGATTATTGGAGAATTTCTTGAAAACCTTGTGTTTATGGACTTTGAAGCTAGGTTGTGTTGTGTGGGTTATTTTGTGTTAATTAAGTTTGCTATATGAAGTTGTGGAGTTATGTATGGAATCATGGTGGTTAGTAGAAGTTGTAGTAAAGATTGTTGTGATGATATATGTAGAATTCAAGCTATACATTATCCTACAAGTTACGCACACAAGTTGTTCGATGAAATATCAAAATAAGCTTTCTTATAATATATGAATCCAATATTGATTAAGTCATTCGTATAATATAGATAATTGTTCATAGAGCATACGAGGGATCGTGGAACCTAAATAGATTCGACAACAAGGTATATAGGCTAATTTTCTTCTTTGGTATGACTTGGTGTAAACGTTCTTTGAAATGATTCTCCTCTCATTACGTTGTATAATCCCATGTTTCTCTTGATGAAATTAATCATATCTCTTCTATACTTCATATCAGTAGGAACTTCCACATCCCATATGTCTCAGAATGGTTAGATTAAGGCTGAAGAAAGTAGCGACAATAATGATAGTCAGAGGATAACGACCATATGTCACTTCAACTCTGTTCATAGTATCCCTTGATGTTTGTCTTGCATTGAACTTATATATATATATATATATATATATATATATATATATATTCACATCGCGTCGCGCTATAGTCGGTCGGGCAGACACTTATATGTGCACACCATTGATCAGTTGAGCTAATACACCCGCGTCCTATATGGCCGGGCAGTTTATTATACGCTCACCGTACAGAGGGATTTGATATGATACTATATGGCCCCATAGAGTAGACCGATTTCTACTTACATACATATGTTCATGGTTGTGCTAGTGGTATGCCTTTAGTGGATCTTTCTAAGTTCCAGGTTGACTTCTGTACCTTTTTCTCTTGTATTACATTCTTGTTTATTTATACTATTTGTCTTATATATTTAGTACATCTTTCGTACTGACGTTTTCTTTCCTGGGGCATTGTGTTTATGTCCACAGGTACAGATAGGCAGGCATACATACCTCTCCAGTAGGGTACTTACTTTCAGTTGCTCGTAGTGGCACTCCACCTCTCCGGAGTTGGTGTTGGAGTCGATAGGTACATATACATATATGTTTTGGCATTTTGGGTATGGTGGGGCCCTGTCCCGACCAGTTATTGTATTATAGTACCCTTAGAGGCTTGTTGACTAGTATCAGTGTGTATTGATTTTGTTTGGCCTTTCCCGCCTTCTTGTTAGTCGTTGATACTCTTGATATGGCCTTGACGGCCTCAGTTACGTATATATACTATTGTTGGGCGTCTTCTGCTTGCGGTTTGTACATTCTTATTATGTTATGGTTATTTGGAGGCCTTGTCGGTCCAAGTTTCGTGTTAGAGATTCTAAGTGCTATAGTTGGTTCGCTCGGGCCTTCGGGTGCTGGCCAACCCCCAAGGTTGGGGTGTGACATCCATGAACTTTGAAATCTTTAGATTTTCAAAAATCCTTCAAGAACACCCATCAAGGAAAAGTTCCATGCATCGCCTTGAATTAAGACTTTGAAATTAAGGCTTTTTAGCTAAACATTGAATTGAATTTAGTTCTACTGGGACTTGAACGAACATTGACTAAGATATTTATAGTAGATTGAGATTTTTTATTGTTATTGAAACTCTTTTAAGCTAACGTTTAATTTGAAAAAGAAATTCAAGGTGAGTTAAGATATTCCTTCGCTTAAGGTTTTTTGTCACAAAAATATATGCCTATAACGAGTTTGATAAAACACTTTAATGTAGATAGTTCGTATATAGTGTTCAATTGAACTGAGTAAGCACACATTATGCATAAATCTTTTAAGTTGTGTTTTAAATGTTAAAGTGACATGATTTAAGTGTTCTAGTACCTCTTTAAGGCTATAATTACATGATTATACCTTAATTGAAGTTTGAAAGTTATTAAGTTGCATTACAAAATTTCATGAACTTCTTGAGCATTTGTACCATGTTTTCATGTCAAGAATGTTATATGAAGTGTTGGAATGAAAAGTTATACAAAAATTTGAAGTCTAACATGCTGAAATGAATTTGTTCAAAAGTTTTTGGGAGTCACTTTAGATATTTGAGAAGGGTATTTGTAGCTTTGGTTGGATAACAATCTACCTCGAAACTACTCGTGCCAGTCGTCAGCTCGGCATAAGATACACACGTACTAGCAAAAGAACGTCACCAGGAGGAGATGGCCTAGTCAAATGGATGTGATCGTCCGCCATCTAATTAATCATATGATGGTTTAATATTAAGTATGTCAGAGTCGCGTGGTACTCTCCAACATAAAATAAAATACAAATGCTTCCTATAGAGACAAATTGTTCATATTTACAACATTCGAATGATTTATGTGTGTAAGTATTTCAAATGTTTTTATGTTTATGTAGCTCATGTTTTAATAAGTTCCATTCCAAACTTA
Organism: Anisodus acutangulus; assembly: GCA_029783415.1. NCBI lineage: Eukaryota > Viridiplantae > Streptophyta > Magnoliopsida > Solanales > Solanaceae > Anisodus > Anisodus acutangulus. Next base: position 3,370,945 of record CM056510.1, on the reverse strand, counting down.
GCGAGGGAATCGATAATATTCATAGGGTGATTAGGAAGTCGTTACTCATGCTCCATTTTGATGGGAGCTACATTGACCTAAAATGTTAATGTAGGCACAGATGTTGCTGACAATTAGATAGCAGGTTAGGACTTTTATCACCCCTTGCAGATTTTTGGTGAGCTCTCTTGCTTTCAATGGAGGTACACATAATAATTTATTTCGATTTATATATTTTTTGTGAGATAGTTGAGAAATACTCTTATCTCGTGCATTTCATTAGTTCTTATGATTTAGGGAATTCGTAGACCTAGCAGGGATTATGCATTCTTTTTTTATTACCAAGGTTTTGTAGGGTTTTGTTGGATTCAAAACACAGGAAGTTTAAATTTTTGTTCTTACATACCCCAACAATTACTTATGGTATGGTTATATGACAATCAAAGACCTGTAACATGAAACATGAACACTTACAGATTGTATTATCTGGAGTCTTTATCAACTGTGGGTTCGCACGCGAAAGCCCTTTCGATTGCAAGCTCCAAGCTTCAATGTATTTTTCTTTCGGAAAGCTAGCAAATTCGGCAGAGGTTCGAGAGAGTGTTTTGATTCTAAGTCTCTAAGACTTTGAATAATAATATGAAATTAGTGTGTTGAATAATGAAGTGAATGTCTGTATTTATAGGTGAAAATTAGGTCAAACCGGATTAGGGTTTGACCTTGGGCCTGGCCCAAAAACCGAGATAGATTAGGTCATTAGCGTTGCGGCCCTATGGTGTGGGCGTCGCGGCGTTCAATGTGGCCCTACACCGTCTCGATTTATTTTCCGCACATTCTTAATTAAACCCAAAATCTAATTTTGACTTAATTAAAATAATTATTATTCATTTAAATATCTCGATTCTAAATCGAATACTTAATACAATCTCAATACATCCTTAGATCGAAAAGACAAACGACATAGTGTGACCCTACAAGCCTTCACATATCGACATTAATCAAATTAAGGTCTACGCGGAACTCCTAGACAGCGCCGCAAGACGAACTCAATATGTGAAGTACGTTTACACGAATCCAGTAAACTTAACCTCTATGTGGTAAGATAAAATCCTTTCATTCACGACACACCCGATCAAGATTAGGATTCGTCAAGTGTCTATCCAAATGGCTTAATCATTGTATCTCATCTATAATAGTTGACAACTAGACCATATTCTAAATAGGTCTATTGCGTTGACCAACGACTTAGTCAACCTAATATCACTGAGAAGCTGAGTGTTCTCTCGAATATACATTCGAGGAATGAATCCTAATCTTGGCTCAACTACCACCTTTAATCCACATCGTAATGTACCCAATACAAGCCATATCTCAACCTATAATGCATTTGAGCTTAGGACAGGATTAAAGTACATTACTTTGTAGACAAGATGCGTATTGACCTCAAGTCTAAGGATTTCTATCTCCCACACGCTGATCATACTTTAGACAAGTATAACAAACAATATATCAGCAGGGTATACCAATACTTCCAAAGTATCCATGTGTCCATCACGAGTAGTCATTACTCGTAACATGTGAGACATACTACATCCTCTAAGGATGTGATGCAAACCACATGTCGACTTATGACATATCATCGATATCCCATTCTCGATGATCATCAGTCCAGGCTATTTTAAGAGTTACGTTATAATATTAATATCTCACATTATTAATAACAGCGTAACCTCTAGGGATGCATATTATGGAATATTATAAACAATCAATTAATAATTCAATAATTGTAAATGCCAAAATATTAATCTTCATTAATAATAATATGAATGTGTATAAAGTACATTTATCCTAATATAAATTGTCTCTAGGACATAAATATACTTTCAGATTTAATCATTGACATTATATTTTATGTCTAATTGGAGATTTCATGACATGTTTTCACGTTAGATTTTCATGATTTATGATTTCTTTCTTTTCAAAGGTTGTATATATAACATATAGAGTATCCCAAGGGTAGAAATATTTAAGTTGGTTCGCTCAGACAAGTTAAGGCATAGATGCCGGTCACAATTTGATAAAATATCAGATTGTGACACATTATGCCAGTAAACATCGATTCTAACTTCTACAATCTTGTCTCAAATGATACTCGTTTAACAAGCTAAATTTTGTTTTAAAATGTTTGACGTTTTCGAAAAACAAGAATTCATTTATTACTTCTTTTCTTAAAGTCTACTCTTATTCCAATTAGTGAAGTGTTAATTGCGCAAGATATTTAAAAGTGAATTTAGGTATATTTAGACATATATTGTTATGATTATGACTATTAAATATCTTTCATAAAAAATGTCAAAAATATTAGAGAACAGATAATACGGACTGGATGACGTATTTGAGTAGATATTTCGAACGTTATGTGTACTAATATTAATTGTTAAGTTTGTATTCAGCTCCATATAGTCCTTTTTCTTCAGAATAATTTAAATCTTCTTCAATCTATTTTCTGGATCACCAAATTAATAGCAAACCCTCTTAACTGAGGTTTAACCAATAAAGCTTCCTCAAATACTTATCGAATTGATTATCTAATAAGTATGACTTTAATTTTGATATATATCTTCTCCTTGAAACATTTGGAATATATGGAGTGGCAAGTTCTCTTTGTTTTTGTTCTAGTCTTAGCTGTATAATTAATGTCCCCATGGAATTGTTGTCGCCAAAAGAAAAGAATCAGTAACTCGACAGTTTTAAAGATACCATTTTCCTTTATTTCATGATTGGTCGTCATTGTGTGCATTGTACAAATGCATAGAATGGTTACTATACATGTGATTGGGAAAAAGTCACTATATACGTGTGAAAATGTGAGAATTCAAAAGTATAACTAATAATCGCTATTAAAATGAGCAAGTTACCCTATGCACACCAGTGACACCCAATTTTTCTTTAAAAAAATAAATTTCTCCTTCAACTTTGAACAATAGACATATTCTCCAAATATTAATTGACGTTCTAAATATCTATTTTGTCCTTACATTGTCAACTTTTATCTCTTTTTCATACTTCTTTAAAATGATGATTTATTTTTAATCTATGTAACAAATTAACAATAAAAATTAATAATATTTCGAGAGGAAAAAAGTAAAATTTTTGACAGAGTATATAATTTAATGAAGTTTTATAATAAAATAAATGAGCACGATCAAAAAATTTAATTTTATTAATAATACTTGAAATTCTAATTTCTATTTATACACGAGAAAATAACAGAGAGTGATAACTTTAGTGCAAGCAATACGAAAGATAATTAAAAATGAGGTATATTTCATAACAAATTCCTAGAAGATTTTCTATTTATATCATATATAAATTTTAAATTATAAGTTTTAAATTTGTCAATGACAATCAAAACTCATATATATATATATATTTCGACACGTGCATTGCACGTGTGTGCTGAGACATGAAGCATACGCTTTTGTAAAATAATTAATATTATTAACATAAAATATTAAATAAATAATTGTATATGAAATAATAAAGTACAAGTTTATGTGAGTGATCAATGTGATTCGTTATATGGTGACTTATTTGTCGAGATCAATTCATCGGATTTCATTTTAAACTACAAAAAAATTAAAATTAAATTAGATACATGTGTTGTTGGAGTTGTTCGGGTGTTGTGGTTAGGTAACCCGTTGATAGAGAGAGGAGCCTTAGGCCTCATTTCTTTTCATTAAGATTAAGACGTCTGAATCTTAATGCACATCTAAATAATCTTAAGCAATGCAATAATCTCATTTCTCAACACATCATATGAGGCACTGAGAACAATATCATCCACATGTAGTAGTAAGTAAGCGGTGCTGCTACCTCGATGAAAAATAAAAAGAGAATTATCGCACTTGCTGCATACAAACCAAATTTGCATAATGTACCTGGCAAATCGTTCATACCACGCTCTAGGGGCCTGTTTCAAAATATACAGTGACTTACAAAGATGACATACGTATTGAGAGGGGCTACTGGATGGACAAACCCAGGCGGTTGGTGCATGTAAACAGTCTCTTTCAAATCCCCATGAAGAAATACATTTTTTACATCAAGCTGATGAATCGGCCAATGCTTACCCATTGAAATACTCAAAACTGTGTGAATGGTAGCAGGTTTAAGAACCGGACTGAACATCTCACCACAATCAATTTCCTCCTACAGATTAGTGCCATTAGCCACAAGTCTTGCCTTATATATCTCTAGATCACCACTGTCTCTGTATTTGTGATGAAAAAGCCACATGCATCGGATCACATTCACCCCATCCGGTCTAGGAACCAAATCCCAAGTGTGCTATTTTGTTAAAGCATTAAATTCCTCACACATGGTTGTGTTCCAATTTGGGTCTAGTTTGGCTAGTTTTGGATTTTTTAAAATTGGGAAAATGGTTTGGGCTGATAAATTAAACTGGACTTTGGGTTTGAAAATCCCGTGTTGGGCACGGTTTTCCATACGGTGCGTGGGGGCAGGGGCCTGGTGGGTAATGGTATGGGTCAGGTTCTGATAAGGGTTTGTTTCACTGGTTGGTGGCAGATCGGTAGGATGTCAGTCGACGGGTTGTGGTGTGGGTTGGTTGGAGTCGGGTGACAGGGGTAAGATGGGATGGTTTTGATGGTGCTACGAAGGGCCTAGGTGGGTCTGAGTGTGGGTATAGTGCGGGGTATAGGAGACCAGTACAGAGAGGGGACTGTTTTGGTTGATTGGAACGACGACATTAGGTGGTGGAGACACTGGAGATGTCGACGGAGTTGGTCGTTGGGTGGAAAAGATGGATCCGGGATAGATCAGAGATACCACCGGCCGATTGCCGATGGTGGGGGTGAAAAGTAGTGGTGACTGAGGGATGACGGGATGGCTACCGGTAGTGGCAGCGACTGGTGGCTGGGGAACAGTACTGGCAGTCTGTGATACTATCAGTTCGGCAGATGTGACCTGACAACAGTGGCGGTGATGGGTGGGTTGTGGCGGTGGAGTGACACAGTTCGCGAAGTATGACGGGGGAGACGTCGGATTCGTGGAGAAAGGTATAGTCCGTGTTTTGGAATTTTTGGATATTTGCGAAAGGAAAAATCGTCTCGTCAAACGTAATGTGACGAGAGACGTGAATTTGACGAGTGGACAAGTCATAGCACAAATAGCCTCTATGATTAGGTGGGAAACCTACGAAGATACACAAAGTGGTTCGGGGTGCTAATTTATGAGGAGCGATGGACGCAAGGTTCGGATAACAAAGGCAACCAAAAATTCGGAGGTGATCATAGGAGGGGATCCGACGGTGTAAGATTTCGGTTGGAGTCATATGTGAAGGGTGCTAGTAGGTAAAATATTAAGGACGTATTCTATCATTTTGACTGCATAAACCCAAAACGAGAGAGGAAGAGAGGCATGAAATAGGAAAGTACGAACCATGTTATTTATGGTGCGAATGATTCATTCTGTTTTGCCATTTTGAGGGGAGGTGTGGGGACATGAAAAATAAAAAACTATGCCATTATTTGTGCAGAATTTGTGAAACGTGGAATTATTAAACTCACGACCAATATCACACTGAAAGGATTTGATGGCTTTTTCAAATTGTGTTTTAATAAAAATACGAAATTCAAGAAACTTGGCAAACACTTCGGACTTAAATTTTAGCGGATAAATCCAAATAAAGTGAGAGTAATCATCTAATAAGACTAGATAATATTTATGACCCAGTGAGCTAGTGATGGGAGATGTCTACAAATCAACATGAATAATGTCAAAATGAGATAACGTAACGCTTAAAGACGACTTAAAAGGAAGACGAACATGTTTGCCTAAAGTGCAAGAAACACAATTTTGGGCAAGTTTCCCATTATTACATCTAATAAAGTTATTGCCTCTAAGAAAATTAAAAATTGGGGCTCCTGGGTGTCCAAGCCTATTATGCCAAGTGGACGGAGAGATAGCAGCGAGAGATCTGGGAGAGCAGGAGCTGGCAGCGAAGGTGGATGGGAACGGATAGAGATCCCCCGTGCTATTGCATCTAGTAAGAAGTGTCCCCGTATGATGATCTTTCACAGTAAAACCAAAAGGGTCAAAGTCAACAGAGACGGAATTATTACGAGTAAATTTCTGGACATATATTAGATTTTTAATAATGTTGAGAGCATACAGGACATTGTTTAGGGAGAAGGATGGATGAGATGGTTGGGTGTAGGTTGTACCATAACCTTGAATTGGAATACGGTGGCTGGGTGGTAGGGGCCGCGGTTGTGACCGGATGTTCAACCGCTAATGCTTTTTTATTATGGGCGTCCTGTTTGGCACGTTGGGTTTCCTCCAAAAGTAATTGTGAACGTGCTTTGTTGAAACTCGGTAGTGGGTCGGCTTGTTGAATCATAGTGGCTAGCATATCGTATTCTCCTTTTGGTAAGTCAGAAACAAGTTGTAGGACCATATTCGTGTCGGAGACGGGTGTCCCCACGTTGGACAATTGGTCTGCAACTAGTTTTAACTGTTTACAATAGTCAGACATGTTGGAAAAATTCTCGAGACATGTATTATTAAATTGTTCCTCCAAATACATAGCCAGGGTATTTTTGTTGTCCTGAAATATGTCTTCCAATCGTACCCATAATTCATGAGTCGAGGCACCTGTTTTCATAATGTATGAAGCAAATCTTTGGAGATGGTGTCATAAATCCACTGTTTAACTATAGCGTCAAGATGACGCCAAGTAGAGTCTGCAACATCAAAGGGACGGGAAAGAGAGTCGTCAATATGGTCAAGCACGTTATACGCGTAGGAGTGAATACGAAAGAGTTTTACCCACGAGGAGTATTGACAATCTTCTTGATCAAGAGTGATGGGAATGAAATTCTTGATATTTGTGACGGCAAAAGCCAGATGAAAAGAAGATGTGGAGGAGGTAGGGGGTTGTCTATGACGACTGTGGAGGAGGCGGAAGCCTTAGGAGATGTGGGGGGGGGGGGGGAGACATGGTAGGCACAAGAAAGGAACACGAGAAAAAAAAACAAAGAGAGAAGAGGGGTAGTCATCGGCCTCAAGAGGAGGGGAGGGGGGTAACCCAAAGAAAAAAAAGTTTAGGTGTTTTTAGGGTTTGACTCTTGATACCATGTAAGATTATATTAATCTCCCTTGAGGAGTCTTTCTCATTAATACAAATATATAGTGTATATAATGTGGAATCCTAATCCAATAAGGATCCTATATTTACCATAATTATACAATACTAAATATGAAAAAATATTATACATTATACACGTTAATAGATATGACAACAAAAATAAATGTCCATAGTCGGAATTTAGTTCTTGTTGAAAATAATTGAATCGGTGTTAGTTTTTTTTGTGAGTAGGGAATTTAGTATTTTACAAGGGTATTAGGTAATTTAAATTTTTAGTTTGAGAATTTCCACTTTCATTTTGACTAATATTTTGAAGTAAAATTTTCATATTAATAAATAATTTATCTATTTCACTTTAACTTGAGATTTGATCAACACAATCAATAATTAGAAAGTACCACGATAGAGAAGGCACTGATCATACTAACGTACACATGTAACGTTGGTAATTTACAAAAATATAGAGAGCACCTTAGTGGAAGAATTCTGAATTGATAACTTTGCATTTTGACTATGGTTCAGATCCTATGGACAGCCTGCTTTAAACTCTTCACATTTATTTTTCTGATTTTACCGTCTGTTTTACTTTATGGCTCCATCGGAAAAAAATAATTTCATGAAATGTTGGCATGTGACTTTGGTGTTCCCATTTCTGTTGCGACACAAGTTGTTGGTGCTTTTGAATTGACAAATATCACTGTTAATGATCGTAGTAGTGAAATTTTATTTGTAGTTTGCAGTCTCTTTACGAACTTTGATATCACAAAAACGATGATACAACCCTTGGTAGTTATTTTATGAAAGAACACAACTTTTGGAAGAGGCACTTCAAATTAAATTTTTATCCTTTTTATTAATTTTTAAATACATAAATAAGGTAATTATTTAGAAGAATAGTATTTAGATTAATTAAAAGGGTATTTTAATAATTTAACTTTTGACTTAAGGTCTTCCCACTTTTAATACACGTGTTTCACACGTGTATATCTCATTAAGGAGGTTCTAATTAACAATTGGAAAATGTGTTCCGAGAATTTATAATATAGAGGAAATAATTTCTATAAAATTGATTTACTCCGACATATTCCATAGGTTGCTAAAGAAACTTAAGGAATTCAACATTATTTGTTCAAAGACTATTTTAAAGTTATAGGAAATTAAAATTATTTAGAATATGATATTTGTTAGTTTATTTAGTTGATGTCTGCATAGAGTTTGTAGTCAAAATTATATCAGAGTAGACTTTGCAAAGTTAAGGGCTGCAACCTAGAATATCATTTATACAAAAAATTTAGAATCCCAAAATGATGATGATTAACTCTACAAATAGATATAAAAAGATGAACAGAACTATAAATAGGACTAACTTGTATTTCGTATTAAAAATATTCATAGATATACAAATAATGATCTTCAACATACCAAGAAAACATACTAAATAGCACTACATTATATATAGGTTCATCAACTCTCTGGAGAATAAACAATTATCATAATAAAATAGCAAAAGTATCTACATACCGATTTTTTTCTCTTCAAGAAATGGCAGTATATTGTAGGTAAATAAGAATATATCCTCGTACTGCTTCACCACCATATCAAAATGCACATATGATCTGCTGAAGCGTGAAACACTTCGGCTAAATAAGAACTATTTAGATTATAACTCCTCAAATTCTCCATATATTAAGACAAGAATGAGAGGATTGACTAATTAATAATATATTAAGATAAGATTTCTTGAGAGAATTAACTTGGTAATTATTTACATGTTGACGTTTAAAGAGTTAATGCTAAAACAAATGTTGGGAGATAAAAATAACTCAACACTGAATAAACATTATATTACTAAAGGAACACTATTTTGCTTTTTCAAAAAGGACTGGACAGAACTAAGTATATAATTTATGATATGAGCTTAGACTTTTGTAATTCCATATAACCGTTACTTTTAGTTTAATAATATATTAATTGCTCTCCCCATTACAGTATGAAAGGTTACACTTTTTAATGCACCATCATTAATTATTATCCATTATTGCATAGAAAAAAAGTTCCTCAAGCTTAGATACATCTTTGCATAGAACGCCAATTAATAATCGGCAATAGAAGAGGCTCATTTGCCTTATCTTTGTAATTCTTAAAAGCACACTATTATTATGAAGTATATTTAATATTTCTACATAATTCTTAAAAGAGTACTATTTAGTGTGAAGTGTATTTACTATTTTATACATTATTGTTAATGAAATAGTGTTTTCTTAAAGGGAAAAAATGTCATTCAGTAGTTGAAGGATATTATCGTAATCTAACTTTTAATAAGGGGCTTCCCATTTCGAACATGTGTGTTGCACGTGTATCTCATGCTAATTAGAACCAACATTTTGTAAATATTATAATAAGTGTGTGATGTATTGCACAGAAATTGAATGGAAAAATGGAAGCTCAAATTGATGAATGATGAATTTATTCCACCGAAATATCAAGTATTCAAATTTTCAATTAATTCTTATTGTATGCAGCATTGCAGGTGTTTGTCCATAGAACCTAAATATTATTCATTTTATTTGAACTTTTTTAAGTTGGAGTTGTATTTACTTATATTTTTTGAAAAAATAATATTTGGTTGTTTGAATATATTGAAAGTGAAAAAAGTAAAAATATAATTTTAAGTATTTTTAAAATTTTCTTTGCCAAACGGCTGATTTTCAAATAAATTAAATTTGTTTCATGAAAAAGTAAATAATTCTCCTGTCAACAACATATAAGTTAAATGCGAGTTTGAGGAGCACAATCTATGATTACAAATGCATGTTTCATGTCTTAAAGCTTTTTCCTTACTTTTAAACATTGTAGCCCCCTCAGTTTTACATCCACTTACATATCAAGAAGTTGTTGTCGAATAAAAGTAATATTTATAGTTGTACATAAACTCGATCAATAGATGCCTCTTTTAGCATGGGCAGTAGATTGTTGTCGATTTCATGTTATATACCTGCACAAAAATTATAATTAGTGTTTACACTAAATTCGATAGAGGTAAATGTTTACCAAAAATAATAATATAAAATATTTTCTAGCCAAAAGTTGCATAAACACGAATATATAATTTCATACATGCTTAGCAAATAACAAAAAGGAAAAAAGAAAATGAACTTACTCGAGTTAACAGCAGAGTATTCCAATTGATCTCAAAGTTCACTTATATAGTAAAAATTTGATCAACACTCAATTCAGTGTTTAATGGATTTCTTCAATGGAAGAGACGGTTGAATAACAATTTAATAGTCGGCCTATTGGTTTTCTTCGGCAGAGGATATAATTCCTAATTAGTATGAGAAACGGTTTTTAAATTATAATTTCTTTAATAATTACTGACTCCCACGTTTTGTATTTACTAATTTAACTTCTTCTTTTTGTTATCTTCATTAGAATCTATATTTACCTTTTTGTACATAAGTGTTGACAGAATATTGTTTGATTGCAAGGGTAGAAAATGTCATTTAATTTTATAGGGACATTTGGGTACTTCAATTTTCACTAAGGGGCTTCCGACTTTTAAAATATATATAGACTAGTTTTGACTTAGCATTTATCATTACTTAAAATGTGGCAAAAAAAAATATTACATAACATATGTACATAATCTAAAGTATTCATATATATTGTCTTTCCGTTTAAAAAAATTGTAATCGTAATACACTATAAAAGTGAATCAATTAGTAACAATCCTAAAAAGAGAAACCTCCTCATTTCCATAGCTCACGAATCTTTGCTAGCGCCACAAATGGAGATGTTGGTCTTCATCATCTTCTAAAGTTTGAAGGTGATGGGAGTTGAATCTAGCGATTATTCGGATTCCGACTTCCATCATCCATTAACTCTACGTACATATTTCTCCATCTCTCGATTTCTTTCATTTTCTGCAAAAAAATAAAAGAAGAAAGAAAAAAATAATGATAACAAAAATGGAATATTCAAAAAGAACGGTTGCTCGATAAGACTCCTCAAGGAAAGTGGACACCAGTTCTTGCATTATATAGTTGTTTCTTGATTAAAGTTCTTTGGAATTCTCTTTCACATATTTATTAATTGAATTAGCCTACATCTAATTAGTTAATAACTCTTCAAATTCTACAGTTTTTACTCTTGATAAATAATAATTGCCTTACTTAAGTTGGCTATTAATATAAAATCATATTAAATCTAAATAATGGCTACAATGACTGTTACTTAACAAAAATACAATGTAAACAATATTGATTCCTAAACGTTGTAATTATCCAAAAGTCTATTGATTGAACGAAAATTTGCTAATGTATTCCTATTAAAGAGGTTGTACGTGGTAGTACAAAAAATAGAGTTGAAAGGTTGCAACAGTACACCTTTATCAATTACTGGTTTAGTGCAGCTATCTTTCACACCTTTGACTTCTTATTCAGCTGATTTATTGTAGACTTTAGTACTACTCAGTACCCATTTATTATTTATTGGGATGAGAACGTGTACAAAATTATTGCGGAATGAGGGGTAATTTAGTCTATCATATTTGAATGATTGTATCGTAATTCAACTTTCAATAAGAAGTCTCTTACTTTTAGAATATACTAGTTTTCTATTCCATGCTAATTAGAATAAATTTCTTAGAAAATTAGAAATAATATTCGAATAAGTGTGGGATGCGTTGCAGAAAGTTGAAAGGGATAATGCATTCTCAAATTGATGAATAATGAGCTTATACATTCAATATTTGTTATTGTTACAAAGTACAATTTTATAGGAAATTACTAAATGAAATTAAAAGAATATCCTTCGTTTTCAATGGAGAGAAACATTGCTTTAGCATTGTTTTCTATAACTGTGTTCTCTACTATATTGTACAAAGTATATAACCTTTCTTATTCAGTTCTTTTAATACATCAAATATTGAGCAACATCCCTAATGACTAAAATGTAACCACTCACGTATTCAACTTATCTGATATTCCAATAACAGATATTTAAATGTGAATGAGCAACATCCCTTATGATTACAAATACTTCACATCTTAAAGTTTGTGCACTGTTTTTAAGAAACTATAAGCTCGGCCTTTTTACAACTACATACATATCAAGAAATTATTATCAAATGTAAATAGTGTTTTATAAAAGTTATATAGAAATTCGATTAACATGTCTCCACTAGAAGGACTAGTAGATTATTGTCAACTCAAGATGTACACTTACAAAAAGAATTATCGTAATAGTTATTTGTGGTAGAGATACTTAATAATTATGACATATACATGCGCTTAAATATAGGTACCCTTTAGTACCAAAAGAAAAAATATACATACTCTTTGCCTGATTCAAACATATGAGTCTTTTCATCGATTCTGTGAATTTAACAAAAAAAATTATTAGTTGAATAATCTATATAAATATATATAATCGTATTATGAAATATACCACGATAATAAGTCAACATCGACGTGTTATGTGTGAGCGTGCAACACTAAATGGACACTGGATTGAATATAAGCAGTCATTGGTTCTGAAGCAAGCAGTCAAATAGTGCATCTTTGTTGAAAGATTGTGCCATATAATACTAACTTCTAAAAAGTACTAAAAGCGAAAATAAATATAAAATTATGATAGACAATGAAAGTGAAGAAACTAACATAAGAGTAGTAGTGTACCTTTAATTGCAAAAAATGTTGAAAGTATACCAAGCCGCAAGTATTTTCAGGGAAAGCATATTCTGATGTGGTAAAGGAGCAAAGACCAAGTAACTTGGAGTCTTCCTACATTTTATAACACTCAAAAATACTTTTAAGTGTTTAGTCGAATCAAGTGACAGCCGAAGGTGAAAACCTCAAAATTAAGTGGATAACTGAACTGACTCATAGCCGAATCTATTAGTCCCAGCCCTCAGCTAGAAAAGCTTCATCTGCTATTGCGGTAGCCTTGCCGAGTCATAATTCCGAGGAATGACTAAAATCCACACATATTTGGACGCCTCGAAGACCAAGTCAAAGAACCTTCTAGACCCCAAGAAACGGTAACAAGCTAGAAGGAAGTGACATTAATCGTGCAAGAGGAAAACGAGTAAAAATCGGCACCACCTCCTCACAGTTGGCTAGTGAATTTAGTGGGTAATTTAATGACTAACATAAGGGATCACGTTTCATTTTCTTGTACTATAAATATAGGATCATTTGTACAGAATAGAGAGGACCAATCAATCAAACAACTAATATTATATATCTTAATTTTGTCTTTATCACCTTTTCTGCACTCTAGCTATATTTATGTTTCTTACCACTTAGTTTACTCAATCAATATCCTAACGTTTTATGGAGTAGTTGGGGAACTCATTGCTGAAAGTTAGAGTTTCGCTTCCAGCCGAAATCTCTTAGTTAAGGAATCAATTTGTCATCCGATTTCGTTAGCCGATAGACGGCAGAAATTTCAGAAGGAAACAAATTTGGCACACCCGGTGGGACCATAGGTGACTCCATAGCGAAGTTTGATTCTCCAGGTCAGGATCACGCTTGGCGTATGCGCCTAAGGTCTGGTAAGGAAATGAATCCAGAGTCCAGTCCACTTCCTAAACAGAATACTCCCAGAAGGAACAACGAGCCACCATTTTCCTCGGGTATACCTACATCGGTTGATACCCCTCCACTTCCTCCATCAACCCAAGCTGTAGGTGAACTTAGCCAACCTGAAGGTCCAATTGTCATGACCACATCATTCATTAGACATCAGATTGACTAAGGCATCCACAACATTATGTACCAGGTTTCCAAACAGTTGCCTGACATTGTCAAGCCAATGGTGCATAATGAGGTTCAGCATGCGAGGGAACTGGAAGCCAATCGATTGCATCCAGGAAAATGTTCGGCTAGTTATGTCATCCCTCTGACGAGTGGCGTTGTACAACATGCAACTGTAACTGCAGGTGATGTTCCTCAGCCGAATGTGTATTAGTTAGTACCTACTCAGGTACAGCCAATAGCACACCTAGGAGCACAAGCCCAGTCACATGGTAACCAGTCTACTGTATAGTTTCCACCAAACGCTAGGGGGCAAACTGTGCCACTCGACCAAGCAAGTCTGTAGTATGGGCAGATCAATATGGCTCGGAGTTCAGGCATCCGGACACCTTGGGTTGCCTCCCGTTATGCCATACGCTCAAGCAAACGGCCCTACAGTATAGGCGATCAATGTTGGCCAGCCGAATTGGCAGCTGTTGGCCCCTGGCTATGACCTTAGTCGGCTATCTGGTGACGCTGTCTACAACAGGACACCATTCCAGTAGTCACAGTCGGCACCCAATCTATACCATCTAGGAAGCGCAAACCTTCAAAGAACATTTGATGTCCGGAGAGAACAGACATAGAACACTGTTCCACCTTATCCTTAGGCTCTGTCGGCTGTTCCAGGAGCTCAAGTTGTAGGCTTTGCTGGCTATGCCCAACAGCAGCAATAGGGATATACCCCACCTATTGGTAATGGCCAGCAGAATACCTACAACTTTCAAAACCCTGCTCAACAAGGTACATAATTGAGGCCTCCAGTTCAGAACGCCTACAAGCCAGTTCCAGCGGAGAATCGGCAGGGGACTTCATAGCTGATGAACCATGAAACTATCGCGAATACCATGAAGAGGTACTTTGGCATCCAACTCAAACCATTGGACATGCCTATTTATAGGAAGCCTTACCCCGATTGGGTAGATCGGATAGCGCCATTGCTAAGAGGCTTTAAAATATCTGATTTCACCACCTTCTCGGGTGATGACGACAAATCTACCATTGAGCACATCGGCAGATTTACCGCCCAATATAGCGAGGTTGTCCAGAACGAGTATCACAAGCTGCAGTTGTTCCCCGTTTCTCTAATCGGAATAGTATTTGCCTGGTACTCATCCTTGACCCCCGACTCCGTACAGAGATGGGGCTGAGCCCTAACCTCATGTCATTGTAACCGATTTGACGAATCTCAAGCAACATATCGATGAGTCGACTACCGGTTATAACGAGAGATTCAGAAGGAAGGTTAGAAAATGCATTGTACACATCCCTGAATCAGAATGCGCCCACATGATAATCAACAACATGCATCCTCAACTAAAAGAGAAATTAGTGGGACAATCCTGCTCTAACTTAGGCCAGTTAGCCGAGAAGGCTAGCCAAATAGAGCAGTATATCCAGGAGAAGGAGAAAATAAGAGATAACTTAAATTGAGGCTCATATTTGGTATCCATTATTGAGGCAGATGAGTCTGACTCAGAGTCAGCCGATTACACGATAGACGCAATAGTAGCCGAGATTGTCAAGGGTAAGGTTTATTCTTGCCCAGCCTTGAAAGCTACGAAAGGCAAGGAGACGAGTTCAAATGATGATAGGGTCGGTTACTCATTTAATATTACAAAGGCAGATTAGATCTTTGATCATTTGCTTAAAGATAAACAGATTCGGCTTCTTGATGGCCATAGGATTCCGCCTGTCGAAGAGCTCAAGGATAAGAAGTATTGTAAATGGCACAACTCATATAGTTATGCCACTTCTAATTGTGTGGTCTTCAGAAAGGCAATTCAAAAGGGCATCAAAGAGGGGAGGTTCAAGCTAGCCGATAAAAGCATAGATGAAATGTCTGTTGATACTGACCCCTTTCCTGCAATACCGATATATATGGTGTCCTGTGCTAAGCCAGATCAATCAAAAGATATCAAGGAAAAACAACCGATGAAAAATATACGGGTCCTAAAGAAGCCCACTGATAAGGAGGAGGCCACAAGGACCTATGTTTTTAACGGCTAGGCAGCTTATACCACATCTATGAGGACATGGACAGGCAGCCAACTGGAAGCAGTTTTCGTGGACGCCCTTATAAAGTAGAGCACATTGCTCGGGAACTTTACAAACAGTACCCAAAATTCAAAAGGGACCCAGCAGACCCCAAGCGCATGCTTGGGGGGCAAACATGGCTACCAGTCGATGAGAAGCCGAGTGTGCCCCAAATAGGTGAGGAATCACTCCCCATAGCTAAATAGATGGTGGATGAGTTCAACATAAAAGAAGGCATTTATTGCTTGCGTATCACAGTAAAGGATGAAGGTCGGTTGAAACCCCGGATTATGATTAAGCCAACCGCCAATATAGAGGAAGGGAAGTGGTTTGTCAATCAGGCTTATGGAAAGAAAAAGGCACCACCGAATGTCGTATCGAGGACTCAGAAAAGAAGGATGCAACATGCCAAATCCTTTTGCAAGATGAAGCAAATGTTGCACATAATATCTAGCGTTAAGGCGGCCGATAAGCATGAAGTTCCTAAGTCTTCCATAGCTGAGGCTATCGAGCAGGCATTCGACTCAATCTCTTCAGAGACAGTGATGTATGAAGAAGAAGCCTTGGACCAACTAGAGCTGAATATACAGCCTGATGACAACCCGACAGAGGAACCTCAATGGGAGACTACTACCCTGAAGGAATCCGTAGCCGAGACAGTTCCACATATCGCGCAGAAGATCCTAGCATTAGAACCTTAGCTGATTCATATATGTCTCTAGGAGATGGAAGATATTAATTTCTTGTCAACCTAATTGAACGAGGTAGGAGACTCCATCCTTGATTTATTTAAGCATGATTTGGCCGATGAGATTTGGGCAACTATTGAAATGGTCAGCCTGATTCCATGTTAGTTCTGGGCGGCCGCTCTACGCTGGATAGCCTAGAAAGTGATGTGTGTGTGGAAGACACTGAATGGGCGACTATAGCTAATACCATAGCTAGGGACGCCTTAAGCACTGTATTTGGTGCACCTACGGAAGAGATGGGTAAACACCTCAAACCCCTCTATGTCAAGGCTTACATTAACGGCGAAGTTATCAGCCAAGTGTTCGTCGACAAATGGGTTGTGCTGAATGTGATGACGCTGCTTACTTTGAAAACCCTCAACAAAAATAGGGAGGATCTCATCCCAACTAACAAGAAAATGACTAGTTTTATGGAAGAGGCCTCTGAAGTTTTTGGGATCTTAGTAGTATTAATCACCGTAGGTCCTAAAACGGTCAAATCGACCTTCTTTGTAATAGATGGCAAGTCGTCATATGCCATTCTATTGGGCATAGACTGGATTCACACTAGTCGATGCCTTCCTTCTACCATGCATCAAAAGCTCATTTTCTGGGAAGGAGAGAAGATAGAAATCATCTCAGCCGATGATAACCCATTTCAAGTAGGGGTTAAGAACCTGGAGGTTGTCTTATATTCACCCTATGTGGCTCTCATAGTTGTCGCAGAGCAATATGAAGAAGGATCTTGGGAATACTGCAATCTTACTCCATGAGGTTTTGAAATAGAACAATTAGCTGAACTACGGCTTACCTTGGAAGAGTTAAATGATTGAGGAGACCCAAATCATACGTGATATGTGGCATTATCTGACTGTTCTATGTTCTGAAGCAAAGATAGCCGAGGCATTACAGGTAGAAGACTAAAACAGAGAACCAACACTGGCAGCCAATGACATTGAGTTGCCGATGGAACTTGAATCGACCATAAGAAGGGCTATTCCTAGTTTTGAGTCTCAGGATCCCTTGGAAGATATCAACTTAGGTACTAAGGAAGTCCCTCGGCTAACACATATTAGTGGTTTGCTGAAGGAGGAGGATAAACAAAGCATAACAGCTCTTCTACTGCAGTATAAGGACTGCTTCATGTGGGATTATCATGAGATGTCTGGGTTGGCATGCACTTTGGTAGAGCATAGATTTCCAATTAGGGAGGGTTTCACGCCTCATAAACAACCGCCCAGAAGATATCACCATCAGCTGATGCCTCAAATTAAAGTTGAGATTGAACGGTTGTTGAAGGTCGGGTTCATCAGAATGGCTAGGTATGTGGAATGGTTGGCAAACATTGTGCCAGTTAAGAAGAAGAATTGCAAGGTTCGGGTATATATTGATTACAGGAACCTAAATCTAACCATTCCGAAAGATGAATACGTCATGCATATAGCCGACATGCTAGTCGATTCGGCAGCCGCTAATGGGGTGTTGACATTCATAGATGGATATTCTGGCTATAATCAGATAGCAGTAGCCGGGGAGGACATTCACAAGACTGCTTTTAGGTGTCCATGAGCCTTGGGCATTTACGAGTGGGTAGTTATGCCATTTGGTCTGAAGAATGTTGGTGCTACTTATCAGAGGGAAATGAACACCATCTTCCATGATTTGATCGGCAAGACTATGGAGGTCTACATTGATGATGTGGTGGTGAGGTCTAAGGACTTCAAAGATCATTTAACCGATCTTGAACAAGCACTAAAAAGAATGAGGATTCATAATCTTAAAATGAATCCAACCAAGTGCATGTTCGGAGTATCGGATGGCAACTTCCTTGGCTTCTTGGTACATAAGAAGGGTATTGAGATCGATCATAATAAAGCCAGGGCAGTAATGGAATCTGCACCACCCGGAACAAAGAATGAGTTACAAAGCATGTTAGGGAAGATCAACTTCCTAAGGAGGTTCATATCTAATTCAGTTGGCAAAATGAAGGCTTTCTCACATTTGCTTAGGCTTAATGGGTCAGAAGAGCTAGTATGGGGCCCAGAACAGCAAGAGGCATTTGACCAAATTAAAAAGGCCTTAGAAACCCCTCCTGTGTTGGTGCCTCCCATGCCAGGAAAACCATTGAAGTTGTGCATCTCGGCTGCAGATTTGTCTATCGGCTGCCTGTTAGCACAGGATGCTGATGATGGAACCAAAGGGCAATTTACAACCTTACTCGAATGCTCAATGAGACTGAAACTAGATATACCCCTATAGAGAAGCTTTGTTTGTCTTTATTCTATGCTTGTATAAACTTTGAACATTATTTAATGCCACATGTGGTTCACGTTTTGTGCAAAATTAACATCGTCCGGTACTTATTGAATAGACTTGTTTTGTAAGGACGACTGATAAAATGGGCAATCAAGCTCACTGCGGTTTCTCTCGAGTATAGACCACTCAGGGCTGTCAAAGGTCAAGCGTTAGCCGATTTCTTGGCAGACCACCCTTGCATAGATGCAGAGGGCCCATGCTCCCTATCTACTACATGTATGGATGTCGTCCCTTGGACGCTAACTTTTGATGGATCAAGAACCCAGAAAGGAGTCTGAGCCGGAATAACGATAACCAATCCTAGAGATAAAACGTGGAGGTTCTCTTATCGGCTAGATTTTGAATTGACAAGTAACCAAGCTGAATACAATGCTCTCATCATGAGACTCAAACTCCTAGTCTCTATGAAGGTAAAGTGCATCAATATTCGCGGAGACTCTCAGCTGGTTATCAATCCGTTGGCTGGGGAATATGACTGCAAAGATCCAAATTTGTTGGCCCGTTACAAAACGGCTAGCAGGTTACTTAGTGGGTTCACATCATCTACGTTAAGTTATGTTCCCAGGGGCATGAATGTTGAGGCTAACGACTTAGCACAAGAAGCTTCTGGCTTTAGGAAGTCTCTACTCATTCTAAAGATCCTTCCACTTGCAAGGACCTTAAAGTCAAGAGGAGAGCCTTGAAGTGTGTGCTCATTGATGATGATCTTTACAAAAAGATCGTAAGTGGAGTGCTACTCAAGTGCATTGATAAGGCAGAGGCCTTAAGAGTCATGAGAGAAGTTCATGAAGGAATTCGTGGATCACACAGAGCCGGGCCAATGATGAAATGGTTGATTTATCGTCATGGCTATTATTGGCCTACCATCATGGCCGATTGCTTTCAATACACAAAAAGGTGTGAAGAGTGTCAGAGACATGGACCAATCCAATGGGTACCAGCCGAGTTGTTGCACCCGATCGTGAAGCCCTGACCTTTCACAGGATGAGCTATGGACCTCATCGGCAAGATTCACCCACAATCGGCTAAAGGACATAATTTCATTATTGTGGCTACTGATTACTTCACTAAATGGGTAGAGGCACAACCGATGAAGAGGGTTCATAAGACAGATGTCATTCAGTCTATCCAACACCAGATCGTATATATATATATATATATAGTATTCCTGAGATGATTACAACCGATCAAGGGATGGTGTTTACTGGTTCTAAGGTGGCAGCCTTTGCTGAGAAATTTGGGATCAAGATGATCACATCCTCGCCTTATTATGCACAGGCGAATGGACAAGCCGAGGCAGCTAACAAGCTTATTGTGGACATAATCAGTAAAAATGTGGATGATAGACCGGCAGTATGGCATCTCACTTTCGATGAAGCTATTTGAGTAATCAGAAACTCTAAGTCTACAACTACTGGGACAACACCTTATCGGCTAACCTATGGCCAAGACGCAATGTTGCCCTTGGAGATTAATGTTAAGTCATTACGGGTGGCCAAACAGAATTTTTTAAGCTTAGAAGAATATCAGCAGGCCATGCTAATGGAGTTAGATCATCTAGATGAAGATCGACTGATAGCCCTAAAAAGAATCGAAGCCGGTAAATGAAAAATGGAAAAAGCATACAATAAAAATGTTAAGCCTAAGAGGTTCGCCGACGGAGACTTGGTTTGAAAAACCGTGTTGCCGCTTGGAATGAAAGATCGTAAATTTGGCAAATGGTCGCCAAATTGGGAAGGACCCTTCGTAGTAAGCCAACGGATTGCTTGCAACGCGTATCGACTAATAGACATGCATGATGAAGAGCTTAACAGAAACGTAAACGACAAATACTTAAGAAAATATTACCCTTCGATTTGGGGTATGCAAGAGTATCATTTGTACTATTATCGTTATTTTTATTATTCGCATTTTTACTATCATTTGCCTTTTAAAATCATAATCATAGTTTTTATCCTAATACTTCATGTTATTTTATTTTCGCAAAATGGGATTGCATTTTTTAATTAAGCATTAAGCATTTCGTAAATATTATATTTTTATCACATCAGTATATTTATCTTTATAATTTAAATCTTTTGCAAAGCATATTTTAAATATTAAACTCATTTTTATATTTTTAACTCAACTCATTTTCCATTCACCCAAAATATTATATCAACCCACCCACAAATTACAAGCCCAATCCGCAACCCCTATTTTCAACCCAAGTGGCCTAAATCGGCCAAAACCACAAGCCCAACCGACCCCAAGCCCAACCAAATACCCCTCTTCTCAAAACCAATACCCTAAACCTAACCTAAAAAACCTATAAATAAAACCCCTATCCCACATTAAGGGATGGCCGCCGCCTCCATCCCCTAAAAAAGAACCCCTAAAAATTACTCCCCCCACACCTTCATTTTCACCCCCTAAACCCCGTCGCCGTCGAACCTTACCCCTACCCAGACAGACCATTCCGGTCACCTTACACCCTCCAACCAGTCGCCGACACCCCCACCACTAACAATGTCATCTCATCCCCTACTGCTCAAGCGAGGAGCTTCTAGCTCCGATGAACCGGAGCGAACCACCACCACCATCACTGCTAGCCCATCATCGTGGGAACTACGATGATACTTGGTTTTTGTTGTGCTCTTCGCTTTTTCCAAATCGGTCCGAAAAGAAAATTCCGGCGTCGCTCTGGCATTTTCACCTTGGAAGTGACTCCACCACCCCTTCTATTTTTTTTTTCTATTGAAGATGACCGGAGGTCGAACTCCGGCGACACTACGATCGTTTTTATTTCTCTTGTGGTTATATTGTTGTGTTTGTTGGACTGATTTAACCTCATTTTGACACACTCCGGCGAGTATGTTTTCCGGCGTGCTGGCAGATTTTGGATTGTTCTTAACATTTTGCTAATTTGTGATAGTTTCTAACCGAATAATTACTCTGGCGTTTGCCTCTGTTTACTCCGTTGATTATTGCTCCTTTTGGGGACTTTGCTCTATTTTTGACTATTTTCACCGCTGTTTTACCATGACGCCCACGGTCGTCTGCCTATTTCAACCAGGTCGGATAAAATTTCCAGATTTTTGTGTTTAATATTTTGTTGTTGGTTATCTAAAAATTTGAGAAAATTGATTCGGGTCGGGTCATCGATCAGGGTCGGGTGGATCAGCCCGGGTTGGGTAAAATTTCTATATTTTTATGTTCAATATTTTGTTGTTGGTTATCTAAAAATTCAAAAAAAAACAAAGTTCGATTCCGGGTTGGGTCACTGTTTCGTCTCAGATTGGATTTTTCAGAAGCAGATTCAAATTCTGTTTCGGTTCAAAAAATTCAGAATTCAGGTCGGATGTTTTAATCGTGGACTGTTAGTTTATTTTGGTATTTGAATATACATTACGCGGCTAATTTGTTATTTTACTGATTTGAACAAATACTATACTTTGGCCAATGAAATCGAATTTGAGGTCGTGTCCCTTCGGAAAATGGTTCTCGGTTTCGGTTTTCTACTGTTTTGTTATTATTTTGTTGATTTGAACATGATACTATACTGGCCGATGAAAAAATATCCGTCGATTTTGTAGGCCTCCACAGTTGGAAAGACGAAATAAAACTTTTGGACAAGGATAAAACTAAAATCTTTTTTGATCCGAGAGACCAACATGTTCGGTAGGCAAGGAAACTAAAATGACCAACGAGTCATATGTTCGCAACCACGAGGTGATTGGAATGATCTTTTCAAAATTTAAGTCTGAGCCTCCGTAATTAAAACATTTACTGTTTTGGATACGGATCCAAAGTTATTTATAGTCAACTGTTTCTAACTGTTTGTTCTTGACAGCTCGCAAGACATATTTATGAAAGTTAAAGAAGACAAGATACCTCTAGGAGATGATCTATTTTATTGTTGTTTTATTTTCTTTAATTCGACTTTATTTTATTCTGTATTATAATATTATTTATTGTACTTGTGTAATTATTGAAATGTTTAGAATAGGTAGACTTAGAATTAATAATCTAGAAAGAGTAGATTAAAAATCAGAAACCGCTAGTTTATCTATTTTAGGCCCGTCACCCATATTTTCAAAATGTTAGTTTATTTATTTTAGGTTTGTCGTCCATACCTTCAAAACGCTAGCTTATTTTGAACTGTTCAAAATTTTCTAAACTGGCCACCTTTTACTCACACTATTAATCATACAAAATAGAGTCTCATTTTTATCCAATTCGTTATTTAAATGACTTCCAAAATATCATTTTCTTTGCATTACAAATAAGTTGTTTTTCTTCTTACAAAAATCACTTTATATATATTTATAAACAATGTCATACAAATGCATACTTGTACAAAATGCATCCTTTTATTAAATACTTACAACATCATTTTAACTTTATATTTTTTTAACATGCATTTTCTTAGTACAATAATTAAATCTGAGTTTGACCGGATAACCGCAAGTTAGCGGATCTTAAAGGGTGTCTAACCCCTTCCTTTTAGGATAATAAAGAACCCTTACCTAGAATTCCATAATTTCGCAGACCAGTAATCGGAGTTCACATGCAGCATTTAGTTAATGCTTAGGTGCCCTAATTCACCATAGAATAATTAGGTAGCGACTCCTCAACAAAGCAAGCATTTTTATCCAATCCAGATAGAATCGACCCATCACGTCGCGGGCCGCGGTAAAAAATGGGTGCGACAGCATGACGACTCCACTAGAGAAATTCAAGTTCTTAACCATAGTAAACCCAGGTTAATTATTATTGCGCTTTATTTTACTCCTTATTTGATCTACTGCTTTAAATTGTTTCCTTTTTGAAACTTTGTATGTTTAACTACTTTAATTGCTACTTTCTTTACTGATTTTCTTAAATTGGCATTCCGCTCATATTTCTTCCACGTCGGAAAATTGACACTATCACACATACATGCAAGGTGTGTTTCGCGCAACAGCAATTTTTTTTTCAAACTTCCAAATTTTAGGAGAGTTGGCGTATGCAGTGTCCGGACCATCCGGTGGCCGCGTAGCCTTCTCACTCGAGTAGTCCGCTCGAGAATCTTGAGTCTAGTCAGCCAAATCTTAAAAAATTTAAGATAGAGTTATACCACCATTTATCTTAAGTCATGCATACATACACCTTAGGTGGGTCGATCCTTGGCATTTACTCCACAATTAAGAAATCCACCAAATTATCGACGGGTCTCACGACCCAACACCATATTATGTGTAGCGTGATAATGATAGACGAATCCAAGCATAATCATGACATGACAAAATTGGAAAATGCACATTCATTTTGTCTTCATTTCCGACAAAAGAATTGAAGTTTAACAACTTGGATTAATCTATCATAATCTCGCATATTTGGCGTTTAGACTCACCTCTGCCATAGGAGAAGCCCCATGCATGTTAGGACGCGCATTTAATTTGCGCACAATTTGTTTGCTATTTTTCTGCTTTTCACTTTGTACATATTATTTAATGCAATAATTACCCGCTTCAACTCTGTACATATCATGACATGTCTCTTGCAACTCTGGGCATGAACATTTTCCCTTTGCACTTTTGGGCTATCTCACTACAATCAAGACTTCTACTGGGGCAACGCCATATCTTTTGGTCCACGAGACGGAAACTATGTCACCACCTAAGGCTAAATCGTTCTTGAACATCACGACTCAGACCTTGTGAAGCGTTAACTTCTAGTCCGAACAAACCAATCAGGGGAGCCTTTGACTATACTGTCGCATTCCAACATTTTATTATTATTCTTTCCGTGACTTTCCTCCTTTCACCAATTTCTCTTATTTTTGTAGGAAGACCGTCCTCGCAAACAGTCGGGGGGCTGTCGTTCTAAAACATAATCCCTGGAGATACTCCAGGAAAGAACAAAACAAAAGCGTTCACAAAGATGACTGGGAGATTTTTTCGACTGAAAGAAGTCAGCCAACCTCCAGTCCGAACAAACGAATCAGGAGAGTCTTTGACTATACTGTCACACTCTTACATTTATTATTCGTGACTTTCCTACTTTCACCCAGTGCTCTTATTTTTTTGTAGGAAGACCGTCCTCACAAACAGTCGGGAGCGGTCGTTATAAAACATTATCCCTGGAGATAAAGAACAAAGCAAAAAGTTTTTACAAAGATGACCGGGAGATACTTTGACTGGAAGAAGTCAGCCAACACCAGATTCAACGAGGCATCACTCTCAGTTTGTCTATACTTTTTTTTTTTTACATATTTTCAAATTCAATTGATATGCTTAATTTTCGTTACATAATTCATTTATATCATACATTTTTACAACATATCTTGCCGAACTACGTGTGTCTGATTCTCACCATACGGTGTGATACGTAGGTAACCTTTCTCGAGTTCGACATCGCTAAAAAATGTAAATCTAGTCTTTGCGGAACGCTACCCAACGAAAGTGGAACGAACCTGCCAAATGGACGCATCTCCTTGTCCACCTGAAAAAGGGACGCATTTCTCTGTCCACCTTAAAAAGGGACATACTTCCGCATCCATCTTAACAATGGATGTACTCGCCTTATCCACCTTAGAAAGGCACATATCTGCCTTACCCATCTTTTCATTCATCCTATCATGGACAGTCATCTTTTCATTACATTCATCCTGTTGTGGATAATCATTTTTCATTGCATTCATCATGTTGTGGACGATCATTTTACTTTGCATTCGTCCCATAGTGGACAATCATCTATTTTATACAGTTTTTACTCTTACTATCCTATCGTGGATGAATTCTTTTTCAGGCATACATTTTTTTATAACCTATCTGAAGGAACTACGCGCACCTGATTCTCATCAAAGATGAGATACGTAGACAGCCCTACTTGGGTTCGGTACCCTATATTAAAAAAATATATTTTAAGTATCATTGGTTGACTTGGTTGATACCAACACAATTAGGAGCGTGCATAAGAAAGAATAAGTAACAATTTGTATAGTGAAGAAGACTGACTTCGTAGTAAACTATAGATTCTGCTGGTACCTCTCATTCACGCCTGTGATGACACTTGAAAAATTGTGTTGCATGCTTCCAAGATCTGAACAAAACCAACCTCATCGTTTCATGTGCATTGTGTGGTGAGTTTTAGAATAAGTTCAATTGCATTGCATTGTAATCTAGAACTTGGCTCGAATGTTTGTTGAGGCGTAATCCTGAGTAACACTTGGTATAGGAAATGATCATAGGCTTTCTTTGATCCGTTTGAGCCTTTCCAGCGTACCAAATAACATTATCCGTAACACTTCCCCTTTAAGCCTAAATCCTATTCTTTTAACAACCACATCTTATGCCTATACCATTTCTGAGTGCGTACACGCACTATCCCTCTCTTGGCCCGACCTCCTTGAGCGCATCAGAAATGTGCAAATTGCTAAACTGGTCCGAGTTGAAGTTGCAAAGTCCCAAAAGAGAAAAAGAAAACAAGACAAAATGACGACTTCACACAAAGAATAAGTCAAAAGCCCCGACAATATCAAGAAAGAAAATGAGGAAATAACTCCAAAAGGGGGAAAAAGCTCCAAGCGAAAGATTCAAAAGAAGTCGGTACAAAAGAAATGGACAAAAAAAGATGTAGATCAGCGTCAAAGCACACAAATACCAAGCGCAGACATAATCCAACGCTCAAGGAAGGATTAGTCACTCCTTACCCAAATGATATCCTTTCCTTTCCCTAAGTCTACATTACAAACCCATAACAAGCCTTACATGATCCTATACAGAGGGTTCTCACATTAGTGGATACTCACATGACGGCCAAGCCTATGGTATCACAATTAAATACATTGAACATCTTTCTGAGTGTGAGTGTACTTTTCTAGACGTCCCAAAGTTCAAAATACTGAAATACATATGAGGAAGGGACTTTCTTTTAGTGAGAGCATTTGAAACATGATGATACGTATAGGTCGAAACCTTGGCTTGAAGCAAGTGTCGATACTCAGGTATGTCTGAGGTAGCATCTAAAGCTGTAGGAATTACCCTGGAGTCAGTCTCGGTTAGACAGAAAGCAAATAACGAGAACCCCTAAGCACAATACTAATTGTTTGGTACCAACTAAAATCAAGACGTGATTCTGTCTTTTTCATAATTTCAAAAAAAAATCAAAAACAACAAAAACCTTGCAAAATATATTACATCATTTTTCAAACTCTAATCACTCTCTTTTATCAAAAAAACATTTTTTACAAACTCAAATTCCTTTTTCCCACAGAGTCTCAGATAAACAACCCTGAATTTGATTTCCATTCCCCGATAGCAGACATGAACTATGTTATGACCTGATTCCCTCGGCGGGATACATAGACTGCCACATCAGCTTCGGTCCCATTTTTAGAAAACCCTTACAAATCCCTTTTGCCACATGAACTACGTTATGACCTGATTCTCTTGGAGGGATACGTAGGCAGCCCACATCGGCTTCAGTCCCATTTTTTTTGGAAAACTTCACAATCTCTTTTTTTTTGCTTGTAACGAACTACGTTATGACCTGATTTCCCTTGTCGGAATACGTAGGCGTCCTATATCGACTTCGATCACACCATTGGAATTTTTTCTCCCTTATCTTGCACATAACACAATACGCCCACCTGATCGCCATAATAGGACAAGAAAGCTACCCACACAAACTCGGTTTTGTCCAGTTGAAAGTTCATCATCCTCATATACCATAAACTGGGCAAATTTTAAAGGGTTCACTGCAAGAATACGCCAATAGACATGGAAATGTGCCGGCCAACTAAGTCTTCAATCCAAACCAGTCTGAACTTGCAAGCGTCAAGAGCCAAAGCTACAAAGTCAACGCGAATCAACCGCGAAACTCATGAATTTCTGTGAGTGCAGGTCTTCAGGTTGACAAAGGCAGGGAAGCTGCAACATGTGTGTTTAATTTGGCAAAGAAATTCCGCATCACAGTTCAGCCCACAAGGATCACATTCTTGTTTTGCGTCTATACAAAAGCACCTTCTTGACCTACATGGTCCCGACTGCATTATGTCTGTACAAGGACGGTATTTCGTATCGGGGTCATATTCTCATCCTCATATATTCATCTTACATTGCCTATATTCACTCATTAACTTTTCATCCAGATTGAGTTTGCGAGAACTTCAACATAGCATTTCGGCCTCAGGGTCACGATGCATTACGTCAATACAACAACGTCATATCAGGCGCCCACCTCCTAATGCGGGTATTTCAATTTCATATAAGGAACCCACCTCCTAATGCATATATTTCAATTTCAATCAGGCGACCACCTCCTAATGTGGGTATTTCAATTTCAATCAGGCGCCCACATCCTAATGCGGGTATATTAATTTTAATCAGGCACCCACCTCCTAATGCGGATATTTTTATTTTAATTAGGCGCCCGCCTCCTAATGCGGATATTTTAATTTCAATCAGGCAGCCACCTCCTAATGCGGGTATTTTAGTTTCAATTAGGCACCCACCTTCCAATGCGGGTATTTTATTTGCAATCAGGCACCCACCTCCTAATGATGGTATTTTAATTGCAATCAGGCACCCACCTCCTAATGCGGGTATTTTAATTTCAATCAGGCGACCACCTCCGAATACGTGTATTTTAATTTTAATTAGGCGCCCACCTCCTAATGCGGATCTTTTAGTTTCAATAAGGCACTCACCTCCTAATGCGAGTATTTTAATTTAAATCAGACGCCCACCTCCTAATGCGGGTATTTTAATTTAAATCAGGTGTCCACCTTCTAATGCGGGTATTTTAATTTAAATCAGGCGCCCACCTCCTAATGCGGGTATTTTAGTTTCAATCAGGCACCCACCTTCCAATGTGGGTATTTTATTTTCAATCAGGCATCCACCTCCTAATGTGGGTATTTTAATTGCAATCAGGCACCCACGTCCTAATGCGGGTATTTTAGTTTAAATCATGCGCACACCTCCGAATACGAGTATTTTTATTTTAATCTGGCGCCCACTTCCTAGCTACCTCCTAATGCGGGTATTCTAATTTAAATCAAGCGTCCACCTCCTAATGCGGGTATTTCAATTTAAATCAGGCGCCCACCTCCTAATGCGGGTATTTCATTTTCAATCAGGCACTCACCTCCTAATGCGGGTATTTCAATTTAAATCAGGTGCTCACCTCCTAATGTGGGTATTTTAATTTCAATCAGACGCCCATATGCAACGATGTTATTTCATTATGCCTATGCAACAGCGTCATCTGTATAACATCTAAGCAATGATGTCATTTCATTATGCCTATGTAATGGCGTCATCTGTATTGGGGAAGTACTTCGAACGTCGTTCCGCCCTTTCTCCAGTATTTCTCCACATCTACAACCAATGTCATCATAACTCGATACTAGGCAATATTTCTTGAATCTGCACCATCTTTTGCAACTTCTCTCCCCCACGGGATTCTATTTCTTCCCATGCATCCCTAATCTTCCTTCGACTACCGATGATCAGGATAAAATTGGTTACTCAGTCAACTTATTTGTACGAAAACTCTTTCATCATCTCCGGCCAAAGAGGGGCATTTGTTGACACCCAATTTTGTCTCATCTTTTAAGATTTATTTGCAATTTTAAATATTTTGACACCTCAAAACATATTTAATATATATATACAAGACTTTTAATATTGTCGTCCATTGTCAATATCGTCATTATTTTTATTATTCGCATTTTTACTATCATTTTTCTTTTAAAATCATAATCATAGTTTTTATCCTAATACTCCATGTTATTTTATATTCACAAAATGGCACTGCATTTTTAATTAAGCATTAAGCATTGCGTAAATATTATGTTTATATCACATCAGTATATTTATCTTTATAATTTAAATCTTTTGCAAAGCATCTTTTAAATATTAAACCCTTTTTATAATTTTAACTCAACTCATTTTCCATTCACCCAAAATATTATATCAACTCACTCACAAATTACAAGCCCAATCCGAAACCCCCTATTTTTAACCCAATTGGCCCAAATCGGCCAAAACCCCAAGCCCAACCGAATACCCTATTCTGAAAACCAATACCCTAAACCTAACCTAAAAAAACTATAAATAAAACCCCTACCCCCCACATTAAGGGTTGGCCGCCGCCCTCATCCCCTATAAACGAACCCCTAAAAAACTACTCCCCCCACACTTTCATTTTCACCCCCCAAACCCCGTCGCCATCGAACCTTACCCCTACCCCGACAGATCATTCCGGTCACCTTACACCCTCCAACCAGTCACCAACACCCCCACCACTAACACTGTTATCTCATCCCCCACTGCTTCGACAAGGAGCTTCTAGCTCTGATGAACCGGAGTGAACCACCACCACCATCACGGCTAGCCCATCACCGTGGGAACTACGATGATACTTGGTTTTTGTGGTGCTCTTCGCATTTTCCAGCTCTGACCGAAAAGAAAATTTCGGCGTCGTTCCGGCATTTTCGCCGTGGAAGTGACGGCGCCGCCCTTCTATTTTTTTGCTATTGAATCTGACCAGAGGTTGAACTCCGGCGACACTACGGTCGTTTGTATTTCTCATGTGGTTATATTATTGTGTTTGTTGGACTGATTTAACCTCATTTTGACATACTCCGGCGAGTATATTTTCCAGCCTGCTGACTGATTTTGGTTTGTTCTTAATATTTTGCTAATTTGTGATAGTTTTTAACCAGATAATTACTCCGGCGTTTACCTCCGTTTGCTCTGTCGATTATTGCTCCTTTTTGGGACTTTGCTATGTTTTCGACTATTTTCACCACTGTTTTACCATGGGGCCCACTGTTGTCTGCCTATTTCAACCGGGTCGGGTAAAAGTTCCAGTTTTTTCGGTTCAATATTTTATTGTTGGTTATCTAAAAATCTGAGAAAGATAGTTTCGGGTCGGGACTTCTGATTCGGGTCGGGTCATCTCGGGTTGGTTAAAATCTCCAGATTTTTGTGTTCAATATTTTGTTGTTGGCTATCTGAAAATCTAAGAAAAATTGTTTCGGGTCGGGACTTCTGATTCGGTTCGGGTCATCGATCCGGGTCGGGTCGGCCCGGGTTGGGTAAAATTTCTAGATTTTTGTGTTCAATATTTTGTTGTTGGTTATCTAAAAATTCAAAAAAAATTGTTGATTCCGGGTCGGGTCACTGTTCTGTCTCGGGTTGGATTTTTCAAAAGCAGATTCGAATTCTGTTTCGGTTTAAAAAATTCAGAATTCGGGTCGGATGTTTTAATCGCGGACTGTTGGTTTATTTTGATATTTGAATATCCATTACGCGGCTATATTGTAATTTTACTTATTTGAACAAGCACTATACTTTGGCCAATGAAATTGAATTTGAGGTCGTGTCCCTTCGGAAAATGGTTCTCGATTTCGGTTTTTTACTGTTTTGTTATTATTTTGCTGATTTGAACATGATACTACACTGGCCGGCGAAAAAATATCCGTTGATTTTTTAGGCCTCCACAGTTGGAAAGACGGAAATAAAACTTCTGGGCAATGATGAAACTTAAATTTTTTACTCATCCAAGAGACCAACATGTTCGGTAGGCAATGCAACTAAAATGATCAACGAGTCATATGTTCGCAACCACGACATGATTGGAATGATCTTTCCAAAATTTAAGTCTGAGCCCTCCGTAATCAAAATATTTACTGTTTTGGATACGGATCCGAAGTTATTTATATTCAATTGTTTCTAACTGTTTGTTCTTGACAGCTTGCAAGACATATTTATGAAAGTTAAAGAAGACAAGATACCCTCGGAGATGATCTATTTTATTGTTGTTTTATTTTCTTTAATTCAGCTTTATTTTATTATGTATTGTAATATTATTTATTGTACTTGTGTAATTATTGAAATGTTTAGAATAGGTAGACTTAGAATTAATAATCTAGAAAGAGTAGATTAAAAATCGGAAACCGCTAGTTTATCAATTTTAGGCCCGTCACCCATATTTTCAAAACGTTAGTTTATTTATTTTAGGTTCGTCACCCATACCTTCAAAACTCTAGCTTATTTTGAATTGTTCAGAATTTTCAAAATTATTGGCCACCTTTTACTCACACTATTAATCATACAAAAATAGTCTCATTTTTAACCGATTCGTTATTTAAATGACTTCCAAAATATCATTTTCTTTGCATTACAAATAAGTTGTTTTTCTTCTTACAAAAATCACTTTATATATATTTATAAACAATGTCATACAAATGCATACTTTTACAAAATGCATCCTTTTACTAAATACTTGCAACATCATTTTAACTTTATATTTTTAACATTAATTTTCTCAGTACAATAATTAAACCTGAGTTTGACCGGATAACCTTAAGTTAGCGGATCTTAAAGGGTGTCTAACCCCTTCCCTTTAGGATAATAAAGAACCCTTACCTAGAATCCCATAATTTCACAGACCAGTAATCGGAGTTCACGTTGCAGCATTTAGTTAACATTTAGGTGCCCTAATTCACCTTAGAATAATTAGGTGGCGATTCCTCAACAAAGCAAGCATTTATATCCAATCTAGTGGGAATCGACCTATCACGTCGCGAGCCGCGGTAAAAAACGGGTGCGACAACAACAACCACAGACCAGCTACATGGTCACAAAAATAGACGCTTCAATTTGGGGTCAATAAAACTAGGAAGCCAAGTTGGTTGGCGTTTCACCAGTTAGAGGTTGCACTACCTCATCAGTTACAGAGGTATCAGGATTAGCCAAATCTATGGCTACTTGGTCGTCTTAGGTACCCACAGTCTCTTTCTCATCCTCAGCCGCACCAACAACTACTACCTCATCCGCTTCTACTTCTGGGACTCCCCTTTCTGCATTCAACAATGGCGCAGCCACTACAACTGATGGGGTCTCGGTAACAGTTTGAGTGTCGGCCGCTAGAGTGTCCTCTGGCTGCTGTTCGACTTCTGAAAATACCTCTTGAGTAACAGAAGTAGTGATGGTTTCAGATTGCAAGTCCATGAGGATGTCGGTTGAGAACTGAGCCACGGGATCAACTAGCAATGGAATAGTCATAACTGAAGAATAAGTTCCCTCGGATACCACTTTGAAAAATCTGGCAGGGAGTGTTGGCATTGCTTGAGCAAGTCTGTTTTTCCACGCAGTCCACTCATTCTCCAGTTGGGCCAGTTGTTCACTGCCCGCCTTCTGATCCAATTCCCAAACCACCTGTTGGTTACCAAGTTCCCAGATCTTGTTATCCAAATGAATGCCCTGTCGAAACAAAGAAAAGCGAGAGGAATTTTGGGCCTTAATAGTCGATTCCAACCGCCTATGACCAGAGTAATAGTCTTTATCTCCGCCTGGATCCTCTCCAAATCGACTAGTAGTTTTGACAGCTGCTCATGTAAGTCATTCCTTCGGCTGACATTCTGTTGCATTTCTGCATTCACCTCATTGAAAGAAGTCTGAATGTAGTTTTTCTCTTGCCGAAGAGATCCCAAGTGTTGCAGAGCAGGGACCACCTCATCACGGCTATCTTTGGCCATTTTGTGTAAAGAAAATATGTCATTTAGAGCTAAATCCATGTCATTATAGGCGGTTGCCAAAATTGGGGAATCCTTTGCTTCTTTTAACAATCGGAAAAGATAAGCCCTCAAAGCATGGAACTCTTCTTTACTGGTCGGGATTCCCCTGGCAAGAGATTCCTCAACTCGCTCTCGATGGAGGCCAATAGGCGAAAATGGTGAAGGTGCAATATCGACTGAGCCAAAATATTACAGAAGCAAGGGATGATCTAGGTTGACGCATTTGAGTCATCAATTGGGTTGGTTTTAGTCGAGGGATTATCTCCAGTCATCTCATGTACAGAAAGGACAGATTCATAATAGAGGCAAGGGTTTGGAAACAGTGAAGGACCAAGCATAAGAGAAGGGGTATACCTCTACGGCTGCATCAGCGTAAAAATCTTCGGTTGCATCAGCGTAAAAATCTTCGGCTGCCTTGACAGGAGAAATCTTGGTCTTAAGGACAGGCGATAATGGATAATGCGGGTGCGTGGAAGCATGAGCCGAAGAGGACGACCCTCCAATATAAAGAGAGGCATCGAACGTTTTCTGCGGTCGTCTGCGTCTTGTTAGTTGTGGTCCCTGAAGGGCAAATAGGAAACATGAATATTGAAAGATAGTTGATGTGAAAGTATTTAAGCCAGACAAGAGATATACCTTGATTTCCTCCTCTTCCCCATCATAAATAGGAACTCTGGTTCTGTGGGATTCTTCCTCACTACGATCTCGGATGACAACCCCTTCGTTTCGCCTGGGTTGCTTAGGAACATATTTCCTGGGTGACGGGGATTCGTTGTTAGAAGTGGTCTCCAGATCGACAAACGCTGGGAAGGATTGAGTTGCAGAAAGGCGCATAAGAGATGTTAGCTGAAAATTTACAAGAATAATCTGGCCGACACATATATAGAAAGCAACTTACCATTTCTCTTCGTTTGTAGCAACCTAATGAAAGACGTTGAGTCAGTAGGTCTAGCCGATTTAAGGGGGGCAGCTTTCAGAGGGACCTCTTTCGTCCACAGTTTAGAGGTTTCTTGGGTCTTTTTTTCTTGGACAGTACCAACCAATCACTGTAGACATCTAGAGGAGACTGAAAGAATTTCTCTTTAGCCGTGTTCCACCAATCGTCAAAAGCAACAGTAGTATTTGCCCTCGGGGGAAACGGCTACCAGTCAAATAGGACGAGCCTATCAAGATTGTGATCGGCTACTTTCGTTGCCTGTTTTGCATCAAGAATGCAACATTGGGTTGAACAAACAATACTGCGGTGATGCCATAGTACGTGCTGAGTGAGACCGAATTGCCTTGCCACAAAGTTTGGCCGATAAGGCTCCGTGGTCAACTTATTGTTCCTAGAGGTGGGCTTCAATCCATCCAATAGATCCCTAGCCGTAAGATTACGCCCCCATGTGAGGTCCATAATTCTCCGCTGAGAGAAGGTAAGGTTATCATCGGCTACTTGAAGGACCCAATCGAGGGTGGCCCATCTTTCCAGGACCGGTTGACAATATGTGTAATGATGTCGAGATAGACCATGTGGGGTAGAGACTATAGTGAAAGCGTCCTGGGGCACGAAGGGTGTTTTCCGAAGAGTATCGGCTAGCATCGGCGAGTTTAATGGAAAACGACGGTCATAAAAATCATCAGGAATAAACTCTGGGAAATACTGGGTGATCCATAGATGAAGGAACCACAAGGGACCGGCTAAGGTATCCAGATTTTTGGAGTCTCTTAACCTTGTCTGGGCATCGCCAAGAGCCATATAAAGATAAGTCAGGAAGAGAGATGTCCAGCTGACTTCTTCCCCCGAAATGGCTAACGCCGCATAAATTTCCAGCTCATTCATGACTGCACAAGATCATGTGCAGACAAAATATCGGCTGAACCAAAAAAGCAGGAAAGCATGATACTCGGCATCGTAGACTTAAAGAGGTGATATTTGGCTGTTATTGGTCATGAAGTGGCCATAGCCGGAAGAAGTCTTTGAAACCTTGATGCCCAAGTCGGCAACATCTATGTCGCTTAAGACAGGCGCTTCGACTCCAAGTATCGGAAGGCCAAGAATCGCCGTCACGTCGAGCAATGTGGAGGTCACCATTCCCCAGGGGAAAATAAAGGCGTTGGCAGTGGTCGACCAGTAACCGAGGAAAGCGTATATGAGACCAATGTTATAAGAGAGGTCAAACTCTGATAGCGCAATGGCGTTATAAAAACCCATGCGTCTCCACTCGGCCTCTCTGGCCGACTTCACTCGTTCCAACCAATCAGAGTAATTGGTAATCTTGGACGGCCAGTTACGCAGGATAGTCGGACACCGGTGAACCAATCGCAGGTAATAGGAAGGTCATAGTTTGTCGGGCTAAGATACCGAGAAAGAAGGAGGTCGCCCTGTTCCGATGTACCGTAGGGAGCAAGAACCAGTTGTTCATCGATGAAGGCAAATGTAGGATTTAGGTCATCAGCAGCTAAATTGGCGTCATCTGATCCCTGAGATGGGGAGGAAGATTAAGACATGGTTTCTGATTAAAGAAATAGGGTTTCTTTGGAGAAGGAAAGGAATTTGGGAATGACTGAAGATTAAGTTTGAAACCTCTGGGGAGTGTCTCTCCTTAAATATATCTTTTTTCTTTTGGAGATGTGGCTGGCAAGCATTAGGACTACCTTCTTTCAAACGTGCAGCTGAAATGCATCGGAATTCGGTTGTGGAAGCCGGGACGCGTCGGTTGAAAGGAAGAAACTTTTCAGAGAAAAATCTCCATTGCATGCATTTAAAGCAAAAGTGATTGAAATGACACCCGCGACTGCCACACGAAACGACGTCTATTTTTTAATACATC
Source organism: Anisodus acutangulus (assembly GCA_029783415.1). Lineage (NCBI taxonomy): Eukaryota > Viridiplantae > Streptophyta > Magnoliopsida > Solanales > Solanaceae > Anisodus > Anisodus acutangulus. The sequence goes on along the minus strand of CM056510.1, from coordinate 3,334,550 downwards.
AACTCAACAGCCGCACTCGAGTTAATGTAGAGGCAATTGCTAATACTCAAAAATACTTTTAAGTGTTTAGTCGAATCAAGTGACAGCCAAAGGTGGAAACCTCAAAATGAGGAAGCAACATAATTCTAAGTCGATAACCGAACTGACTCGTAGCTGAATCTATTAGTCTCAGCCCTCGGGTAGAAAAGCTTCATCGGCTATTACGGTAGCCTTGCCGAGTCATAATTTCTAGGAACGATTGAAACCCACACATATTTGGACACCTCGAAGACCAAGTCAAAGAACCTTCTAGACCCAAAGAAACGGTAACAACCAGCAATAACTAGAAGGAAGTGTCATTAATCGTGCAAGAGGAAAAAAATGAGTAAAAATCGGCACCACCTTCGCATAGTTGGCTAGTGGATTTAGTGGGTAATTTAATGACTAACATAGAGGGATCACATTTTATTATTCTTGTACTATAAATATAGGATCATTTGTTCAGAATAGAGAGGATCAATTAATCAAACAACTAATTTTACATATCTTCATTTTGTCTTTATCGCCTTTTCTGCACTCTAGCTGTATTTATGTTTCTTACCACTTAGTTTACTCAATCAGCATCCTAACGCTTTCTGGAGTAGTTGGGGAACCCATTACTGAAAGTTAGAGTTCCGCTTCCAGACGCAATCGCTTAGTTAAGGAATCAATTTGTCATCAGATTTCGTTAGCCGGTAGACGTCGACATTTCGGAAGGGAACAGAAGCATAAAATAATCATTAAAAAATACCACAACCTGATGGAGTTAAAAGAAGCAGAAAGTGGGGAAAACGGACAGCTCATATCATTTCCTTAAGCTTATGGGGGTATTCATTTAGGATTTTAAAAGTTTTTTTTTGGGATAAATAAGTCTTGTGGTATTCAATTAAGATTTTTAAATAATCTAAATAAGTCTTGTGTTATATAATCAAGATTATTAGGATTTTTTAAATATGGTGTCCAAATCTAGTGGTATTCAATCAGGATTTTAAACCAATAACAAAAAGTCTTTTGGTATTCAAAAACTTGCTAAACAATCAGGATTTTGTGTGACTTTTTAGTGGGAGGTATAAATATCAAACCCTGTAAAAAATCACACCCAAACCCATCAGACTTTGATTTCAGAGTGCTTTTTCACGAATCAGGATTTCAGAGTGCTTCTTCACGAGATCCTTGATTCTCCTTTCTTCCAAGTACTCTAGCTGCACATTATAAACACAATAGTCACAATCATCTCTCAATTAGGCCTAATGGAGTTATGTACAACCATTCATGCAGGAAATACTGCTGCTAATTACCTGGTCTTCCTTAAGTAAGAGAGTTATTTTAGTTCCTCTACCCAATTGCTCTCCATTAACATCTCTTGTAACAGTTCCTCTATCCAATTGTACCCAGTTCCTCTAAATTAATCTTTTGTTGTTATGGATTTCCATTTTGATTTTCATAAACAACGAAGATGAAGAATTTGAAAATTCTACAAGTGAAAATTTGTCAAATTCTAACATTTGTGCAAGTGAAAAGTTGGTAGAAAAGCTGACACGATCTTGATAGTTTTGAACAAGGTAGTATTGAAATGGGAAAAAATGGATATTTTTTTGCTCCCTAAAATGTCATCCCTCAATAAACCTTCCCGTGGTTTCTCATTCTTTAACATCACCGCCGGCATCGGTGGCGGCGGCGGCGGTGGAAAAAAATCCAATGGGACGGATCTAGCACAACCCCAGGTGAAGTTGGAACCGAATAGAAAAGTAAAAAAATTTATCTGGTCCTTTCAAATCTTTTAAAATCCAAACGGAAATCCACTGGACTTTTAAAAAATCTTTTAAGTCATTACATTCCTAAATAGTTTTTAAAATTTATTGGACTTATTTATCCAAAAATAGTCTTTTAAAATCCTACCAAAGGTCTTAGTAAAAGCTTATTCGGTTGTCTTTCTTTTAATTTAATTTTTTCTTTTGTTAATCTTTATTAGGATGTGTAAATTTAAAGAACATTAAAATGATCGGGATTAGAAGAGCCTGGAAATGAATGTGGAACATTCTTATTCACTCATCCTTTTTAATTAGGATTTCATTCAATGCAAAAAAAACAACTTAATGCTCATGTACATGATTGAGCCTTTATGTAATGATAATATAACTATTTAATATTTATTATATTAGATGTTTTATGTTGTATTGCATTTTAATTAATAGCAGGGGCAAAACGGCAATTCAACTTTGATGGTAGGAGCTTCCCAATTTTAATATTATATATATATATATATATATAAAGGTAAACTTACTTACATACTAAAATAACAAATTCATACATGTTTTATTAAAATAACAAATCATAAAAAAAAGTGTTGGATTTTGTAACAAATTCATAAAAGGATTATTTCTGCTTATAATGTTATTGAATTTAAATTAAAAATATAAGAAAATACACTGACAATTCATTAAATTTTCTAGTAAGTTTTATTTAGACACTTGATTACGACATGTTTCGGATAAACACTTAAACACATGATAAAGTTTTTCTATTCACTACTATAAAATATTAGAGACGAAAAAATTCTATGGCTAAACAACAAAATGTGTTTCCAATCCTATTTAACATCGAATTAGCAACGGATTATCAAAAAAAATTATTAGCTGTTAGTAATTTAGAGACATATTAGGATAAAGTTCGTAGCTAATTCTATTTTTTGTAGTGATAAGACACTTCCCACTCTAAATTTGAAAAAGATTTTGTGTGTGTAGCGTCCATTACATAGATAAGTTAGCCGCTTAAAATATCACCTCCTTTGACTATACGTATTAGCCTAAGTTCACTTCTAGTAATTATACATATTAGCCTAAGAAAAATATTAAATAAGGAAGTAAAAAACAAAAGTTCGCTAATGTTAAGAGGGGCTATTGACAAACGGGGTGGGAAGGGTGAGAGTTTGATTTTTAAAATAAAGTTAAAAGTATAATTTTCACCCTTAGCTATATTTCAGATTCAATTATTCACTACTTAAATGTCTTATATAAAGGTGAAAATCATTATCATCCGTCAAGTTTATTTTAGAAATCAAATATCTCCCACAATATTGAACAATTGATATCTTCATCCTCCTATCTCAACTTCCGGTCATTTGTCGTATCTTTAAACTAGTTGACCGGTTATCAAAAGTATAAAATGCAATTCTATATATTACTTTCAATAAAGGGGTGCCCTATGATAACTCGTGAGTTTTAGGATTATTAGTATTCACTCTTTATAATTTAGATGTCTTCTAATCTAGTTTTCTCTTTATTTATAGTGTTTTCAGGTATTTAAAGCTTAAGGAATAAAAGGGAAAAGAATAGTAGAAAAAGTTCAGAAAAGCACGTGAATACGATAGAGTTGCTGCATCGTGAACCCTGTATGCGGTCGCTGACCGCGAACTCTGAACAGTAAAGTTGACAAAATCAAGTTATATGTGATGAGTATGCGACACCGCAATTTCTCATATGCGGTCGCATACTCTCGAGAAAATCAACCAGTGAACGAAGAAGGCAGAAGTGCGACGCAAATGCGGCACCGCATACTAGATATGCTATCACATACCCAAAGCTCAGACAATACAGTGAAGAAGGAAAAAACGAAGAAAATGTGGTGACTCATGAAGTATGTGGCCTCATTCTGAAGAATATTGCACTGCATACATGCCGCATACCGAGCAGGGAGAAAATTGGGCATGAGAATGCCCCCAGAATGCGACTGCAAACGCCTAATGCTACCGCATTCTGGTCGGCGCATAGCGACCGTCGGCTACTATTTTATATTTTTGTCCCTTCCTTATAAATACTTGACATAGATTTCAGAGCTCAATATTCTAATTCTCTGAGGTAAATTTTTACCTTTTGCATTGGACAAGAGGCTTTTGGATTGTCTCTTTCAAGATATTCTTTTGTCTTCATCTTTATTAATCATTATAAGGATATGATTTCTTTTCATTCAATTAAAGCTTTTGTTTACTTAACATTGATTATGAGTAGCTAACTTCTTAGCTAGGGTTGTGGGGCCAAAGATGTTTAGCATGTAATTGGATTTGAAATCAATTCATTGGGTTACTTGGTTGTTCTCTAATAATTCTTTACTTTGTAATGTGTATTAATGGTGGCCAACATTAATAGTGCCTAAATTATATATCTAGCTTAGAAAAGTAGGTAAAGACTAGGAAAATAGTTATTGGCAAGGATTTGAGGCTTTAACCTCTATCTAATAGCTAGTGTTAGGAATAGCCTAGTTAACTTGAAATCCAATTGGGTGTTCTTAATTGCACATCTTAGGGCTTGGAAAATCATTCGATGATATTTATCAATTGGGTTGGAAAAACTTTTGATAACCCATTTAACCCATGATTTAGAACATGAATGTTTCCTATTTGAATTGAAAAATAGCCTAGTTGCATACTTACCCCGAAGGAATCACAACCCTCATCATCTCAATTTGATATTTAAAACTCAATTACTTGATATTGAGTTGTTGAATTGTTCTTAAATCAATTACTTGTTACTTTGCGATACAATCATAGTTAAAAACAAACAAACATTTATTCCCTTCCTTTGAAATATAGGCTAATAGTTGAGGCTTACAATTGTCGCGCCCGTTTTTAACCGACCCGCGAGAGGTCAGAGCGGAGCACAAACGTATCCGGTGATTCCTGGGTAAATAGTTAAGGAGTCGCCACCTAATTATTTTTACGGTGAATTAGGACACCTAAATATTAAACTAAGTGCTGCAATGTAAACTCCAATTTTAAAGTCTGCGAAACTAGCGAGATTCTAGGTAAGGGTTCTTTATTATCCTAAAGGGAAGGGGTTAGGCATCCTTTAAGATCCGCTAACTTGCGGTTATCCGGTCAAACTCAGGTTAATTATTGCTAGAAAAATGCATGTTTGATGTATGAAGTTAAAGATGTTTGCAAATAATTAGTAAATGATGCTTTTTTTTTAAAGAAAGATACATGTAGAGAAAAAATATGCATTTGTATGATATTTAAAGAGAAATACATGTAGAGTTGGAAAAAATATGCATTTGTCAATTGAGAGTAGAAACAAAATTATTTATAACGCCAAAGAAGCGAATCTTTCAAAAATCATCGAGTTGCAAAAATAATAATAAAAAGATAAACTTATTCGGTATGATTAATAAAGCAAATAAAAGATGACAAAAGTTGTTTTAAAAATCTTGAATACGCGTGACGAGCCTAAAATAAATAACTAGCGAAGGGTTTCTAAGTTTGAATTTAACCGAGCCTACAAATAAATAAGCTAGCGACGGGTTTCAAATCTTAAACTAACCTATGAATTAATCCTAAGTTTACCTATTCTAAGCATTTCAATAATTACATAAGTGCGATAAATAATATTACAATACAAAGCGGGATAAAAGCTGAATTAAAGAAAGAAATAAAATAAATAAACTCCGAGGAATAATTCGTCGTTATTTACTTTAATCCTCGCAAGTCGTCAAGAACAAACGGTTAGAAACAGTTAAATACATATAACTTCATATCCGTATTCAAAACAGTGAATATTTTGATCACGGAGGGCTCAAACTTAAATTTTGAAAAGAACATTCCAATCACGTCGTGGCTGCAAATATATGACTAATGTGGTTTATTTTGATTGTCTCGCCTACTAAACGTGTTGGTCTCTCGGGTGAAATAGAAAAGATCACTATAATCACGTCGTGGCTGCGAATATATAACTTGTTGGTTATTTTAGTCACCTCGCCTACTAAACATGTTGATCTTGGAAAAAGGTTTAAGCCTCATCATTGCCCAGAAGTTATATTTCCGTCTTTGCAACTGTGGAGGCCTCAAAATCGACGGATATTTTTCATCGGCCAGTGTAGTATCATGTTCAAATCAGTAAAATTAAATCAAAGCGATGGCAATGGCGATGGCGATGGCGAGAAAAAGCGAGGCAATTTCCAAAAGACACGATGCTTAGTTTAAAATAGTAAAAGCAAGAAACGGATATTTGAATGTCAAACAATGGATCAAACAGAAAGCAATGTCTGAAAGGTGCGGTGTTTAGTTTAAAACAGTAAAACAAGAAAAACGATGTCAAGCCGGGTAGCAAATCGAAACAGAACAAAGCGATTCTAACAGACGCGGTATTTGTTCAAAACAGTAAAACAGTAAGATATCCGTTGCACGGATGTTTAAAACAGTAAACTGAAAAACAGAGAAACAACAAAGCGCGGCCTCGAATTCAATTTCATCGGCCTAAATGTAGTATTTGTTCAAATCAGTAAAATAATACCAAAACAGTAAAACCGAAATATTGCAGTTGTCCAAAGCAGTTTTAAACCAGCTGTTTTCAGCCGAGAAAAACAGCAGCAATTGGGTTTTAAAAAATAACGCAGCAGTGGGCTTGAAACACATAAGCAGTGGACTTGAAAAGCAGCAGTGGGCTGTCCAAAACAGCCTTAAAGCAGCTATTTTTTCAGCCAAGAAAACAGCAATAATTTGGGCTAAAATACAGCAGTGATAAGACATCAAATATGCTCAAAATGTAGCAGTAAAATATTTCCGAAAAAAAGTGTAAATGGTCGAGATTACAGCAGTTATGCGCAGCATCAGAATAATGGCTCAAAAGTGCAGTAATCAGCCCAAGTATTGCAACAACTGGCAGTCTCAGAATTAGCAGCCAAAATGCAACAAAACCCATAACGAGAACTATTTAAAGATGACATATATCCAGAATCTCAAGGTGCAGCTGGATACCACAACTATTGGTAGCACAGCAAAGACATAAAGGGGAAGGAAAACTTAAAGACCAGTCACTCTAAACTTCGAATTTGAAAGATAAGAAGACCAAGGGGGCTACCACCATTCATTTCCGATGCCGCAACAAGATTCAAAAGGCTTCTTGAACCTTAGGCATGACAGGCTATCGAAGAAGGCTAAACCCAACCCGAAGCTTGTCTTCGCTTTCAACCAGCATAATAAGATAATAGGACAGTTCTGACAAGGAAACTATGAAAGAAAACATCCGGCAATAAACATAGAATGCAGACATGGGCAGTAATATAACACGACGCAAACTGGTTCAAATACGCGCGAAATGCTAATACATATATCATTCATCAAGTTAGTAAACATAGCATGATATAAGATAACTTAAAAGACTTTATACGATATATGTAGGCACTTCGCACTTCAACAGGTTGACAGACAGGCTGAAACAGAAAATTAATGCTAAAACAGAAAACGAAAAAGTGCGGCCTCGATTTCAATTTCATCAGCCTAAATGCGATACTTATTCAAAGTAGTAAAATAAACAACATAGCCGCATACAATAGTAAGTGATTAAATGCCCGACCCGGATCATGAACACTGACCCGAATGAAACAAAGGAACCAATTTCAAAACAGACCTTAATAGTGACCAGGTGGAATAAAAATTCAGATTTTTGGATAACCAAAGAATGTAATATGAGAAATGCAATAATCTGGAAATATGTCCAAACTGGTCGACCGGGCAGTCGATGTTTCCGAGCCGAATCAGTGTCAAATCCGAAATCAAATATTTATCAATTTCAGATAACCAACATACAGAAATATGAAATGCAAGAATTCTGAAAATATTACCCGAACCGTGTCGACCCGACCTGGGTCAGTGACCCGACTCGAATCAGGTGTCAAAATCAGAGAATCAAAAGTGGAGAACAAACCTTTTCGGACTTAATTCTTGAATAACAAGGAAGGCAAATGTTTGAAATCAAGAACACAACAAATATTTATATATTGAATCGTTTTCCAAAAATCCTCCGAAAAATTCCTTTGAAAATCCTCTCCAAATCTCCAAATCTGTCCTCCAATCTTTTCTCAAAAATGAAGAACAACATGGGGTATTTATAGGTGGATTCCCCCTTAAAAACGAGTTTGAAATTCAAAATAAAGGAGCCAAAATCGCGGATTTGAGGGGCATGGGTTGCGGATTTTCGGGTGTCGCCGGAACAGAAGGGAGTTGGTGGTGGCAGGGGTTGGTGATGGCAGGCGAGGTGACCGGCGACGGGTCGCCGGTATGGGGTGTGGGTCAAGCGATTTGTGAGGGGTTAGGGTTTTTAGATTTTTTTTATTTTTGGGGTTTGTTTGGTTTGTGGGAATTAAAAGGGGGATGGGTTATGGGCCGACGGATTGGGCTTGTGGGTCGGCTGGTTGGGCCTGGTGGGATTTGGTGGTAAGGGAAATAAAAAAGGGGAGTTGGGCTTTGGGAGTTTTTTTTTTGGGTTGTGTGAATTGGGGGGAAATAAAGGGGAAGGGAATAAGTGGAATTTGGTTTGGGCTTGTGGGTTGGTCGGTTGGGCCTGGGAATTGTGGGGAAATAAAGGTCAAGGGAATAAGGGGAATGGGTTTGGGCTTGTGAATTTTGTTTGGGTAGAATTTGTATTGGGTTGGAAAAATGAAATGGGTTAGAAATTGTTTTGGGTTAGAAAAATAAAAAATGGGTTATGGGTTTAAAAATATAAAAGGGGTTTAATATTAAAATATTTTTTTTGTAAAAGATGTGAATAACATAACGATGTGATAATAATAAAAAATATAATATTTGTGAAATGTTTAATGCTTAAATAAAATAAAAGGAAATGCGATGCAATTTTGCGAGAATAAAATAACATAGAATTTTCGAATAAAACTAATGATTATGATAAAAATGCAAATGATATAAAAAATGTGAATAATAATAATAATAAGAGGATACACACATATATGCCTATATTTTAAAATTATTTTAAAAGTGTCAAAATATTAAAAATTACAAATAAAATCATAAAAGATGGGACAAAATTGGGTGTCAACAGATGCCCCTCTTTGGACGGAGACGATGAAAGAGTTTTCGGCCAAAGAAGTTGACCGAGTAGCCAATTTTGTCCCGATCATCGGGACTGCATGGTAAGAAATAGAATCCCCGGGGGGAAGAAGTTGAAAAAAGATGGTGCACATTCAAGAAACAATGCCCCAGTGTCGACCTAGGATGACACTGGTCGCAGATGTGAGAAACTAATGGGAAAAGCGGATCGACGTTCGAAGTAGGTCGTTGACCAATTTGCCTCGGTTCGCCGTAAGAGATAGTTCCACGCTGTGATGAAATTCCTGCAAATTAAAAACTCCTGCAAACTAAAGCTTAAGATATAATTAGTGTATAAATCACGAGAAAAATTGTAGAGAAAATAACTTAGAAATACCCGCATTAGGAGGTGGGCGCCTGACTGAAATTAAAATACCCTCATTATAAGGTGGGCGCCTGACTGAAATTAAAATACCCTCATTATAAGGTGGGCGCCTGAAATGACGTCGTTGGATCGACGTGTTGTGTTGAAGACGTCGTTGTAATGTTGTTGACGTCGCTGTTGTATAGACTTTGCTGATGTCGTCGTTGTATAGACGTTGATGATGTCGTCGTTGTATAGACTTTGCTGATGTCGTTGTTGTTGTAAAAAATAGTTGTCGTGCTGCCGTAACGTCGTGGACGTTGTTGTAATGCTGTTGAAGATAGTTGATGTGCTGCAGTAACGTCAATGACGTTGTTGTAATGCTGTAAAAGATAGCTGCTGCGTTGAAGACGTCATTGTAATGTTGTTGACGTCGTTGTAATGCTGTAAAAGATATTTGTTGTGCTGCAGTAACGTCGATGACGTTGTTGTAATGATGTTTGCTATTGCAGATAAATTTGTTGTCTTTGAGGCGTCGTTGTAATGCTTCAAGATAGTTGATGTCTTTGCGATAACGCCAATGACGTTGTTGTAATCTTTGTAAAAGATAGGCTTTGCGTTGAAGACGGCATTGTAATGTTGTTGACGTCGTTGTAATGCTGTAAAAGATATTTGTTGTGTTGTTGTAAAAGATAGTTGCTGCGCTGAAGACGTCATTGTAATGTTGTTGACGTCGTTGAGATGCGGTAAAAGATAGTTGTTGCGTTGCCGTAAAAGATAGTTGTTGCGTTTAAAGACGTCATTGTAATACTGTTGACGTCATCGAGATGCGGTAAAAGATATTTGTTGTGCTGCAGTAACGTCAATGACGTTGTTGTAATGCCGTAAAAGATAGCTGCTGCGTTGAAGACGTCATTGTAATGTTGTTAACGTCGTTGAGATGCGGTAAAAGATAGTTGCTGCATTGCCGTAAAAGATAGCTGTTGTTTTGAAGACGTCATTGTAATGCTGTTGACGTCGTTGTAAAGCTGTAAAAAATGATTGTCGTGCTGCCATAACGTCGATGACGTTATTGAAATGTTGTCCTGTTGTAAGAGATGTAAGTGACGTCCTTGCCGCCATCGTAATAGGGTTCCACGTTGTCTGAATCTTCCACGATCCAAACTTATGTGAATTGAAATGTCGTCTGGCACGGGCGAAAATGTGATGCGACGTCTTTGCCGTCGGGTTTGCCTTGTTGTCGTTCTTTGTGATTCGAAATAACATCTTTGTGCGGACATAACGATCGGGACCACAGAGGTCAAGATGATGTCTTCGTATAAATGCGAGAACAAGAACGTAATCCTTGTAGTGAGTTGTGGTGCCGAAATTCTTTGGGAATTGATCATAAGTGATGTGGCTTCCCTGCTTTTTCAACCTCAAGAACCTGTACTCAAAGAAAATTTGTGAGTTTGGGGAGGCGGGTGATTCGCGTTGACTTGGTAGCTTTGGCTCTTGATAGCCGCATGTCCCGGCCGATTCGCCCTGTAGCCTATGCCTGGTTCCCGATCTTGGCTAATCAGTTAATGAAACATTTGTTGAAAATAATTTATTTATAAGAAAGTATGCTTATCATTAAAAAGTTCTTGTCGAACTCTAATGAAAATATTTGTTGAAAATGATTTGCTTATAAGAAAGTATGCATATTAGTAAAAAATCTTGTCAAACTCTAATGAAAATATTTGGTGAAAATAAATTGTGTATAAGAAAATATGCATATTAGTAATAAAAATCTTGTCAAACTCTAATGAAAGTATTTGTTGAAAATAAATTGCTTATAAAAAAGTATGCATATATGTAAATGTCTGTCGAGCAGCGACATGCGGTGAAACAAAGCAAACGTCTTATCCAAAATCCTCTTAGGCTGAAGACTTAGTTTGCCGATGCTTTTCCATGTTTATCGGCGTCCTCCCAAGTTGATCCCTTAAAAATGCCCCGCCCGATATGTGAGAATGACGATCTTTTGAACGGACAACCGAGTCTTGTGTAGATTGCTTGCCTGTCCTATCGTATGATCAGATGGGTGCATTTTGTCATATGTGATATAAAGGAGAAAATATTTCCTAATGGTGGGACCGAAGCCGATTTAGGCCGCCTACGTATCCCCATGAGGGAATCAGGTCATGACGTAGTTCATTACAAGCGAATGAGATTTGTAAGGGTTTTTCTAAAGATGGGACCGAAGCCGAAGTGGCCGCCTACGTATCCCGCCGAGGGAATCAGGTCATAAAGTAGTTCAGGTTACAAGTAAAAAAGAACTTGGGGAAATTTGTGATCTAAGAAACGGAACCCTACGTGGGTTCTATGCGTATCCCGACGAGGGAGTGCAACTTTTACAACATAGAAAAAGTATTACATAGAGAATAACTAATCTTAGATATGATATCTCTTCACTGCATCTGCATTGATGGTTTTTGGCCATTCTATTCTGATAAGGTTGCCCCGGACAACTGCGTCCATCTGCTTTTCATCAACCAGTCTCTTAGTAAATGACTCTGTATCCACTTGGCTGCGAAAGAAATAACATTGCCCCAGTAGAAGTCCTGATCGTAGTGTGGTAGCCCAAGAGTACAAATGGCAAACGTCCGTGCCAATGCTTGTAACTATCAACCATCTTGGTGTTTCATCCAAATCTGGCTTTGACTTATTCCGAAAATGCCCCAATTCTTCCGGTTGTGAGTCTTTCTTATACTCTTCGAAGCCTTGCTTGTTGTTCGGGACCTTGTTTGCTTGTTTCATTACATGTCACATATTATCGGCAAATTTATACGTTTGCATGATGAAAAAGAAAAGAAATTGATTAAACCAAACAGATTTTAAAATAGCAAAAGCAATGCGGATTTGTCTTTTTGAGCTTTCAAAAAGGTGGAGGCAAAATACATTAAACTGCATAAAATGCGATTCAGGCCTCAATTTAAATCGCATTTTTTATTAAGTTAACGCTAATACAATTTGGATAGGCATGATTGGAAAATAACAGATGGGGTGCTCCGCCAGTTTTAGTCAACACGAATCAACTTTTGGGGAAATAAATAAGGCAAAATGAATCTCCTGAAAAATGAAGAAAACCAAATTAGTATAAGGTGAGTAATTATTGATTCAAATAATATACACATAGTGGAAAGCAGTAGAAAATAGCAAGCAAATTGTATGGCCATTAAATGCGCATCCTAATATGCATGGGGCCTCCCTTATGCCGGAGGTAGGCCTAAACGCCAGATATGCGGGATTACGACAGGTTTGATCCAAGCTGCTAAACTGCAATGCTTTGTCGGAAATGAGACAAAATAAATGTACATTTTCCAATTTCAGCATGTCATGATTAGTCTTGGATTAGTCTATCCTTATCACGCTACATATAATATGCTGATTGGTCGTTGGGTTGTGAGACCCGTAGACATCTTTGGAGGATTTCTTAATTGTGGAGTCGATACCAAGGATCGACTCACCTAAGGTGTATGCATGCATGACTTAAAATAAAGGGTGGTATAGCTCTATCTTAAATTTTCTAAGATTTGGCTGACTAGACACAAGGTTCCCGAGCGGACTACTCGAGTGAGAAGGCTACGCAGCCACCGGATGGTCCGGTCACTCCGCGCATACGCCAACTCTCCTAAAATTTGGTAGATTGAAAGAAATTTGCGGGTGCGCAAAACACACCTAGCGTGTAGTGTGTGATAGTGTCAATTTTCCGGAGTGGAAGAAATATGAGCGAAATGCCAGTTTAAGGAAAGCAGTAAGAGAATATAATAATTAAAGCAGTTTATGCAAAATCTCATAAATGAAAACATATCAAAGCAATAAATCAAATAAGGAACAAAAGTAAAGCAATAATTAATCCGAACTTGTTATGATTAAGAACCTGAAGTCCCCAGTGGAGTCGCCATGCTGTCGCGCCCGTTTTTAACCGACCCGCGAGAGGTCAGAGCGGAGCACAAACGTATCCGGTGATTCCTGGGTAAATAGTTAAGGAGTCGCCACCTAATTATTTTTACGGTGAATTAGGACACCTAAATATTAAACTAAGTGCTGCAATGTAAACTCCAATTTTAAAGTCTGCGAAACTAGCGAGATTCTAGGTAAGGGTTCTTTATTATCCTAAAGGGAAGGGGTTAGGCATCCTTTAAGATCCGCTAACTTGCGGTTATCCGGTCAAACTCAGGTTAATTATTGCTAGAAAAATGCATGTTTGATGTATGAAGTTAAAGATGTTTGCAAATAATTAGTAAATGATGCTTTTTTTTTTAAAGAAAGATACATGTAGAGAAAAAATATGCATTTGTATGGTATTTAAAGAGAAATACATGTAGAGTTGGAAAAAATATGCATTTGTCAATTGAGAGTAGAAACAAAATTATTTATAACGCCAAAGAAGCGAATCTTTCAAAAATCATCGAGTTGCAAAAATAATAATAAAAAGATAAACTTATTCGGTATGATTAATAAAGCAAATAAAAGATGACAAAAGTTGTTTTAAAAATCTTGAATACGCGTGACGAGCCTAAAATAAATAACTAGCGAAGGGTTTCTAAGTTTGAATTTAACCGAGCCTACAAATAAATAAGCTAGCGACGGGTTTCAAATCTTAAACTAACCTATGAATTAATCCTAAGTTTACCTATTCTAAGCATTTCAATAATTACATAAGTGCGATAAATAATATTACAATACAAAGCGGGATAAAAGCTGAATTAAAGAAAGAAATAAAATAAATAAACTCCGAGGAATAATTCGTCGTTATTTACTTTAATCCCTGCAAGCTGTCAAGAACAAACGGTTAGAAACAGTTAAATACATATAACTTCATATCCGTATTCAAAACAGTGAATATTTTGATCACGGAGGGCTCAGACTTAAATTTTGAAAAGAACATTCCAATCACGTCGTGGGTCGCAAACATATGACTAAATGTGGTTTATTTTGATTGTCTCGCCTACTAAACGTGTTGGTCTCTCGGGTGAAATAGAAAAGATCACTATAATCACGTCGTGGCTGCGAATATATAACTTGTTGGTTATTTTAGTCACCTCGCCTACTAAACATGTTGATCTTGGAAAAAGGTTTAAGCCTCATCATTGCCCGTGGTTATATTTCTGTCTTTGCAATCGTGGAGGCCTCAAAATCGACGGATATTTTTCATCGGCGGTGTAGTATCATGTTCAAATCAGTAAAATTAAATCAAAGCGATGCGATGCGATGGCGATGGCGTAAAAAGCGAGGCAATTTCCGAAAGACACGATGCTTAGTTTAAAATAGTAAAACAAGAAACGGATATTTGAATCTTTGAAACAAGGGTGAAACAGAAAGCAATGTCCGAAAGGTGCGGTGTTTAGTTTAAAACAAGAAAAACAGAAACAAGAATCAAGCCGTAGCAAACTGAAACAGAGAAACAATGCCTGAACAGACGCGGTATTTGTTCAAAACAGTAAAACAGTAAGATATCTGTTGCACGGATGTTTAAAACAAGATGGCGAAAAACAGAAACAACAAAGCGTGGCCTCGAATTCAATTTCATCGGCCTAAGTGTAGTATTTGTTCAAATCAGTAAAATAATACCAAAACAGTAAAACCGAAATATTGCAGTTGTCCAAAGCAGTTTTAAACCAGCTGTTTTCAGCCGAGAAAAACAGCAGCAATTGGGTTTTAAAAAATAACGCAGCAGTGGGCTTGAAACACATAAGCAGTGGACTTGAAAAGCAGCAGTGGGCTGTCCAAAACAGCCTTAAAGCAGCTATTTTTTCAGCCAAGAAAACAGCAATAATTTGGGCTAAAATACAGCAGTGATAAGACATCAAATATGCTCAAAATGTAGCAGTAAAATATTTCCGAAAAAAAGTGTAAATGGTCGAGATTACAGAAGCATGCGCAAAGATCGTAATAATGGCTCAAAAGTGCGATGTCGGCCCAAGTATTGCAACAATGGCGCCTCGTAATTAGCAGCCAAAATGCAACAAAACCCATAACGAGAACTATTTAAAGATGACATATATCCAGAATCTCAAGGTGCAGCTGGATACCACAACTATTGGTAGCACAGCAAAGACATAAAGGGGAAGGAAAACTTAAAGACCAGTCACTCTAAACTTCGAATTTGAAAGATAAGAAGACCAAGGGGGCTACCACCATTCATTTCCGATGCCGCAACAAGATTCAAAAGGCTTCTTGAACCTTAGGCATGACAGGCTATCGAAGAAGGCTAAACCCAACCCGAAGCTTGTCTTCGCTTTCAACCAGCATAATAAGATAATAGGACAGTTCTGACAAGGCAACTATGAAAGAAAACATCCGGCAATAAACATAGAATGCAGACATGGGCAGTAATATAACACGACGCAAACTGGTTCAAATACGCGCGAAATGCTAATACATATATCATTCATCAAGTTAGTAAACATAGCATGATATAAGATAACTTAAAAGACTTTATACGATATATGTAGGCACTTCGCACTTCAACAGGTTGACAGACAGGCTGAAACAGAAAATTAATGCTAAAACAGAAAACGAAAAAGTGCGGCCTCGATTTCAATTTCATCAGCCTAAATGCGATACTTATTCAAAGTAGTAAAATAAACAACATAGCCGCATACAATAGTAAGTGATTAAATGCCCGACCCGGATCATGAACACTGACCCGAATGAAACAGTGAACCAATTCTGAAAACAGACCCGGAATAGTGACCAGAATTGGAATAAAAAATTCAGATTTTTCAGATAACCAGCAACAGAATATGAGAAATGCAATAATCTGGAAATATGTCCAAACCGGGTCGACCCGACCCGGGTCAGTGACCCGACCCGAATCAGTGTCAAATCCGAAATCAAATATTTATCAATTTCAGATAACCAACATACAGAAATATGAAATGCAAGAATTCTGAAAATATTACCCGAACCGTGTCGACCCGACCTGGGTCAGTGACCCGACTCGAATCAGGTGTCAAAATCAGAGAATCAAAAGTGGAGAACAAACCTTTTCGGACTTAATTCTTGAATAACAAGGAAGGCAAATGTTTGAAATCAAGAACACAACAAATATTTATATATTGAATCGTTTTCCAAAAATCCTCCGAAAAATTCCTTTGAAAATCCTCTCCAAATCTCCAAATCTGTCCTCCAATCTTTTCTCAAAAATGAAGAACAACATGGGGTATTTATAGGTGGATTCCCCCTTAAAAACGAGTTTGAAATTCAAAATAAAGGAGCCAAAATCGCGGATTTGAGGGGCATGGGTTGCGGATTTTCGGGTGTCGGCGTAACAGAGGGGAGTTGGTGGTGGCAGGGGGTTGGTGATGGCAGGGCGAGGTGACCGGCGACGTGGGGTCGCCGGTATGGGGGTGTGGGGTCGCGGCGATTTGTGAGGGGGGGTTAGGGTTTTTAGATTTTTTTTGTTTTGGGGTTTGTTTGGTTTGTGGGAATTAAAAGGGGGATGGGTTATGGGCCGACGGATTGGGCTTGTGGGTCGGCCGGTTGGGCCTGGTGGGTCGGCCGGTTGGGCCTGGTGGGATTTGGTGGTAAGGGAAATAAAAAAGGGGAGTTGGGCTTTGGGAGTTTTTTTTTTTTTGGGTTGTGTGAATTGGGGGGAAATAAAGGGGAAGGGAATAAGTGGAATTTGGTTTGGGCTTGTGGGTCGGTCGGTTGGGCCTGGGAATTGTGGGGAAATAAAGGGAAAGGGAATAAGGGGAATGAGTTTGGGCTTGTGAATTTTGTTTGGGTAGAATTTGTATTGGGTTGGAAAAATGAAATGGGTTAGAAATTGTTTTGGGTTAGGAAAATAAAAAATGGGTTTAATATTAAAATATTTTTTTGTAAAAGATGTGAATAACATAACGATGTGATAATAATAAAAAATATAATATTTGTGAAATGTTTAATGCTTAAATAAAAAAAAAGGAAATGCGATGCAATTTTGCGAGAATAAAATAACATAGAATTTTCGAATAAAACTAATGATTATGATAAAAATGCAAATGATATAAAAAATGCGAATAATAATAATAATAAGAGGATACACACATATATGCCTATATTTTAAAATTATTTTAAAAGTGTCAAAATATTAAAAATTACGAATAAAATCATAAAAGATGGGACAAAATTGGGTGTCAACAACAATTAAATTGTACATTTCTCGTCGTATTCACTGTGGGATTCGACCCCAACTTTCGTTGGATTCTATATTTGCTAATGACCGCTTTACATCCTTTTCGGAGGTGTAATTTAGGCGTATCAAATTTGGCGCCGTTGTCGGGGATCGAACTGGGTCACCCTGTGACTGGCGGGAATACTTACCACTATACTACAATGACATCTATCATATGATATATGATAATTTGATAGATTGACTTTATTTTGGTATTTTTTTTCTATTACATCTTTATATTAGTATGATTTTTTTTGTCTTAGTTACTAACTTCTTTAGTTTTTTGTTCGGAGTAAAAGTGTTTTAGGATGTGATTTTGCTCCTTGACCAATTTGTGGCTTGCTTGGTACCAACACGATTTAAACCTTGGTATATATATTTTTGATTTGTTAAAAAATAATTAAAGTAATGATTCTTGTTATGACCTTTAGACTCAATTTTGGCTCTTTTATTCACTAATTAGTCTCTTTAGTCAATGAAGAGGTCATAATCAATCTTGACCTCTTCTTCATTGCAAACCAACACAAAATTACTATTCATGACCAATTGACATTGGGCATTGCATGTCTCAATTTTTGCATTTAATTCGACCTCTAATTTACCGATAGCAAAGTCAAGTCCCTAATTAATAATAAATTATCTCTACACAGATTTTCTTCGTTAATTACTTAATTCGTTGTCATGATCAATTTTTCTAAGTCGCGATGACACCTAACTCAACTCGTAATAAGAACCCCAAAAGCATATCAAATCACAACATGATTTTAAAAAGATGCAAATAAGCCTAAAAGTAGAAAATGTAAAATATAAAAAGCCTTAGAATTGATACCTTGAGAAAAGATCAAAATACGGTCAAAATCTGATAATACAATTCATGAGCTTCTAAGATAGTTTAGTAAAAATATCTCAATAAAGCGATATGATCTAGATAATATGAACATCATATAGAAATGTCAAAAAAATACTCCAAAGTGTTGTGGACAGGGTCAATCAGCTTATTACGATAGTCTCAATCAGCTCCTCAACCCTCACTCTCGAGCTCGACTAGTACTAAGGTTATAATTTGCATAAAAATACAACTAGTGTAGTATGAGTACATCAACATGTGTCCGGTAAGTATAATTAATCATCCCTGATAAGGTAGTGATGAGGGTTAAACTAAAATACCCATCTAAACAACCTCTACAATAGATAAGGTATCTTGACAGAAAAGAGTGCATAAAGCATGCACAAGTACATCATGAATAGATGTGCATAGATAAATCATTTAAGTAACATACATGATCACTAGTCATATGTCAAATATGCATGATAAAAACACAAATTTTACTCAACACTAGCAGTCCTCGTGCTAAAATCCTACCCACACTATTTAAGGTGATCGGATTATACAATGACTTATTATGAGGGACAGATGCTTATCCACACGTCATACTAGACTTCATAAGTGATGATACCCAAGTTGTGGATCAAATCAAATTTATCGGCTCAAACCACATATCAAGTGAGAATATAATCGCTACACACAAGTCATGGTTCACACCAGATTCATTAGCTCAATCTGACACACACATGGATATATACATTATATATATATATGTAAATCACATATGTAAATAATTAGACAAATGTACAGTGCATGTCTTAACAATTTAAATCATGTAATCTGATATATATGTTCTTTCATAACGTTAAACTACAACGATTATGATGGCTATAACAATATATTAGCATGTTAGGATATTTAAAGTATTCATGTCACTAAAAGAACACATATTTCAAGTATGTCAACACACTATACCTAGTTAGTACTTGTAATAACAATACCGGCATATATGCTCATCAAAAAAATAGTAATTTCTTCACTCAAAAAATTAGGAGGTTTATCGATCTTTCAATGAAAATCTATTTTTCACCATGTATCTTTCCACTGAGTTGGTTTGGTACAAATTAGATGAAAGATTCATGTTTTAAACATAAATTTCTCACTAATTGTCAATGAGAAAAACCTCTATTTCTATTAGTGACCATTTCCACAGAGGTATATAGCCTCGAAAATATGAAGCTATGACCTATGATAAGTTCATGGAGATGATGAGATGGGTGCATGTCATATCCTGTTGCTTGATGTACTAAAAGGCAAACTTGAGGAAAAAATTTCACCCGTATACTATAACAGATCCAGAATTTTCACTTAGGGTGTTCGAAAAAAATAACAAAAACTAAACATAAAAAATAATATCGTCACTGAGAATCAAACTTATGATGTTGGAGATAATTTGGAACATCATGTACCACTTGAGCTAACTTTTTGTATTTATATAGAGTATTAAAAAGTTAATATATGTACATAAACACAAAAAATATATTCTAAATATACAGCGTAATTTTTTGTCGAGAGTGTTCGGATGAACACCCTCACCAACACCTACATCCGCCCCTGCCCGTATATAATGAATAGCCTACGCAATATATATGGGTTTGAAATATAAGATGCATCCATTACCAAGTAAAATTTCAAAAGGTTTGAAAATGTTCTCTTTTATCACCCGGAGAACAAGCCTGACGCATACTACATTATATTACTACTCTTTAATTAGGCTAAAAAGTTAAAAACCTAATAATGGAGCAAGCCATTTTTTTTTTTCCTATTCGATGTTTGGTCTTCGTTCGGAATTTTGATTGATCTAAATTTACGTCGCTTAAGACTCTCTAAAGAGAGTCCTCCCTATCCAAAGTTTCTCCATTTTTAAGGTTCAAATAAAAAATGGAAAAGGTTCATATTTGCCCATTGTACTATCATAAATACATTATATTTACTCTACGTTATTATTTTTGATATATCTGTCCTTTTCATTCAACTTTCGGATTATATTTGCCCTTCTATTCTAAAAAGGATCATATTTATCCTTACTTCGTTAAATTGCCCATTTCCACCTTAGTTTTTCTATGTCAATGTGGCAATTTTTTTTAAAAAAAACTGAATTCTTGTTTTAAAAACCTGAAGAAATTAATTTTTTAAAACAAGTGTTTTTTTAAAAAAAAAACTGAAAAACTAGGTTTTTAAATTAAAATATCTGGATTTATTTTAAATATGGAAAACTGGATTTTTTTTAAATGTCCTAACAAATCCAGATATTCATGATTTCAATTTTTAGGACATTTTTTAAAAAAGAAAACTCATAAAAAATACAAATTTTCATGACTTCACTTTCTTAGGATACTTTTTTTTTTAAATATGGAAAAAGTGTTTTTAACTTCTTTCTTTTTCGCGATTATTGACATAGGGAATAGATTCTTCAAAATGTGGAAAAAATGAATTTTTATAAAAATCTGGAAAAATGATTATTCTTTTAAAATGAGGAAAACCCATTTTTTAAAAACTAATTCTGAAAAACTATTTTTTATATATATACAAAAAAATAATCAGTTTTCCATGTTTTTGTTAAAAAAAATCAGCTTTCCAGATTTATTTTCTAAAAAAATGAGTTTTCCACATCTTTTTATAAAAAAGTTCTGTTTTTCAGATTTAGTTTTCAGATTTCCAGAATTTATTTTTTTTAAAATCCAGATTTTTTTAAAACGGGTTTTACACTCCTTTTTAAAAAAAATCAGTTTTCCGATATATTTATAAATTTCATTTTTTTCAGATTTAAAAAAATACTCTTTCCAGCTTATTTTTAAAACAATTTTTGTTTTTTAGATTTTTTTTAAAAAAAATTGTCACATGTCAAACTAAGGTGAAATGGGCATTTAACGAAATAAGGTAAATATGACCCTTTTAAAAGTAAATAGGCAAATATAATCCGAAAGTTGGATGAAAAAAATAAATATATTAAAAAATTATAACGAATGACTAAATATAACTTATTTATGATAATATAAATACAAATTTAATCCTTTTATGAATAAAAAATTTCCAATTAAAGATTAAAATAGATCCTATCTATCCCATTACATTCCTATATAATGCTATCGTGCTTTTCAATAGTTATTGAAGTTTGCTTATGATAGTAAAATAATGTTGAAGGCAACATAGGAATGACGACAAACGCGTGCAGCTGTTTAAAGTCGTACTTGGTTTTCAAGGAGAGTATGAGAGAACTGTGAGAGAGAAAAGAGACCCACATGCACTGTACTGCCAATATTTACATTTCAAAAAGGGCAAAAGATCATCATTGCTTTGCAGTTTGCACTAAAACTTGTACAAAATCATCTCTGTGACTACGTTTGCTCTGTTTCTTTTTTTGCTTTCTAGAACGAAAACCCTAAATAGTAAAATCAAATTGCCTCCTTAAATGACCTCTTCATTTAAACGTGTCTTGTTTTTTATTATTTTTTTTATTTTTTTTTATTTTTTTTTTGATAATCCAGATCTCGGGGTGGCCTTAGTACCCCCATATCGCTAGTACCTGCACAAGTACTGGTACTAGGATCCTGGAGGTGATGGGACCGGTCCTTCAGCACCCCACCACCAGGTAAATCGCGGGATGTGCACACATGGTCAGTGTTTGCTTGCGTCCAACGGATCAATGCTACAAGGTTGACCCCCCCACAGGCCCCATCCACAAGGCTTGGCGGAGACCGAACCCACACTGCAACATGCCCGCGCGGCTTTTAGCGCTCAGGCTTTACCACATGTATGTGCCCCGGAGGACGATATCCGGAGGGGAGAATCGAACTTGCGACCCTAAGGCCGCAAAGTTGACTCTCTGCCAGCAAGCTGACCCCTCTAGATTGTCTTGTTTTATATTTTGATCGTGCATTATATTGATAAAAATGTATTAATCTTCCTTGATAGATTTTTCTCATTAATATAAATATATATAGTGTATCATGTTCAATCATAATTAAATAAGGATCTATATTTATCATAATTACACACAAATATTAATTACAGAATATACGGCGAATATATGGTAATATTCGCTATCACACCCCCTCCGTCGGAGCGAGAGGAGGCCGAACACTGAGACTGGATCTGAAGTCTAGGAACAGTTGTCGAGGAAGTCCCTTAGTGAAAATATATGCATACTGATACGAAGAAGGCACATGAAACACCTTAAGATGACCTATAGCAACCTTCTCACGAACAAAATGTATATCCATCTCAATATTCTTGGTTCTCTTATGCTGAATCGGATTATGAGATAAATAGATCACAGATATGTTATCATAGTAAACCATAGACGTCTTACATAAGGGACAATGAAGCTCCAAGAGGAGGTTTCAGAGCCAGCAGATTTCAGCAACAACGTTTGCAACACCTCTATATTCTGCTTCTACACTCGATCTGGAGAGTGTGGCCTGACGCTTGGCAGACCACGAGATTAGATTATCTCCTAAAAACACATAATAGCCGGATGTGGAACGTCGTGTGTCCGGACAGCCTGCCCAATCGGCGTCCGTATATGATATCAGCTAGGTTGGCGCAGAGGGGTAGAGATGTAATCCATAATCAAGTGTGCCCTTAACGTATCGAATGATACGTTTAAGATATGTAAAGTGAGGCTCCCTGGGGGCATGCATAAATAAATACATCTGCTGGACAGTATATGCAATATCAGGCCTGGTGAATGTAAAACACTGGAGTGCACCTGAGAGACTCCTATATAGAGTGGGATCGGATACTGGATCACCATCAACAGTACTGAGTTTCTACTTCGAGTCGATCGGAGTAGGCATGATCTTGCAGTTAGCCATTTTAGCCTTGTACACAATTTCTTCGGCATACTTACGCTGACACAGAAACATAGTATCTGCAGATCGAATCGCAGAAATCCCAAAGAAGTAACTTAACTTTCCTAAGTCTGTCATATCAAATTTGGATATGAACAGAGCAATGATCTCATTTTCCAACACGTTAGAGGAGGCAGTTAGAACAATATCATCCACATGTAATAACAAGTATACAATGTTACTACCTCGATAAAAAATAAAAAGTGAATGGTCACATTTGCTGCCTATGAACTCAATATGCATAATGTAAGTAGCAAATCGCTCATACCACGCCCTGGGGGGCATGTTTCAAACCATACAGTGACTTACGAAGACAATATACATAATAAAGAGCCTCTGGATGTACAAAATCTGGCGGCTGGTGCATGTAAATAGTTTCTTTCAAATTGTGTTTTGATAGAGAGACGGAATTCAAGAAACTTGGCAAACACTTCAGATTTGAATTTAAGTGGGTAAACCCAGATAAAGTGAGAAAAATCCTCTAATAAAATGAGATATTATTTATGACCCAGTGAACTAGTAATGAGAGATGTCCATAAGTCCGCATGAACAATGTCAAAAGGTGAAAACGTAACACTTAAAGATGACCTAAAAGGAAGGCGGACATCCTTGCCTAAATGGCAAGAATAACAATTTTGAGAAAGGTGCCCATTATTATATAGAATGTAACTATTGCTTCTAAGAAAATTAAAAACAGTAGCGCCTAGGTGTCCAAGTCAATTGTGCCAAGTTGATGGAGGGATTGCTGTGTGTGATCGGGTTCTGGCAACGGAATGGATGAGAAATGATAGAGGTCCCCCACACTATTGCATCTCATGAGAGGTGTCCCCATAAGTAAATCCTTCACAGAAAAACCAAAGGGGTCAAACTCAACAGAAATAGAATTATTACGAGTAAATTTTCTAACAGATATTAATTTTTTAATGATGTTGGAAGCATAGAGGACGTTATTTAGGGAGAAAGGTAGGTGAGGTAGTTTTGTGTGAGTGGTACCATACCCTTGAATTGGAATGCAATGACCATTACCGACCGCCTCTGTCATCTCCGCGGTTGTTGGTTGTCCGGAGGTGGTTGCTGGTCGGTGGCGGCAGCATTTGCCGCCGAAGTTTCCACTACTAATGCCTTTTGATTATGTTTTTCCTGTTTGGAACATCGGGTTTCCTCCAATAATAATTGCGATTGGTCCCTGTTGAAGCTAGGTAGTGGATTGACTTGTTGAATCATAGTCGCAAGAGTATCATATTCACCGTTCGGTAAGCCAGCAACTAGTTGTAGGACCATTTTTGTGTCAGAAATTGGTGTCCCTATGTTGGATAATTGGTCCGCAACTAGCTTTAATTGTTTACAATACTCGGACATGTTGGCAAAATTCTCAAGACGTGTATTATTGAATTGTTCCTCCAAGTACACGACACGTGTGTGCTTGTTGTCCTGAAATATCTCCTCCAACCGTATCCATAACTCATGAGCTCAGGCACCGGTTTTTATAACCGTATGAAGCAAGTCCTTAGAGATGGTGCCATAAATCCACTACTTGACGATGGCGTCAAGACGACGCCATGCCATTTCATCAATCTCGATAGGGCGAGGGAAAGAGTCGTCAATATGATCAAACACGTTATAGGCACATGCATGAATGTGAAAGAGTTCAACCCACGAAGAATATTGACCATCTTCTTGATCAAGAACTAAAGGAATGGAGTTTTTGATGTTGGTGACGGCAAAATTCGGATGGAAAGAAGAAGTAGAGGATGGAGTGGGTGGGTTGTGGGTGACGCATGGGGAGGAAGAGGAGGTTATGGGAGAGGTGAGAGTAGCCATGGAAGCCAGTAGAGGGGCTGAATTTTAGTTAGAAAGAGAAAGAAAAATTAGGGTTTATTGGGGGGAGGAGGGTAGCCGCCGGCCGAGTAGGAGGGGGCGGCGGTCTTGGATTTTTTTTTAGGTGTTTTAGGGTTTGGCTCTTGATACCATGTAAGAATGTATTAATCTCCCTTGAGGAGTCTTTCTCATTAATACAAATATATATAGTGTGTACAATGTTGAATCCTAATTGAACGAGGATCTACATTTACCATAATTACACACAAATATTAATTACAGAATATACGGCGAATATATAGTAATATTCTCTATCAATATTGTCCTTCACTAGTTAATGTCTTCAACAACTCCTTCAACATATGAAAGAGAGATAACGAGGGGAAGAGAATCCAACACATCAAATCTCTAAAAGGGCAGCCCGATGCACTAAGCTCCCGTTATGCGCGGAGTCCGGGAAAGGGCCGAACCACAAGGGTCTATTGTACGTAGTCTTACCTTGCATTTCTGCAAGAGGTTGTTTCCACGACTTGAACTTATGACCTCCTGGTCACATGACAACAACTTTAACACATCAAATCTCTGTAATCCCAAAAGTTTAGGGTCGTGACCTATCTTTGCTTTAGTTTTTGTGGAGCTTCTGTGTAGTAATATATATACGCAAAAAATATTTTTTATCTTATATATAATACTCCTTTTATCCCATTTTTTTGGGAAAAGTGATTTAAATGAACCTCTTGCATCTCTCTAGCTCTGGCCCGACCGACAACTATATAAGGCAAAGCAAACAAAATTACCCCTTTTATTTTAATTTTTATGATGTTTGAATGGCTAGACAAAGCGTTTAAGAAAAAAATAAAGATGTCTGACCTACATTAAAGTGGAATTTGCAAGTGCTCTTTACTACATCATGATTAGTGTTAGAATCATGAAAATTGACAAGTAATTAAAAAAAATTTGAGAGATTTAAACTTGTACTTCTCTTATGTTGAGGGGATTAAAAAAGTCATATATGCACAAAAAAGACTTGTTTTACTCCCATTTGTGCAATATAACTTTTCGATGGAATCCCCTTGAGCATGTGGCTCTGCCACTGGTCATGTCATTTTATAATTATAAAACGTTATATGCTTAAAATTAAAAAAGAAAATCAAAATATAGTGTACCGTTATTTTTTATGACAAATTAAAAAAAATTATATAGAATTAATGAAAGAGATATCAAAGTAATTTATAAATAGTCTCGTGGTAAATATTCTCGTCACATTAAACTCCTATCCTTGCCCAAGAGCGTTCGATACTGTGTCTTACCCCTCCAACTCTCCGAACTCCCAACTCCGAAGTATAGTTTCTTTAATGAAAGGAAAGCCCATTGATACCAAAAAAAGTTGTGACATCACCATACAATTTTATTCTGCAAATTATTTACTCCTGTCTTTAAATAATTGCTTGCTCTCTTTTTAAACTGTCTCAAAATTTGTTTACTCTGTAAGTTTCTCTCTTTTTTCTTTAATACAATTAATAACATACGGTAGCGAAACTTATCTTCAAGTAATTATGAACGCTGAAGATTTCTAATAAATATAATTGTAATTCCAAACGCCCAGTTACAATTTAGATTTTTGTCTTAAGCAATTCCATATATTTCTCCTTTCCTGCAGATCTGCAAACGCAGGGTGATCTTATCTCTCTCTCTTTTCTCTTCTTAAATATTGCTCAAATGAAAGAAGGAATGAATGAAGAACTCTAGAGGCGTAATATTTTGTTGAATAAACAATTATCTCAAATATCGAAGTAACAGTAAATGCATGTAATATTGGTCTAAAAATACTTCAGATAATTACACTGGTGCATGTGCTGGCTAGTATTACCTATGATGATACTTAGAAATGTTGATCTTCATGTTGTATGCTGCCCTATAAAAGGGCTGCTAACATTCCAGAGGCGGATGCAACCTGTCTCACTAAGTGAGCCGAAACTTAATATATGAGAAAAGTCACTAAAATTTCAATAAATATGAAAACCATAATTTATTGCAGTGAGTTTAATGATAGGAACTTGATGACGTTGAATCAATCAACATTAAATTCTGAATCCACCTCTGGTTGTATCAAAGTTATTACTTCCTCCTTCAAGTCCCCGGATTATCTGCTGTTGTTGTTGCTGCTGCTGATCTCTAGGAAAAAACTGATGGTTATATAGGAGTTGGTTATGATCCCTCCCACCCCCGCCTCCTCCTATCAAATTGAACCCCAAATTATGCTGGTGGGCAGCTGCCAATAGGCCATGACTAGTGGTACTACCGATGCCTCCTAAATTTTGGTACTTGGAAAGTTCGGACTTGGCACAGCTAAGGTCTACCTGAAGCTGTCGGAGCTGGTGTTGGAGAAGGGAGATGACCCCAACGCAACCGTAGACGGGGTCTCGGAGGCGCATGTCAGCCTCGTAAGCCAGAGAGTTGACGGCGTCTTCCCTTTGGTGAGGCTGCAACTCGTTCAGCAGCTTCGTGACGTTGCTGGCACCAAATATTTTGTGAACATTCGCGAATTTCTGGGGCTGATCTGGGGGGAAGTATGGTGCAAACACGCATTCTGGCTGGCATTTCCGACGCAGGAATTTACATGCTGCACATGGTGAGTAGGATGACAGTGAAGGTGATGAAGATGAAGCCATTCACAAGTGTCAGGAGTACTTCTCTCTTCTACTTTATCTTCCTTCTCTTTTATACCTTCAAATAACAGTATATATAGGATCATATAGTAATGAAGTCTTTCTGCATCACTACATAAATAAAGCTACCTAGCTAAGTGGTTAACAGTCCATATTTGGAATGGTATATGATTAGAAATCATAGTCTAAGATTTTTTTTTAAAATCAAGATACTTAATTTCACTTATAATAACACGTACTCCCAATATCAAGTTTGACATCATAACCCGAATAATAGATTGACAATCTTCTAAATATTGCACCAATTTCGGGGAAAGAATCTATGGACATCCTAAAGAGCTTTTACTTGTTATGTCTTCCTTTCATGTGGATCTTGTAAGACTTGAAGGACTACCTCATATTCTTGAATCTTGATACTCCACAACTATTTTATATCCGTAGACATCATAGGCCGATGACGACGAAAATACATAATCAGAGATAAATACTAAGTTGACACCAAATAATCCTACAATGTGCAATACACCTACTAAGAAGGAAAATAGTATAGATACCTTTCACGACCTGGCAACTGCGGTTTTAACCAAAGGAAAGAGCAAGTAGCTAGTACCTCAGCTGCAATATAAAAAACCTTATAGTACTGAAAAAGATGAGGGGGGTATAAATTGAAGAAGAAAGTAGGAGCAGAAATTGAAAGTTCAGGACTATTTAATACTGTTAACATTAAAAAATATAAGCAATTTTCCCCCTATCTTCAACTCTCTATTGACCATAAACCTACTTACATGTTCTCATACCAACAAGTAGTAAAATTAAAAGTCATGAGAAGACGAAAAAAAATATGTATATATAAGGGGAAAACAATGTTTAAGAATGTAAGAAAATAAGAGTAATACTAAGATTCATGAGTACTAAGGATTGGATCCCGTGAAAGTGTGAAAGTGTGAAAGTAAGAGCTTTAAATAAGTCTTACCCTCTCACTCTTCACGATGTTATATTAGCAAACAAATCAGATATATTACTTGGATTTCATTGAATGTTCATATATATGCATACACAAGTGAACCTACCTCTTGTCAATTCTTGTGCCTTGGAGAAAAACTTGGTAAAATGAATATATAGAAGAAATAAAAGAGAAAATGAAATTAGAGGTTAGTACCTCCTAATTTTTCTGAAAGTTTTCCGTGCCACAGTGTTGTGTGTCCTCGAACTCTTCGGTCAAACGTTTCTTTTTCACTTTCCGTGCATATGGCTCGATTTTTGTGATGGGCAGCTGAAAGTCAAGCTTGGATCTCGTGGAGTAACAACTATCTTTTCATTATACAACTTATTCCTTTTGCTGAAACAGAGGTTTCAACTTCTTTTTATAATGTTTGGTAGTGAATAGAGCTTAGATGAAATATGGTATTGTAAGTTGAATTGACCTCTTCTGTTAAACCCTATATGGTAGACAGAAAAGGAGAGGAGATATAAACCAATACTTATAAACAACACCTGAAATGGAGGAATAATCATGCAAAAGGGTATTCTTTGAAAACGAATAAAATGGCAATCTTTAAGCTTCCGTTTTTATGCCTAAAGAAGCTCAATGTTTGTAGTAACAAGGGGCAGAGGACAAGCATATAAAGATGGTGACAATAATGCCAAACGCAAGAAAAGGAACTCTCTTGAAGATGTTACTGTTGTTTGGCCTTTTCCATGTTTAACTTAGATACATTGAAAGTGTAAAATTTTATATATTTAAATGTTTTTTTCCGAACAGATTCGAGCAAAAGTACCAAACTATTTTATTCTCATTTTGAAGTCGGGCTTATAATTTATATTCTTAAAAATTATACAAAATATATTATAAGTTATAATAAATACACAATTTAAAATATATAAATGAATCGTAGTTAAAGAAGATTTTTTGACTATATAATGTATAAAGTGAAATAGAAAAAGTAACTTTTTTTTTGTTGACGAAGGAACCCGCAGCCGCTACTCTCTCGAGTGCGCACAGGGTAAAACCCCGGACTGACGCAATAGCCTGCAAATCACGTCAGCCGATTAACCACACTTGGCAAGTCATGTGTGACAGGCTCAACCAAGAAGGTTTATGCAGGAGATCGAACTCGTGACCTTGCGGTCCTGCGCTCTACTGCTACACCAACTTGGCTACCATTGCGGGTAAATAGAAAAAGTAACTTGATTACATTGTTAGGGGTTGTTTAGTTCATGAGATGAGGGATAACAATCCCGATATGATATCTGAGATTTTTAATCTCCTATTTGGTTGAATTTTTATTTTCTGTATAATAATCTT
Source organism: Anisodus acutangulus (assembly GCA_029783415.1). Classification (NCBI taxonomy): domain Eukaryota; kingdom Viridiplantae; phylum Streptophyta; class Magnoliopsida; order Solanales; family Solanaceae; genus Anisodus; species Anisodus acutangulus. Next base: position 3,304,640 of record CM056510.1, on the reverse strand, counting down.
GGAATAAAATAATTAAATGATAACAATTTCCTTTTTCAAAACTTCTCTTCCAAACTCCTCTAAGAAGGTTCAGATAAATATTTAAATTTAATAGTTAAAGGACGTTGGAAAAAAATTATTATTATTTGATTGTTTTATCCTGGGAATTTTTATCTTATGAACCAAACATCTATCGAAAATATGTATGCAATAAATACTATCTTCGTTATTTAATCCTCTCCATACTATAATAACGTCGATATAACTTATGCCAAGCTTGGTGTAGTCTTTCTATGGTTTGTTTGTGTTGGAAATGACTTTTGGATCAGGTCGATTCACTTCATGTTAGCCCATTAGCTTGTCCTCCTAAACAATTTTACATATATTATTTTCTCTATTTCAATTTATGTGATATAGTTTAACTAGGTATACAATTTACAAAAGAAAGGAAAAGTTTTGAAATTTGTGGTCTAAAATGAATCATATTTGTGTGGTTGTAAATCATTTCATTAAAGGTAAAAGTGAAAGTTTAAGTTAAATTATTTTTCAGTATAAAAATATATCATTCTTATTTTAACAAACTAAAAAGGAAAGTGTATCAAATAAATTGAGACAGATGGAGTATATAAATACATTATTATCTATGTTGAAAAACATAGGTTTTTGCACCAGAATATGACAACTAGGGTTTACAGGAAAAAAAGCTAAGCATCGCCTAGGATATTTAGGCTATGGAAATAAGAGAATTTATTCATCTATCTTGAAAATTTTCGATGACCGGTGGCACAAGTAGTAATTGCTGAAAATCTATTTATACAAAAGACATATTCATAAATCTCCTAAACCAGAGGAGGAGGAGGAGGAGATAAGTCGCCCTAGAGAAGAGGCTGAGGAGGCGGACCGAAAGAAAAGAGGAGAGCGTAATAAAAGTATGGTCAGGGGATTCAGAGAGTTGTTTAATATTTCTGCCTAGAGGCCAGTATTCATGTCATACATATTGTGAATATGTGATTATCAATCAATGGTATATGGAGCATTTCAGGGTTTTCTGATTGAACAAAGTGGGGAAGGTTGAGGGAATTAACTTGTCTCGTGACATTGATGTGACCTTTCCTAATTATTCCATTTGTTACACATTCAAACTTCATGCCCCACGTCCCTCTTCTACATCTCTCTTTTGTTTTCTAGTACCACTAATTCATCTTTATTATTTTGAAGACGATAAGTGCATTACGTAGCTTCAACAGAGATTTCAATTAATTATTTTCCCTGTCACATTTCATGTGAAGTGTTATTTTCTTAGGAGTCGAACAATTAGACTTTTCTTTGGCTACTATTTTCGCCAACTATTCTTAAGCATTTTGAATTATGAGTTATGTTGATTTATTGTAATTGCCATATGTTTTTTTTTATTATGTAAAGTTTATTATTAAAAAACTTTTTTTTAAAATCATGCTTGAATTTACCCAAATACTCCCTCCGAATAAAAAAAAAGTTCACTTAACCATCTCCACACCCCTTAAGGAAATAGTTTCTAGACAAAAATAGGTAATTTGACTAAAATGCTCCTAATTATAGGTATTGAGATTTGATCACCTAACATTTAATAAGAGAAAATTTGGAAAAGTAAAGTTAGTTCTTCTGATTTGGTATGTGGATACTCTTTCAGACTCAAAAAATAAAGGCTAAGTGAACACTCTTTTTTATCCGGAGGAGTAACTAAAATCCCAACATATATTGAGACAGAGGGAACAAATCCCAGTATATTCAAATATGAAACCTATGTAAGCATACGAGTCCACAAACACCCATATTGCTATACTACTGTTCTGGATGCAAAAAGTCACCCAAAAAAGGCAATCCCGAGCCTCATAGGACAAAGCTGTAATTTTGTTATAAAATCATCTTACCCAAGGTTCAAATGTCGTAGAATCTAAAAAATCATCTAATTCTGATCAGTAATCGATGGTTAAATCAAAGATTTACTAAGCTCCCAAATCTAGGACAAAATCCTCATTATTCCTTCATCAAAATCATGATTCAAGGGAACAAAAGCTAAGAAAATCCATGAAATAATTACAATAGGGAGGTTAGATTCTTACTTCAGCGACGAAATCTCTAACTCCCCTCTAAAATCTTCCAAAACCAAGGTTTCTAGCTCCCAAATTCATGATTTAAACAATAAAATCGAATTGAGGAAGAAATGAATTATAAGGCTGCCAGCGACCTCATAGGTGCGGCCTATTTTTCGCTTCCGTGCCATATCTTCGATCTAAATCTCACAGGTGTGAGGACAACTAACCAACCCCAGATCTGCAGATGTAGACATCTATCCGCAGGTGTGATACCGCTTCTACGAACTTCACTTCGCAGGTGCAATCTCCCACCCCTCCCCTCGGCGATTTTTGCATCTGCGACCCACCTTTAGTAGTTGCGGCCTCTTCTCTGCAGGTGCGATTGCACCAGATATCAGCTACACAAAAATCCTCCAAGTCCCCAAATTTTGATTTTAACCCTTGGAACTTATCTGGGACCCCGTGGACAAAAATTAAATATGTACTTCAATCATAAGACACATTCCAGGCCTATACACGAACTCAAAACACCCAAAATAGGCTGTAATGACTGATGTTGACCGAGGTCAACTTCATTTCCTCACTTTACTCACTTTAACTAGATTCTCAATCGATCCAATACGCATTTGTAACCTTTGGGACCCGAACCAACGACTCAACTATGTCATAAATCACATTTCCGACCTCATGGAAGTGACAAAACTCTCATTTGACCTCATTAATACCTGGAGTTGACTTTGGTCAACTATTTTCATTTCTTAACTTAAGGATTTCCATATTTTATTATTTCTTCTCCGATACTCACTCAATTTCCCTGTAAACTGTGTCACCCATCTCTGCAAGGCAAAAATATTATTTTAAAGCTACAGAAGGATCATTTAGGTAAAAAGGGACCTAGAAATCAAAATGACCTACCGGATCGTTACATTATCCACCACTTAAACACATGATCGTCCTCGAAAGTAAAGGAAAAGAAAGTACCTAAACTGCCAAAAAGTTGAGGATATCTACTTCGCATATCCTACTCGGTCTCTCAACTAGCCTCTTAGACCAGATAATGTCTCCACTAAACCTTTGCTAAAGCTAACTCTTTAGACCTTAACTTCCAGATACGCCTATCCAATATGGCCATCGGCTCTTCCTCTTAAGTCAAATTTTGATCAAGCAACACTGAATTCTATTACGATTCACTTTTACGCGAAGGCATAAAAGCTACTAGGAGGTTGTTGGTGCTCTAAGTCGGATAATATTTTTTACAATCACTACCTAATTTATAGGTAAATTAGAAAAACCAAGTTGAGAGGGTTTATCAAAATAATGAAAAATCCTTTCTAAACTATAGTCGATGTAAGGGCTCTGGTGATCCCCCTGGGAAGGTGTTAGACACCCTGGTATTAAGGATTCATAGAATACGGTTGATCTTTGGGTTCTATAGCATGTTTACACTTTACAAATTGCTTACAATATGTTTAAATTCCCACAAAATTTATGTCATTCATTTCATTTCAAACTCAAAAAATTTTGAAAATCAAAGAGTTAAATTTCGCCTAAAATGGTTTGCATAAGGGTACTTCGGTCAACTTATTTTTGAACTAAGAACACTCAAGAATTATCTTGAGTAGAACTCCACTCTTAGTCCAATAAATTATCCAATATTACGTTACACACTTTGAAAATCTTTTTGAATTAAACGGAGTATAGTTCATTTAGAATGACAAGTTTTGGTTCAAAATAATAGAAGCCAAGTTTCTTTTTTCATGCTATATTCCCCAAAAGTCATCCCATAGTCCACATTTTACTCAAAACCCACAACTCAATTCAAGTCCAAGAAAGTGTTTTTAGTCTTTTTTTAAAATTCATTTTTTTGTTGGGCTCAACCCCAAGAAGTCTAAATTTATTTTACGTTCAGCCCAATAACAGTTTGAAAGTTTCAATTTCAAATCCAGATTTTATTTTGCACTTAGTCTTCTCAAAATCAGCCCATTTGACACGTTTGTTAAAAAACAAGGTTCAGTTTTCAAAATAATGGTCTAATTTAGCTCAATTTAGTCCGTTAAATTGAAAGCCCAAAAAACAGTCCAATTAAGTTCAAAAATCTGTAACAGTTCTGATATCTTTAAAGTCCAAAACAACCCAATTGATTCTCAAAGCCCAAAACAGTCCGATTTCTTTAAAATTTGAAGTTAACCAATCTTTGAAATTCATTTATGGCGATCTTATCTAAATGATGTATACGTTTGCCTATCCTAGGTCATAACCACAAGAAGTTCCAATAATATACAAAGTATTTTTTATACAAGTATACATATATAATACAAATATAGAAATTAAGAGAGTAAAGTTTAGGCTGGTGGGCGTACCTAAGCCCACCAGTTAACTATTTTCACTCATAGTTGGGTCTTCATGTGTAGCTACACATATGCGGACTCGATCAAGGAAATTAATTGGGCCTCGGTCCAACTGCGTAGAAAAGATGACAGGCCCAAGAGGCCCACCCGTCGTGTATAGGTAGTGGAAGAGAGGGGAAAAAGAAAACCCAAATTAGAAGGTACCTAGGACGTATCCTATACAAAATAATTTAAACACACAAAGGCAGTCCAATAATAAATTAGAGCCCAAATTAAATACTAAAGATAGCCCAACCCAACAACAACACAGTAACATAAAGAGAAGTAAGTAAATGGGCTAAACCTGACTAGCAGTCAATTAGTTAAGGAAAATAATACAAAGGAGGCAGGAATGGGCTAAGCCCAAAATACATGTTAGGCAAACAAATGAGATGGCTGAAAGAGGAAGAAAACCGGGCCAATCCCAAGAGACACCAAAAGCAAAGAGACTCAAGTGATATACATAACAGTCATACTAGACATGTATACCTTGTATATGGAGTATACTCTGTATACATTTTGTATATTTTGGTGTATATCACATATACGTTCTAAGCAAAGGCATGACAGATACACATATCCTATCCAATTTATTTGAGGCAGTCAAGTAACTTGGGCAAAAGCAGACAGAGAACAAGTAGAGTAAGAAGATACCCAATAAGAGAATTGTCACGACCCTTTTTAAGAATCGTGGTTGCACCTACACTTTCCACCGGTAGGCGAACCACACACAATATCAATTAACAGGATGTAAGAAGAAATGCGGAAATGTAACAAAATACTTATAAAACTTATCTATCATAATATGAGTACGAGGAACATAGTCTGAAAGTCAAATGAAACCCCCAACAGATCAGGTAGAGCGCTAATGTCATAATACATCAGTCAACAGGAAATGGAAGAAGCCTAAAAGTCTGATATATGTCTCTCGAATCAAATAAAAGACAGATAAAATATAGAACATCTGGGGTATGCTGGTAGTAGCATCCTCACCCTGAATGCCTGAATCAGCCTACTCGAACTCAGCCACGCGATCTCGAACTAGTAGATAGAATATAATCTACATCCAAAAAGAATGCAACAAGTGTAGTGTAAGTACACAACGTACCCCCGAGGCATCATAGGCCGATAATGACGAAAGACACACAAAAAGAGATAAATGTAGAATTAACACCAAATAATCCTATACTAAATAGTCCAATTAAGTCACGTAGTTCATGTAACAATTCACTGAAGAAACAACCACTTATTCTCATAAAACCTCATTATCATAAGAGTTATCGAGTCCAGACAATTCAATAACAGTATTCAAGTACTTATAATTAGCTTTTATCTTCATTATCCAGAATCAACCAAGTCATTAATTAATAATTCAACACTTAATTCATCAACAGATAACCAATGCAATGAAGTATGTCTGATATGAATGCAATGCATATTCCGGGTACCTTTCATCTTCCAGTATACATACGTTCAAATTCTATGAACAGCACACCCATGGGGGACCCGAAAAGTTCATATACTCCTCCAGAATTTCTCAACGGAGCGCAACTCTTGGCTGAATAACTGTTGCAGGCATGCAACTCCATTCCTCGTGTATCATCATCATCATCATCATCTCAATGTTGTCATAATCTCATAAAGAACTTACCTTTCCGATCTCTTGGACCCACAGTAATTCCATACCTCTCATATCAATATCATTAGAACTATGAGTGTATGAATGCAAATGACAGTACAAGGTAAGGAATCATGATGTAATGAGATACAATCAAGTATAGAGATGAATATCACATGCTTTTAAGAATTCAATAACACATCATCCAAGTACAAATTAAGATATCATATCGAAAGCATGTTTGATGAATAAACATACAATAGCAAGTATGGCGACAAGCCCAAATAAACAGAAGTCAGAATCAGCTCGAGGCTGATTTCCCAAATCCATCATCACAGTTCAACATCGGTACCCATTCAAATGTTTATCACAACCGTTTGAATGGGACCCCCAAATACGCCCAATACCCCTCAACATTTATAACTAATTACGTACTTCTATCGGAGTCTAGTGAAAGTTAACCGTAGCCTACCTCTAGGCCGAACAAGAGCCTCGAACAATCAGATCTCTGCACTGGCCTTGCCTTGCCTTTCTGAAGTGCCTCGTGGTAATCGAAGTCTAACACGTATATACTATTCGTTAGTACAAAGCTTACACAACATACAAGGACATAATCCTTAACCAAATCAAGACTTCCAAACCAATCCTAAGCCCATGTCGTCAAGACTCAAACTTTATTACCCAAAAACCATCAATACATACTAAGTAATTATATCTCTAAATTAATTAGAAACCTATGCTCATTTGAACCATCAATTGAACAATATACGAAAAGCCCCAATTTGTAAATCCTAGAATCTTTCCAATCTCAAAAGGGTCTCTATAATCAAATTAAACCCCATAACATGATTATCTAACATATTCTAACACTAATTCGCAATATTAGAGTAAACTAATCAATAAAATACCCCTATATCAAGGATTCAACTCTCTTAATCTCATAAGAAACTTATAACTCATCTTCCCCAATTTATAATCATACTATATCACCAGTAAAGGACTTAGAATCATGAACTCAAATTACAAACGATGGAAATCTTACCCCAAATGAAGAGCTCACTCTTAATCTTCAGAATTCTCCCCTCTTGCAGCTCTAGGTTCGAGAAAATATATTTTTGGAAAAGTGACTCAACCTAGGAATTTAATATTATACTTGATCCAGCGATTCCGTCCCAGCGGAATCGACTCCGCTGGTGCGGTCTCACTCCCGCATAAATCGACCTCGCTAAGGTGATGTCACTTGACACCTCGTCTCAGTGCAGAAGCGAACCCAACATCGTAGAGGCGCACACGCCCCTACAGAAATTACTTCCGCCAAAACGGAAACTCATTAATTGCCCACACATCGCTTCTATGAGTCAACCTCCGTAGAGGCGTACGCATAAGAGCGGACACCAGAAACTAGAAAATAGGAAACAAACTCAATCTTCCACCAAACACCTGAAACACTCCTGAGACCCCCAAACACAAACCAACAATACTCCCCCAAGGTAAACAGTGCTACAAACTCTCTCGTGCCCTCAGATTTCCCATTTAATCGAGCTAAGATATACATTTCTAAATAATCGTCTAGAATAATCAAATATTCAAATATCACAAATAAAGCCACATAATACATCTGATTGTCTCGGAAAGCAAAACAATGACTCGACTAAGTCATAGATGACCTTCCGGAGCTACAAAAGTGACAAAACCCGAACATGAACCCATATACTAAAAAGTCAACCTTGAGTCAAATTATCCAACTCTAAGGTTCTAGTTATGGGCTTTTCAATCGAAACTCATATAAATGGACCTCGGGATCCTTGCCACCCATCCCCGTGCATCACAAACCCCACATAGAGACTACGGGAAGGGTCAAATAGGCAATTAAGTATCTTTATCTAAAAATGATCGAACGGGTCATTACATCAGATACCAATTAAAACAATGTCCGTCCTCGAACAGAGAGAAACAAACAGAGGAAACATACCGGAAGTAGTAAACAAATCAGGATATCTGCTCTGCATGTCAGACTCTGTCTCCCAAGCTGCCTGCTCAACATAACGATGCTTCCCTTGCACTTTCATAGAAGCTATCTCTTTAGACCTTAATTTTCTCACATGCCTATCTAAAATAGCCACATGCTCCTCCCTAAACTCCAAATTCTTATCTAGCAATACAGAGTCCCACTGAATGATATAAAAATTGTCGGTATGATACTTCTTCAGCATAGACACATGGAAAATCGGATGAACACCTGAAAGACCTGGTGACAAAGACAACTCATATGTCACCTCTCCAACCCTCTAAAGAATCTCAAAAGGTCTGATATACCTTGAACTCTACTTTTCTCTCTTTCCGAACCTCATCACACCCTTCATGGGTGAAACCTTCAAAAGAACCTTCTCACCCACCATAAACTATTTATCCTAAACTTTTCGGTCCGCATACTCCTTCTGCATGTTCTGTGCTGCCAGTAGCTTGTCTTGAATCACCTTGACCTTATCTAAGGAATCTCTAAATAGATTGGTACCCCAAGGATGAACCTCGAACGCATCAAACCACTCAATCGGAGATCGATATCTCCTACCATATAAAGCCTCAAATGGCGCCATATATATACTGGAGTGATAGTTGTTGTTGTACGCAAACTCTGCCAAAGGTAAAAACTAGTCTCAATGACCACCAAAATCAATTACGCATGCTTGTAACATATCCTCCAATACATGAATAGTCTGTTCGGACTGACCGTCGGTTTGAGGGTGAAATATTATACTAAGATCCAAGCGAGTACCCAACTCCTTTTGTAAAGTCCGCCAGAAATGAGAAGTAAACTGAGTACCCCGATCTGAAATGATAGAAATGGAAACACCATGAAGACGAACAATTTCACGAATATAGATCTTAGCCAATTTCTCCTAATTATAAGTCATCTGGACTGGAATGAAATGTGCGGACTTGGTCAACCGATCAACTATGAACCAAATAACATCAAACTTGCCCAATGTATTGGGAAACCCAACAATGAAATCCATGGCAATCCTCTCCCACTTCCACTCAAGAATGGACATCCTCTGAGATATACCACTGGGTCGATGGTGCTCATACTTGACCTAATGACAATTTTGACACTAAGACACAAACTCCACAATGTCTCTCTTCATCCTACCCCACCAATAATGCTGCTTCAAATCATGGTACATCTTTGTAGCACCTGGATGAATCAAATACCTACAATTATGAGCCTCTTCCATAATCAATCTAGTCAAATCACCAACTTGAGGAACACACACTCTACCCTTGATCCTCAAGACCCCTTCACTATCAATCACAACCTCCTTAGCTCCACTACTCATCACATTGTCTCTGATTTTACACAACTTCACATCATCATACTGGTGGGTCTTAATCTGCTCCAAGAGAGACGACATCGCCTCAACAAAAGAGAAAATCCTACTCGAATTAGAAATATCAAGCCTCACGAAACTATTGGCTAATGACTAAACCTTCAATGACAAAGGACGCTAAAAAACAATCAAGTGAGCTAAACTCCCCATACTCACTGCCTTTTGGCTCCAAGCCCCTGCCACCACATTGGCCTTGCTTGGATGGTACAAAATAGTCATGATATAATCTTTCAACAACTCCATCCACCGATGCTGTCTAAAATCTAAATATCTCTAATTGAACATGTACTGAAGACTACGGTGATCGGTATACACCTCACAATAAACTCTATAAAGGTAATGCCTTCAAATATTTAAAGCAAACACAACACCCGCCAACTCTAAGTCATGAATGGGGTATTTTTCTCGTGCACCTTCAACTGCCTCGATACATAAGCTATCACCTTACCCTTTTGCATTAACACATAGCCCAACCCAATCCTTAAAGCATCACAATAAACAGTAAAGTCCTTCCCCTCTACTGGAAAGGATAAAATTGAGGTTGTGGTCAAAAGAGACTTGAGCTTTTGGAAGCATTCCTCACACTCGTTGGACCATCAGAAATGGGCCTTTTCTGAGTCAAACACATCAAATGAGAAGCGATATAAGAGAATCCCTTAACAAATCGACGATAGTAGCTAGTAAGGCCCACGAAACTTCGAATCTCTATCACAGAAGTCAGTCTAGGACAGTCTCTAGCTGCCTCTATCTTCTTTAGGTCAACCATAATCCCATCATTGGACACCACGTGTCCCAGAAATGCCACTAAACTCAACCAAAACTCACACTTTGAGAACTTAGCATACGACTTCTTTTCCTTTAACCCAAGAACCGCTTTCAAATGCTTCTCGTGGTCCTCTATACTCTTTGAATCGATTAAGATGTCATCAATGAACACGATCACTAAAGAATCCAAATACGACTTGAATATCCCATTTATCATATCCATGAACATTGCGGGGGAATTGGTAAGCTCAAATACATCCCCAAGAACTCATAATGACCATAATGAGTTTGGAAAGCCATCTTGGGCACATCCTCGGCCCGAATCTTCAATTAATGATACCCGGATCTCAAATCAATCTTCAAAAACATAGAAGCACCCTGAAGCTGGTCGAATAAGTCATCAATATGAGGAAACGGATACTTGTTTCTGATGGTGACCTTGTTCAAATGCATGTAGTCAATGCACATACACATAGTGCCATCCTTCTTCTTCACGAAAAAAACAAGAGCACCCCAAGAAGACACTCGGTCGAATGAAACCCTTACTTAACAAGTCTTGAAGCTGTTTCTTCAACTCTCGAAGCTCTACCAGAGCCATACGGTACAGATGAATAGAAATGGGTCGAGTACCCCGCTCTAGATGAATGCATAAGTCAATATCTTTATTTGGTGGCATACCCGGTAAATCTGACAGAAAGACCTCGACAAACTTACTAACTACCAAAACTAACTCAAAGGACGGAGTCTTCACGCTCATATCCTGAATATGATCTAGGTACACCAAACAAACCTTATCTACCAACTTCCTAGCCTGAATGAAGGAAATAATCTTCTTAGGAGCCGGATTTGGAGTACCTCTCCACTCTAACCTCAGAAGTCCAGGCATCGCTAGAGTGACTGTCTTGGCATGAAATTCCAGAATTGCGTGGTACGGTGATAACCAATCCATCCCCAAAATAAAATCAAAGTCAACCATATCTAATATAACAAAGTCTACCCAAGTATCATAACCCATAAAAGTAACCACATAATGCTGATAGACTCGATCTACAGCCATAAAATCACCAACCGGTGTAGACACGTGAATAGGGACATCAAGCATATGACACTGCATGTCCTAATCACCAAAAACGTAGGCAGACACATATGAGAATATAGACCCCCGATCAAATAACACTGAAGCAGACCGATAAAAAACTGAGATGATACATGTGATAACTACATCTAATGCCTCAGCCTCTAGTCTGCCGGGAAAGCATAACAATAAGTGCATCCTCCATTAAACTGAGTACCCTGCTGGCCACCTCAATCTGAATGAGATCCATCTCTACCAATCTGAAATACACCATGGCTAGTCTGATGGCCACTGCGGCTTGACTGGGAACCCTCTGTGCTAGACTGTTCGCCACTCCTAGATGGTTGCATCGGGGTCCTGGGTGTCTGAGATCTACCTGATCTATGCCTAGGACAGTCCCTCCTAAAATGTCTAACCTCTCTACAATTGTAACTTCTGGCCGTTGAGGGCTGCTGAATAGAGATAGAAGAACCTGAGTGACCACCACGGTCAGAATACAAAGATTTGGTGCCCTTGGACGACTAACCCCCACTATAATAGCTCTGCCCGTGGAAGTGCCATCTATAATCTGTCCTGAACCGAGTGACTAGACTGCGAATGCTGAAACCTACTATGTTTTCCATAACCATGAGAAGTAGACCCAATATATTGTCCATATTGGTGCATCCTCTTATCGGAATCATGTCTGGACAACTTGCTCCTAACAAACTCAACCATCCCAGCATGCTCAGTCATTATCTCAAATGAAGCCGCATCAACTACCAACTGTAACGTATCCAACTGAAGAGGAACACTCAAACCTCTCACAATGCATATGACTCTCTCTACCTTTGTAGGTAGCAACGACATTGCATATCACGATAAGGCCTGAAAGCGAGTCTCGTAATCAACAACTATGCCACTTTGCTCAATCATTTAAAACTCATCACGCTTGTTCAAATGCAAACTAAGAGGCACATAATTCTCCAAGAAAATCTGATAAAACCTGACTCAATACAGTGGAGGCGACCCTGCCGATCGATAATCAACATAAGCATTCCACCATTGCTTCGCATCCCCCATAAGCTGAAGAGCAATAAAACAGACCTCGTGCGACTCAACTATACCCAAGGTGTGCAACCTCTCATGACAGCTAACAATAAACTCATACCCATCATCATCGGGCTGTCCATAGAGTATGGGAGGCTTCATGTTGGAAAAGTGCTCCCATATCCCGCTCATCGTGGGTCATAGTTATCCTTGCAATTAGCTGGGGACCATACTCCAGAGCCGAAATCTAATCAATATAGGGAGTCGACATAGCAGCAGGTTGAACCCCTAGAGTACGAAACTTAGGAGTTTATCCCTCTCCCACCCATGTTTGTGACCTACCTGGAGTAGTCGGATGCACGCCTGCCTAGACAAAACTATCTAAAACACTAGAAATATGCCCAACGTGTCATGTAGAACCGGAATAGCTATGAATCCAGGCTGATCCTGGTCTAGCCCCATCTCCTCATCAAGCAACTCATCCTAAGGCTCAATATACGACATAGGGGAAACTAATCTAGCACGAGCCTGGATGGATCCCTGTGCTCAACCCTTGGCCGGTGAAGCTCCTCCAACTCTACCTCTGCCCCTTCCACGAACTCGACCATGACCACACACCACAGGTGCAGGTGCTGGTGCCTCCTCTCTCACTGCGTCAGCATGAGTCCTCACCATCGGTGAGAGAGTAGGAACAAAGGCCAGATACCAATTTGATTCAACTTAGCATGAAAGTAATAAAGAATGTGAAGTTTCCTAAATGTCTCATAGCCTCTCAAAGATAAGTACGGACATCTCCGCACTGATCTGCAAGACTCTACTAGACATTGCACTTGTATTTAAGATTTTTTAACCTAAAGATCTTATACCAACTTTGTCACGACTCTTTTTAAGAATCGTGGTGGCACCTATACTTTCCATCGGTATGCGAACCACACCCAATCTCAATTAACAAGATGTAAGAAGAAATGTGGAAATGTAACAAAATACTTATAAAACTTATCTATCATAATATGAATACGAGGAATATAGTTTGAAAGTCAAATGAAACCCCCAAAAGATCAGATCAATAATACAAGAGTGCTACTATCATAATACATCAGTCAAAAGGAAATGGAAAAAGGCTAAAAGTCTGATATATGTCTCTCGAATCAAATGAAAGATAGGATAAAATATAGAGCATTTGGGGCATGCCATTAGTAGCATCCTCGCCTTGAATGCTTGAATCAGCCTGCTCGGACTCATCCACGCAGTCCATAACTGGTAGATAGAATAGAATTTGCATCCAAAAAGAATGCAACAAGTGTAGTATGAGTACACAACGTACCCCCATAGGAATCATAGGCTAACAACGATGGAAGATACACAAAAAGAGATAAATGTCGAGTTAACACAAAATAATCCTATACTAAACAATTCAATAGTCCAATTAAGTCACGTAGTTCAGGTAACAGTTCACTGAAGAAATAACCACTTATTCTCATAAAACCTCATTATCATAAGAGTTATCCAAGTCCAGATAATTCAATAACAGTGTTCAAGTACTTATAATCAGCTCTTATCTTCATTATCCAGAATCAACTAAGTCACCAATCAATAATTCAACACTTAATTCATCAACATATAACCAATGCAATGAAGTATGTATGTTATGAACACAATGCATATGCCATGTACCTTTCATCTTCCAGTATACATGCGTTCAAATTCTATGAAACACACACCCATAGGGGACCCACGAAGTCCATATACTCCTCTAAAATTTCTCAATAGACCCTAACGCTTGGCTAAATAACTATTACAAGCGTGCAACTCTGTTCCCTGCGTATCATCATCTCAATGTTGTCGTAATCTCATAAAACTTTTACCTTTCTGTTCTCATGGACCCAAAACAATTCCATACCACTTTCATATCAATATCATCAGAACTATAAGTGTATGAATGCAAATGACAGTATAAGGTAAGGAATCATAATGTAATGAGATGCAACCAAGTATCAATATGAATATCACATGCTTTCAAGAATTCAATAACACATCATCTAAGTATAAATCATGATATCATATCGAAAGCATGTGTGATGAATAAACATATATTAGCATGTATGGAGACATGCCCACATAATGGCGACAAGCCCAAATAAATAATAATTAGAATTAGCTCTAGGTTAATTCCGCAAACCCATCATCGTAGTTCGACACTGATACCTATTCAAACGTTTATCACAACCATTTGAATAATACCCCCAAACACGCCCAATACTCTCAACATTTATAACTAATTATGTACTTCTATTGGAGTCTAGTGAAAGTAAACTGTAGCCTACCTCTGGGCCAAACACGAGCCTGGAACAATAAGATCTCTATGCTTTCCTTGCCTTTCCAAAGCGCCCCGTGGTAATAAAATTCTAACACGTAAATACTATTCGTTAATACAAAGCTTACACAATATACAAGAACATAATCCTTAGTCAAATCAAGATTTCCGAACCAATCCCGGGCTCACATCATCAAGACTCAAACTTTATTACCCAAAAACTATCAATACATACTAAGTAATTATATCCTTAAGTTAATTAGAAACATATGCTCATTTGAACTTTTAATTAAATAATATAAGAAAAGCCTCAATTTGCAAACCCTAGAATTTTCCCCAATCTCAAAAGGGTTTCTATAATCAAATTAAACTCCACAACATGATTATCTAACATATTCCAACACTAATTCATGATATTAAAGTAAACTAATCAATAAAACACCCCTAATCAAGGACTCAACTCTCTTAATCTCATAATAAACTTATAACTCATCTTTCCAATTTATAATCATACTATATCACCATTAAAGGACTTAGAATCATGAACTCAAATTACGAAGAATGGAAATCTTACCCCAAATGAAGAGTCCACACTTAAGCTTCAGAATTCTCCCCTCTTACGACTCTAGGTTCGAGAAAAGCTATTTCGGGAAAAGTGACTCAACCTAGGAATTTAATATGATACCCCTAGAACTAGAAGTAGTAGGATTGATTCTCATAGTAATAAAATAAATAAATATGTCGAAATGGTTTTTAAAAAATTATCGAATTCAAAATCATTTGTGGCACGCGGTTAGGGCTCATGCAGCTGCAGTATGATTTGAAAAAAAGGAATTGATCATGACTTTGAACCTATTCTTTCCATGACCCCTCTGATATAGCGATTCCGCCCTTGCGGAATCGACTCTGCTGGTGCGGTCTCACTCCCTCGTAAATCGACCTTGTTGAGGCGGTGTCACTTGACACCTTGCCTCAGTGCAAAAGCGAACCCGACATCACAGAGGTGCACACGCCCTTGCAGAAATTACCTCCGCCAAAGCGGAAACTCATCAATTACTCACACATCGCTTCTATGAGTCAACTTCCGCAAAGGCGGACGCACAAGAGCGGACAACAGTGCCACCGAGGTGGAGACCAGAAAATAGGAAACCAACTCAATCTTCCACCAATTACCTGAAACACTCCCGATACCCCTGGACATAAACCAAACATGCTCCCCAAGGTAAATAGTGCTACGAACTCACTCATACCTTTGGATTTTCCATTTAACAGAACTAAGACATACTTTTCTAAAGAATTGTCTGGAATAACCAACTATCCAAATATCACAAATAAAGCCACAAAATACATCATATTGTCACGGGAGGCAAACCAATGACTTAACTAAGTCATAAATGACCCTCTGGAGCTACCGGAAGTGACAGAACCCAAAAATTAACCCATATACTAAAAAGTCAACCTTGAGTCAAACTATCCAACTCTATGATTCTAGTTTTAGGGTTTTCATTTGAAACTCTTATAAATGGACCTCGGGATACGTGTCACTCATCCCCATACATCACAAACCCCACATAGAGATTACAAAAAGGCTTAAATAGGCAATTAAGGGTCTTTAGCTAAAAATAATCGGACAGGTTGTTACAAGAACTATTAAGATACTTATCTCTTCAACTAGTTGCTTAGGCTCATGCTATATAAAACAAAATTCATATTGATCCTATATGGACAACCAGATTTATACAAAGAAAGAAAAACAAACATGTTGCAGATACACACTTGGCATTATTAGTTTTACATGGATTGAGAACACAAGAAGACATATAAACAAGTCATAGTTCATACAGACTGTCCAAACTAAGTGTCAGCTCTTAAGACTATATCATGCTAAAGAAATGGACATATATACATACTGATAGTCAACTTCTAACTCCCAAGACATTCTAATATCCCAGCTAATCTAATATGCAAGCAAGTATGGGTACAAAAGTAGACAAATAATATATTTCTTGATTTAATTAACATGCAGTGGTCATCAAAACTTGGTGGTTCAATTACGTAAATTAGCATGGTGAAATTAACCTAGTTTTATCATTTGAACTATCAATAGCATGTGACAACTAGCATATTGGTTTTGAGCCTCATTCGTAACATATACATGCATTTAGACTAGGTGAATAAGCTTAATGGGCAATGACAACATGAAGAATATGCAAACAGTCTTTTTTAAGCATTCATCACAAGGATTTGGTTGATTAAAAACACAAGCAAGACTTAACATTTACTCAATACTAGACAAGTATGCAGTGAAAGATTTTTTATACATAGACTAGATGGCACAACTTTAAAACTGAACAAACAAGTAGGCAAGATCATGTGAGGCATATGAAGAGATGTTCTAAGCATGGTTCCTACATAGTTACACACCAATCAACATGATATCATAATTCATATTAACAAATATCAGACCAATCTTGACAGAATTCACAAGAAAAATAAGAAAAATGAACATGAGACAGAGGTCTTTAAGGCCATTCATACTTAGAGCATACTAAAGGATAAGGCAGGCATAGCAAAGATTGACATATGATGAATATAATCATATATTAGGTTGTATACTATCAGATACCAATCCTATGACCCCTCCCCCCCCCCCAACATACCTACAGAATACCATACAAGCTTAAAACAAACAAAAAGGGCATTACAGAACACTATAGATTCACAAACAACTCATTCTTCACACATTTCTAACCAAGGGAAGGTAAAGACTCATCTCTTTGAACAGAAAAGAAAAAACTCAATCTCATGGGCCAAGACTCAAGGTTCAGATATCTCCTCCTAATTATATTAAGATATACCATTTTTAGAACTCATTTAGACCTAAGTTCATCCTAAGCAGTCCCTAAATGGCCTCTTAAAGACCCATCGGTCCTCAAATCCAAGTTTAATGGCCATTCAATTACCTTAAAGTTTTTAAAGTTCATCCAAAATCTATGTCAAGATTGTTCTTCTATCATGTTGATCCTATACCCTCAGTTAACACCATAGATAAGCAAGCTTAACGATTACATCTATTAAGAGTCATTAAACACCACAAAATCTATTAAAAGTTAAAGCATCTAACCACTTTGAACTATTAAATGATCCAAACAGTATCCATCAACTCTAAGGTATTATTTGGTCATTAACAGTCATTCAAAGGAAAATAGATTCATATTATGAGTTAAACTATGTCTAATTAAACTAGAATAAGCAAATAACGGTGCTAAACACTTAACTAAACACATCAATCAACTATTAAACACAAAATACATATCACTAAACATGATTTAGGTGTCAACAACTTAGGTGTCAACAAATCCCATTTAATTATATGCAAACCATCCGAATGATACTTTTAGAGCATCGAAACATGTAATAAGGGATAAACACCTAACAAACTAGCTGCCAAAGCCAACTCATAGGCTACCTTACTAACACGCTGAACAATCTCGAATGAACTGATATACCTCGGGCTCAACTTGTCCTTCATTACATCAGAGCCTTCATGGGTGAAATCTTCAACAGAACCCGCTCACTAAACATGAACTCTCTGATCTGCGTTACTCTTTTGTCGACTTTGGATATGGGAAGTCTCTCCTGAATCAATTTGACCTTATCCAAGGAATCTCTCAATAAATCTATACCTCAAGGCTTAACCTCAAATGCATCGAGTCAACCAATCAGAGAATGACATCCCCTACTATATAATATCTCAAATGACGCCATATCAATACTCTAATGGTAATTATTATTGTAATGACCCGCTCGGTCATTTTGGGGTTCTTATCATGTTCCGACCGAAAACTCCTTTCTCAACTCTAAATCCAATATCATGACTTGCATGGGTGAATGACATGCACCTCGAGATGAATTTGCCATAGATTTAGAGAAATGATCATATGAATAAAAACTTCATATGTTTGAAACTGAAGGAATTAACTTTCCGTCAAACATTATGGTTCGGGGTTCTGTTGGAAATTGTTAAGTAGGAGACGTCTAGTATGGCGCAGTCGAGTCTTGTTTTTATTTTTTAGGCTATCGGATAGAGTTGAGTCTTTAGCTGTATTATATATGATAATTGGGGGATGATTAATGGTTAAAACATGTCGTAATAATGTTATGTCAGAAATTCGAGGATGCGAGCAGATTCAACCAGTTAAATTATCTGCGGGAAACATGTAGAGTTTGTATTGGGATTGTTGGAGATTGGTATTTTAGAACTAGGAGAAATTTCCCCTGCGAAGTATTTTACCGCACCTGCGGATGTTGGTCCACATATGTGAGCCATGGGAAGGATGGGAAAGTCCGCTTCTGCGGCATTTGGTGCATAGAGGCGATCAGCCTCTACGGAGTTTCTTCGTTTTTGCGGTCACGCGGTACATTAAGTTTGGCTGCTTCTACAGTAGTCTTTTCACAAAAGTGAGCAGCTTCTGCGAGGCTGATTTTGTAGAAGCGGAATCGTTGTATCAGATCTAGATTAAAAAATCATTTCAAAATCACTTCTTTATATTTCATATTTTGAGAATTGACCTTGGTTGGGAGGGGGTTTTGGAGGTCTTCAACATTCTTTATCTTTGGGGTAATGATTCAAACCCATTTTCTTTATTGATCCATGAATATGTCTTTGAAATTAGGGTTATCTCCATGAGCTGGGTAGAATGAACTTAGGATTTATGTTTATTAATAAGAGGCCTTAATACATAAAATTAAGGATAAAGACATAATCTTTATGTTATGGTATTATAGATATAGATTGGGTAATGATAAAATGGCCTATTACAATGTTTAATTTGTTGTTTCAATTCCGTTTAATTTTGGAGAAATATCTAGGGTTTCCTAATTGGGGACTTTCATTAACTAGTGAAATTGAAAGCCTAAACGAAATTAGTTTCTTATTAAACTTAAGGATATGACTTATTAGATCGCTATCATTATTCTAGAACATTAAAGTGTTGATTTTACCCGTGTAGACCCAGGGTTAATTTGGGGGCCGGTAGTCAATTTCCTTGAAAGGTTGTACCTTGTATGCATTAGAATACTTTGCTAACGTAGATTCTATAATATAAGACTATGAATATTCGGAGGCGCTTCACAAAGCAAAGGTCTTGGCCGAGGATTAGTGGTTCGTAACATCTGTTATGCTCTGAGGCAGGCTACAGTTTACCTTTCTAGACTTTAATAGAAACATGTAGTGTATATAACTATTGAGGGTATTGGGCGTGTTGGGGGTCCCACCTTACTGACTGTGATGATCGCTTAGATTGGTACCAGTATTAAACTGTTTGAGAGATGTTTTGGGGAATCACACTTATGGTGATTCTGACTGCTGTTATGTGGGCTTGTCTCCATTGTTTCTATTGCTTGTTAAAATTATTCATCACATATTCCTTCTGATATGAAAGACTGATTATGTGGAACTATATTGAGAATTCTGAGTCATGTGTTATGTATCTCTTGAACTTGATTGTATCTCGTACTTTATGACTACTTACCTTATTACTATTGCATTCATACACTCATGATATTCTGGCATCGAAATGGAGTGGTATGGAATGCTTTTGGTCTATTGAGACTAGAAAGAAAGGTAATAATAATGTTATGAGATGGTTTGGAAATATAGAGATGACTGATGATTAATATGGCTTGACAAATAAGTCTGAGGCTCTAGTTAGACTGAGGTATTTTCGGCTGGTTGTGAGCAGTATATAGACTTCGTTGGTCCTCCATGGGTTATTTCTATATGGAAAGGTTTGATAGAATGTGTATACCGGTTAGGTACCAGTGCATTACATCACATCCACGACATTGCATACATTTCATATGCATCTTTGTCATGTTTGATTTGGATATGCGTATTTGATTATGTATGACTAGTTAGAATAATTGGTATGGTTGGTGGTTCATGTATACCAGTGTGAGCGTTAGCATTTGTGTTTGGTCTCCGATTGAAGGGGGTGAAGATTGAATCCAAAAAGGGAATAATTGCCTCATTTGACAGGAAATCTAGACTCTAAACGGATACTATGTTTGGTGGTGTAACTTTCATTTTGTGTGAGTTAAGTATGATTAAATCAATCCTAAATAGGAGACTCAAGATTGTAATCACTTTTGAGCATAGAAGGGTTATATAAGAGCTTGCACGTACCAATGTCCTTAATGTACGATTAGTAATAGGGTGCATGAGATAGAGGAAATATAAGACATATAAGGCTAATGTGTGCCAAATATATGCTTATGTGAAGAGTTGTGATGTGGTTTGTTCTTTAAGTGTTCGATTGTCTATGCTAGGGGAGCTAATGATGTCTATATGATTACGCTATATGTGGGTTATATCGTTGAATGAAGATTATTGGACTTATTACTATGAGAACTATGTATTCTTACGTGTTTGAGATGACTTAGGTGTTAAATCATTATGTTATTGAAGGTAACTTATGTGCTTAACCAGACTGAGTAGGTTAGGGATATATGTGTGTCAACTTGATATTTATATATGTTACATGTTGTCTGTCATTGTCGGCCTATAATGCCTATGGGGGTATGTTGTGTATTCATGCTATACTTGCTACATATTTTACGTGGATACATGTACATCAATTGATTCAGGATACAATCTCGGAGTACGGGAAGGTTTAGGGCGGACCACTCATCCTATCTGCGACTATGATCTTCATTCATGGTTGGACTGTCTTATTCATCCAAGGCATTTATTAGGTTTACTTTTCTATTCATTATACTCATAGTAGACCTTGTACGAGTCAGACTAGGTTTTGGAAAAAGATATGTTGTAAAGAATATCAATGATTATAAGTTTGCAAATGAAGTATTGTCTTATCTCTATAATTCTCTTTATTTATTTCCGCAATGTTCAATACTTGTTAAAAGAATTTTGGGGATGGTTCGCCTACTGGGGGATAGTGTAGTTGCCACCATGACCCGTGATTTGGGTCGTGACAATTATTGTACGCAAACTCTGTCAAAGGTAAGAACTTATCCCAATGACCACCAAAGTCGATTACATAAGCTCGTAACATATCCTCGAGAACCTGAATAGTCCGCTCTGACTGACCATCCATCTACGGGTGAAATATTGTGCTAAGTTCCACTCGAGTACCCAACTCGTTTTGCATAGACCACCAAAAGTGAGATGTAAACTGCATTTCCCAATCTGAAATGATAGAAATAGGAACCCTATGTAATCGAACTATCTCTCAAATATAGATTTTCGCAAATTTCTCTGAATTGTAGCTAGTGTGAATCAGAATGAAATGTGTAGACTTAGTAAATCGATCCACAATGACCCAAATGTCATCAAATATCCCCAAAGTCTGTGGCAACCCTACCACAAAGTCCATAGCGATCTTTTCCCACTTCTAATCAGGTATGGGGATCCTTTATGTAATACCACCCGACTTTTGGTGCTCATACTTTATTTGTTGATAATTCAAACACTAACACACATATCCGATGATGTCCTTTTTTCATCCCACACCACCAATAATGTTGTTTCAAATTTTGATACATCTTTGTAGCCCCTGGATGGATAAAGTTCAAATTATGAGCCTCCTCAATAATCAATCGAGTCAAATCACTTACTTGAGGAACATATATGTGACCCTTGATCCTCAAAACCCCTTCATCATCTAGAATTGACTCCTTAGCCTTTCCTTTCAACACATTGTCCCAAACTTTTGACAACTTCACATCATCAAATTGTTGAGTCTTAATCTTCTCCAATAAAGAAGATATTGCCTCCACACAAGCTAGAACCTTGTTAGGTTCCGAAATATCAAGTCTTACCAAACTGTTGGCCAATGACTGAACATCCATAGGAAGAGGACATTCTCCCACTTGTAATAAAGCTAGGCTACCCACACTCACCACTTTCTGACTCAAAGCATCCACCAGCACATTGTCCTTTTCCGAGTGATAAATGATAGTCATGCCATAATCCTTAAGTAACTCCAACCACCTTTGTTCCCTCAAATTAAGACCCCTCTAATTTAAATATGCTAAAGACTTTGATGATAGGTAAATACCTCACAATGAGCACACCATAACGATATGCCTCTAAATCTTCAATGCAAACACTACCGCTGCCAACTCCAAATTATGAGTGGGTAGTTTTTCTCATGTATTTTCAATTGCCTAAAAGTATAATCTATCACTTTGACTTTCTGAATCAAAACAAAACAAAATCCAATCTGCGAAATATCATAATACACGGTAAAACACTCTCATTCAACTAGCAAAGTCAAAATAAGAGCCTTAGTCAACAAAGTTTTGAGCTTTTGGATCCTCGCCTCACATTTATCCAACTATTGAAATGCCATATTGTTTTAGTCAATCTAGTCAAAAGGGATGCAATAGATAAAAATTCCTTCAAAAAACGCCAATTATAACTCGTGAGACTAGTAAAACTCCTAATCTCAATGACCGAGGTAGGTCTGACCTAATCACAAACTACCTCAATCTTCTTAGGATCCACCATAATACCATCATTGGACACCACATGTCCCAAAAATGCCACTGAGTTATTCACACTTTGAAAACTTGGCATAAAGTTTCTTCTCCTTCAGAATTTCAAGCACAATCTTCAAATGTTGCTTGTGATCCTCTCTATTATGAGAGTATATTAGAATGTCGTTGATGAAGACGATAACGAAGGAATCCAAGTATGGTCTAAACATATTATTTATCACGTCCATAAAGGCTGCTAGGGCATTGGTAAGCACAAAACATATCACCAAAACCTTGTAGTGGCCATATCGCATCCTAAAAGTCATATTAGGATATCCTCCACCCTAATCTTTAACTGATGATAATCGGATCTCAAATAAATCTAAGAGAGAACCTGCACACTCTTATGATGATCAAACAAGTCATTAATCGAGGAATGGGGTACTTATTCTTGATAGCAACGTTCTTCAATTTGTTAACACCTAATGTTTCCCTCCATAAATTTTATTTAGTTAATCGAACTTCTTGAATCACAAAGGAGTGAGATATACATTTTTTCAAGTCAAAGTGATCTTACAAAATTGTTCCGAAGATATTTTGTCTTTTCATTTGGAAAAAAATCATAAAAAATTATTGTATATCACTTGCATAATTTACATAATTATTTTGAGTTTTAAACATGTTTATCATAAATTAAAGTCAAACTAGTGGGAAAACAATTATATAATTAATTGTTTAAGCTACGTAATAATTAATTGACAAATGGTTTACTCTGTTAAGTCAAGAAATTTAATTAATTAAATAGTAAAGAAATTACATCTCAATTTTCAAATTAACCTAGCTTTAGTTTCAATTATTGTTAAAACTGGTTATAATTGAAATGCTTAAATTGATATTCACATAAACATTTACCCTAATTGTAATGCATATGGCTATGTTTTAAATGTAGAACATAGTCACATTTCACAAATGTTACAAGTTTCACACACCCCAATCTCCTCACAGTTGGGTTGAAACCCAAAAAAACTTGTCCAAACCCAACCCTAAAAACCCCTGGCCCGGCCTACTTCGTGTGTTAAGAGGGAAGAATCCCTTTTCTCCTTGTCAATTTTGTGATTTGACTTTGAGGGCGAACCCTATCCGCTATTGTATTCTCTCTCTCTCTCTCTCATGTCATCTTCGGCTGGAAATGGCACAAACGCTATGGCTATTTGCCTTTTCAGACTCTACAAGGTCATTTGGGGAAAGGCAATTAATGCCTCACTGTAACAAGAGGGTTGCTCTTATTACCAATGAAGGAATTCGATAAAGAGAAGAGGGAAGAAGAAAGAAAAGTTGGTTTATGATATCTGTATATTTTCTCTATCAATGGAATAAGTTAGGCTATAAATAGCCTAATCATGGGGCTACAATATAATTAAAATAACTTAAGGGAAAACTTGTAATTATGAAACTAGAGTTAACTACTTAAATACTTGGAGGACTAAAATGAATTACTCAAAAACTTGGTCACAATATCATATTGTGGCACTCGACCCTCCTTGAAAATAAGCTTCTGCCTTTATGAACTCAGCTATGTTTGGGAATTGTGACTTCATAAACTGATAATCTTCTCAAGTAGCTTCTTCAAGCCGCGGATCAACACAATGTACATAACTAGCTTTAGCACATGTAATTTCACCTTCCGGTAAGCAAGCTGGAGTTGCACTTTCGGATTTCAACTTTAAGGACACATTGAAGTAAGAAATTAACAATGGCAAGGCCAATATCATTTTACTCCCAATAATTACAAGCTTCACTATCATTCGGAGAACACGAAAGCGATAATACTTTAGAAACTTGGTCACATGGATAGCCCATGTTAGCTTCAATATTGTACCCGAGAAATTAAGAGTGAGATTCTTTATCACATCAGTAATACTTGTTTTAATAATATTGACATTAGAAATTTCAACTTCGACATCGGCCTCTAGTATTTTGAATGAATACAGATTCCTTCTCCCTTTTAATTTTGAATATTCAAATGGCAAGTATGTGATACCAACCATATCCACAAGCTCCTTTGACACCAAAGAAGGTGTCGCTCCAATAGTTTCCTTTAGCATAAACAAGTGTGCATCTATGAGGGATCCTTGAGATCCAACTACTGCAGCTCTAAATGGCTTACTGTCATTTTGTGCCAAATGTTCCCAATTCTCCCTATCACTTTCCATTTTAGATGATCCATTAGAAACTACATATATAACCTTTTCTACTATCAATTGCATGATCTCAAGAATAACCAACTTGTGAGTAATATAAGGCACCAAATGGCAACTCTTATCAGTCATAATTCTTTTACAAACAGGAGTGGGAACTTCCAGCTGTTTTTGGGTTCAACGCCTCCATTTGCTTTAGTCCCAAGAGTCACTAAAAGAATACAACCAACTACTAAGTTCTCCATCGCACTAGTAGTTAATATAATTTTCAAGTACTCATCAATTACTATCTTGAGACAGGCAGCTACCAAAACCAGTACTATTATAATATTGTCCTCCAACTATGAATTGATCTCAACAATTGGAAGAATTACGGAGAGTAGTAAATGAGCTCTTTTCTGCCTTTGCATCATATGAAGTGGTACTCTTCGAGAAACAATCCATTCAACTCCCTATGTGATTCCTAGAAGTGTCCAACTTTGCAGAACAACAATGAACTATCCAGTACGATCCTCGGCCACAACTTCATGAAAATCCGCATCTCTGAGCATCTGCCCATATGCTTCAACAACATGTAAATCATAACCCATTTGCTTAATATAACCTGTTAATTCTTCTGATGCTGGTCCTGCACTTTTGCAGTAATCACTTATAAGGATTTTGCCTCCTGGTCTCAGCCACTTGTAGAAAGATTTGAACAATGTAGGTTTGTCCTGGATGTGAAGGATAGTATCCCGACTGTATATGACATCAAATGTATCATTAGGATATGTTTTTTTGGTGTAATCAGCAACATCGAATTCAACAGCACACTTGAGACCAATAGCACGCTCAAGAGCAAAAGATATCATGTTGATTGACAGGTCAATGCCAACAACGTGAACATCGTACTTTTCAGCCATGTAGAAGTCACCTCCTCCAATGCCACATCCAACATCAAGGGCCTTTTGGCTAGGCTGAAGATCCAACATGGCTACAAATTCTTTTGTAATTTCAAGTCCTCATATGCTCACAAAACCTTGTGCAAAGACGCGTTCATAGCACAGTATGTCACTACACTTGTACTGAACATTATCCAAGAAATTATGAAATCCCATGTCATCCTCAAAACCAACCTTCTGCCAAATCCAGCAAATCTGATTTTGATACTTTTTATTCCTGACATAAGCTCTGATGCACTTGCAACCAGTGAGAGAAAGTTCAAATGATTTTCCATTACCATCATTTACATGACATTCTCTGAAAACCTTTGTATAAAAGCTAGGCTCTCGATAGTGGGTTAGGTTGTTCTTGTGCTTGTGGTCTCCTGATTGATGGAAGCACGACTCTCTGAAAAATATGTAACCACCGACTTTCAACCATTTAACCATTCTCTCAGCTAGATCTTGAGCCTCTTCATCAGAATGATACATCAATAGCTAGTTAGAAAATATCAAGTCCATCGATTCAGGTGAAAAGTTCAAATCTGGAGAAGTCACATCAGCACACATGAACTTGACATTCTTATGGTGCCCATTTATGCTTTCATTCTTCTTAATTGCGCCTTCAATAAAGTCCAATGCTATAAGTTTCCCAGCTTTCTTGGCTAATTCACCAGTGAAATGGACAATACCAGCACCCAGTTCCAATACAGTTTTCCCTTCATATGGTGGAAATAGAGAGAGCACCTCAGGCCTCTCTTCTTTGTCGAGGTCGACAGCTTTATAGTCGAGCATCATGGCCTCCACAATGAGTTCTGTAGTGTGTTTTATCCAACAAATTTTTTGAACATGACGCTCTTATCCAGCCTTTGCACCTTCGATCTCAATTTCTCTTTCTTTGAATTTGACCATTTCTATGAGCGGTTGCCTTGGTTTATCTAATTCATCGACGTTGGCATAACCAATGTCATCTGAAGCATGTCCTTCATTCAGAACTTCTACTTCTAAGAGGAATCCTTCATCTCTTTGAAAACTTTTATCGAACATTTGGTCTTCCTTTAATTTTTCTTCATCCACATCTACATTTTTAACTTCCATTAGCTCCTCTTCACCCTTAACAACTGACTTTGAGTTCATTTGGTCTAGAATAGTCAAGTCGGGATATGTTGAGTGAAAAATTACATCACAGGACCTACACTGCAGGTTGTGATTTGATTGGAGTACATTTCTCTAGTCTCATTTCTCTGAGAACTTTTATCAAACACCTTGTCTATAATCGCTATGCTTTCAATTTCCGTGATTACATTTTCATTACAAGCACCTGAATGCTCAAAATCTATATTTCTAAATGAAGCATATCCAAGTTCCCGCTGATTTTGAGCTCCCTGAGCCATTGAAGTGTAAGATCAATGGAGAGTTGATGCGTCCTGTTTTATTAAGAGACCCATCTGATCGATGATGATTTGGAGCTTCTTGTTAATGTCACGACTTTCTTGTAACTACGTGTTGAAGTTATTATGCTTGCTCTCCGGCTTCTCAAACCTTGTCGTTGTCATCATTGTATGCTTTTCTCTGTGTACAGGAGCAGTCGCAGTAATTCCCAATCGTTGTGTTTCATATGGACTATGCCATACGTCGAAATGAGTATTAGGCTGCTGAACTTCCATCGGATTGAGAAATTGTTCCATTCCTGGTCATACGTTGAACATGGCAGCGGAATTAGGGCCGAGAATCGTCGGAAGTTGCATTTTCGACAAAAATAGCTCCAGTTTCTTATTTGTTTCTCTTGACTCGTCCATTTGCGATTGGAACTGCAACTGATTGATTTCTAGGGCTTTCAACCTCTTGTCGGTGCTGTTGACAAAGGTCGATAGCTGAGCTCTTAGAGCACGCATTTTTTCATTTATATCTAGCATTTTCGATGGCGGCGCCATCGACCCAGCTGGCTTTGATGCCATTTGTAACAAGAGGGCTGCTCTTGTTACCAATGAAGGAATCTGATAAAGAGAAGAGGGAAGAAGAAAGAAAAGTTGATTTCTGATATCTGTATATTCTCTCTATCAATGGAACAATTAGGCTATAAATAACCTAATCAGGAGGCTACAATGTAATTAACATAACGTAAGGGAGAACTTGTAATTATAAAACTAGAGTTAATTACTTAAATACTTGGAGGACTAAAATGAATTACTCAAAAACTTGGTCACAATATCATATTGTGACACTCACCCTATCTCCGCCCTATCTCAGCCATGTGAAGGTGAGGTTACCCCTCTTTTCCTTTTTTTTGCCATAAATCTTTTATTGCTTTGTCTTATTGCTTTTCAAACGATGCATTTTGATTTGTTTTTGATAGATTGGAGGGAATTCCGCGCCCCCCCCCCCCAAACCCATTTGCCCCACACCGATTTTGCGTATTCGAAGCACTAGGTCCTGGGTTCTATATATATAAAGAACCTATTATTCATTAATTTCACAAGTTTTTTGAGCATTTTACAAACCTAAATCTCCGTTGAGGTGCTGGATTGAAAATTTGACCTTTATCTGATAGTTTTTAGTCCTTTTAGTTCTAATATTCCTTTTTCTTTTCTGGCTGAGTTGTGCGATGAGGAGGCTCAAGAAGATGTCTTAAGCTCTAACCATTGATCCGGCTGCCATTACAAAAGGTAATAATTAATCCCTTTTAAGTTCTGCATTTTTAGTTAGTGTAAGCCTTAGTTAAGTCCTTTTGTATGCTAAGTTTACTATAGTTGTGTGTGTTCATGTGAGTGCTGCTATTGAATCATGAGGTTGACACTATTTTGGGAATAATAAGTCCATGGTTGAGTCATCTGATGAATGTGTTATTAATTGTAGCTCTGTAAGTTAGTCAATAGGGATAGATTAGTCATGTATGTTCTATTGGTGTAATCAATTCATGCTTAGATTGACACTAAAATGATAGAAAAATTGTAGGGTAACTTATTGTCTATGACTTTAGATGATATGAAAAAATGTAATAGCATGCTCAAACTCTGTTTCATTAGCATAGTTGGTCTGAGGATTAAATGGTTTGTTGTGTTTGAATAAGATGGATGGACAAGTTTTATTTTTCATTCTTTGACAGTACTTGTTTCTTCTCTAAACTGAGTGATGTTGTGAATGTGAATATCATTGCTTAAAGTAAGGTATAACATTTGGAGCTTATACCCTAGTCTATATTGTAGATGAGTCTTCAATACTAGACATTTAGTTCAGGGGTGTCATCTACAATTTATGAGAAACTTGACACTGATTTATATAGGATAATTGTTGAGGTGATGGTGTAATGTATGATAAAGGGTAGTGAGGTCCTAGTGTAATGACCTGTTAGGTCGTTTTGGATATTTTAGCTATTTTCCCCTAAAATACCCTTCCTCTAGCTTCTTTGTGGTGTATTTGGCTTGCGGGGATGGGTAGAGAAAGTAGCAAAATAAATTTAAGTTTTGAAATTTAGATGCTCTAAGTTTGAGAATTGTGATTAAGAGTTGACTTTTGGATAGATGTCCAGAATCAAATTGTGATGGTTTTGTTTGATCAGGAGAGTGAATTTTTACTTAGATGGACGGTTGGAACGAGTCCCAAGTGATTTGAGTGAGATCTGGATAAGAAAGTGGATTTTAGGGAGTTCTTAAGTTAAAGAAAGGAATTGGTTGACTAAAGTTAACATCAAAGGTGAATGACTCTTTTTCAGAGTTTTGTTGATTTCATTAGGTCTAGAATATTGTTTATGACTTAGTAGAGGTATTGGTTCGATTCTCGAGGGACTCGAAGGTATTTTGGACTTTTGGTTGGAAATATAGTTTTGAAGGGAATTGGAGTTGACCTTGGTAAGCCTCAGGTCTAGACAACCTCGTATGATTGTTTTGAGTGCGCGAGTAGTTTCATTGTATATTTTAGGACTGGGTTGGATATTTTGTTTGTGTTCGGGGGATCCCAATGAATCTCGAGGGTCGATTTGAAATTTAAAACACACCAAATTTTTCTAGTGTGAATCTGTTGATATTTATCTATGCGATCGTGATGAACTGCGTGGCCAAGTTGCACGATCATGATCCATAAGTGCTAGGCCGGGTTGTGTCAAGGCTCTGCGTTCGCGAGGTTGGGCCTCGCGGTCATGAAGAGTTTCCTGTTTCATCTATTTAAAGTCTCCAAAAATGATTTAAAATATTTCATTCTCATATTTGGAGCTTGGGGTCTTGGTTTGGAGACCATTTTAAGGAATTTTAAATATCATTTAAGTGGGTAAGTTCTAATCACTCTCTTATGATTATATTATCGATTATTAAGGAAATTCATGCTAGAAATCATGATTTATGTTGGGGAAATAGGCTTATGAATTCATGCTAGAAATCATGATTTAAGTTGGGGAAATTGGCTTATGAATTCATGCTAGAAATCATTATTTAAGTTTGAAAAATTGGCTTATGAACCCTAGGTTGAAAAAGAGGAATTCTTCAATTAATCATGAAATTGATGTTTGATTTTTTTATTTGTAGACTCCATAGATCATGTGTAGCTAATTTTGGACTGATTTCCCATTTTGCCTTTCGAGGTTCGAAATCCTATTCTTGGGTGACTTTTTGGTGTTCGAAATTACATGTATTGTTATGCGTGTCTGCGCAATCGTGTGTTAACGTACTGTTCATATTTGAATAAATTTGGACCATTTGGAGGCTTTATTGAAAGGAAAAGCTTCGTTGTGACTGTCAAACTTCTAAATCAGGCAAGTTGAGATCTTTGACCTTATTTAAAGCATCGTGATTAGTTTAATAAACTAAGTAAGAGGGTGTAATGACGAGCACTTGTATCAGATACCGGTGCAATGTTAATGGTATTTGCGCTATTTTAATTATATAGTCCGGTCTAAATGTCATTCTTTGGGCACTAGCTGATAGATAGTAAGATTCTATGGATCTGCGATTGAGGTTTGAAGCCCTTATTTTCTCTCTCTATGATTATGTGCATGTGTTATCTCTTATTGTGTTACTCGTCACTCCTAAGTACTCATTTAAGGTGGAAAAAAAGCTAAAGATTATAACTTTATTGTGTAATTTGTTAAATGTTGAATCTTTATCGCCTATCTTCATTAAAGATTGAATCTTAATTGTATATGTTAGATTTTTGTCGTTGCGCATGTCATATTCATGCTTCATATGGCATCTTATGCATTATATATTTGCGGATACATATGTGGGTCTGAGGG
Source organism: Anisodus acutangulus (assembly GCA_029783415.1). Taxonomy (NCBI): domain Eukaryota; kingdom Viridiplantae; phylum Streptophyta; class Magnoliopsida; order Solanales; family Solanaceae; genus Anisodus; species Anisodus acutangulus. The sequence continues at coordinate 3,273,165 of CM056510.1, read as the reverse complement.
GAAATAATTTTGAACGAAGTGATGTGTTGATATGAGCTCGAATGGCTAGAAATAGGTAACGTGGGCCTAATATTGGCTAAGGAACCAGAAGGAAAATGATTCTAGATAGTATATGGACCTCGCGAGTCCCTTATGGATCGCCCTCCATATTGAAAGAGCATGTGTGTACTTGTGATGGAAAGGCCTTACATTACATAGCATTTGCATAGCATTTTATCATATTGTTCCTTGTTGGTTTACTTGCCTAAATTGCTTATTGACTCATATCATCATGCTACTTGGCTACTTGAAATGAAACTGACAAATGGAGGCTTCTTACATATAGGCTTGAATCTTGTGCTAATTGACTTTATTATTATATCAGACTAATAGTGGTTTAGTGTGAAAGTGGTATTCGTATGGCCAACCATCGTCTCTGTTTTAACAAGGGTCAATCGATGATTGTAAAAACCCTTATTTGACTAAATTACCCTTCCCGTAGAGTCTATGTGGGGTTTGTGATGCGCGGGGATGGGTGGCACAGATTCTGAGGTCCATTTATGTGAGTTTCGGATGAAAACCCCAAATAAGAACCTTAGAGTTGGATAGTTTGACTCAAGGTTGATTTTTTAGTATATGGGTTCATTTTCAGGTTCCTTTCTTTCGGTAGTTTCGGAGGTTATTTATGACTTAGTCGAGTCATCGATTTGCTTCCCGAGGCACTCGAATATACCTTGTGGCCTTATTTTGTGAAATTGTGATATTTGGTTGTTTTAGATGATTCTTTAGAAAAGTATGCCTTAGCTTGTTTAAATAGGAAATTCGAGGGTACGAGTGAGTTCGTAGCATTGTTTACCTAGGGAGGAGCATGTCTAGTTTGTGTTTGGGGGGTCTCGGGAGTCTTTTGGGTGTTTGGTGGAAGATTGAGTTGTTTCTTGTGATCTGGTGTTTGGTGTCGACTTCGGCGACACTTCTATTCACTCCTGTGTGTCCGCCTCGGCGGGAGGCTGGCTCGCAGAAGTGGGGTTTAGGGAGTTCCGCCTTGGTAGAGGGATTTTCTACAGAGGCGGGTGCGCCTCTGCGGGTTTGGGTTCACTATGGGCTAGGGCTAGCTGTTAAGTGACTATGCCCCAACGAGGTTATTGTTCGCGGGAGCGAGTCTGCGGCAATGGGGTTGATTCCGCTGGGGCAGAATCGCTAGATCAGGTGTCCTATTAAATTCTCCAAGTCAAGTCTGATTTCCCAAAACAGAAATTATTGAAGCTAGTGCCGCAAGGGGAGAGTTTTTGAGGTTTAAGAGCAAATTCATCTTTGAGGTAAAGATTTCCATCCATTTATGTTTTGGTTCCATGATTTAGGATTCTTTAATGGTGTTATTATGTTCATGTAAATCGGGAAAGATGAGTTATAGGTCTTTGTGAGAATAAGAGAGTTGTATCCTTTATTAAAGGGGTGTTTATGGATTAGTTTACTTCAATCTTTTTTAATATTAAAGTTCGAGTCTTGGCAACGTGGACTCGGGGTTGGTTTTTGGAAGTCTTGCTTTGTTAAGGATTATGTCCTTGTATGTGTGTAAGCTTTATATTAACGAATAGTATCTGCGTGATTAGACTTCGATTATCACGAGGCGCAGTGGAAATGTAAGGCTGTTGCGAAGATTTGACCGTTCGAGGCTCTAACTCAACTCAGAGGTAGGCTACGATTTACTTTCATTAGATTCCGATAGAAGTACATAATTAGTTATAAATATTTATGGGTATTATGCCTGTTTGGGGATCCACTAAACCGGTTTTGATGAACGTTTGAGTGGGTACCAGTGTTCAACTGTGATAATGGGTGATTTGGGGAATCAATCTTAAGCTGGTTCCGACTGCTGATTGATTGGGCTTGTCACTATATGTGGGCTTGTCGCCATATTTGTTGTTGTATGTTTATTCATCACACCTGCTTCCGATATGATATCCTAATTTGTACTTGGATTGTTATGTTGTTGAATTCTTGGAAGCATGTGATATTCATCTATATACTTGGTTGTTTCTCATTACATCATGATTCCTTACCTTATATTGTCATTTGCATTCATTAGGTCATGGTTCTATGATACTGATATGAGTTGTATGGAAATGTTGTGGGTCCAAGAGACTGGAAATGTGAGAATATTTAAAAGATTATGACAACACTAAGATGATGGTGATATGCGAGAGGACGGGTTGCACGCCTGCAACAATTATTCTTCAACCAAGAGCTGTGCTCCGATGGGAAATTCCGGAGGAGTATATGGACTTCGCGGGTCCCCCGTGGGTGTGCGTCTCATAATAAAAACTTGAGCGCATGTATACTGAAAATGAAAGGTACCTGGCATATGCATTGCATTCATTTCATTCACATCATTCATATCGTGATTACTTGTTGTTTGGAACATGATATGGATTGGTTGTTGGAACTTGGGTGATACCCTGAGTAAATGGATTTGGATGATTGAACTGATATTATTAGGCTGGATTGGTTGTTAAGATTGGTTTATTCTATGTACAATGAGTTGAGTGGTCATACCGTTATGAGTCTGAGTACTCACTGTGGAACTATATTGTGGTCAGTGAATTTTACTGACGGGACTGTCTCGGTGATCATAGAAAATTGTGCATGCTTGTATTGATTGATGACGTTATTTGATAACAGAGTAGTGAAGAATTAGTCGAGGTGTTGTGGTTAAATAATTGTATCTTATGCATGTGTAGATCCCTTTCTTAATCAAGGATAAACGGCGTAGACCTCCATTTAGAGTATAATGAGGAAGTTAAAAGAATAAATATATGTCCTGCGCTTACTTATGTAAACTTGTAAACAAGCTCAGGGGTCAGAGAAAATAGAAGCTAGTATTGTTATGATTAGGCTAATCGTGAAACCTTTGAGAAGGATTCTGATTTGATGTGTGTACTAGGGTCACTCTGTTTTAATTGATTATTTGATGACTCTGGTAGGTGGTGACAGTATGAACATAACTTAGACAAAGTATATTGATCAATGGATAATAAATGTAGGATCTTTGTGTGCATTATGAATTGAATTGTACTGATTATGGTTGAACTCTTAAGTGAATAAAGTGTATTGATGATTCAGTGAACTACTATGTGGACAATATGACTTAGAATAGCTAAATTGGTAAGTTGATGACTTTATTGATTTCGGGATAAAAGAGGATTTAGAATTGATTTGCTAAGTACTTGAACACTGCTATTGAATCTTGTAGTTTGGATAACTCTTATGAATAATGGGGTTACATATAAATAAGTGACTTGTATATTTTAGTGGACGTGTACATGAACTACGCGACTTATCTGCATTATGGAATTGTCTAGTATAGGATTTACTTGGTGTCAAATCCATATTTATCTCTTTTTACGTATCTTCCGTAGTTGTCGGCCTATGATGCCTACGGGGTACGTTGTGTACTCATGCTACACTTGTTGCATCTTTTCTGGTGCAGATACAGATCACAATACCAGTTCGCGAGCTCGAGTGTGAGTCTGAACGGGCAGACTTCTGTATTTAGGGTGAGATGCTACCTCTTATCCTTATCTTGTCTTTTATTTATGATTGAGAGACATGTTCAGATACTTATGTATACAGATTTAGTTTTGACCTACATGTCGTATTCAGACTTGTATACGATTATTAGTGCTCTTGTATGATTGACCAGATTTTGGGGGTGATGTTGCTTCTCAGACTTTATTCCGCATTCATATCATGAGACAGTTATTGTATATTTTGTTATCTTTCCGCTTTTATCTTATACATATCATGTGAATGATTGGGAGTGGTTCGCCTACTGGTGGGAATGTGTAGGTGCCACCACGATCCTTAAAAGGGGTCGTGACAATGATGTTGTTGAGTACACGTTGTTCCCCCTACTCACGCTACACTTGTTGCACCGTTTTGTGTGCAGATTTTGTTCCTAGCATGAGCGGATTTCGGGACGTCACTGACCATTGAGGAGGCCATCAGGAGGATTTTAGGTGAGCCACTAGTGTGATCCATGGCACCGGATTTTCCCTTGTCTATCTTTACTACCTGTATTTTCTATTTCTGGATAGTTTATGTATTTCAGGATGTATTCCAGACTTATATTTTTACTTGGTCCGTTCTTGTACTAGTGACATCAGGCTTGGGGTTTGTAGCACTTATTCTGTATTTATTATGTTATGAGAGACTTGTTTAACTATTTCACATTATATTCTTTAATTAACTATTTAAGTTGGTTGTGGTTGGCTTACAAACATGGTGGGAGTTAGCGCCATCACAACTTAATAAATTGGGCCGTGACACTTGGATATAAAGATTAGTCCGAAGAAATCAGGAAGAATCATGTAATTATAAGAATCAGTAAAAGGGGGAGGGGTTGAGTAAACTATTTGCCTCTATGTGAATATGATAATATGCATAGCTGAGACCCTAAATTCTTTGAATGACTTGATTGTTGCTTTATTTCCTTTTTGAGTGTATGGACATGTTTTTCAAGGCAGATAGATAGAAGATGTCTTATGCTTTTTTGTGATCGAAACTGAACTTGCAACCTTGTGAACTGTGTGTGTTTGATCTAACCTAGAGCCTGAATTTGGTCCTTGTATCCCCCGAGCATGTTTCCCTAACCCTTCTTATCTTCAACCTGTCAAGCATGAATCACTTTGGTTAGAAACATTGTCTGATTGCAAGTATCCTTATGTATTCCCAACATGATCATTTAAAGGGATTCAAACACTAGCTGTAAAGCTATAAAGTTCGAAGAAACCTAAAAATTTGATCTAAATTGGTCATGGGATAACCAAAGAGGTGAAGCATGATTACTTGCACTAATTTATTTATTGTTTAAATGATTGTGATGCATAGGCCTTATAAACTAGATATCAGGACCTCCTATCTTCTTTGCTTGCTGGTTCACTAAATAGGATGCATGAAACATACCATCCAGTAGAATACTGTTTGAATAATTTGATGGGTGAATAATTGTTGTGCCTTGAAACTGCCTAGTACTATAAATAAGGAATGCCACTATTGTTGAGTATTCTGTGTGTAGTTGTAAGAGGTGCCACATGCTTAAAGAATAACATTGAGTGATGTCCCTACCTCATGAGCCCAAGATGAAGCTTGGAGTTAGGGGGCGACTCAACTTTATTATGATTTGTTCTGAGTCAGGGGTTCCTCTTCATTTCTCTAAGTTGTGGAGGCCCTCTAAGTATATGTATTAGATCTAAACTTGAGCTTGTTCTTTGAGAGTGACTGTTGACTGGTAGGGATCTCCCTACTGTTTCAAATGATAATCTGAAATAATCTCTGAATATCTAGTCCTTTGTTTAAATGAATTTGAAGGACAAGAATATAGTAGAAAACCATCTAGTATTGCATGTTCTATCTGATCTTAGGTACTGTATGTATATAACTGTTTTAGTTGCCTAAAATTAGTTCAAGTTAGTTATGTTTTGCCCTTTTGCTGTCATGATTGGCTGAACAATGAGCATGTTGCCAATTTGATTTTTCCTTTCCTGCTGGTACTGAACTTTATATCATCAAGCATGAGACTATTTTGACTTGAGTTTAAATGAGAAATGATGTGTGTGTTTGACTTACCTTTTTGGAGGTGAAATTGTTTTTTAAGACCTTTGATCCAGTGAGCATGAACATGTTACTTCTATTTGATCCCCATCTGCTTGTGATCATGTGTGTATGCCCTCAGTATGCCAACCTCCCATGTAACTCAGGTATATCACTGAGTACACAAGGTATACACATGACCTATATGTCAGGTGTACATCAATGTATACCCATGTATATTTGTGGTATATGGAAAAGGCTTTAGATAATTTTGCATGTATATGACCTAATTCCCTTACTTCTATAGTGTGTCTTATTAACTTGCATGAGATATACACCCAATATGCACTATTTTACATTTCTAAATGTATATCATGTAGGTTCCCAATAGTATTAAAATCCATAATGCTACCTCTACTTTGTTTTGGGTCTGCTTGTGTCTGAGTTTCTTGGGCTCACAAAAAATGAGCTTGCTTCACATGCTAGATGTTTCAATTACACTGTCTCGGTTCAAAATGGGTCGTTCCCATATTTTCTACTCTTTTAGTGTTTGGGCTTGAATAGATCTATGTCCTGAGTGCAGTTCTGTGCATCCAGTGTGTTTAAAATTAATTAATTACATTCATAGGGTATATACGTTTGTTCAATTACTTAAATAAATTTTGGTGCGTTCTAACTCCCATTTTCCTTTTCCCATTGTGTTTGCATGAAATTCCCAAATTGGGCGTACCCACACCCTCTGCTTCTTTGTTGGGCTCAAAGCCCAACATCATATCATATCAAGTTAGTCTGTGAAGATTTGTACTCACCTCTCATACAAACGAACAGATGGAGGATGTGGGCTAGACATTGAAGGACCAACAATGGGTAAAAATTTCATTTACTTTTGCTAATGGGCTTAGTATATCCATTAGCAAGTTTGTTTACATTTTTATCTTCATTTATTTGTTTATAAATGTAAAACACACTGATGTGTATATTGGAACCTTGTTAGAGCTCAGTAGATTTTTCAATATGGACATCGATAGAACGAATAGGAACCTACTTTTAATCAAGACCCGACGTAAAAGATAAATGATAACACACAATCGATTTTAAACTATCCGTTTAGTACTAAAGAATTTTTTAAACAATGCATGATTTAACAAATGGTCAAATTGACTTTACTTTAATATTTTAGACAAGTGTTTCAAAAAGGAGTCAAAGCACAGAAACCGATTTTGGGCCTAGACCCATTTTTAAATATCAGAAACGGTTTTCAGACCTAACCTACATAAAGGGGACCAGAGTGAAGGGAAAGATGTTCAAACAAGCCATGCATAAAAGATTTTGATAAAATAAAGAGGAAAATTCTACTTTTTTACAAAGGAGATTTTAAAAGTATTTTCAAAGGGCTCCTAAACTAAAGTTTTCAAGTCTCTATTTTAAATTTGCAAAACCATAGTTCTAAAAGTTTTGAAACAAGATACACTTAGCTGTCTTCTTGAACCTTTTTAAAAAGAAATAAGCAGACTTGCACCATTTTGGACAAAATAAGTAGAACTCTACTCAAAAGATAATTTTGGATGTGTCTTGGTCTCGAAAATTGGTAAGAGTAAACTTAAATCTTTTGAATAAGTTCAAAACTCACTTCTATCAAAAATCAAAAAATATTTTTTATAAAGCTTTCTTCTTCCAAAATGCCACGAATAAACAAAACTCTATTTCTTTATGCATATCTTTTGAAACACACCTTTTTATGTAAAGAAACATATTTAGCCATAATATTAGAACTCGTCAATAAACTGCATTGGGGAGTCTTAATACCTAGGTGCATAACACGTTCCTCGGTGGATAACCAGAACCCTTACCCGAACTCTAATACTCTTTTAAAAGGTTTTCGAACTAACAAACCTTTAACGAAAAAATGGTTTCCTAATTTCTAAAATTAATTAGGTGGCGACTATGTTTTGAAAGAAAGACATCGGAGCCAAGTTATGATGGTAGCTTTTTCGTCCGCATGAAAGTGAATCGAAACACAATTGTAGATAATCATTACACATACGCATTGAACCGTCCTTATTATCACCCCAAAGAGAAACATTATGTCTAGTGAACCTCTTACTCCACAAATCTGCAATTGTTCCTTCAAATCCTTCAATTATGTGGGTGCCATCCTATATAGCGGAATAGAAATGAGAATAGTGCTCGGGTCTAAGTCATTATAGAAATCAATGTTCCAATCAGGCGGAGTACCTGACAAATCTATCAAAAATACCTTTGAGAACTCACTCACTACTAGTACTAACTCAAGTGAAGAAGTATCGACACACATTTCCTGAATTTGAGCTAAATACGCCAAACATCCCTTCTCCACCATTCGTCGAGCCCTTAGAAAAGATATCACTTTCTTCGATGCATGACTAACAACACCCTTCCACTCAAACCTAGAAACTCCTGGCATGGCTAATGTAACCGTCTTGGCATGACAATCCAAGATCGCATGATAAGGAGAAAACTAATCCATACCAAGAACAATGTCAAAATCCAGCATGTCTAGAATCATCAAATCAGCCCAAGTATCATAACCCCATCAAGGTAACCACACAATATCGATACACTTAATGCGCCACTGTAAAATCCCCAATTGGAGTAGAATCATGAACACAGAATTAATGGGAATCACATAACATATTTAAACTCGAAGCAAAATATGTAGACACATAAGAGAATGTGGAGCCTGGATAAAATAACACAATAGACGACCGATGACAGACACAAATAATACTTGTAATAACTGCATAAGAAGTATTCGCCTCAAGTCTATCCAGAAATGCATAGAACTGGGTATGGCCACCTGCGGCTTGAGAACCTCCACAACTACCACCTCGGTCAGACTAAGCTCCACGTCGACTAGAATAAAAACCACATCTACAACTCTATGCACTTCATTTAGCCGGATGTGCTGCTGCACTAGGTGCAGAACCCTGAGAACCCGAGTTTGAACCACTCTGCCTAAGTCTAGGGCAATCTCTTATGAAATTTTCCAAGTCACCACACTCATAACATCCTTAGTGTACCATGGTATGCTGAGAAGGGCCGGAATATCCTGAATGACTACCATAGCCTGAGGGCCTAGAATAAGTACCATAGGAACCCTATCCCGAATTGTGCATGCTATATCCAGAAGAACCATCTTCAGAAGTCTGAATCGCTTCCTAAGCTGGTCTACTAGAATGGTGATGATAACTCTCCCATAGTGACCTCTACCTCCAGATGAGGTACCGCTCTAACTGCCAACATTGTAGGGCTTCTTGCCCGCTCTCCCTCAAACTCTTGATGCCTGTTAGTCTCAATATCTCAAGCGACATCCAGCACTTTCTGAAAAATACCTATTGAAGTTTCAACCTGTGCTGCCGTTACACGAAGAAGGTAAGTCAAACCCCTAATGAATCTCTGAATCATCTCAGCGTCATGAGGAATAATCATCAACGTGTGGCAAGATAAGGCATCTAATATGTAATGACTCTCTAGGTTGTTTTGAGCTTTTAGACTTATTTCTCCAAAAATATCCTTCTCGTAGCTTCATCTTAGTATTTATGACTTAGGTGGGTTTTAGATAAAAATTAACAAAATTGGAAGTTCTTAAGTAAAGGGTTTAAGAAGCCTGAACAAAGTCAATATCGGGATAAATGAGTTCGTGTTAAAGTTTCATCAATTTCATTAGGTCCGAAATGCGATTTATGACTTAGTCGAGTCATTTGTTTGGATTTTAAGGTGTTTGGTCGTGATTTGGTCGTTGATTGAAAACTAGCTAATTTAATGATTTGGAGTTGACCTCGGTCAATAGGGGTTCAAAATGACCTCTTTTGAGTGTTTCGAGTGCGCGAGCAAGTCCGAAACATATTTTATGACTGAAATTCATATTTGATTTGTGCTTGGGAGGTCCCTTATGAGTTTGGGGTGTTGGATCAAGAGTTGGGAGATACTAGAAATATCTATTTCTTTATTCTCAATCTCATAGAGGGGCTCGCGACCACAAAAAAATGAAGTAGGGGTGGGGTTTGCGATCGCGGTTGGGCAGGTCACGATCGCGAAAGGGTTGAATAGGTCGGATCCTAGTCGTGTTTTGTGATCGCTATTGGCGTATTAAGTTCGCCACTGGATTGGGTCGGACAGCTAGTCGCAATCGCGAAGGTCCTGATCGCGACCGCGAAGAGTAAACTTCACCTGGGCATAACTTAAATTCTCATTTCGAAGTTCAAGTTCATTTTATAATTTTAGGAGCTAGGGAGCTCAAATTTGGGTGATTTCAAGGGCATTATTCAAGATTCGACATAGTGGTAAGATCATAACCTTAATCTAATCAATTCCCTGTAATTTCATTCGTTAATTAGTGATTTCTTCCATACTTTGAATATAGAAATTGGGATTTTCCATGGAATGTATATCCATGTTATTTATCAAATTAAAGGTAGAACCGTGATTAGTTTTCGATGATTTCGGGATATATGGGCAAGATACATTTATGTCGATATTATAATTTTGACCTTTGTGGATCGGGATTGGGATTTGAATTGACTTTTTGGCCCTATAGGTGTCTACTGATTCATATTCTTACGTAGACACCATGTATGGACAAATTGGGTTCGTTATAAAGCTCAAAGGAATGGCAAGGCTGTGGATTGACTCTTTGAACTTCGGAATTAAGACAAGTGGAGACTTACTAGACTTTTTATGAAGTGTTTGTGTTGATTTAATTCAATTAAGATGTGTAATAGGGAATTGGGGGTTCCATACTCGTGAGGTGACGAGTACTTATGTGTGTATCAAAGTCATGGTATGAATAAATTAATAAAAAGAAATACTTGAATTCGATGTTTGTAGCATATTCGAGTCATTATGTCGGTGGTTAGAATGTCAAGCATATGGGCTTTAACTGGTAGTGTAAAACTACGTGTTTGACTTGATTGTTGATGAGCATGGGCTTTTGAGAGTTGTATTTGCTAAATGTTGTGTTATTCATTGATTGTGCATTCATCACTCCACATCTCATCTAAATTATGGAAAAAGGAACTATAGTTGGCATTGACTTGATATTATGCAATTGCATTTGTATGCATATCCATTTCATACATTATATGATAACATTGACATATTATTGATGAATAAGGGACGGTCTATGGTGACCCGATCAGATATGGTACTAGTATAGTGATGATGATAATATAGCTTATACATTATGATGATATTGCCTATTCGCTGGATACCCGATGTGATAAGGAGGATCTGGAATTTTGGTTGAGTATATGGACCTCATGAGTCCCCCCATAGGTCACGTGAAACCTATTGCAGAAGTGTGTATATACTGGTGAATAATAACCATTGCATTGCACGTCATACTTATTTGCCTTCATCCTCATCACTTATATGTTTGTGTGTATTGGGATTAACTAGATTTAAGAGACTTAATTGAATCATGATGTTCTTCGTATTTACTTAAGTGTTTATGATAAATTGGTTTGGGTTACTAACGAAGTGTGGAAGTAAGAATCATAAAGACTAACCCTCGATATCGCTTCAGTTTAGGGTCGGTCGACGAAGTTGATGAGCATAAATGTTTTCCCGTACTCACTCTACACTTGTTGCACCTTTTTTATGTGCATGTTATATTTCTAATTCATGTTGACACCCAATTTTTTCCCTTCACGAATTTATGTAATTAGTCAGACTTCTTGAATTTCAAAACAGGGTAAATATATGCATTCTTTCAGTTCAAAATAATTTTACAAAATTATCTCATTGATATTTTACCATTTTATTTGATAAAATATTATCAAGTATATTATTGTATATCACTTACTTATTTTGTATAATTATTTTGAGTTTAAACATGTTTATAATCAAAATAGTAAAAATAATTGCTTAATTAAATGTTTAAATCAAGTAGTGGTCAGTTGATAAATATTTTACTCTGTTAAGTCAAGAAATCAGGTTAATTAAATAAATAATCAATTACATTTTTTAATTTTGTGTTAATTTGATTTTAATTCTAATTACTTTGCAAATTGGTTTATTGAAATGATTTGCACAGATCTGGCCATAATTGAAAAGGTTTTATTTGATTTTCCACAAAATCGGTCGAAATTGAAATGTTTGCGGCTACAATTGAAATTAATTTATGTTCACCTTTTGGAAAATTAATCATTTCATCCAAATCTTTTAAATTCCTTTAAAATGGACCGAAATCCATTTCATCTTCGCGTAGGCCCAACTGAAACGGGTATAACCCGGTCCAGTCCGGAAATAAAGAGGGGAAAATGACCTTTTCTCTTTCATTTCGCGAAATCGCGACCAAAGGTATAAAACCCTAGCCGCCTGCTCTCTCTCTTCATCAGTTTTTCCGGAAATGGCAAAGCTAATGCGGTGCTTTGCTTTTTTAGGCCCTTGCTCGTTCATTTCGGGCAAAGATCTTAATGATATTTGTATGTGTGTGTGTTTTTAGGTGTTAGTTTCAGATTTCATTATATGGTTTCTTTGGTCTTCAACACTTGTGTCTGAATTAATTCTGGAAGTTTCTTGTTGTTACTGATAGTTGATTCTGTTTAGTGGAAATGAGTTAGGTGATACTTTAGTTAAACTGTTGTTAGGTTGTGTGCTGATCAATTCATAGTTAATTCGTGTGCTGAGCTACCTGCCTGCCTAAGTGATAATTCTGCTAAATAGTTAATCAAGCATGTGTTAGTATAATCATTTCATTCCTAGATTAACACTAAAAGGCTTGACAAACAAGTAGAGTCACTCACTGTTCAAGCTTAAATCAATCTAAAAAAATGTAGTAGCATGTTTTGAACCTAATCTCATTAACATAACATGATCTGAGGTCCAATAGTTTGCAGTATGAAGTGAATCTATGAGTCCCTTCCTATATATTTTTTCAATATTTGTTCCTTCAACCTAAGTGATTTAATGAACATGAATCTCTTTGATAAGTTAAATATCCTATTTGAAGTTTCTACCCTGGCCTATAAGGTAAGAATCCTTCAATACTAGACCTTTAATCTCAGATTTGTTGTTTAGAGCCTATAAAAATTAGTACTGATTTTTGTAACTGTTTGACATGATAAGTGTGATGTGCGGAAAACACTAATGAGCTTTTAGGCCTGAAAATCAGTCTTAAGGCTTGGACAAAACCAGTAAAGATTATGTAGTTTCAAATTTTGTCTGTCTTGATAATATGAAATGAGAATCAGTAAAAAGGGGAGGGGTTGGTTAAACCATGTGCATCTATATGCATGTGACAATATGCATACCTGAGACTCTAAACTCTCTGAATGACTTAGCTATTGTTCTGTTTCCTTTGAGTATGTCGATCTATGTTCCAAGGTAAATAGATAGAGGATGTCTTATGTTTATTTGTGTAGAATCTGAACTTACAACCTTGTGGACTATGTGTGTTTGACCTGACCTAGAGTTTGAAGTCGATCTCTGTGTCCTCCTTGAGCATATTTCCCTGGCCTTCCTCATCTTTAACCTATCAATCATGAACCATTTTAGTTGGAATACTGTCTGAGAACAAGTTCCCTTATGCATGCCTAACATTATCATTTTAAAAGAACTTGGTATTGACTGTGCCATCTTGAGTTCAGAAGTCTTAGGTGCTAATCTGAGTTCTTATGGAATAACAAGACAGTTAAATCTTAGCTGTGTGTACTAGTTTGTATGTTTTATGGATAGTTATAGATGAATCTAGGACTTTAGCAAACATGATTGAGATCTTCTGCTTTCTTTATTTCGTGTCATACATGTTTAAAATGTGCACAGACATAGATAGAAGATCATGAACCCAATGAACCTTTGTTTGAAGAACTGATTAAGTGAAACATTGTTGCATCTAGAAACTGACAAGCATTGTAAGTTAAGAATGATACTGAGTCCTTTTTGTGTATGTGTTTAAGAGGTGCCACATACTTAAGGGGTGACATCGAGTGATATCCCGGCCTCATGAGCTCAAGATGAAGCTTGGAGTTGAGGGAGTAACTCAGTTTCATTATGGTTGCTCTGAGTCGGGGTTCCTCCTTAACATTCCATTAAGTTGTGTAATAGGTCTAGGACTGAATCTGCCCTCTAAAATGGTTATAGATTGATAGGAATCCCTCTCACTTCCCCTCAACAACAATTTGTGTTAGTGTCTGAACATTCTGACCTTTGCCTGGATTTAAATAAAAACAGAGTAGGAAATTGTCTGCTGCTGTATGCCCCATCTACTAGTTAGGCACTGTGAGTGAACATACGTGTTTTGTTTGCCTGAATTGATTCAAGTTAATTAAGTCTGACTTTTGCTATCATGACCAAGTAAACTATGAGCATATTACCTTTGTTTGATCCTTTTTTCTTCTGTTAGTACCAAATTTGACATCTGAATGTGGCCTATGTTGTCTGGGAAAAAATAGGAGATCACTTAGGTTTGAGATTAACTAAAGAATGACCTTTTGGCATTGTCTGATAGATAACTGTCTGTGAATAGGATTTGACTTTGTCCCCTGGAAGTTTATCTATCCTCTTCCTAAAAGCCAAGATATAATCTGGTAGCTTCTTCCCCCTATGTATAAGCAGTTTCCTGAATGATGAAGGTCCCCCCTTTTCTTGCATTAAGGACTTTACCCATCTGTTAATTGCTAAGCTGTTTGTGATAATCCATGAACCTGTTGGTTGAGTTTTTTTATTTCAAGACCTTAAAGGACATATGCATGACCTTAGTATAAGGATTCGTGGGATACCTTGAACCTACCACTTTTTATAGGAACTTTTTTGCTTGATATCTACTATGTTTCAGGTATACCCTTGAGTATACAAGATATACACATGACCTGTATATCAGTGTATACCCATGTATATTTGATATATAGCAAAGCAGGATCTAAGAGATATATCTCGTGTGTATATCATTCAATTGCTTTTGTTTGGTTTGAGTAATTTGCATGAAATATACCCCCATAGACAATGTAAAAATGTATTATCAAAGTTTATTTTGGGAAAATTACACTTGCTCAATTTGGGCCTGTTTGTGCTACATCTTCAGAATCTGCTAAATGTGCTTGTACACTTATTTTTCGACCCACCTGTCCAAATTTAGATTGGGCTTGTCTACCTTCTTTATTTCCTTACTACTTGGACTTTAGAAAATATCGACTTAAGTATGTTGTCTGTTCTTTTCTATATGTATATTCAGTGCATAAGTATGATTAATTGCTTTATATGATTGATAGATTTATTCTTTGGGTTTGATAAATTATGGGTACTTTCTAATTTCCATTTTCCTTTTCCCCTTTATTTTTTGCATGAAATTCTCTGCATTGGGCCTCATCCACATCTCAAGTCCTTCTGTTGGGCTCAAACCCCAACACCCCACTATATTGAATTAGCTCGTGAATACTTGAGACCACCTCTCATACAGAAAAACAAAGAGTGGAGGTGGGCCTGGACTTTAAAGGCCCGACAATGGGTAAGCATTTTCTTTTCCGATAATGGGCTTAGTACACCCATTAACAAATTTCGCACCTTCACTTTATTTTCATTTGCTTGTATATGTAAAGGAACACGCTGATGTGTTTATTGGAATCCTTAGGACAATAGTTAAAATCTCGATGCAGACATCGATAGAATGAATTGGACCCTATTTCTAGTTAACGATCCAACAAAAGATAAAATAAATAAATAAATAACTAACTAATTCTTTTAAGAAAAATATTTTCAGTATAATTATGCAAGACATGAGCTAAGTATTCGAAAGTTTTTAACTTGGAACAAGTTTTTCAGATGTTTGTTTTGGGCCTTGACCCATGCAAAACAAACTGGTTTGGGCCTAGCTTCAATGAGTGTCAGAGAACGAGAAAATAGGTTTTTGGGCTTCAGCTTATTTTAAAACCGGATTTTAGAGCCAATGGATAAAACTTGATGTTTTCTTGAAAGAATTTCAAAACTACATATTTTTCAAAGGAAATTTTCATTCGAACAGATTTCAAAACAAAATTTATAACCTTTTTTCTAGACATTATAAAACTATGCCTTCACTTTTTAATACAGGATATACTAAATTACTTTCTTGAATCCAACTATAAAGATATAAGTGGGGTTGCACTATTTTTGGACCAAACATGTGGAGCTCTACTCAAAAAGATAATTTTGGGTGTCTTGGTCTGAAGAAGTAGTAGAGTAAACCTAAATCTTTGATAAGTTCAAAACTCGTTTTCTATCGAAATCAAAAGGATTTTTTACAAAGTATTTCTTCTTTCAAAACGCCTTAAAAATCTAGAAATTCTTTATACATATCTTTTAAAACACACTTTTTAAAGAAAATAAACAATTTAACCACAATATTAGATTTTGTAGGTAAAGCACATTGGACGAATCCTTAATACCGAGGTGCCTAACACCTTCCTCGGGAGATCACCACAACCCTTACCCGAACTCTGGTATTCTTTTAAAAGATTTTTGAACTAACAGACCTTTAACAAAAAATAGTTTTCTAATTTTCAAAATTAATTAGGTGGCGTTTCGATGGAAAACAACGGAGCCAAGTTATGATAGTAGCTTTTGCGCTCGTGTAAATGTGAACTGTAACAGTTCCAGTACTGGGTTGGTTACTCCAGATTGTTGGGGCATGCTTCGTGAAGTTCTAGGGTGAGCCATTGGCTGTTTCGTGGCGCTGGACTTCACCTCTATCTTATTTCTCTGTCTTTACTTTAGGACAATATTTTATAGTATTCAGACTTGTACTATTCATGTAGAGGATCTTGTACTTGTGACTTTTGTATTTTGGGAGATGTATTTTGACTAAGTATTTTCTGCGTATTTTGAGTTATTGAGACTTTTTGTTATTATTATGGTTCTTTTTACTTTTTTTTTTTATCTTTTATCGTGTTTGAATGATTTAAGTTTTCCGTGGGTTCGCCTTCGGGCTAGGGAAGGTACCCTTACGGCCATTAGGGATTTTGGTTCATCACATAATCTCATCTCATACTTGGTTACAGATATCACATCCTAGTTCAACTTGTCAAACAACTTCCTCTTGTCCTCGCTCATACTATGAGGGACAAACCTCTTCAAGAAGACCAATCATCCAAGTAAGAGGAGGTGACCCTACTGGCCTAGTCTCAACAAATATCCTCCACCACTACTTAGCGGGACCAATCATCTGAAAACTGTGAAATCAACACAGTTGGACTCAACCAACCCCAAGTTGTGAAACCTCTTATGAAAACTAACCAAGAACTCATAAATGTCATCATCGGGATGCCTATCATACTGTGATGGCTTC
Source organism: Anisodus acutangulus (assembly GCA_029783415.1). Taxonomy (NCBI): domain Eukaryota; kingdom Viridiplantae; phylum Streptophyta; class Magnoliopsida; order Solanales; family Solanaceae; genus Anisodus; species Anisodus acutangulus. The sequence goes on along the minus strand of CM056510.1, from coordinate 3,256,298 downwards.
ATCTTCTCAAATCTGTCATACTTCTTCTGCTCATCCACGGTCATAGTAGGCTGAGCAATAGTGCATGGAATAGTACCTAGAATCAGCAAACACATAAACAGAGGAGCCACAACAACAGCTGATTGTGGCCTTAGAGTCCGAAATCCTGCATCAATGAACCATCTGGAGTAATCGGTATCATGCCCATCTGGGCCATCCCTCAAAGTATCCCAAAATACAAACCAGAGCATCCTGAAGAACTGGAGTAGCAATGGACCTAGGTGGTGTCTGTGCAGGTCCAACCTCATCCGCCTGAATTGGATCCTCTTCCGAAACATCGTATGGGCCCGAATTCACATCCCTAACAGGGTCTTGAGCTGGTGACGGTGGTTTTCCCTTGGATGGTACTGTAGCACGACCTCTGCCACTACCACTCCCCTGTCCCAACCTTTGTCTCCTCTATGTACAACATCCTTGAAAATGGGTACGGGTGCGAGCTCCTAGTCTCCAACTGCGGTCGAACGTGTCATCACTATCTGGGAGAGAGTGAAACAAAGAACTTAGAATTTTAATAGAATCAAGTAGGCACGAAAAGGAATGAAAGAACAATTTTTTTCTAAATGTCCCATAGCCTCTCGAAGATAAGTACGGACGTCATCGTACCGATCCGCAAGACTCTACTAGACACTGTTGTTGTACTTGTGAAACTGGTGAATCTAAAACTCTGATACCAATTTGTCACGACCCAAATTTTAAAAGCCATGAAGGCACCTACTCTTACTTGGAAGGTGAACCATCCAAAACCAATGAATAAATTCTTATAAGAATAATATGCGAAAAATAACTAAATAAGAAATTTTAAAAGTCTTAATGGAGTCTCATAATTATAAATATACAAATATGTGCTACAAATCCCAAAACTTGGTGTCAATAGTAGAAAAAATCTAGAAGAGTAATACAAGTTTGAAATAACATTTGAATACATTGTCTAGAAGTGAAAAAGGAAATAAGATAAAGAAGAAGAATCTAGTGCCACAGATAAGCCAATAGCTCACATAGAAGACTTGAATAAAACTCCTCAATGGCCGGTGAAGTCTCGAGCTTCACTCGTGCTACGAACAAAATCTACACATAAAAATGTGCAATAAGTGTAGAGTGAGTACGAGAAGTCAACGTGTATTCAACAACATCGTCGACCGACCCTAAACTAAAACAGTGACGAGGGTTGATCTTTCGATTGCTTATTTTCACTCTTAACCGTGATTAGTGAAACAAGGTGTTACATTTCACTTTTACGCGGGCACAAAAGCTACTATCATAACTCGACTCTTTGTTGGTTTAACAGAGTCTCCACCTAATTAATTTTAGAAATTAGGAAACCATTTTTTAAAAGGTTATTTTATAATTTTTTTTAAAAAAGTATCAGAGTTCGAGTAAGGGTTTTGGTAATTTTCCGAGAAAAGTGTTACGCACCTCAGAAGGAATCTGCAGAATGTGATTAACCTACAAATTTAATTTTGTTGCTAAAAATTATATATTTGCTTAAAAATGTGTTTAAAAGGATATGTATGAAGTAAAGAAAAACTTAGTAAAATCTTTCCCTTACTTTTCAACTCATGGCATATTTTTTGAAGAAAGGGAAACTTATGAAACAAACCGTTTTGGAGTTTTTGTTGTAAAAAGAAGTTTGAATTTTGTTAAAAAAGAGTTTAAACGATACAGACTACTTTCTTGTACCAAACACATCCAAAGTTTCCTTTGGGTAGAGTTCCTCTATAATTGATCTAAAGTAGTGTAAATTTATTTATTTTCTTTTCGAATTAATTCAAAGAAAATCTAGTATAACTCATTTATTTTGAAAGCCATGATTTTGCAACTTTAGGCAAGACTATACATACTTTACCTTTTAAAAACGCTTAAAAGAAAACACTTTTGATTTTGAGAAGAAATTCAACCCGCTTTTGAAACCGATCTTTTTGTGGGTTCATTCCCAAATCATTTTTCCATTATTTGACGGGCCAAGACCCAAAGCGTTATCTTCGGCTCTTTTCAGTCCATTTTCCTTTCCAAACATAATTTTATTTAAAAAAAGAATTATTTTTTGTGATCTAAAGAAATGTGTCCTTTTTTGCACAAGTTCATAAGTCTTTAAACCTCGTTGAAGAAAAATCAGTTTTTAGACACTTCATATATTTCCCTTTTTAAGAAAAAAAGCCACTTATCTTTGAAAATTGAACTGGGTCATGTTTAAAATACGGGTTTTCTATTTCTTCTAACGATATTGGCATCACTTGCCTACTCGTGTTTCAACTAAGTTCCATCGGGTTTCAATTACAAATAGTTTTTATAAGTATATATATATATAAAGAGAAATGAGTTGGTGGGTTTAAAGGTGCATCACACAGGTATACCACTGAATATTGTTCAGCAAAGGTAAGATAGCATATACACACGGGGCATCCTTTATCAGAATCATTCAAATGGCATAAAAGGTGGTCTAACTAGTAGTTCTGTGATTCAACTCATACACAGAATAGTTGGAATCAGCATGTATCAGTCTCAAACATATTCTCAATAGACGACACAATTGGTACTTCAAACAAATGGGCAAACAAGGCAGACAATCATGTTCTTTACAAATTCAGGCCCTAGGATACAATAGGCTTTTAAGCTAAATAATTAGTAGTCCAAATATAAAGACTCTGATAGTCGTTTTGCGCTTTTTACCTAGAAATCCTTAAAATACCCTTCTCATGACTTTACTTGTGTGTTTATTATTTGCGGGGATGGGTGTCACGGTTCCCGAGGCTTTCGGGTAAGTTTCAAATTGATTTTAGCAAGTTTAGAAGTTTCTAAGTTAAAAAATAGGAGAAGTTTGATCAAGAGTTGACTTTTGGGTAAACACGTCATTTTTAGATTTTTATTGATTCCATTAGGTTCGGAATATCATTTATGACTTAATCGAGCCTTTGGTTCGGGTCTAGAGGTGTCTGGGTGCGTTTTGGGTAGTTTGTTGAGAAATTGGATTTTCTTAGTTTAAGATTGACCTTGGTGAACATCGGTTCAAGGAGACCTTTTTCGGGAATTCTGAGTGCGCGAGCAAGTTCGGAGCGTGTTTTATGATCAAAATGAATATTTGGTTTTGTCACACCCTAACCTTGGGGGGTGTGGCCGACACTCGTATCTTACGGCCTGGGCGTACCACATCTCATACGACTCTGAATATGGGCAGACAAGGCCTCTAAAACATAACTCTAAGGGGAGCTGAGCTAAGGTCGTACTGAAGGTGAGCATTGCTCCGTCTATTTGAACCTGCGGGCATAAAACGCAGCGTCACAGTAAGGGACATCAGTAAGAAAGAATGTACTGAATATGTAAGGCAGATAAACACAATTAAGAACACTAACAAGAGTACTAAGAAGCAAAGAGACAACTTGGACCTCGGGAAGCCACTATTGGCATATGCAATGCATAATATCAATGAATGCCAGTTTTATATATATATATATATATATATATATATATATATATATATATATATATATATATATATAGCCACACTTTAGGGCTATGTCATTATCATATCGTACCCGACCTTAATAGGACTCAATGTTATCATAACCAACTATAATGGTGTGCACTTATAAGTTCTGTACCCGACCGACTATAGTGTGGCTCGGTGTCATAAAATAGATAAATATATATAAGTGCAATACAAGACCTCATAAATCAATAGGAATAAAATGGGGTGACACAAGGTCGTTAAGCCTCCGTTAATCATTATGAAACTCATTTAAAGAAACCGTTACTATCCATCATGAACTCAGAACCAATGGTATAACAAAGGCTATCAAGAAGAGTGGTAACAATCCCGACAAGGGAACAAACCAAATGATCTCAATAGAATTCAAATGACACTTTCGACAATGGACATATGAAGATCATGGAACCAAATTTCAAGAGTAACGAATAAACACAATATCAACGATCAAGGATGACCATACTTGTATCTTCTAGGAATAGGAATTTCTTACAAAATATTCGATTCATAACATTTACCTTTGGATCATGCCGACAAATGAAGAAAGAAGATAGGCTTTACATACATTGTTGTTTGGCCAACGCTGCTTCTTTGACGTCTTGCTCGTCCTACAATCCTCCCCTCTTAATCATTTACAGAAACCTTTACTATCCATCATAAACTCAGAACCATTGGTATAACAAAGGCTACCAAGAAGAGTGATAACATATGAAGATTATGGAACCAAATTTCAAGAGTAACAAATAAACACAATATCAACGATCAAGGGTGACCATACTTGTATCATCTAGGAATAGGAACTTATGGAATATTCAATTTGATAACATTTACCATTGGATCATGCCGACAAATGAAGAAAGAGGAAAAGCCTTACATACCTTGTTGTTATGCTAACGCCACTTCTTTGACGTCTCACTCATCCTACAATCATCAACCTAATCAATAAGGATAATCTGTGTCAATATCCAATCAATAGTTTCAAGATTTTTGTCATTGTGACAATCCATCGAGCACCTATCACGCATGCTTTCTCCTATATTATTTTCATGGAAATTAAATTTACTATCATCCCCTCTTCATCATCCACAACTTAATTAATTACAACAGCACACTCCATAAAATCTAACCATATCCATTTGAAGAACTCAACCCAAACAGCCCAACTACAAACAACTACATCTCGTACTAGCTCAAGTTCTAGTTTGTAGTTTTTCTTATTCAAACACCTTTATTAACAAGCTAATAATATCAACACAAGCAAAAAGGTGATGTACTTACCTTACACATCAGCCACAAGTATCAATCCAACCATCTCTTGGCTCACAAGAACCCTCAACCAACACTTCAACATCACAGATGAGGATTCCCTTTAATTTGTCTAGCTTGGTGTTGATCCTTGAAGAGAGTTCTTTGGATTTCACTTAGAACCCTTGGAGATCTGTTTTGAGGGACCTAAGAGGAGTGAAGAAGTGAAGTATTGTCGAGAATGTTCAAGAAACGAGGCTTCACACGTATTTAAATAAGCAAAAGTCGGCCAATGCCTTGCATCCGTGAAAGGATTTGCGACTCATATGCCCATATGCGGCCGCAAATCCTAAGACATCTCTTGGAGGAAATTCCTCCTCTTGTACTATGTCCATATGCACCCTAATCTGCGAGGCATACTCCATATGCGATGCAGAATACTCCACACTTGCCAAACTTTGTCGAAACATCTGTTCTTAGGTTCGTTTAACTTCTATACTTCCCATTACTTCCTTAAACTAAATTTTAAACTTTGTTATCCTTAAACAAGACCTTATACTTCATTGTAAACTTGCATCACCCAATGATGTACCATGACGTAAAGTTACTAAGTGTCGTAACTCCATCCGGCTTGCATTAGTTTGCTCACAACGCAGCCAATGTGAAGAATACAAGTTCAAACAAATAAACGATCCTTGAACTCTTGTGACCCCTTTAAAGGTTTTTAACTCGATTACTTCCTTTATATACTCAGAGATGATCTATTTCTTGGCTTATATCACCTATCTTACGATGAACTCCAAATGTGAAAGCACGGGGCGTAACATCCTTTCCCCCTTAAGAACATTCTTCCTCGAATGTTGGGTCGTATAGGAATAGTCATTGGTTATGACGGTTCTTCGTGAAATTTCAGCAGGGTTCCTTTTACAAAACTCATATTATCAAGTTTGCCTTACAAGGCCATACAATACAATATACATCACGATATCGGCCTCACGCTATCTCACCTGCATTCGGAGCATATTTCGAGATTCATCGTCTTCTTTTACAAACGTATCCAAGTATGTAATTATATCTTAAGGCTTTCAATAAGCTTTAACGTGACCTTCCTTATATGATTATTTGGAGTATCAGTTGATTAATTATTTACGGAGGGGTTAACGTCAAGTTTGTCGCCATAACAAGAAATGTCACCGTACCTTTAATCGTAATTGTACGGGGCCCTTACCTTAAAATAATCTTTGGTGCTTTTTCGCCTATTTTCCCCTTCTAGTCCTTCTATAAGACCCGTCTATGAATTTATCAACCAATAGTGGTAGAAATCTCTTTATGTGGTAGGTGCGTCGTAACTTATATATCATCATCAGCTATTCATCGGGTTATGCAATATGGCCCCTTATGCAAGGGGTTATGGTATTTTTTTATTTTGAAATCTCATTCGCCTTTGCTAAACGGGTTCTCAAAAGTTATCCATTCTTAACTGGTAAATTCAAAGTCCTTATGTTTTATGTCTGGATACAGTCTTCTACTAATTCTGAGTCGTTCACAATCTGGTGCCTTAAGTCAAATTTTACTACATCTATTTATATGTTTTAAACCATTCGATAGGGTTTCTAATTTGCCTGCTCACACCAAGCTTCAAGACATTATGAAAATGAATAAATTCCTTAAAGTTCAATCTCGCCCAACTCTCCACTGTAGGCGGTCTCAAAATGAAATTCATATTAGTCATTCTCTGTTGTCACATCGATCATTAACATCCTACACAAACTTGCTGAACTTCTGGCACTCATCCTTTACCTCGGACAGTTTGTACACCGGTCCAACTTATGAAAGGTTTCTTGTCACATTACTCCATTGACACTTCTTGGGTGGGTAGAATATTATGGGTAGGAAGCCTTGATCAAAATTTTATCCCGTAGTTCTACTGTGTACACCGGTCCAACTTATATCATCTAGAGAATTCTCCATTTTATACTCATAGCCATACTGAATTATATATCAACCCCTAACTATCCTTCTCCCCTTGACTTGCTTGGAGTGTCTCGGCAGAACACTTTCTAGCTTCCAAACGTCCCTTACTCTAGTTAGCCTTAGTCCTCAAACATTTGAGATTCCTCTGCTCACCAATCCCATAATCGTAACCCTCTCTTGATGATATCTTCCACATTCTAATCTCATAGCTTACCTTTCATACCTGAGCATTTTCTACAACCAACTTACATGAATCGGGGGACTGTCCACTTAAGCCATTTTCGCACCTTCGACTGACAGTTTATTAGCTACCGTAAGCATCATAGTGAAGAAACTAGGCCCAACACCCGTTACACATTAATACAGATCTATATCACATCGATCCAATGAAGTAATAATGTAACATTGATAATAATCTAGATATATGAGCTTCACCTTGATTTCTTACTTTATACTTATATACTAATTACATCAAAATGCTTTAAATTCTCGTTAATACGACCCAAATTCAAATTTTGGGACCACTACATCTTTGTTTAGAAGGAAGTTCACATTACACTAGGTCTCGACACTTCATCCCCATTTACTATGTCGATCTTTATGTCTAAGTATCAGATACACCTGCATCTTGGGTCTCTCATTGTCATACTAATTACAAATTCCCGATCTCACACAATGTTTGTCACCATACGCCTGACCGCATTGATGGCACCATGCTCGGGGCAGCTTCACTTTTCTACACAAACACTACTTTAACATACTCACATTTGCGAGTTAGCCTGGGTCTTACCTAGAACCTTCTGATCACGCTCAAGTCACTGAATCCTTAACTGCTCTAGCCTTCTTAGTCCCTCTCATAACTTCATCTACATCATTCCCACACATGTAAATGGCTATAGTCCCTTAGACTCCTTAAGCTACATATTCCTTAACCCTCTAAGAATTTTACCACTTATTTAGAGCTTTTTATAATATCAATCATGTAAATCAACTAACTACGTTAATACTTACACCATTTTCTAATATCCCAAATCAGATGAAATTGGTGGGTCTGGTGATTTTGACGATGCTGTAGCTTTCCTCAATATTCTAGTACTGATTGCAAACTGTAGAGGTAACTCATTTCAGCCTCAGATGGGTCAATCCTCGATAAAGGGTACACATTCCTCAATATCCTCCTAACCATCTCTTAACATTTAGACTAGATACAATCCTTTTGTATGAATACATTTCCGCACGACCTATGTTAACACATACATTAGACTTGATTTTCTATGGCTCATCTCTATCGCACGATCTAGATTATGAAAAGAAGATAACCATTCTAAATGTCTTGTAAACTCCTATTTATAAGTGTGGCGCGCTACACACCCATAAGCAAGATTCTACTAGACACGGTTTGTAGACATCCCTAGGACTGACCTGCTATGATACCAAGTTTGTCACACCCAACCTTGGGGGGTGTGGTCGACACCCAGTACCTTACGATCGGGAATACCACATCTCATCCGACTCTGAATATGGGCCAACAAGGCCTCTAATCAATAATCGTAAGGGGATATGACCCTACATCCCACAAGCAAAAAAGATCTAAGAATATATATATATATATATATATATATATATATATATATATGTGCACATACTAGGGTCGACAAGACTATCATCAATCTAACAAATCATCTGAAAAGCCGACAAGGCCCAACATGACTTCTATACACAGGATACCTATCTACAAGCCTCTAAATAATACATGAACACTATCAGGTTGGGACAGGGCCCCACTCTGAAAGTGAGCGTTGTTTTGTTTAGCTGAACCCGGGGGCATGAAACGTAGCGCCCAAGCAAGGGACGTTAGTACGGAAAAATGTACTGAATATGTAAGGCAAGTAAACACAAGTAAGAACAATAACATGAGTACTGAGAAGTAAAGAGATAACCTGGACCTCGGGAAACCACTGTGGGCATATTCAATGCATAGTATCATTGAACACCAGTTATATATATATATATATATATATATATATATATATATATAGCCGCACTTTTGGACACTATCATTATCATATCGTACCCAGCCTTAATAGGACTAAGTGTTATCGTACCCGACCTTAATAGGACTCAGTTTTATCGTACCCAACTACAGTGGTGTGCCATATAAGTGTCATACCCGACCGACTATAACACAGGTAATACAAGACCTCAGAAACTAGTAGGAACATGACGAGGTGATACAAGGTCATTAACCCTCCATCAATCGTTATGGAACTCATTTACATCAATTGTTACCATCCATCATGAACTCAGAATAGATGGTATAAGAAAGTTTATCAAGAAGAGTGATAACAATCCCGACAAAGGAATAAACAAAATGATCTCAATAGAATGAAAATGACACTTTATATAACGGACATATGAAGATTATGGAACCAAATTTCAAGAGTAACAAATAAACACAATATCAACGATCAAGGGTGACCATACTTGTATCATCTAGGAATAGGAACTTATGGAACATTCAATTTGATAACATTTACCTTTGGATCATGCCGACAAATGAAGAAAGAGGAAAAGCCTTACATACCTTGTTGTTATGCCAACGCCACTTCTTTGACGTCTCTCTCATCCTACAATTGTTGACCTAATAAATAAGGATAATCTGTGTCAATATCCAATCAATAGTTTCAAGATTTTTGTCGTTGTGACAATCCATCGAGCACCTAGCACGCATGCTTTCTCCTATATTATTTTCATGGAAATTAAAGTTACTATCATCCCCTCTTCATCATCCACAACTTAACTAAAATTACAACAGCACACTCCATAAAATCTAACCATATCCATTTGAAGAACTCAACCCAAACAGCCCAATTACAAACAACTACATCTCGTACTAGCTCAAGTTCTAGTTTGTAGTTTTTCTTATTCAAACACCTTTATTAACAAGCTAATAATATCAACACAAGCAAGAAGGTGATGTACTTACCTTACACATCAGCCACAAGTATCAATCCAACCATCTCTTGGCTCACAAGAACCCTCAACCAACACTTCAACATCACAGATGAGGATTCCCTTTAATTTGTCTAGCTTGGTGTTGATCCTTGAAGAGAGTTCTTTGGATTTCACTTAGAACCCTTGGAGATCTGTTTTGAGGGACCTTAGAGGAGTGAAGAAGTGAAGTATTGTCGAGAATGTTCAAGAAATGAGGCTTCACACGTATTTAAATAAGCAAAAGTCGGCCAACGCCTTGCATCCGCGATAGGATTTGCGACTCATATGCCCATATGCGGCCGCAAATCCTAAGACATCTCTTGGAAGCAATCTTATGCCTATATGCACCCCCAATCTATGGGGCATACTCAATATGCGACGTAGAATAACCCACACTTTCCAAACTTCATCGAAACATGCGTTCATCGATTCGTTTAACTTCTATACTTTCCGATACTTTCTTAAGCTAATTTTTACCTTCGTTATCTTTAAAAAAGACCTTATACCCCATTGGAAACTTGCATCACCCGAATACATATGATGACGTAAAATTACTAAGCGTCGTAACTCCATCCGGCTTGCATTAGTTTGCTCATAATATGGCTAATGTGTAGAATACAAGTTCAAACAACTAAACGATCCTTGAACTCTTGTGACCCCTGTAAAGTTTTTTAACTCTATTACTTTCTTTATATCCTCGAAGATGATCTCTTTCCTTTCTTATGTCACATATCATACGATGAAATCTAAATGTGAAAGTACGGAGTGTAACAAATTTGTGTCAAGGAGGTCCCAAGTGAGTTTTCAATGTCAATCGAGTTTGGTAGAAAACAAAACAAATATGGTTCATGCATCAAGTTTTCTTCTACGCAATCACGTAGAAGGACACGCGTTCGCAAAATGAGGGATGCTTGAGAGTCGCGATCGCGACCTTAGGCTCATATTCACGTGCAGGAGTTGTGGGCTGAGTCAGGCTGGCCCATCGCGATCATGATGTGCTAGGCCGGTTTGGGTGGCGGTCGCGAGGATGAGCCTTGCGGTTGCGAAAGGTAATGGACATGGGCAGTTTAAAAACCCTATGTCGACTTCATCTTCCTCAAATTCATATTTTGAGAGATAGGGAGCTCGAATTTGAGTGATTCCAAGTGCAAATTTCAGGATTCTTCATTGACGTAAATTGCTAATCATTATCCAAACATTATTTAATGATTCCAACCATTTTCCCATTTCCCCCTAATTTAAAGTTAGAAAGTAAGGGTTTTCCATGGAAATGGGTTAGCTTAAATTAATGAAATTAAAGGACTAATTATGATCAGAACTTCATGGTATATAATATTATGACTATTTAGATTATGGGTAATATAATTTTAACTTCAATTTCCGATTTTGACCTTCAAGACTCGAGGCGGGGTTTTGGGGTTGATTTTAGATCCGAGACCTTATATAGCAATATATGTATCATTAGCTTTGTAATCTCATGTAGATACTGTATATGAACAAAGTGGATCATTTGGAGGCTCGGAAAGGAAAGACTATTAAGTGACTCTTCGACTTCAGATTCAGGCAAGTTGAGACATACTAGATCCTTTTGTGTTGGTTTAATTAATTAAGGGGCAAAATGAAGAATTGGGATTCCCGTACTCGTGAGGTGATGAGCACTTGTACGGTACCGGTGTATATGCAAGGGTAATTAAAATACAAAGTAGTTATACTCATGACATTGAATATGTGTTTAGCCTTCGAGCCATGGATAGTGGTGCATCAATCCACTTAGGTTGGTATGACTGTTGTTTATTTGGGATATGTTAGCCATGATTGATAGATTTTCTGTGATTATTGATTTGTCATGCATTCATCACTCCATATGTTGTCTAATAATGTGAAAGAAGACTTCATCTTCCTAAATTGAATTATTATTATGCATTTGCATGGTATACACATATCCATTACATTCATTCATGACATTATTTACATTCAATTGGGATACGAGGAAATGGCCCCGAAGAGGTTGGATTTGGATATGGTACATGGACAAGAGTGATGATGATGATATTACAGCCTAAGGGAAGGTACCCGACGTGATCTGGAGGATTTGTCATTTTGGGTGGGTATATAGACCTCATGAGTCCCCTATGGGTCACATGAAACCTATTGCAAGATCTTGTGTATACCGATACATATGGACATTGCATAGTGTACATTTCAGTTGCATTCTTGTCATTCATACCTGATGTTTGATTAATCTCTTTAAATAGAAAAAATATAGAATCTTTATGGCTTTCCTTGACTTAAAAGGTGAAAAGGTTGAACTTTTATGATATTACTTGTTCTAACGGATGGAAAGATCAAATCCTTATTAATATAAATAATGTAAAGGTCGAGTATTTATAGCTACACTTGTGTTAATCTACAAAAAAGTTCAATATTTATGGGTATATGAGCCTTAACTGAAGGAAGGGTAGATTCTTTATCACTATAACTACCCTAAGTAACTAAAAAGGTGGAATCTTTATGAGTGTTCTTGTATGAAATGGGATAAAGATTGGATCTTTATCGCCATATTTTTTCTAATCAATGTAAAGGTGGATACTTTATGTCTGTACGTGAAAAGTAATGAATTTTTTTGACTTGGTTTAATTATAGAACCTTTAATTAGATAGTTAAATGCTTATAAACCGTATAGTTGTAAGTAACTGAGCAAGAAGATGAGTAAAAAGAGTACCAGACCTCGTCACTACTATAGTTTAGGATCGATGGACGATGCTACCATGTACACATACTTCTCGTACTCACTCTACATTTGTTGTACATTTTATGTGTTGGTATCGATCTGAGCAACAATTGAGTTTCAGGGTCGAGACCTTGATTGACTCGAGAGGCTATAGGACATTTAGGAAACTTCGCTTCGTCATTCTTGTCGTGCGTTCCTAACTTTATTTGATTCTAAATCTCATTTTTTACTCTTTCTCACAGATAGTGAGGACTCATTCGACCGCAGATGGAGATCAAGAGCACACACCTGCACCCGCACCCGTTGCTAGGCATGTTGCATGAGGCGGGGGCAGAGAGCGAGGCAGAGGTAGACCTCTGGTTGCAGCACCAGCCTGAGCCGTGCACCAGCAGTTTCTCAGGGCCATGCTAGGCAATGTCTAAAAGCCAAAGGTTGTCCCGGAGGATGATCAGGTTTAGGTTGATAAGGATGATCAAGTTCTGGCAGATGGGGCATATCCAACTCAGGCACCGCCAGGTTTTATTTCTACACTGGTGCTTTAGGACACTTTGGTTCGTATGATGAGTTTTCTTGATTCTATAGCACATGTTGTTCTACCGATCACATCTGATGGATCACAGACTAGGGTTGGAGGGCAGACTATTAATCATATGGCTATGCCCGGATTTTAGACACCAGGGGTTCATACAACACATACTAGGTTTTCTCATTTCTTAGATGTGATAGTGCCTAGTCTTACTTCACCCCAGCAACACAACCCACAACGTCCATACATGAGCAGAAGATGTTTGATCGATTCAGATAGATGGATCCTCCTAGATATGAGGGAGACCCATAGGATAATGATTATGAGTTCTTGATTAGATATCATGAAAGGTTGCACAACCTCGATTTAGTGGAGTCTTGTGAAGTAGACTACACTACTTTTTAGATGATTGGACCTGCCAAGCAGTGGTGGAAGTCGTATGTTGAGACCAAACCAGTAGGGTCCCGTCCTCTTACTTGTACTTTCTTTACTCAGGCATTCTTGGAGAAGTTTATACCTCACAGTGCTATAGAGAGGAGTAAAGCTCAGTTTGAGGGGTTACGCCAGGGGCGTATTATTGTAACAAAGTATGAGACAAGGTTCTATGCATTGTCTCGCCATTCTTTGATGATTCTTCCTATGCGATTGATAGGGTGAGAAGGTTCACCAATGGATTAATTTATTCACTTCATTTGATTGCAACATAGATGGTTGCCACATGTTCTTCTTTCTAGCAGATTGTTAATGAGGTCTGAGGGGCTGTGTTCATTAGGCCTGAGGATTATGAGGAGGGGGTGGTCAAAAGGCCCCATGTCACACCTCAAATCGGAGGGGTACGATCGACACTTGAGCCTTACTTGCAGAGTACCACATACATGATTTAACACATATCCTAACAAGAAAATAGGCCATTAAGGCCGCCATGATAGACTGAATGAAATCAAAAGCGATAAACAGCTAGCGACACTATCCTTACAAGTATATATGCTTAGGTAAGGTCCAACAAGGCTACCATGAAGGCTATATATCAAGAAATATGCCAACAAGGCCATACATGGCATCTATACACAAGACATATGCCTACAACCCTCTAATACTAGCATAAATATGATAGGGTCGGGACATGACCCCACCATACCCATAAAACATATGTACATAAGCATACCGACTCTGAATGGAAACTCCGGAACAAGCTTGTCTATAACAATTTCGATAGCACATCCCCTACTTCTTCACCTTCCTCAAATCTCCAACAACAACACCCACACATTTAGCACATAAAAACATTTATACAACAATAACCAACCTTATATCCATCACAAGAAGACCACAAAACAACCCAACAAGGCACAACAACACTACAATCAACTTTCAAATACCATCTTGCAACTTCTACACCATACAACTTAGCTAAAGACATTAATTATAGTCAAATCCATGGAGGAGAGGTAAAACTTACCTTCAACAGCAGGAAGAAGCTTAAGAACAATTATCCTCTAACCTAAAAGTTCTTACAACTTAGCAACAACATTAACCAACTGATCCTCTCATCATCTATACATTTTTTATGAAAGTATAAGGTAGTTTGGCCTTGGATTTCCTTTGGGAACATGGAGATATGCTTAGGAGCTTTTTTGGGTGCTTAGGGTCTAGTTTAGTCGAGACAATAAAGGCTAATAGCTCAAGAGGTAGGCCACCACCTCTAATCTGCGACCTATTTTGCAGCCCGCAGAACCCTTCTACGGTCACAAAACTTGCTCTACGACCGCATAGTGGGTTGTAAAACTGCCCAAAATTCTCAACATCTCATTCATTTGTGCAATCAACAGTGTGGTCGGCAGAATGATTCGTAGAAGTCCCATTTTTTCAAATTTTATCGAAACTTATTTCCTTTAATCCAATTAGTCTCAAACTTTTCTGAAACTTCATTAACACTCTAGTAAACCCTTATTAACATTGAGGAGGTATCTCCCCCTCTATGAGCCTATGTCATTGTCATGACCTAAATCACGGGCGTCATGGTGGCACCATCTACACTATCCCCCCGGTAGGCGAACCAATCCAAAAAAATCCATTTAAGATCATAATAGTTTAACAATGCGGAAGATAAGAAAAGTACATAATATAACAATGCTCTTTTATACTTTTACATTAAATAACCAATTACAACACTTACTCCCTAAAATCTGGTCTGACTCGTACAAGGACTCTAAGATATAAGTAAGAAAAGAATTTAATGACTCCGCCCTAAATGAATAGGGGTAGTTTGACTGGATGAAGACCAAGGCTATCAAGAATGAGTGGTCTTCCTTAACCTTCTTGTGCTCTAAGCTGCAACCTGAATAGATCGAGTACCTGCATTCACGTAAAAGATGCAACAAGAATACCATAAGTACACAACGTACCCCCACCGACATCATAGGCCGACAACGACGGAAGCTACATAATAGATATAAATATCAAATTGACTCTCAAATAGATCCTATTCTAGGAAGTTCAAATAGCCACATAAGACACCTTATTCACATACGAGTTCATGTATGATATAAATCACCTAGTTCACATAAGGGTCAATCACAGTCAAGTAAACTGACAATTCATATTGTACACATGGATTTTACTATCAATAACTGATCTACCACTCTGTCTAAGTCATATGCATATTTAGCCCCACTTACCGACTTAATATATTTAATAGGCAAGTTGACACTTAGTACACAACATCATCTTAAGAATGCTTTCCAAGGATATTATAATCAGACTGACCCTAACCACATTAGCTCTTTAATTAATATTACCTTTAGACTTAGTTACTACTCTATGCGTTTACGGGAATGGTACACATTAGTTCAATAAATGTCCTCATTATATTCCAAGTAGAAGTTTACGCCTTACACCCTTTGATTAGAGAGGGAATCTTCACACACTTAGCATACAAGTCAACAACTACCATTAGTGACACCCTAACAAGTTCTTTACTAGACACTTTACCGAATAATGCTATCAACCACCAAACAATGCACATATACACATAGTCCCCCCCCCCCCCCCCTTTTTTTTTATCTAACTAATAGTTTTGACATAAAGGCATTACCGACCACATTAATAAGTTGGAATATAGTTCTGACATAAGTACTTAAACTCATAAGTTGTAAACCACAGAACCAAATTCACAGACAACAAGCCCAATCACGACAACCGACCTAATTAATAGAATCAATCCAATTTCCAAGTTTATTTACTCATGAAAGTCATCCAAATTCCAATAATCATTTTGAATCACATTACCATTCAATAGGTAATCAATGAATTAATGTATGTGTGATATGAATGCAAATGCAAATGATATGTATAAATGCAATTTATATATGTACCTGGTATACACATGCTTCTACAGTAGGTGTCACGTGACCCATGGGAGACTTATGAGGTCCATATACCCATTCAAAATTTTCCATCGGATTCCATCTTTGTGGCTGTAATATCATCATCATCATCCAGAATTTCTTATCGGATCCCAGCTCTGTGTCTTTAGAGTCATCATCAATCATCACTCTCATACCATGTAATATTTCCAGTAACCATATTTTAAGCCCTTTTTATCAGTATATCAACAGTTTAAATGCCAATAATAATATGAATGCATCATATGGATATGTGTACATCATGCCAAAGCATAATAAATACAAACAACATTATCAATTTCTTTACAAGCATTTAGACGAGATATAGAGTGATGAATGCACGACAAGTCAAATCATAATAAGCACTCAAACCTGGCTACGACCCCAAATAACACGTATCTTTATGTTCATCAGTTTATCATATCAAAAGTAATGTGATTAAAATAACACAACAAACAATGGCGATAAACCCACATAATGACGACAAGCCCAATCAATAACAGTTAGAATCAGCTTAAGGTTGATTCCCCAAATCACTCATCATCACAATTCAATACTGGTACCCACCCAAGCATTCATCACAACTGCTAAGATTGGACCCCCAAACACGCCCAATACCCCTTAATATTTCTAACTAGTATGTACTTCTATCGAAGTCTACAAAAAGAAACCGTAGCCTACCTCAGAGCTGAGCAGGAGCCACGAACTGTCAACCCTCATCGCAGACCTTGCCCTTTTGGAGTGCCTCGGAATACTATTACTCTAACATAAATAGATTATATATTACTAGTAATCGAATACAAACACAAAGACTTAGTCCTTTCAAACAATACAAAGATTCATTCTAAAATTGACCCCGAGCCCACGGTAGCAAAATCCAAACTTTAGTACCCAAAAATCATAATAACATACTAAATAATCATATCCTAAAGTTAATTTGAAAACTAAACCCAATTGGACCCTCAATTGCAAGATTAGGCAAAATCCCTAATTCCAAACCCTAAGTTCAATTTTAAAAGGGTTTCCAATACCAAATTAATCACCACAACATGATCATCTATTATTAATCAATACTAGATTACAATATCACAATCATCTAATCAATTTACAATCCCTAATTTAAGATTCCTAGCCTCTTATTCTAGCATGAACAACTTAGGCTATCTTCTTCCCTAAATAAGTGATAAAAATCCCAAAGATTCCATTCTTAGTTCATAAATAAATCACAAGGAGAGAAGTAGGAACTTACCGAAGAAAGAATTCACCCCCAAGCTTTGAAATCGCTCACACAAACACTCTCTAGGTTTAAGATTGGTGAATGGAAATAATGGCTCGAAACTGGGAAAATATAAGACTTTCTGCCCAGCATCCTCGCATCCGCGGACACCTTATCTGCAGATGCAGACTCGCCTCCGCAAAAAATGGCCCGCGCATGCGGAGCCACTTGAAACCTCACTTTCTCAGTTTTGTGGGCCAAGTCCCGCATAGGCGTACCCACAAAAGCATACACATGCCCGCGGAAGTGGGACACTAAAAAGCAGCATAAATCTTATTTTTCACTAAGTCCAACCCGAAACCTGAAACTCATCCGAGACTTCCCGGATACAAATCAAATATGCAACTAGCCTATAATTGATGTTAAAAACTCGCTCACGCACTCTAATTTTTTATACAATCAAGCTAAGATATACTTTTCTACGAAACCACCTAAAAGATCCAAATTCCATAATTTTTCAAATAAAACCATAACGTACATATGAACGCCTCTGGAAGAAAACCAATGAATTGACTAAGTCATAATGATACTCTGGAACTACCAGAAGCGATGGAACTCAAATACGAACTCATATACTAGAAAGTCAACTTTGGGTCAAACTTATCAATTTTAAAGTCTCTATTTTGGATTTTCCTTCAGAAAATCAAAACAAGGCACCTTGGGATCAGTGCCACCCATCTCTGTGATGTCACCGACCCTACATAGAGTCTACGAGAAGGGTAATCTAGTCAATTAAGGGTATTTACCTAAAAACGACCAGATGAGTCATTACAGTCGGGTAACTTACAACGACAACAATGTCCAATGTATGGGGTTTAACATCGCCCCCCTTAGGAATATTCGTCCTCGAATGTAAGGACATATACAAGTATACAAACACTATCCTTAAGACTTCCTGGAAATTTTGACATAACCTTCCTATGAATGGGGCTATCCGCATTCCTGAAAATAAGCAGATGATATCCAAACTTGTCTCTTAAGGTCATCATCATAACAAATGTAACATTAGACCTCACAATGCCTTCAAACATCAAGTATAACATCCCGAAATAGGAACTTAGTTTATGAATCATTACATTAATTCTTGGTCATTCTATTCTTTACTCGGAGTATCGGCTAATCATAAAAGAGGGTTAGTATTCAGTCTCGCATCATGACGAGGAGGGTCACATTTAAATCATAATCGTATAGAGCCTACGACCTGAAATAGTTTACAGAACTTTATACTTCATCTCTTCTTCTATTTATTACATCATTTCTTTCATACTTTTACTTTTCCATAAAACCTTTTAACGGAGGTTATCACCTTTAGTATGTAACTTGCAGACTTTTCGATCTTAGAAGGGTAATAGGAATCTCTTCGTACAATATATTCTTTGAAACTTGTATACCATCAACATGTATGATCCGAGAAGGATTCTCAACATACTTTCTTATCATCAAAACATGGAAAACTGGGTGGACAAACTCTAACTCTTGAAGACATGTCCAACTTGTAAGATACTTAGCCTATTTATCGAATTATGCGATACAATCTACTATACCATGGACTAACGCCTCCTCTTTCACTCAAATATGATGACGCCCTTTATAGGCAAACTCTTTAGGAATATCCAATAATCAAATTGGAGCTCTAAGTCCCATCATATCATATTTGACTATAATGTTTTTGATGACTCTGGTTATTCAACAATTGCTCTTGAATAACTTTATCTTCTTTATGACTAGATGCATTAAGTCGGATCCCATTAACTCTAATTTGCTTACCTCGAACCATCCGATATGAGTTCTATATCTCCTATCATATAGAGTTTTATATGGTACCACCTTGATGCTTAGAATGATAGCTATCATTGTACACAAGCTCAATAAGAGGTAAGTGGTCATTCCAACTTCCTTTGGAATCTAATATGCAAGTTTATAACATGTTCTCGAGCATCTGAATCGTATGCCCCACCTGTCTATATGTATGAGGGTGGGACTAATATGAGTGCCAAAAACCTTTTTGAAAGATCTCCTGAAATTAGCCGTAAACTGAGCATCTTTGCCAAATGTCATAGAGCCAAGTTCACCATGAAGGCAAACAATCTTTTTAACATATAATTTCACGTGGTCCTCAGCCATATATGCAGTTTCGTAATAAAATCCATATTAACCATCTCCCATTTTTGCATCGGGTTCTCCATGTAGTAAGTCCACCCACCGGACTTCTGGTGCTCATCCTTTACTTGCTAATAATTTGTACACTAGCTACAACCTTTATAAGATTCCTTTTTTCATGTCGATCCATCGATACATCCCCTTACTAGTATGATACCTCTTAGTAGATTATGAATGGGTAGAATATCATGAATAATGGACCTCTGTAATAATTTTGTCTTGTAGCTCTGCTTCAGTCAGAACACACAATGTCCTTGGTACGTAAGGGTCCACTCCTATTAAGCTCGAAGGTTGGGGTTCTCTTTCTCTAAATACTCTTTCTGATTTTCTGTAAAATCGGGATCTTCATCCTGACGTTCCTTATCTTCCAATATGAGAGAGGACTCTGATGTATTCTGAATCGTAAGGCCATCATCATCCTAATCCATCAATCAGATTCCCACTTAGCTAACTGATGCATTTCTCAGGTCAACTTTTTCCCCTATCCTTCATATTTGTCAAGGCGCTTGTGGATAGATGGGTGGTTGTACTAGCTACGATGCTAACCTTATCCAAATGGTATAGGATTATTAGTAAATGATATCCTTTAAAATACTTAAGCCCTCACTTCCTCTATAAACTTATCTTTATTTACCGAACAGTGTGCTAGAAACTCTTGTGTTGTGTAGTATCTTGATTATGAACACTCTATAGAAAATGCCATCAGATCTGAAGTATGTGTATTAGTGTGATTAATTCTTATGCATAGTCTTAAAGAAAACCCTTTTGTACATTCTCATTACTAATGATCATACATAGTTCATTTCCTTACTTTTCTTTGACAATTTCTCATTCATTCACTTACTTCTCGTATTCTCATTCATTCTGGAACATTTTTGTATACATGTAATCTCATACATTGTTATTGATTCCAATTCTTTATGTTAATAACCTATAGATGATGAGTCTCTAACTTGTTCCCTCATTAAGTAGGTCTGATATTCTAAAGAATTTGACATTACATGACATTATTCTACTATATCTGAACTTGATCGTTGTACTTAGGCCAAAACCTCTTTACTTGTCTCTTGGATAAGGCCCTCCACTAATGTCACTTTGGGAAAAGATTTCCTTGATCTTGTTAAGCTGTAAGCCCATTACATTATCTATCTCGAAGAACCTTTATTCAATTTAAAATGCTCATGATTATCTTTATTTGTCCATCACCTCATCCTCTTTCTAATATTATCACCTTGGAACATATCTCTCACATATTTATCTTGTATACTTAGACTCATTTGCCCCTTTCTCACTTCTTTACATGCTTATATTGAGCTTTACTCAATGTTTCTTCTATCTAGATACTTTTTGAGAGTTGCGACTGAATGCATTCCGGGACTGATGCTTCGCAAACTTAGATTCAACTCGTAATTTTACATGATCTGATGAATCATCTGAATCTCCTTATCTATCCATAATTAGGTGTCCTATCAACCAATTACTCAATCATCTTACTTTTATTTTATTTAAAAAAAAATTAATTTGTTTTTGTTAAAATTAAAACTAAAGGGTTCCACCCAGTTCCAAAATCAGATCCTTGGTGGTATTTTATTAAATTTGAAAAAATGAATACATGAAGGGGGAGGTGGGGGGGGGGATTAAACCTGACCCATATGCAATATGAAAACTGGACATATCCAAGTTTATGCATGATGGCCGAAGCCTATGTACAAGAACCTAGTTTTTTCTAAGTGATGCATGCCTTATGTTGAAGGGGAACCTACAAGGGATGATTCTATGTGATGCATGATTTCCTATGGGCATGAAACATTTATACTTATCTTTAGTTAGCTATTAATGTTCCATTCATTACAGATGCAAGAAACTAGAAGAAAAAGCCTATTGAACCTAAGATATGTACATAATCTCTTTGATTCAAGGTGGATCAAAGTTGAAAGCTTTGTTGTTCTGAAATCTAGACCTTATACTTAGCAGTACCCATCTGTCTATGTTTAGTATCCCTCTAATAGTTTGTGGAAGATCTTGGAAGGAGTTATAAGTGATAGTATCCACATGAGAGTGGTTGATGAGCAAGTTTGCGACTTGATTTACCTCTCTTAGGCATTGTTTGATCTATATTTGGTGCAATAGCAGAAAGTCTTGGACCTAGTTAACCACTTGAATTATGTTCCATGGACACTTTATCTTTCCTTGTATATCATGAACTAGCAACTGGGAGTCAACTTCTATGATGATTTTCCTCCAATCATTTGCTAGGCACCATTCTAGCCCATGTTGCATTGCCTTTGCTTCAGCTCAGTTGCTAGTACATTTACCTAAATTGATACTGTATGCTGCTATAATTATAACTTTGTCTGTTATGATTACTCCACCTTACATTTGCATTTCGGGTTACCTTGGGGAGGTCTCTTGTCTCAATATATTTCTCATACTAACTTCCTGAACATCAGATGTCTGTCATCTCTAGCCGAAGAGTCCTTCATGCCCCTTCTCTATCGTTGATTCTTATACGTCGGTCTATAGTACTCACACATTTGAAAAAACTAAATAACTTCGATTTTATTCACTTCTATCCTTCTGCATGTCCGTTTTAAAAATAAACACATTTCAGCCTTGATACTTTATCATACTCTTCCATTCGCACTCACTAACTATCTTCATGTTTTCTTACAACCATTCTGTAATTGTTTTGAATTCCTCGTCGTCACTTGTCCCCAACAAGTTATTCTTATCCAGAGGTTATTTTGATTTATATCATGTAGCACAACGAGTCTGATCTTACCAGTTCAATGCCTATATCATACTTTAGCTTACTAACATAAAGACATGCAACTCTCAACAACAAACGGTATGGCTCCTTTACAAATTGGCGAAGGGTTTATGTCACCACCTACCATTGTGAACACTCCAATCCTTATAAATGACTTGGGATTATCACTCTGGTTACGTCACTTTATGTGGTCTTCTTAAACATATCGACAGTCAATCTTTGCATGATTCGATCATGATAACCTATTCTCATTAACGATATCTTGGGTAATTCCCAATCCATTCTTAGGCAAGGTATTACAATTTGAGTCGCGCGTGCATATTGTATTCCCTCTTTTAATAAACGAATGTCATCACAAAACGAGCGAATTCTTATAGGCTACTAAACATTCTAATGATACTTCTCACATCTCCTCTTTACAACATATCCTCATCGTACAATTCTCCCACAAAACTTAAACTTTCATACAACCATCGGGGTAACATAATACAATAATTCCGAGGTCTCTCTAACATATTTATTCGGGAGGAGAAAACATATCTCATGTTTCATAACCACATTAGGTGGGAGCTCAAAATCCTTTCAATCTACTAGCGTATATACAAGGATCTAACTATCGTTTAGCAGAAAGCCTCTTCTGGCTCTTACCTTTACATCTACAACTTATCCCTATCAGAATGTCTTATCCCACAAATGGTACCATAAAACCGATCCCTAACATGAGGGGTCAATGCTCTCGAACACAAAATAGGTCAATAGTAAATCTACAAGAGGTAGATATGTCAACAAAAATCAATAATATACTTGTGTCCAACAGTTCACCTTTACCAGCATCGGAGCTCGAGGCTCCATCTCCACTCTTACCCTTACTTTTGCGGCCCAACCTGGGATACTCCTGAATCTTATGGCCATAACTGCCATACCAATAACAACCCTCTGTTTCTTTACTATATGATTTGGCATACGCTTGACCACACTGACTATAAAATGGTCGTGGAGACCCTACTTGGTTTGCACCACTATGACCCTTAGATATCGAGGTCTGCAAACTCCATCTCAGCCTTATCCAAGAACTTTGATCATACATAATCTATCGTGAAGGTCCAGCCCACCGAACATATAATTGTAGCTCATCACTACTCCATAGTTTTCTATAGTCACTAATTATCCTGACCTTCTTGCCCCTCTCATTACCCTCAGCAGGGTCAAACCTTATAAATATCAGGGTTCCCTGACCAATAAACTCCCTAGGTTGTGAGATCGATGACCCTTCTAGGAGTCTATCACTATCAAATGCTCTCGGATGACATCATGCCTAAGAGGCAACCAACTGAGTCAATACCTGCACTACCCTCCTAACTTGCTCATCAGATGGATCCGGTGGTAGGACTAATGGTATGGGAGCTTCCCTCAGCTCCTCTAGCACTAGTGAAGTTGATAGTACCTAGAAAGACGACTCATTCATATCCTTTAATGGGTCTATCTCAATAGAAGGCATATTCTCGCATCCTCTTTTGACTCAACCTCAATCTCCCTGCTAGTAATAGCCCTGTTAGAAGAGGGTATCACTGTAATCATAAGCATGATAAGGGTTACGTAGAGAACTCTTACAACTCAGCTCTATAGCACGATTGTAGATCAAGAAATAAAGGTAACCATCCTAAATTCCTTGTAGCCTCTTATTTATAAGTGTGGTTCCCAACATACCCATAAACAAGACTATACTAGACATGGATTGTAGGTTCCCTAGGAAAGACCTACTTTGATACCAAGTTTATCACACTCCAAATCAGATGGGCACGACCGACACCCGGGCTTTACTTGTCGAGCACCACATAGATGACGTAACACATCATGACAAGCAAACAGGTCGTTAAGGCTGCTATGATAGACTGAATGAAATCAAAAGTGATAAACAGCTGGCGACACAAACCTAACAAGCATATATGCATAGGTAAGGGCTAATAAGCCTACCATGAAGGCTATACATTAAGACATATGTCAACAAGGCCATACATGACATATATACACAAGACATATGTCTACAAGCCTCTAAGACTAGCATAAACATGATAGGGTCAGGACAGGGCCCCTCTATACCCATAAAATATATGTACATAAGCATACCAACTCTGAACGACAACTCCAGAACAAGTGGAGTGCACCAACACCTTTTGTTGAACTGGTAACTTATTGGCGAAGATCGTCAATCTGTCTATCATAACTTGTAGGCATGAAATGCAGCCTCCCTAGGGAAGGGGACTTTAGTATGAATAAAAGTACCGAGTATGTAAGGCATATAACAACATGAGAAAAGACATCAATGTAACTCAGTTATAAGAGGATCAACCTGAATATCTGAATTGCCTCTGAGGGCCATGATAGTCATAAGTACAATATATATGCATATATAATGCTGTCGTACATATGTGTATATAACGTCATCAAGCCTCTGTGGTCATCATAATAATAATAATAACCAACTGATCAGTGGTGTCTATATAACGCCATTGTACACACACACACACACACACACACATATATATATATGCATGTATAATGTCGTCAAGGCAGAGTGGGCATAATCATACTCATAATCATAATCACATATACGTCATATATGAATATTGTTCATTTACATTTCGTTCAGATTCATGCCAAAAGAATGAAAGAAGGTGCATACCTTAAACTCAGTTTAATGATGCAACGGAAAAACCATACATCACTTCAATCTACAACAAATGATAAAGACCCATTGTTAAGCTTCTTGAAGCTATGAGTTGACACAAAAAAACAACAAGCTTGTCTATAGCAATTTTGACAAAACCTCCCCTACTTCTTTCACCTTCCTAAAATCTCCAACATTAATACCCACACATTCAGAACACAAACAAACATATATACAGCAATGACCAACCTTATATCCATCACAAGAACACCACCAAATAGCCCAACAAGGCACAACAACACTATAATCAACTTTTAAGTACCATCTTGCAACTTCTACACCATATAACTTATCTAAGACATTAGTTATACTCAAATCCATGGAGGAGAGGTTACACTTACCTTCAACAGTAGGAAGAAGCTTAGGAACAATTCTTCTCTAACTTGAAAGTGCTCACAACTTAGCAACAATACCAACCAAGTGATCTTCTCATCATCTACAACACTTTTGATAATACTATAAAGTGGCTTGGCCTTAGATTTACTTGGGAATCATAGAGATATGTTTATTGAGCTTCGGGGGTGCTTAGGGTCTAGTCTGGTCAAGAAAATGAAGGAAAAAGATGAGCCACCATTTAAATATCTCAAAAAATTGGCCATCACCTCTGATTTGCAGTCATAGAGTGCATCATAAAATTGCCCAGAATTCTCAGCTTCTCAGATCATTAGTGCAGCCTACAGACTTATTCTACGGTCCGCAGAAGTCCCATTTTGTCAAAACTTATTTTTTCGATCCAATTAGTCTTAAACTTTCTTGAATCTTCATTAACACTAAACCCTTGTTAACCTTTATGAGGGATCTCTCCCCATCTGAGCTTACGTCAGGTAACTTATGATGACAATGACGTCCAATGTACGGGGCGTAACACCTCATTTAAGCACTCATATAGGTATGTCATCTGGAGGTAAGGTTTATTTTGGTGGAGGTCAGCACCATACGAGTGACAGGCTAGTTGTTGCATCTATGCCAGTATCTAAAAGAGGACAGTCGGTGCGTACTTCTTATGGTTTCAGGTAGTTGACCCCGAGTTCTTATATTCTATCTAGCTATGGTGGGCATTCATGCGTCGGTCTTTCCCAGTGATCTACCATTCCCTGAGGGTGTTACGAGTGTGGTGATGTTTGGCAGTTTATGATAGATTATCTCAGACTTAGACAAGGTGGTCAGCCTCAGAGTTCTCAAACTCATGTGCATATAATAGCCGCACTGCCAACTACAGGTGGTTCTCATAGTGGTAGAGTTAGTTTTCAGGCATGTAGGGTGGTTCTCAGTTTGGCCGAGATGGTGGTCATGGAGGTACTCATACTTTGGTTGATAATCTCATTTTCATGCTTTATGGGTAGAACTGAGGCAGAGGCCTCCAATGTAGTCATTACAGGTATTTTGTTTGTTTACCATCATCCCACTATAAGTTTGTTTGATCAAGGCTCTACCTATTCTTATGTGTCTTCCTACTTTGCTTTGAGTTTGAATTTGATGTGTGATTTCCTAGTCATGACAATTTATGTTTCTACTCCTGTTGGGGATTTCATAGTGGTAAACATGGTATATCGAGGTTGCATAGTTACTTTGATGGAGTATGATACTAAGGTAGACTTGAAAGTCTTGGATATAGTATATTTTGACGCTATTCTTAGGATGGATTGGTTATCCCTGTATCATGCGATCTTGTATTGTCATGCCAAGATAGTTACTTTAGTCATGCCAGGTATTCCTCGATTAGAGTGGAAATGTGCTCCTAGTCAATATCTGAAGAAGGTATATCATTCCTTAAGGCTTAGAAGATGACGGAGAAGGGGTGTCTCTCTTACTTAGCTTATATTCGAGACACTAGTGCAGAGACTCATCCATTGGAGTCAGTCTCAATAGTTAGAGATTTTCCGTAGGCATTTTTGATAGATTTTTTCAGTGTTTCACCTGACCGTGGCATTGATTTCTATATTGACTTAGAGTTGGGCACTCATCCTATTTCTATTCTGCCGTATTAGATGGCAACACTCGAGTTGAGAGAGTTGAAGTAACAATTACAGGATTTATTGAGTAAGGGGTTCATTCGACCTAGTGTTTCTCCTGTGTTATTTGTGAAGAAGAAGGATGGGTCTATGCCGTATCGATTATCGACAATTGAACAATGTGACTATCTAGAACAATTATCCAATATCTCGCATTGATGACTTGATTGATCATCTTTAGGGTGCTTTTATCTTTTCCAAGATTGATTTGAGGTCTGGTTATCACCAGTTGAAGATTAAGGCAGAAGATGTTCCTAAGACGGCTTTCCAAACTTATGATGGGCATTATGAGTTCTTGGTGATGTTATTTATGTTGGCTAATGCACCCGCAACCTTTATGGAGTTGATGAATGGAGTATGCAGGCCTGACTTGGATTCTTTCGTGATTGTCTTCATCAATGATATCTTGATCTACTCTCTAAGTAAGGAGGAGCATGAGCAGCATTTGAGGATCGTGCTTGGAATCTGAAGGAGAAGCAGTTTTATGCCAAATTTTTAAAGTGTGAGTTCTGGACTAGTTTGGTGGTGTTCTTAGGGCATGTGGTGACTAAGGATGGTAGCATGGTAGATCCAAAAAAGATTGAGGCAGTTTGGTATTGGATTAGACTTGCTTTGGTCACAGAGGTTTGGAGTTTTTTTTGTCACGCAGGTTATTACTAGCATTTTGTGGAGGGGTTTTCATCCATTTTATCCTCGTTGACTAAATTGACTCAAAAGTAAGTAGCATTTCAGTGGTTTGATGAGTGTGAGGTTAGCTTCTAAAAACTCAAGACTTTGTTGACTACCGCTCTGATTTTGGCCATACCAGTTGAGGGAGAAAGCTTTATGCTTTATTGTGATGCTTCTGGAGTAGTTCATGGGTTTGTGTTAATGAAAAAAGGAAAGGTGATAGCTTATGCTTCATGGAAGTTGAAGGTACATGAGAAGAACTACCCACCCGTGACTTAGAGTTGGCGGCGGTAGTATTTTCTTTGAAGATTTGGAGTCACTATTTCTATGGGGTATATTGTGAGGTATTCACAGATTATCACAATCTTTGGTACATATTCAACCAGAAGGATCTTAACTTGAGGCAGCATAGGTGGTTGGAGTTACTTAAGGATTATGACATGACTATTCTTTATCACTCGGGCAAGGCCAACGTAGTGGCAGATGCCTTGAGTCAGAAAGCGGTGAATATATGTAGGCTTGTTGCATGTGGTAGAGCATCCTTTGGCAATGGATATTCATTCTTTAGCTAATTGATTTGAGAGACTTGATATTTTGGAGCTCGGTAGAGTTTTAGCTTATGTGGAGGTGCAGTCTACTTTATTGAAGCAAATTAAGACTCAGCAGTTTGATGATGTGAAGTTGTATAGGAGTTGCGGGAAGAAGTAATGAGCCGTTTCTTGATGGTGATGGTGTTTTGGGGATCAAGGGTTGATTTTTTGTTCCTAGAGTGGGTGATTTGACAAAATTGATCATGGATGAGGCTCATAGTTTGAGATATTCTATTAACCCAGGGGCTATAAAGATGTACCGTCACGTGAAACAACAATATTAGTGATGTCAGATAAAGAGAGACATAGTGGAGTTTATGTCTCGGTCTTTCGATGGAGTGATTCAGAGGATGCCTATACCCGAGTGGAAGTGGGAGCAGATTTTTATGGACTTCGTGGTAGGATTGCTACAGACTTTAGGCAAGTTTGATGCTATTTGAGTTATTGTAGATAGGTTGACCAAATTCACACACTTCACTGGTTCAGACTACCTACAGTTCGGAGAAGGTCGCCAAGACTACATTCAATAGATAGTTTGATTGCATGGAATGTCCATTTCTATCATTTCAGACCGAGGCACAGAGTTCACATCTTATTTTTGGCGGTCTATACAGAAGGAGTTGGGTACTAGTGTGGAGCTTAGCATAACTTTCCACCCTTAGATCGATGTCCAATCTGAGCATACTATGCAGGTTCTCGAGGATATGTTGCGAGCCTGTTTAATTGATTTTGGTAGTCATTGGGACCAGTTTCTAGCTTTGATAGAGTTTGCTTACAACAATAGTTATCACTAATGTATTAAGATGGTGCTATTTGAAGCTTTATATGATAGGAGGTGCCGTTCTTCGATTGATTAGTTTGATGTTTTCAGGGTTAGGCCATGGGGTATAGACTCGTTGAAAGATTTCTTGGATAAAGTCAAGTTGATTCAAGAGAGACTTATCATAGCTTAGAGTAGGCAAAAGAGTTATACGGATCGGAAAGTTTGTGATCTGGAGTTTATGGTTGGGGAGCGGGTCCTGTTGAAGATTTCACCCGTGAAGGGTGTAATGAGATTTGGGAAGAAGGGCAAGTTGATCCTGAGGTGTATTGGGCCTTTTGAGATCATTTAATGAGTTGATGAGGCAGCCTATGAGTTAGCCTTACCTCTTGGGATATCTGGTGCTCATCTAGTGTTTCATGTCTCAATGCTGAAGAAGTACCATTCAGATAGTTCTCATGTGATTCAGTGGGATTTGGTGATGCTTGATCAAAATTTGGCCTTTGTGGAGGAGCCTATAGTTATTTTGGATAGATAGGTTCGAGAGTTGAGGTCGAAAGAGATATCTTTGGTGAAAGTGCAATGGAGGAATCGTCCCGTTGAAGAGGCTACTTGGGAGACTGAGTTTGATATGCGGATTAGATATCCCTAACTTTTTAAGAGTCCAGATATTTTCTTTTCTTTACAATTCGAGGACGAACGTTTATTTAAGTGGTATCTGATGTAACGACTCGCATAGTCATTTTGAGCTTTTTACATAGAAATCCATAGAATACCCTCCCCATAGCTTTAATTATGTATTTATGACTTTCGCAGATGAGTGGCACTATTTTCAATTTTGAATTGATTTTAGCAAGTTTAGAAATTTCTTAATTGAAGAATTAGAGAAGTTTGGCCAAGAATTGAATTTTGGGTAAACATGCCATTTTGTGTTTTTGTTGATTATATTAGATCTGAAATGTCATTTATGACTTAGTCGAGCCTTTGTTTTGGTCCCGAGGCATCCGGGTGCATTTCGGGTAGTTGGTTGAGAAATAGGAGTTCCTTAAGTTCAGAGTTTACCTTGGTCAACATTGTTTGAAATATCCCCTCAAGCCAATCATATGAAGTTGTGATAGGGATATTTTTGTAACAAATATTATCATTGTATGATAATTATAATAAAATCCAATCTTCATCATCTTGTTGTGTATTGTTTATATAACTTGTAGATGATGATGAAACCCTTAGATTAGGGCAATGGATTTGAGAGTTGTGATAGTGACCATACCAATGAGACCTTGATGCCTCGAAAGCCCTGATCTTAAACATCACTGGTCATTATGATTTATCAAGAAAGGATATTGGCCGGCACATTCTATGCATACCCAATGTAGAGGGTGGTTAATCTCATAACCACTTGCGTGTGTGATACTAACACAAGAATGTGAGTGCTTATTAGAGAATGAGTTCACTGGATTGACCCGTATGAGGAAACCTTAACGGATGCACTACTAGCTTGTCAATAAGGAAGTAATCACGTGGAGGTTGTGTAAGTAATCCTTAGATATGAGATCGCCATGATATCTTATATGCACCAACCTATGCGTTGATTCACATTAGGCGCATAATGTATTGATGTTCACGATGTGTTTTGCAAGTAGGGAAGTGTATATTGAAGGTAATAAGTGGATCAAGATGGGATCAGTTCGCTCTTTGTATGGGGAGTATACATCCTATGTAATCTCGTGGGATTATGACTTGGGAATCTCTGGTAAGAGTAGGACAAGATCAAGAAATGAATTTCTAGTGTCTTTTTATTAAGTTATACATCCGTAGATCGGCACATAGAGATGAGAATTTCGGATTGACAATATCTATTCCCTTATCTCATCTTGGATGTATGACATGAAGGATTGAATTGCACGTTTACCTACCACTGAAGGAATTTTGGTATCTCCACCATGTCCTAGGTCACTGGAGGTCTTGACCTATTGCTAGACGGTAGTCTAGATCATTAGATTGCCTCGATAAGAGAGAAAGAGCTCTTCTAATCAGTTTAATCAATTAAAGAGTTAATTGATTAATTGGAATAAATATTTATGTCAAAGAGTTAACAAATTATTTGTATTGACTATCGATCAAATGTTGGTCGGGTAGTAGTCCATGTGCAGCTTTGACCGAGATCGAAAGGGTCACACAATATAAGATTCAATTGGATATTGTCTAAAAGACTTAGAGAAGTCTTGGAAAAATAATTTTGTTTGGCTAGCATCTAAGTAATATTTCCTATGCACTTAAAATAAAAGAATAGACTTTGATATATTTGGACTATTTCATGGGCTAATATTTGTGTAATTTCATAACGAGCTTGTTGAACCATTAAAATGGGATAGATGACTCAACTGGAAAATAACTACAAAGAGAGTAAAATAATGTAACATATTAGATATTACATATGTCATAAAGACTACACACATGTCTTATTAAGAAGACACTTGTCTTGAAGTCTAAGAACACTTATCTTTGTAGGAAGATACATGTTCGTGAGACTTGACAATTGTCTCTTTGCATGTAAACCTTGGAGCTCTATATAAGAGAGCCTTATGTGCAAAATTTCAACACAAGTGTTTTATTAAATTTTTCATCTCTTGTATGAGATACAAGATACTCTCTCTAATTAGCTATAGGATTCTTAAATATTAGTGCAAGAGATATCCCAAGGATCTTAGTGGACTTACTTTGGAGGGAGGACATTTGGACTTCTTGGAGATAAGAAAAGCATCTACATCAACAAGATTAAGAAGCAAAGGGTTTATTGGTACACTTCTATTCTTCTTTATCATTTACATGTAGTCTCGTGATAAATATCCTTGATTGGAAAGTTGATCCATTATAAACAATTTTAAAATTACACGTTTCCGCTGCGTTGTCCAATCCAATATTTTCTTCATGTGGTATCAGAGTCACTCTCATTAAATACATATAAATGTATGTTAGATTTGCAATAATGTTTCTAAGTCTAGCTAATGTGTGTCTTGATAGAGAAAGATTTTTGGAAACATTACTAGAATGCAGAAGTTAACGGAAATTAATTTTAAGAGAGGCTATTTTTGGGCCGACTTTAGAGAAAGAACTGATCTAATCTACGTGGATTTAAAATCTGAAAATTTTATATGTTGTATCCCTATTCTAAAAAATAAATAACGGTACCTGATTTCGATACTCCAATTGGGAGATAGGACTGTTTTACTAAAGCAACGCAAAAATGCTATTTTATTTCGGGTTGCTGCCACAAATTCATTTTATCTAGTTTTGACCAAAAACCTTATTGATAAAAGTATTTTATCAGTTACATGATCAAAGAACACAACATATAGCTTGATTGGTGTTGCAAAACTAAAATGAATTTAGTTATCTTGTATATAATATCCATTCATTAAGATATGTGAACGAATGTGTTTAATCATAATAAATTGATGCTTATTGATCATATGTATTACATGTGATTTAATGACTGTTAAACAAAGGTAATATACATGTGATATACACTGAATATACATCAGTATATATCACAGGTATACAAGCAGCAACAAAGCAGTGGGCAGCCCACTGCTTAGTGGGCAGTGGCCCAAATCGTCCAGCAGTCCAGCAGGCCCATCACGGCAATGAGCAGCAAAGCAGTGGGATCCAGCAGTCTTGGGCCTAGGCAGTGGGCCTCTCGGCCAGATCTGCAAATCCAAGTAACAATAGGATATTGTATATATGGTATATATATTTGTAGTATATTGTAATGAAAAGGATACCTTAATTAGTATTATACACCTACCATAATTGTATAGTTAGAATATGGTAGAATAAGGACTTAGAAGTAGAATAGGAAAAGGATTTTCCTATTATGGAAATATGTAACTTGTATATATATCTATTCAATCAATGAAAATAATCGAGGGGATTATTTCTTTCATGGTATCAAGAGACTAGGTTTTACAAAAAAAATTCTCTCTCAAAATTTTTTTGGACCCCTCGGCCGAGACACCCCCCCTCCCCCCCCTCGGGTTTCTCTTCCAAAATTCGTCTTCCGCTCTAAAAAACCTCTCTTAAATTTCCCCTCCTTCTTTGTTCTTATCAATATGTCTAAGAACAATTTTCACCCTGCCCTCACGGTTTCCAATATCAAGCTAAGTGTCCCTATTGTCCTTGAAATGGAAAACGTGCAATATGCAACGTGGGCGGAGTTGTTTAAAACTCACGCTATATCTTATCAAGTTCTTCACCATATCATTCCTCCCGCTAGACCCCTTCCTGTGGAGGATCCTGAGTTATGGATTACACTTGATGCTACCGTTCTTCGGTGGATATACGCCACTATTTCGGTGGACCTTCTACAGACGATTATTGAGCCAGATACCACGGCTATGACTGCATGGAATAGATTGCGTGACATATTCCAAGACAACCAACATTCCCGTGTCTTCACACTCGAGAATGAGTTTTCTCTCGTTGAATGGACGAATTTCCGAACGTTTCTGCATATTGCAAGAAACTAAAGGAGTTGGCGGATCAACTCCGTAATGTTGGCGCACCAGTAACGAATAATCGTCTAGTTCTACAGTTGGTTGCCGGTCTTTCGGAGGCCTATAATGGTGTTGGAACTCTCCTTCGCCAAAGCAACCCTCTTCCCGACTTCCATCAAGCCCGCTCCATGCTTACGTTGGAAGAAGCCGGTTTGGCTAAAAAGGCGGCTACCGGAGCAAGCCCAGTTGTCATGATGGCGTCCTCTCCTAATCCTTCAGGTTTTGTTAATAATTCGGGCCAAAACCATAACAATGGTGGCGGCAAGAATAATCGAAAGAATAATAACAAAAACCGCGGGGGCAAACACGGTGGTTCGAGTGGAGGTTCCGGTGGTCAGCAAGCAGGCGGTGGGTCCCATCCAGTGAACAGTGGCCCACCACCCCCCTGGGCCCAGCAGTGGGGCTGGGGCAGTGGGTCGTGGGCCAACAATCCTCACAACGCAGGAATTTCCGGTGCCGATGGTGGCCAGCGGTCGAGCCCAATACCCGGCGATGGCGGCCATCTGGCGATGGCGGCCAGAACGGCAACAACAACAGTTACGGCCTAGTTCCAATACGGCCAGGAGTCCTTGGGCCCCGACCTCCGTAAGCCCATCATGCAGCAGGCCCCACTCAGACCGATATCGAGGCCGCAATGCACACGTTGGGATTGACTCAACCGGACCCAAATTGGTACATGGACACCGGGGCCATTACTCACATGACTTCCGAATCAGGTACTCTCTCATCTTATTCCAATTTGATCACCCCTCGGGGGATAATTGTTGGTAATGGCAGTTCTATTCCAATTCTAGGGTATGGTCAGAAAACGTTGTCTCCCCCCAATCCACCACTCCTCTTGAAAAATATTTTACATGCTCCTAAATTGATTAAAAATTTAGTGTCTGTCCGAAAGTTCACAAATGACAATTTTGTTTCTGTTGAATTTGATCCTTTCGGTTTCTCTGTGAAGGATTTCAAGACGGGGAGTCATCTCATGAGGTGTGATAGTAGGGGGGATCTGTATCCTATCATGCCCGGTTTCAGTCCATCGAGTCCAGCCTTGCCGTCAGCTTTTGCAGCCATCTCTCCTTCCATGTGGCATGCTCGTCTGGGTCATCCGGGATCTTCTATTTTATCAGCTTTAGATAAAAATAACTTTATTTCTTGTAAGGGTATGAGTCGTACTCCAATTTGTCAGTCTTGTTCATTAGGAAAAATTGTTAAGTTGCCATTTGTAGATTCCAATTCTCATACGTCTATGCCATTTGACATTATTCATAGCGACTTATGGACATCTCCTGTTCTTAGTTCAATGGGTCATCGATATTATGTTCTCTTTTTAGATGATTATTCTAGATTTTTGTGGACGTTTCCAATTGCGAATAAATCACAAGTGTTTTCCGTCTTCATCAAATTTAGAGCGTTCATTCGTACTCAATTCGAAAGAGAAATAAAAAATATTCAGTGTGATAATGGGAAAGAGTATGACAATAGGGAGTTTCGGGAATTTTGTGCTACTAATGGGATAAATTTTTGTTTTTCATGTCCTCATACATCTTCACAAAATGGGAAAGCCGAACGCAAAATTCGTTCCATAATTAACATTGTCTGAACTCTCCTAATACATGCCTCCATACCTCCATATTTTTGGCATCATGCTCTACAAATGGCCACATATCTTCTTAACATAATTCCTTCTAAAGGTCTGACATATTCTTCCCCCCTAAAAATTCTGTATAATAAGAACCTGTCTTATTCTCATCTTCGGATTTTTGGGTGCTTGTGTTATCCGTTATTCCCATCCACCACAATTAACAAACTTCAAGCTCGGTCTACCCCGTGTGCATTTTTGGGTTATCCGTCAAATCATCGTGGTTATAAGTGTTTTGATTTATCCTCCAAGAAAATCATAATCAATCGCCATGTCATTTTTGATGAAACTCAATTCCCATTTACGAAAGCTCATACTCCCGAACCTAAGTCATATAATTTTTTGGATGACCAAATATCCCCGTATATTATTCGAAATTTTTCGGACATCTCCCGTACCCAAAATCCTCCAGGCCCATCGCTCACGCCCAACAAGCCCCACCACACCCAGCTATTCCAACCATCGAATAGCAAGAATCGGGCCATCCAGCTCTGAACTGGTCCAGTCGACGAGTCCAACCTTTACCGATTTGGGCCAAGAGCCCATCGCCGGGTCGATCCGTCCGAGCCCAGAAAATTCCCAAAATTCCCTCAATTCTTCCTCGAGTTATAGACCGGTCACTCGTAGTCAGCGGGGTATTTTTACACCTAAAAGACATTTTAATTTACATTCTGATGTCTCTAAATCCCTCTTGCCCCGCAATCCTGTGTCCGCATTAAATGACCCTAATTGAAAAATTGCTATGACTGATGAATATAATGCTCTTATTGATAATAAGATGTGGGAGTTGGTGCCCTGTCCATATAGTATTAATGTTATCAGGTTTATGTGGATTTTTGCTCATAAGGAGAATTCAGATGGGTCCTTTGCTCGACATAAGGCGCGACTTGTTGGTGATGGTAAGACTCAGCAGGTTGGGATAGATTGTGGTGAGACGTTTAGTCCGGTGGTCAAACTGGCTACCATTCGCACTGTGCTAAGCTTGGCTCTTTCAAAGACTTGGCCAATTCATCAGTTGGATGTCAAGAATGCTTTCCTATATGGGGATCTCAAGGAAACAGTCTTTATGCATCAGCCGTTGGGTTTCAGGGATCCAAACCGCCCTCATCATGTTTGTTTGTTGAAGAAGTCCTTATATGGGCTTAAGCAGTCTCCAAGGGCCTGGTACACGAGGTTTGCTGACTTTGTCTCAACTATTGGGTTCACTCATAGCAGGTCAGACAATTCCTTGTTCATCTACCGCCGTGGTTCGTCCTTGACCTACATTCTGTTGTATGTGGATGATATCATCTTGACTGCCTCATCCGATGCTTTGCGCCAGTCTATCATGGCCATGCTCAGTTCTGAATTTGCTATGAAAGACTTAGGGCCTTTGAGTTATATTTTGGGGATTGCCGTCAAGCGTCATTCATGTGGCTTGTTTTTGTCTCAACGAAAGTATGCTGCTGAGATCATAGAGAGGGCTGGGATGTCATCCTGTAAGTCCATTTCCACGCCAGTTGATGCAAACCCAAAGCTAAGTGCCGCAGCAGGTGCACCATACGAGGACCCGACCCGCTATCGCAGTCTGGCAGGGGCCCTCCAGTATCTTACCTTTACCAGACCGGATATTACATATGCGGTTCAGCAGGTGTGTTTATTCATGCATGATCCCAGGGTTGAGCACATGAATGCAATCAAACGCATCATTCGGTATCTTCAGGGGACACTGGACTATGGGTTGCACTTGTATCCTTCGTCTACATCCACACTTGTCTCTTACACGGATGCTGATTGGGGTGGTTGTCCCGACACCAGACGGTCGACGTCTGGCTACTGTATGTTCCTC
This sequence comes from Anisodus acutangulus, assembly GCA_029783415.1. Classification (NCBI taxonomy): domain Eukaryota; kingdom Viridiplantae; phylum Streptophyta; class Magnoliopsida; order Solanales; family Solanaceae; genus Anisodus; species Anisodus acutangulus. Next base: position 3,218,922 of record CM056510.1, on the reverse strand, counting down.
GGTAACAACTTGGTCTCCTGGTCGGCAAAGCGTCAGGCAACTCTATCACGCTCAAGTGCAGAGGCAGAATACCGAGGGGTTGCAAATGTGGTTTCCGAATCGTGTTGGCTACGTAATCTTCATTGTCCCATTCAGAAGGCAATCTTGGTATATTGCGATAACATTAGTGCCATCTACCTTTCAGGTAACCCTGTTCAACACCAACGCACTAAGCATATCGAAATGGACATTCACTTTGTCCATGAAAAGGTTGCAAAGGGTCACGTTCGTGTATGCCATGTCCCGTCTCGTTATCAAATTGCTGACATCTTTACAAATGGTCTCCCAGCGGTTCTCTTTGAAGATTTTAGGGACAGTCTCAGCGTTCGAAAACCGTCCGCTATGACTGCGGGGGTGTGTTAAACAAAGGTAATATACCTGTGATATACATTGAATATACATCAGTATATATCACAGGTATACAAACAACAACAAAGCAGTGGGCATCCCACTGCTTAGTGGGCAGTGGCCCAAATGGTCCAGCAGTCCAGCAGGCCCATCACGGCAATGAGCAGCAAAGCAGTGGGATCCAGCAGTCTTGGGCCTAGGCAGTGGGCCTCTCGGCCAGATCTGCAAATCCAAGTAACAATAGGATATTGTATATATGGTATATATATTTGTAGTATATTGTAATGAAAAGGATACCTTAATTAGTATTATACACCTACCATAATTGTATAGTTAGAATTATGGTAGAATAAGGATTTAGAAGTAGAATAGGAAAAGGATTTTCCTATTATGGAAATATGTAACTTGTATATATATCTATTCAATCAATGAAAATAATCCAGGGGATTATTTCTTTCAATGACATTTATGAGACCTAGTAAAATTAAAAATCCCTCACACAAAAATTAAGTTAAATACGACGATAGATAGCAAGAATATCACCCGTGCCTCCCACCATTTAGGCATAGTAACATACTGGACCAAGGACATGAGTTTGTTGTGCTAAAGCCAAGACCCATATTGTGAGAAAAGGTGACCTATCTCTTTAAAATATGGGATGTTAATATGAAATGTTAAATGACTCACTTTGTTGTGCCAAAGCCAAGGGTGGGAACTTCAAGTTTCAAAAAATAGGAACGCATTAACACATCTTCGAAAATTTTGTCAACAAGGCTAATACTTTGTTGTGCCAACAATGTTAAATGACTCACTTTGTTGACCCCTCCAGTCTTTCCTGGAAACTTTCTTAGTGCATTGTTACATTTCTATATTATGAAATGGTGGGTATAACTTAACTTAGCCTTATACTTTGTTGTGTCAAAGTCAAGACTATGAGACTAAGAGGCAAAAAAGATCATCAAGAGTTATATATGATATAAATGGAAAATGGTTCTTTACCTATTGTTCATCAAGATTTGTTGTGCCAAAGAAAAGGTCTTGATGAAACCAATGGGATCTTGATGCCCGCTAGGAAGCCTTCCAACAGGGTTTGTCATTCTCATAAGAGCGTAATGAGGAATGAGAAAAATTAGTGGGAGAACTATATTAAATAAAATCTTATCTAATATAGATTTTTATCATACAATGAATGTTCGTTTATATGTTGTCCAAATTTATGTAGCTTTACTACAAAAATAGCATCTTCTGTATCACTTCGTGATTTAATGAATTTGAATAAGTTGACTAGGCCCAACTATGTGAAAGTTAATGGAGCTTGTCACTATGGTGGGAAGGAAGGTCATTGGATGAGGAACTGCAAAGCCTATCTTTAAAGCAAGAAGAAGGATGCAAATGTTGCTTCTTCCTCGGATATTTTTATGATCAAATTTAATCTATCTTTAAATCATTATACTTCCTTAGGGGTATTGGATACCGTATGTGATTCTCATATATGTAATTCTTTACAAGTGTTTAGCAGAATAGAAAACTGGCTAAAGGTCAAGTGGAGCTTCGAGCTGCCAATGGTACAAAAGTTGTTGCCTTATCTATAGAAAATGTCCATTTTTGTTGCCTTCTGGAAAGTTTGTAGAATTAAATAATGTTTACTATGTACCAGAATATGTGAAATATATTATATCAGTTTCCGTGTTACTGACAAGGTTATGATTTGGATGTTAAAAACAATAGTTGCTTATTGTATTAATCTGTTGTATTTTATGGCAATTGTTTTACATAAGATGATGTTTTATTCTTGGATGTTATGAGTGGCACTAAAAATATTAATCATATTAATACTAAATGAAAAAGAGATAATGTTATCCCACTTACCTTTGGCATTTCCGCTTGGGTCATGTCAATGAGACAAGAATTAATGAGTTGTATAAGGAGGATTATTTGGACCCTTTTGTTTACACACCTTATACAACTTGTGAATCATGTCTTATGGGCAAGATGAACAAATCTCCTTTCCTTGGACATGAAGAAAGGGCAAGTGAATTATTATACCTTAGACATTCAGATGTATGTGAACCTATAACAACTAGAGGAGGGTATTCCTATTTTTGACTTTCACAGATGATAATTCTAGGTATGGATATATGTATCTTATGAAACACAAATCTGAAACCTTTGAAAAGTTGAAGAAATACCGAAGTGAGGTTGAGAAACAAAATGGAAAAGGAATTAAAACTCTTAGATCATATTGAGGAGGATAATACTTAACTAGTGTTTTCTCGACTAGCTAAATTCTCTCACAATGGATACCTCCAGGTACCCCTCAACTTAATAGAGTAACCGGAAGGAGGAATCATACCTTATTGGATATGGTACGATCCATGATGACTTTTACCAACCTTCTAATATCATTCTGGGGATAAGCCTTAGAATGTACCACCTATATATTGAATAGGGTTCTCACAAAATCTGTTTCAACCACACCATATGAGATATGGACAGGATGAAAACCAAGTCTTAAACATGTTAAGATCAGGGGGATGTCCTGCTTATGTAAAAAGGCTTGAATCAAATAAACTTGCTCCCAAATCAGATAGATGTATATTCATGGACTATCCAAAAGAAACAAAGGGATACTATTTCTACCACCCTACTGAACAAAATGTGTTTGTTGATAGACATGTTAATTTCTTGGAAAAGTAGTTCATCCTTGAAAAGGCTAGTGGGAGGGAAATTGAATTGCATGAGATCCAACGCCAATAATTTACATATAAGACTTTGATCCAAGAAGAGGTCCAAGGGTCACAAGTTGACACTCAAAAGGGCTATGAAATAATTCAAATCCTTGAAGGTCACAAAGGGACCATAGGCAACCAAAAAGGTACTGCGGGCTTGTTGTTGAAAATTACAAAGAAACAGATATCACTAAGAATGATGATCCCTCGACCTATGATGAGGAAATAAAGAGTACCGAATCTGAAAAAGGGCTTGAGGCATTGAAATCAGAGATGGACTCCATGTAAGTGAATCACTTGATTGATCCTCCTGAGGGTGTGACACCGTTAAGATGCAAAAGGGTATTCAAGAGAAAATTGGAGTTGATGGCAAGGTGGAAACCTATAATTCCTGGCTTGTAGCAAAGGGCTATAGGCATCTACAAGCAATAGATAATGAAAAAATATTTTCTCCTGTAGCTATGCTCAAATCTACTCGGATCATGCTTGATATAGCTATATATCACGATTATGAAATATGGAAAATAGAAGTTAAGACTACTTTCATTAATGGAAACCTTGAGGAAGAAGTTTATATGGTCTAACCTGAGGGTTTTGTCATTAGTGGCAAGACAAATCAAGTATGCGAGCTACAAGATTTATTTATGGTTTAAATCAAGCATTAAGGAGTTGGAATATCTGATTTAATGAAACAATAAAGTCATATGGATTTGATATAAATCCATATGACCCTTGTATATATAAGTGGGCTAGTGGGAGCGTGATAATATTTTTGGTACTATACATGGATGATATTCTGTTAATAGGAAGTAACATCCCAGTGCTTCAAAAGGTCAAAACTTGGATTTCACAAAAATTCTGCATGAAGGACTTGGGGAAGCATTATTCTTCTTAGGAATGAGGGTCTATAGGGATAGATCAAAAATGATGTTAGACTTGTCTCAGTAGAGGTACATAGACATTTTGCTGAATTGGTTCAGCATGGCAGAAAGTAAGAGATGGTACTTGCCTTCTACACACGACATTCATCTCTCCAAGACAGTATCCCCAAAGACATATGAGGAGAGACCGAGGACGAGTAAGATTCATTATGCTTCAACTGTATGATCTATCATTTATGACATGCTATGTACTATATCTGATATTTCTTTTTCCCTTGGAGTAGTAAGTAGATTTTAGGCTAACCCCGTTAAGGAGTACCAGAAAGTAGTAAAGAAAATCTTAAAGTACTTGAGAATAACTAAAGATGCTTTTCTCATCTACGGGGGTGGTTCAGAATTAAAACTTGAAGGATATACAGATTCAAGTTTTCAATCTGACTCAGATGATAGCCAAACCATGTCAGGATTTGTTTTATCCCAAATAGAGGTGCAGTTAGCTAGAGGAGCATTTAGAAACTGACAGTAGCCGACTCAACAACTCAGGCAGAATATATTGGTGCAAGTGAAGCCGCTAAGGAAGCAGTCTGGATGAAAAAGTTCATTAGTGAGCGTGGAGTAGTTCCTAGTATAACACTATCACTTTTCCTTTATTGTAGAAATACTGGGGCAGTTGCTCAAGCAAAGGAACCAAGGTCTCACCAGAAGTCCAAGCATATTTTAAGACACTTCCATCTTTTGAGAGGGATCGTTGGATGTGGCGATATGACTCTTGTGAGAGTTGACACCATGAACAACATTTCAGACCCATTCACTAAGGCTTTGTCATAATAGCAGTTTGACAATCATCTAGAATGCATGGGCATTCAGTACAAGGGTGATTGGCTTAGTGCAAGAGGGAGATTGTTGGAAATATGCCCACAAGACAATCACATAGAGATGTGATAGGGATATTTCTGTAACAAATATTATCATTGTATGTATAATTGAAATAAAGGAAAGCTTCATCAGCTTATTGAGGTCTATCTTGCATTGCACTTATATAGATGTATCTAGTTTCTTACCGTGCCACACTATAGTCGGTTGGGCAGATACTTATATGTGCATACCACTGATCAGTTGGGCAGATATTACCGCGTCCTATATAGCCAGGCAGTTTATGATGATATGCCCCCATAAAGAGGCTTGATACTATATTATATGGCCCCATAGAGAGACTTGATTTTACTTTCACGCATATAGTCATGGTTATATCAGTTATATGCCCTCATCGGCCTTTTTATGAGTTGCAGGTTAATTCCTACATCCTTCTCTTTTATTAAATTCTTATACATGTTTACCTGCCTTATATATTCAGTACATCTTTCGTACTGGCGTCCATTTTGTTAGGGGACAATGTGTTTCATGCCCGCAGGTGTAGATAGATGATTTGACGAGCCTTCTTGGTAGGGTCACTATTTAGCTTGAGTTGGAGCACTCCTCTTCTTTTGAAGTTGCTGTCTGAGTTTTGGATATGCATTTATGTACATATTTTTGGTATTACGGGGCCCTGTCCCGACCTAGTTGTTTGTTATATGACTCTTAGAGGCTTATAGACTAGCGGGTTATGTATTGTCATTTTGTATGGCCTTGTCAGCCTTCTTGTTATTCTGATATTACTATTGCTATGGCCTTGTCGGCCTTCTGATGTTAGCAGTGGCCTTGTCAGCCTTACGGTATATATACACATGTTGGTTTGTGGTCACTTATTCAGGTTATTATTTTCAATCTCTCTTGTGATAGTCATTCTGAGGCCTTATCGGCCCATACAGTTATATATATTCGCGCTATAATATACAGGTGGTACGCTCAGACCGTTCCGACGCCGGATGCCAGCCACACACCCCGAAGCTGGGGTTTGACAAATATGAAAGGTTGTACGGACATGAAATACTTCTACCATAAGTGCATTCGTTATGAGTGCCTAGCTACAGAAGAAAAACAATTGTTGGCCCTCTCAAGCAAGTTTGTGTGACATAACTTCGATTTCAAAAGTGGTATGTTGAGAACATAGGTTCTAGATGTTATGAAGGGATGGATCGATTGTCACCTACTAACTACCACACAAAAGTAAATACCGTAGTATCGACGCATGCAGAAGGATCACCGAGATCGCTGGTGCAAAAGGAAATAGAAATTCACTACCAAATAGTCAGAAAGAACGGAACGACTCAACTTCATATATATATATATATATATATATATATATATATATATGTATATATCATAATATGGACGAAATTAGCACGCAATAGTATCTTAAGAAAGTCTCGAATTAATAGAAAGGTTTTCTTGCAATATCTAATGCGTGTAGGGCAAATAAGTTAAGATATGCCCTCACCATATGTGATATTGTGCGTGTTTTCTCTCATTTAAAATGTTATCTCAGTTATAATATCCTTATCGTTATGTTTTGTTTATACTCATGCCCTTCGATTTAACAAAAATATATTGTATGACATATTTGTTCAGTTTCGCATAGTATATGGACATATTTAATCTATTCAAATTTTTGAATATTATGGCATAAAAATAACAATATGGCACAAAATATCATTGCATTTCAAAACACAATAAACATTTGCAATTACAATCCATCCACCATTACATTACATCTAAATTATACAACTAAAAGATCAAATGTGATTACATCCATATTTTAAAGATCATTTTCACTAATAAAAGCATTATTTTTACTTTTCAAAAGATTGTTTTCACTAATGATCATAACCAGTATTTTAAATGGCGGGGGCGTGAGGCGAGATGCTTTACTTATCACAGGGCGAGGCGTAAGTCCCAAGGCATGGGGCGTAAGCCCCATGAATCTTAAATTTTTTAATTTATAATGTAGTAAAATAATATATTAACATAAAAAATAAAAAATAAAAAATATAAATTAATAGTTTAGAAAAATTAAATACATGATTAAAGAAACTCATAGAAAACAAAACTTCTAACATGATTTTACAAGTATAAATAATGCACTGATATAAAAGTTATTATGAGATGCAATCAACTCTAACAACTTAACTTTCAAATAATAAAAAAATCACAATTTTTAAAAATATATTACTATTATACTATGCAGTTTACCTCCATAAAAAAATTATCAATAAAATTTATCAGTATTATAACTAAAACATCGCTCTTTCATGAATTAAACAAAATTACTTTCAAATAGAGAATTAATAAAATATGATAATTTTGAGACATGGGACAAAACATGAAGACCAATGACAAGTGAAAATGTAAAATTCGGATATGTATTTTTTTTAAATGTTAACTGATAATCACCCTCACAATGTTCTCAAATAATAAATATACAACTTGTTATTTGAGTTACTCTCAATCTCCTTATTTCTATAAATGAAAACAACTATTAAGCATCATTAATTTATTAAAGAATTACGAGGGTCAACAATGTTAATTATGAATTTTGACACATAATTTGTGCAAGAACTATTAGGCGAGCTCCGAGCGTTGGGCGTTTGGCGTGCTTAGGACGTACGGTCGGGGTTTAGGGCGTAAGCCTCACAGAACTAAGCCTTGAGACGTTTTGCTAGTGCCCCGCCCCGGGGCGAGCCCCGAAGCGAGTCCCAAAACTGCATTTTAAAACACTAATCATAACATCATTTTTATTTTCAATTTTGTTGATAACCTGGATAGTTTCTGCTGAATTTTTTTTGTCTTCCCAATCTCTATCTACACGATAATGCATGCAACAAAAATCAAAAGGGAAGAGATCTCCGCAACACAACATAAACATAAACATAACAAAAATCACAGATTTACCACAAAACAAAAATAATCACAAAGAAAAAGAGATAACTTACATCAGACTTATAAAACCTAAAAAACGTCTCTCACAGTGCTGAAATTTTAATAATAATAACAGCAAAAATATTACATTTTAAGCATTTATACAGTTTCTTACATAAATTCAATGTGGTATGTCCCTTTCGTGATTTCCACGCATGACAGAAATTTAGTAGACTTATTTGAAGTCCATGATGTGAGTGGAGTACAACAACTCCACATCCATATACCCTTCCATGACTATTTGGAGAACTCGAAGCTTCCGACAAAATAAGCAAGTGAAAGAATAAGAGAGCAAAGTGTGGAGTAGCACTATAAGTATGAAGTTTCAAAATGTAGTACCAAAAAAAATATTGGCTAACATAAAATGGACTACAAAAAAAATCTGAGAACTATTGGTACAATATGTAATTCAATATTTTCAATGGATCAAATATGGGCTATACTATGCGAAACGTAACAAATGTGCCCTCCAATTTTTTTTCCAGATTTCTGTTAAATTGAGGGCACGAGTTTAAGCAAAACACAACCGTAAGGGCATAACTGAGACACTGTTTAAAATGAGGACAAACGTGCGCAATATCATATAGGCTAAGGGCAGATCTGACCCATTTTCGTAAGGTAAATTATGTATCAAGCCTTTAGATTATTTTGGTAACCTAGTGTAAAGACTTAAATGATATAATCTTAATAAAAATATGTTAAAAAGATCTAATTGCAATTAGAGCCGTCGGTATGGGCTTGGCCCGCTGGTGTGATCTAGCTCAGCCCGTGATTTAATGGGGTTTGACTATAATTTTTAGAGTCCATTAAAAAATGAGCCTTTTTAATCCGATCCAAATAAATTTGCCGGCCCATGAGACTTGAGCGAGGCGGGCTGGACTAGCTTGTGGGCAAAATAAAAATATTTAATTAAAAATATATAAATAAAAATGAATTAGAGTATGACAATTCGCACAAATGCCCTTTTTTCGGGGGTGGTCTTTAATTTTGTCCCTCAAAGTGGTCTTCGCCTAAAATTCGTGAGTTCTGGGTTCGAACCCCAGCACAGTCAAAAATTTTAAAAAAAATTACAAGTAGAGTTTGAATTTCGCAAGAAATAATTTGCCTTCATGCATAAGATAAACTTTGCCTTATGCATGTAGGAAAACTATGTCTTGCGAAATACAAACTCTGTCTTGTGAATTCTTTTTTAATTTTTGACTGAGCGGGGGTTCGAACCTGGGACATCAGGTATTTTCAACCCCCTTTTTAAGCGAAGCGCAAAAATTAAAGACCTACTACAACAACAACAACAACATACCCAGTGAAATGCGACAACGTGAGGTCTGGAGAGGGTAGAGTGTACGTAGACCTTACCTCTACCTTGGTAAGTAAAAAGGTTACTTCCGAAAAACGCTTGGCTCAAGAAAAGCATAAGCACAAGTGAAAGCAAGAGAAACGGTCAGACCCAGACAAGAAATTTAAAGCCGTATGAAAATGAGAGTAACACAAGCGAACATGCCATGATAAAGAATTCTTGTAAAAAGAAGCAGTAACTAGCGCAAGTAAATAAGATAAATAAAGTACATGAAATAACATACAACTACGAAAATCAAAGGACAGGGAACTATAAATCAATACTGCGCCTACTAGTATGATAGGCTAAGTAGAGCTACAATAATGACCCCTACAACTACCAGTATGTAAGCGTAAGTAGGACTATGATCAACTACCTACTACCCTAATCTGTGTCCTCCACAACCCCTATCTAAGGTCATGTCCTTAGTAAGTTGCACCTACGCCATATCCCATCTAACCACCTCTCCCAAATACTTCTTCATCCTACCTCTACCCCTCATGAACCCATTCATAGCCAACCTCTCACACCTCCGCACTGGGGCATTTGTGCCCCTCCTCTGCACATGCCCAAACCATCTCAACCTCGCTTCCCGCATCTTATCCTCCACCGAGGCCACTCCCACTCTGTCCTAGATATCATCATTTCTAATCATGTCCCTCCTTGTATGCCCACACATCCATCTCAGCATCCTCATTTCCACAACTTTCATATTTTGGATGTGCAAAGCCTTAACTGGCCAACACTCCATCCCATACAACATAGTCGGTCTAACCACCACCCTATAGAACTTGCCTTTACGTTTTGGTGGCACATTTTTATCGTATAAGACTCTAGATGCGAGCCTTCATTTCATCCACCCTACACCAATATGATGTGTGACATCGTCATCAATCTCTCCATTCCTTTTGATAATAGACTTGAGATACTTGAAACTTCATTTATTTGGAATGACCTGAGTATTGAGCCTTACCTCCACGCATGTCTCATGGTCACTCCTGTTACTGAACTTGTACAACAAGTATATTGTCTTGGTCCTACTCAACCTGAACCCTTTAAACTCCAGAGTCTGTCTCCAAACCTCTAGCTTAGCTTTCACTCTGCTGCGAGTCTCCTCAATCAGTACTATGTCATCTGCGAAAAACATACACCATGGCACCCCCCCCATTGAATTTGTCGCATCAGTCCATCTATCACCAATGAAAATAAGAATGGGCTAAGAGTTGATCCTTGGTGCAACCCCATCATCACTGGAAAGTGCTCTGAGTCTCCACCTACTGTCTATACCCTGGTCTTGACTCCATCATACATATCCATGATCGTCCTAGTGTACGTCATAGGTACACCTCTAACCTCCAAACATATCCATAGAACCTCCCTAGGGACTTTGTCGTATGCCTTCTCAAGGTTGATAAAAATCATATGTAAGTCCATCTTCCTCTCCCTATACTGCTCAACCAACCTCCTAATATGATGAATGGCTTTTGTAGTCAAATGCCCCAGCATGAATCCAAACTAGTTCTCAGAAATAAACACGCCTCTTCTCAACCTCATCTCCATGACCATTTCCCAAACTTTCATAGTGTGGCTTAGCAACTTGATACCCGATAGTTGTTGCAATTTTGGATGTGACCTTTGTTCTTGTACAAAGGAATCATTGTACTCCACCTTCATTCTTCAGGAATTCTTGTCGTCTTAAAAAGGACATTAAACAACTCAGTCAGCCACTCCAAACCTGCCCTGCCGCACTCTTTTGAAATTCAACTGGGATCTTATCAGGCTCGGTCGCTCGTCCCCTGCGGATCCTGCGAACAACACCCTTAACCTCCTCAACCTTAATATTTCTACAATAACTAAAATCTCGGTACCTTCCGGATTGCTCCAGATCTCCCAGCACAATGTCTTTATCTCCTTCTTCGTTCAAGAGTTTATGGAAGTAAGACTGTCACTTCCGTCTAATAAGCCCGTCCTCCACCAGTACTTTGTCATCCTCGTCTTTGATTCACCTCACGTGATTCAAGTCACGGGTCCTCCTCTTCCTCGCCTTGGATAGTCTGTATAACTTCTTATCCCCATTTCCCCCTCTAATTCCACATACATGCGTTCAAAAGCCAGCGTTTTCACCGTTGTAACCGCTAGTTTTGCCTCATTTCTCTCCATTTTATATAATTCCCTATTTGTCCACTTCTCCACCTCATCCTTTCTTTCTATCAATTTCGGATATGCCACTTTCTTTGCTTCCACCTTCTCTTGAACTTTACCATTCCACCACTAGTCTCATCGATGCCCACCACAACTACCCCGCGAGACCCCTAGCACTTCTCTAGCTACCTCCCAAATGAAACTGGCCATCCTATCCGACATACCGGTCACATCCCCACTACTCCTCTAAGCCTCTTGGCCATCAACCTCTCCCCCACCTCCTGTGCACTAGCCATGGTCAAACTCCCACATTTGATTATTGGCCTGTCATCCACAATCCTCCTATTCTTCTCCATCTTGATCTCCAAATCCATCACCAAAAACTTATGTCAGGTTGTAAGATACTCACTCGGAATAACATCGCAGTCTTTACAAAGACCATTATCAACCTTCCTAAGGAGCAAAAAGTCTATCTGAGTCTTAGCCACTGAACTACGGAAAGTCACCAAGTGCTCTTCCTTCTTCAGGAACCTCTAATTGGCTATCACTATCTCAAAAGCTTTAGCAAACTTCAAAAGTGAGATGTCACCCCGTTCCTGTCCCCGAGGCCAAAGCCTCCATGCACGTCATCATAGCCCCCAAGAAGTGACCCCATATGTCCATTGAAATCCCCTCCTACAAATAACTTCTCAGTGGGTGGTATATCTCTCATCACCTCGTCCAAATCCTCCCAAAAGTACCCCTTCTCCTCCTCGTCCAGCTCGTCTACGGCGCGTAAGCACTAATAATATTCATTGTGAATCCTCCAACTACCAACTTAATCGCCATCATCCTGTCATTTACCCTCCGAATCTCTACCACCTGATCCCTTAGCTCGTTGTCTACTAAAATGCCTACCTTATTCCTATACCTCGACCTACCCGAGAACCATAACTTATACCCGTCCATAGCCTTAGCCTTGGGTCCTACCCATTTGGTCTCCTGAACACATGATATATTAATCCTCCTCTTCTTAAGAATCTTAACTAGCTCTATGGACTTCCCCGTTAAAGTCTCAAATCTCCTTTACCCCACTTACCCCTCTAACCCTTGCCCACGTCCCCGATCGAGAACATGATCCTAGTCTACCATCATTCACCAAAGCCACTAGAGTAAAAATACTAATCAAAGGTTAACACTAACACACACGGGAACCAATACTAAAGCACAAGTTAGCAAGAATCTAACGGTAAGTCAGGCTACTACAGATCGGAATGATAAACAAAAGACAACAATGTAATGTCAAGATTCAGCAAAGCACTAGAATTTCTATCAATGTATAACAAACCTAGCAAACAGGATTTTAATACAAATCTTCTAAGAAAGAACTCTAAGAAAAAATCAGATTGCTAACTAACAAGTTCTACTACATAAAATCAAATCCGATAAACAGAGATAAAAATTGATGCGATTTCAGAGAGGTCAAATTATGGTGGCACAAGATCTAGAATCTTCTTGCCATATACAAAAGACCTAGAAACTAGAAACTTTAACACAAATCTTTCAAGAAAGAACTCTAAGAAACAATCAAAACTCCAGAAAATCGAATTTGAAAAATAGAAAAGAAATCTAATTTGAAAAAATAGGGTTGGAAAGATAGAACCTGGAGATATCAAAGGGTTGTAAATCCTCTGAAGCCTGGGCCCAAAAGCAGAACGAAGAAGATGAAGAAACGTCAGAGAGGAGATTAAGACAGAGTAAGATCTGATGATTGAGATAGACTAGTTCCTTTGAAGGGAAATTCGCATAAAAAGTTGTTAGAATACCTAGAATCACAAAAAGAGGAGTCAAACTCAAAGTTTATATAACCCATCATATATTCATATTGTATAGTCTAAAGGTCAAAGTAGTAAAACGCAAATACGAAGTTATACTATATTTATAAAATATGTATATAATACATTCTAAGTTTTAACCAAAGCTACAATCATATCTTACTTGAAGCCAAACCTGAATTATAAACCATCAAACTTGTACTAACACCAACAAAATAATAAGAGATAACATATGCATCTAAAATTATATTAAAACAAAAAATCCAATACAAAAATTCCATATGTAATGAACATTATTAATAATTGAAAGTATTGAATATGTCGTATTTAATAAGTATTATTGCGTAAATTTAATTTTAGTTTAAGACACAATCAATGCAAATGTAATATTATATTGAAAATATTTACATGAGTATTTTTAGTTTCAAATAAATTTCAAAGCCCTCGTATGCTAGCCCGTCTGGGTTAGCCTGTATTGACATCTCTAATTGCAATTTTGAAATTTTTAGCCAACTCATGTGACTGTAATCTTAAAAGAATTTTTCTACAACAAATATTTTGTTGATGAAAGGGATAGCGTCCCAAAAGGGAAAAAAAAAAAGAGTAGCAGGAGAAATTGTGGAATAATTAACAAATAAAACATTAAAATTTAACTTTAAAATAAAATTACTTAGTATAATTATCACTATTCTTACATATCCCTTCAACAGTTGGAGTGGTTGCTTCCCTCCTTTACACCCAATTATATGTTAGACTAAATAGTTACTTGACCAGATAAAAACCAAAACTGCATATTTACACTCAAAATTGCATATCATATCATTTACGCAGAAATCAAATTCCACAAAATTCCAAGGTGGCTTTCCAAACACGCCTCGAGCAATGAAGAGCATTCTAGAGAAAGATTGAATGTATACTCCCTCCGGTTCAAAAACTAAACCTTATTTTTTTGTCCAGTATCCAAATTAAGAAAGAATTAATCTTATTTTTTCAGATTTATCATTTATAAGTAAGTGCTAAGTGACCAAATTGAGCCAGCATATGGTATGAAATAACAATCACTTTACTAGTAGTCAAGTAAGAGCAAATATAGCATTAATCTTCTTATACATAACCTCTCAACATTTCATATATCAAACTTGTAACGAACATAAAGAACCTACATGTGCTAAAAGGGGAGGTAGAAACTAAAGACTTGTCTTTTTCTTGATATGACCCAAAAACAATTGCAGAACAAAAACAAAATTTAAGGTATCTACAGGATTCTAGTGGAGCGGTTTTAACTCCATAACATCTTCCTTACAACTACTGACTTGATAGATACCATAACCTGAAATTACTTACTAGCATTCCTATGCCGATTGGCTCAGAAAGTAAACACAACCCTACAACATATAGCATTCAAAGCTGAATCTCTCTACCAAATACCCAGCTGAAAGGAACAGGAGCCTTCTGCTTGGCCCTGCCTTGTGCCCTCTCCTCCAATTTTCTAATACGCAGAGCCAGACCACATACATAATCTTGCGCTTTGTGTCCTTCGCCAGAAAGACCAGTCAATTTCTCTATTTCCCATCTTCCCACCAGAAATTCAAGAATATCTGCATAATCTTTCGCAGTGTATACACCAAGGCGTTGAGCTACAGCAGAGAAGTGATCGAAGAGGTTGTCGTCCCGGCCATCATACATCAGATGAGCTGGCATTGAGATTTTCTTCCTCATCATGTCAGCGACAGCCAATATAGTGCCATCTGGGTCAACTTCAAACAGCTTCTCCACAATCTTGGTATATGCAGTCTCATGGCGCTTCTCATCTGCAGCAATTATGCCACATACCTGTGCTAGTTTCATGTCCCCCTGCTCCTTAGCATGCCGAGCTGTATTTCCATGAGAAATGAAGGTAGCCCTCTCTTGGAAGGAAGTGTAGATAAAACCCAGATACGGGTTGTTTTCCGTGCGAGGATCCTAAAAGTTAAGCATCAAATGCATGAAAAAAGATCAACTTAAAAAAGCGCACCTTGAGGGAAAGTCTTAGCGAAAAAGAGATGATTATATAACAATTCCATCTCATGTTTTCTGCATATCAACAGTTAGAAACATGCTGCTATAAATAAAAGAGTTGGTACTTCAAACCCCCCATAAACTATTCATGTTTTGTTAGTTTAATCTTAAACTATGGGGTGTTGCCGTTACCCCCGAACTATAACATTTTCTATCTAAAATCCCTCTGCAGCGCCAAGGCATGGACAGTGGCTTTAGATAGGAAAGGTTATAGTTTAGGGGGGTAACAGCAACAACACATAGTTTAAGTATTAAACTAATAAAACATCGATAGTTTAGAGGGCTTTTGAGGTATTAATTCTTAAATAAAATGCCAACATGTTAATCATGTACCTCAAATCTCTAAATGCAATATTTAGTCAACATGAAGCTCAGATTAATCGCAGCACAAAGTTAATGCCACTGACAAGAAAGTTATCTTTGTGTCAACTCTCCAAACAACAGACAAGGCAATACAATTGGTTAGATAGGCAAACTACTGTGCAAATAGAGGGGATTTCGGGATGTAGGCAAATTTTTTCTTCATGATCTAGCGATACATAAATATGTACTGCATAATAAAATAATCATCTCTGCGTTAACAAGTCTTTGAGGTGGGGGAATGGATAAGTAAAGGGACAGGAAGAGAAAATAATGCTCTCCTTGAATAAGATCAAGAACGAAAATTAGTATCTAAACAGAACCCACATTCAAATGCAAGCACTCTCATGAATCTCAACAGACTCAAGTCATGTAAATTTTGAATTCTGTCAAAGCTCCCGCTATGCGCGGGGTCCGGGGAAGGGTCGGACCACAAGGATCTGTTATACGTAGTCTTACCTTGCATTTCTGCAAGAGGCTGTTTCCACGAATTGAACCCATAACCTCCTGGTCACATGGAGGCAACTTTACCAGTTACTCCAAGGCTTTCCTTCTGTATGCCGAAGAGAATATGAAAAAAGAAAAGGACTAGTAATTTGAGAGCGCAAAGCATATCTGAGCTTGCCAAATGTACTATCAGAACCTTTTCTCAGTATATAACACAACAAATTCTCTAATACCAATAGTTTTACCAAATCTGAGAATCTTTTAACTGTGTGAGATACGGCTCATCTATGTGCAGGCTCATTCAGACAGACACAGATACCACAGACACTCTGAAAGAGAGCTACTATCATATCAGTTTAATGATTAAATAACTACGCCAGAGAAGTCTCTATAATTTTTACCAATAAATCTCCAAGATGTTTTGAAAGCTTAAAAGTAACAGCAGAATAAGGAGAAGCAAGCTCACCATCCCTGAACCAATGAGGTACTGAATTGTCTTTTCAATTTGCCTCATATCAACTCTTCCAGAAAGATATAAATATTTGTTGAGAAGGTCACCATGCCTATTTTCCTCGGCAGTCCATGCCCTCGTCCAAATAGCCCAAGGAGTTAGGCTGGCACCAGTTTCATCGCGAACACCATCTAGGGTGTTGAGCATTGTCTGATAAGTTGGAAGAGCCTCCTCTGTGATCATGTCTCCAACTAATACAACAAAGTAGTCATCAGGAATTTCCTTGCACCTCTCCCTCAGCTCCTTGACCTGCTCATCAAATTCTTCTGAGGCAGGATCAGGAAGAAAGTCACTGGCCTGCCAACACTTCTCGACAGGCTTTAGATGCACCAAGATATTATTCTCAGCCCAATCATGCAGGGAATCAAAGATTTCACGCTTCTCTGGCGGCATGGAATGTGTAACTTGAACATGCATCTCTCGTGGAGGACTGAATGGCTTCTTCAAGTTTCCACCTTCCCTACAATTAGCAGAAGCAGAAATACAAATATGCCCTTTTGAAAAGAGGATGAGCTACAACAGAAAATTAACAGTCCGAGTTTAGTTTAAGAAAAATGATTATTTGGTCCCAAGAAGTAAAAACACTAGTCAGGAATAAAGCAATGGATGAAGCCATCAGTTCTCCCTTGTTCTTTTTTTTGGAGAAAACAATTCCCCCTTACTTTGTCACTTACCCTTTTACCATTGTTATTCAAGTAGTTATTTCCCCAAAGCAGGTCTGGAGGTGTGATCAAACATTCATATATGAAGCAAAGACTCTCTACCCAATCCAACTTTTCCGACATCTGTCCAACCTATTTGTAAAGTATATTGACAGAACCAGTTCTAATTCTGACAGTTAGTCCGTACAATTATAATCTTCCAACCAATGCGTGCATTATCAATTTAAATCACACAGCAGGAAAAAAGCAATACGACCCTTAATAATGACTAAGCTAGTGGCGATAAAAGATAATAGGAAAAAATCAGTAAAGTAATTTCAAGTCAGGGGCGGATGTAGTGGAGAAGTTATGGGTTCATGCATATCCAATAGCTTTAGCTCAGACTTTGTATACGTGTTACTAAAATCCACTAAATAAGTATCGATAATAGATTGTGAACCTAGAAAATGAAATGTTTTTTATGACAGTGGTGACCGGGCCAGCTTGCATGCACCTGGACTATTCCACTAGGCATGGGTGGATTTACTATAGAAATTGTGGTGCACGTTAACCCATGGTCTCTCCGCCAAATTAGATATTCTATGTATATATTTTCTAGAATTGAGCTAATATTATCTGTTGGCACTCATGCTCCAAAAGGGTTTAATGGTGCACTTGGTTGAATGTTAAGTTATTTATCCAAAGGAATAGGGGTCAATTCCCACTAAATACATTTTTTACTTACTTTATTTGGTGTAAATACATTTTTCTCTTACTTTATTTGGTGTACCATGTTCTACAAATCCTATATCCGCCTCCGCTACTAGGTACCTTCTACCTTCCACCAGCACAAGTAACTTTGCCCTCTTATGCAAATGGGAAAAAACAACTATTGCTTTTTTACCTACTGTAGGTCATTATCTTTATGTGTATGTTGCGCCATTTGTCTTGTAGCTTGATTTTTTTGTTGTCTTATTTTTCCTGCAACCCTGCATTGACTACGTTCCTTTTGAGCCGAGGGTCTATCGGAAACAACCTCTCTACACCCCGCAAAGGTAGAGGTAAGATCTGCGTATATTCTACCCTCCCCAGACCCACTTGTGGGATTACACTGGGTATGTTGTTGAATCCATAAAGTTCAAATCCTGAATTCACCTCTGCTACAAGTAAAGATCACATAGAAAATTCATGTATAGGCCGATGCACTAATCAAATTAGCATCAGATTTCAGTCTCTCTTTTTCTTTTTTTGTGGCGGTGCGGCTATGACTCAACCGCTAAGCTATCCACTTGGTGTCACATTATCTTGTTATCAAAACATGCACAAGGAGAAGACTAAATCTACTCTAGTAACACATTAAATCAAATGCACCCCGAGAGGAAGAGATTGTAAGATTGTATTAATCTTTCCTTGGGGAGTCTTAATACAATAAGGATCATATTTATACATCACTAAATATTACACAATATATGAAATGTATTCTAATTATGGTATTATGTATGTATACGTTAATACACCCCCTCAGTCGGAGCGGGTAGAGGCTGGACGCTAAGACTGGATCTGAAGTCGAAGAAGAGCTGTCTAGGAAGGTCTTTCGTGTATATATCCGCATACTGATATGAAGAAGGCACATGCAACACCTTAACATGACCAAGAGCAACCTTCTCACGAACAAAGCGTATATCCATCTCAATGTGCTTGGTTCGCTGATACTGAACCGGATTATGAGATAAATATATGGCGGATATGTTATCACAATAAACCAAAGACGCCTTACGCAAGGGACATTGCAGCTCCAAAAGAAGGTTTCGAAGCCAGCAGATCTCAGCAACAACATTAGCAACGCCTTTGTACTCTGCTTCTGCACTCGAACATGATAGGGTAGCCTGCCTCTTGGCAGACCAAGAAATGATATTATCCCCTAAGAACACACAGTGGCCGTAGGTGGAGTGTCGCGTGTCCGAACAGCCTGCCCAATCAGCATCCGTATATGATAACAATTTGGTCGGTGCTGAAGGGTATAGTGCAATCCATAATCAAGTGTGCCCTTAACATATCGAATGATACGCTTAAGGGAAGTAAAATGAGGCTCCCTGGGAGCATGCATAAATAAGCGTATCTGCTGAACAACGTAAACAATATCAGGTCTGGTGAACGTGAGATATTGTAGTGCACCTGCAAGACTCTTGTAAAGTGTGGGATCAAACACAGGATTACCATCAACAGTACTAAGCTTTGTAGAGTCAACCGGAGTGGACATTATGTTGCAGCTTGTCATTTTAGCCATGTATACTATCTCTTCCGCAAGTAACTTGCGCTGAAACAAAAACATAAAATCTGCAGATCTAGTCATTGATATCACCAAAAAATAACTCAACTTCCCTAAGTCAGTCATGGCAAATTCGGTTTTGAGCAATGTAATAATCTCATTTTTCAATAAATCAGAGGAGGCAGTAAGCACAATGTCATCCACATATAACAAGTAAGCGGTGCTATTACCTCGATGAAAAATAAAAAGAGAATTATCACACTTGCTACATACAAACCCAATCTGCATAATGTATTGTGCAAAGCGATCATACCACGCTCTAGGGGCCTGTTTCAAACCATAAAGTGACTTACGGAGACGACATACATACTGAGGAGCTGTTGGATGAACAAAGTCAGGCGGTTAGTACATGTAAACAATTTCTTTCAAATCCCATGTAGAAATGCATTCTTCATATCAAACTGATGAATCAGTCAATGCTTACCCATAGCAATACTCAGAACCGTGTGAATGGTAGCCAGTTTAACAACCGGACTGAACGTCTCACCACAGTCAATACCCTCCTGCTGATTAGTGCCATTAGCTACAAGTCTCGCCTTATACCTCTCTAAATCACCACTGTCTCTGAATTTGTGACGAAACAACCACATGCATCGGATCACATTCACCCCTTCCGATCTAGAAACCAAATCCCATGTGTGTTGTTTTGTTAAAGCATAAAATTCCCCACGAATTGCCGCATTCCAATTAGGGTCCAATTTGGCTAATTTTGAGCTTTTGGGAATTGGAGATATGGTCTGTGTAGATAGATTAAAATGGACTTTGGGTTTAAAAATTCCGTATTGGGCACGGGTTTTCATACAGTGAGTGGGGCCGTATTGGGTTGGGTATTCTAGTGAGGAGTCGGTGTCGGGTCGTTGGGAGGTGGGACGTTGTCGGGTTGTTGACCGGGTGTGTTGACAGAATGGGGTATCGGGTGGTGATAGGGTTTGGTGGTGGTATCGATCTGAGTAGAACGATGTGGGGTGGGGTAGGTGAAGTAGGGAATGGTGACGGTGGTGGGTTGGGGCCGAAGTGAAGGTGTGGTGGTGTGGATATGGCGGTCCGGGTATTGGGATTGGGATGATTTGGGGTTCTGGTGACCGGTATGGTTTCTGGGTTGGTTTGGGAGAAGGGATCGATTGCGGCATGTGTTGGTGATACGGTGGGAGTCAGTTCAGTTGACCGGTGGGAGGTCTGGAGGGTGGCCGGATGTGACGGGGAGACTGATGGTCCGGAGGGGATGACGAACGGTGATTGAACTGGAACAGAGTCACTGCCGGAGGTGGCAGTGACGGGTGTCAGTGGTGGAGACTATTGAGCTGTGGCGGTGGTACGGTGGAGTTCGGTGAGTATGATAGGGGAGATGTCGAACTCGAGAAAGGTGTAGTCCGTGTTACGAAATTTTTGGATATTTGCAAAGGGAAAAATTGCCTCGTCAAACGTAACGTGACGCGAGATGTGAATTTGACGAGTGGACACATCATAGCACAAATAGCCCCTATGATTAGGCGGGAAACGTATGAAGACACAAGGAGTGGTTCGGGGTGCTTATTTGTGAGGGACAATAGAGGTGAGATTTGGGTAGCACATGCAACCGAAAATCTGAAGGTGATCATAGGAGGGGATCCGACGGTATAAAATTTCGGTTGGGTCATGTTATGGAGAGTACTAGTTGATAAATTATTAAGAATGTATTCTATCATTTTGACTGCATAGACCCAAAAGGAGGGAGGGAGAGGCATGAAAAAGAAGCGTATGAACCATGTTATTGATGGTGCGGATGATTCGTTCGGCTTTTCCATTTTGAGGGGAGGTGTGGGGACACGAAAAATGGAAAACTATGCCATTAGTAAAACAAAAATAGTGAAACGCGAAATTATTGAACTCACGACCGTTGTCACATTGAAGCGATTTTATGTCTTTTTCAAATTGTGTTTTGACATAGACACGGAATGCAAGAAACTTGGCAGACACTTCAGACTTAAATTTAAGCGGATAGACCTAGACAAAGTGAGAAAAGTCATCTAACAAGACAAGATAAAATTTATGACTCACTGAGCTAGTAATGGGGATGTCCATAAATATGCATGAACAATGTCAAAGGGAGAATACGTAACACTTGAAGAAGACTAAAAAGGAAGGCGAACATGTTTGCCTAAAGGACAAGAAAGACACTGTTGGGAAAATATTCCATTATGACAACAAATTAAATTATTGATTCTAAGAAAATTAAAAACAAGGGCTCCTGGGTGTCCAAGTCTATTGTGCCAAGTTGACGGAGAAATTGTTGCTAAAGCGGTGGGAGGAGTGATACTAGCAGTAGACGTGGATAGGAAGGGGTAGAGATCACCCTCACTATTGCATCTCGTAAGAAGTTTTCCGGTACGGAGGTCCGTTACAGAAAATTCAATTGGATCAAAATTAATTGATACAGAATTATCGGTGGCAAATTTCCTAACAGAGATTAGGTTTTGATAATGTTAGGAGTATATAAGACGTTGTTCAGGGAGAAACGGGGATGCGGTAGTGGGGTTAGTGTGTGGCCAAACCCTTGTGGAGTATTTAAACTTCGCAGTTGAGGAAGATTACCAGAATTGTTGGTGAGGTGAGACGTGGCGCCCATATCCATATACCATGCATTATCGGGCTGCCGAGGAGTCAATGTGACGAAAGTCAGGCCCAAATTGGGTTGGGAGAGGCCTGGAGCGGACTGATGGGCTCCAGGAAATGGGGTCGGATTACTGTGGCCCATTGACTGGCCTGGAGCGGACTGGTAGAGTGCCTAAAATTGGGCCCAAAATTGATTTCCAAAGCTTGGGCTATTAGGCTGCCAGAGGTTGGACCGTGGCTGTAGCCCCCACTGCTGCTAGCAACTGCTGACTGCATGTCTCTGGGCAGCGTTGTGTCAACGCTGCCACGAATATATATATATATATATATATATATATATATATATATATATATTTGGATTGTTTTTGGTGAAGGAAGAAAAAAAAAAGACCAACGATTTTTGTTCTCGGGTAACGGAAAGCAATACAGACAGAGACATTGTGCGTCTGCCGAGAGGGGCGAAAAAGACGACACAGACAATGTAGTTAATAGTTTGTGTTGAAAAGGAAGACGAGACAATTTGTAAAGAAAAGAAACAGACAGCACGTCGTGCGGAGGACAAGACATTGTGCTTTTCTCGGGCACAGTGAGAAAGAAAGCAAAGCGGAGGTCAAAAAGTCGAGGAAGAAAAAAAACGTTCCGTCAACCAGTACGGTGAGGCTGAGGCTGCGGGTGAAAAAAATAGGGTTTTGGTTTTGGCTCTCATACCATGTAAGATTGTATTAATCTTCTCTTGTGGAGTCTTTCTCATTAATACAAATTATATATAGTGTACAACATGAAATCCTAATATGATAAGGATCATAATTATACATCACTAAATATTACACAATATATGGAATATCTAATTATGGTATTATGTATGTACACGTTAATAGAGATAAATAAATATATCTTCATTCAATCAGGAAAAAGAGAAAAAAATAAACTGACATATAAATAAATACACAAACACGAAAGATCACAGATTGCAAGATATGCCATGCATTAGCATCAACTACCACCAATCCAATTTACAAACATAAATACAATTACGATCAGAGAATACCAACAATATCCAATTTTTCAGGAGCACTAAAATCATATTTGTGGTACCCATTTCTATAAAATTGATAAAATACAAACACAAAAGTGAAACTCACACAGAAGGGGAACGAAGTGTTGAAGCCATGAAAACTCTATGAGATCTGAGTGTGGAACAAGGAAGCGTTGTCGTTTTAATGGATTGAAACGTCGCCGGATTGAGTTTCAGAGCCATTTTTCTGATGGTTTTTCAGGGTACCTCGATTGTTCCGCCTAAAGACAGCACAGAGAGAGATAGAGAAATGAGATGCACCGAAATAAAGGTAAATCGTGAAGAAGAGGACAGGGGCAAGTGAAAATGAATTACGTTTTGCTCTTTATATGGCCCTTACATTACAGCTAATGCCAGTCTAGTCCTATATACTGGGAACGGTACATGCGTGTGCCTTTGAAATTTGTTTTCGTTTTCAGCTTTATTTGACGGGTAACTTTATTTTCTCCGTCTAACTATATGTTAAAAATCATATTCTCCCACTTATTTTCCTCTTCCTATCTCAAAATCAAGCAATTAAACGATAATTTTTAAAAGAAAAGGAAGCTCTATTAGATGGGAGATGATATTAGATTTCACCTTTTTATTTAAATTAAGATATTTGAATTTGGATGTATATATATAAAGATTTAGATATTTGAATATGACTACTACGATGTTGCATTAAAATTTGAATACTAAATAATTAAGATTATTTATTTTCTCAACATCTAAATTAGGGGTGTCACTGACTTTTTAAAAATCAAAATCAACAAAATCGAACTGTAGTGAAACGATTATTAGGGTTTTTTAAAAAAAAATCACAACTTTTTATATAAATCTATAACCGCAACGAATAATTAGGTAGGATTTAAACATAAACCAACAAAATATTGAACCGTACTGAATAAATTTATGTATGTAAAATATATGTTATATATATATATATATATATATATATATATATATATATAAAGTTTAAAAATAATAAAATATTATTTTTTGCCTTGGCCTGGGGTGATGGAACCACTACAAGCCAACGTAAACTAACACCTAAAGATTCAATTCTGAAATAATTATGTGCTTCCGATGTATTAAAACAAAATTAGTTCTAACATCCTCAGTAGTAAGCTATAAGGTATTCCAACGATCTCAAGTGCAAGCTCAAGATATTAGATATCTTTTCTTCTTGTATGATTAAAAAAAAATTATTGGATAATGTAACGCCCCGAACCAGGACACTCGGTGCCTAACTACATGTAATCGAGCGAACCACATGGCTTGTTGATCATCATGGGCATCAAAGCATGCAATAGTAATGATAATGAAACAGGCAAAACTGTATACTGAAAATAGTCTGAAAATATCATAGCGGAAATATTTGAAAATATGATAAGTCTGAAAATAATATTGGCATGCCATGCTAACTAGACTAGTCTATGAAACCTCTGAAACATGAGCCTGACTGCAGAATTGTGTACCGGGACAAGGCTCTGGCATACCTCTATCATAAAATATAATAACAAAATAAACATTGTCACCCCGAATAAAATGGAACTCACCAAGTAGCTGACACTGAAGCAATCCTAACGAGAAGATATGTCGTCCTGAAACTTAGTACTTGCACCGTGAAGTGCAAGCCCTTGGCAAAGGGATGTTAGTACATTTGAATTGTACTATATGTAAAGCAACTAAAAGAATAAGCAGGCACATGATATAATAGGAACATGAAACTGAAACTGAACATGAACATGAACATGATCTAACATGGATATAACAACATGCATAAAATTTGTAAAACTGTATATATGTATATTTGTGGGGAAAGAATTAGTATAACTTATATGTAACCACCACACGTGAACGTGGAGTCTGATCTCTACCCGGACAGCTAAGTCATTTCGCACCTTGTCGGAGTACGAGATATGACCATGAACATGATGAATCCAATAATCCCACCGAGGGGTAACATGAAGGTATAGTCCTCTAGGCGGGACGATCCTTATCCTACGTTGGCAAACGTAATTTCAGGCTATCTGAGCCTTTTCGGTATTCTGTGCAACTCTCAAAATATGTACTTGAATATAGTTGGCTTGTAAGCCCATGAATTTCATAAACATAGCTTGAAAATATGATTTATCATGGTAATCTGGCATGTAATTAAATATATAATAGAACTTGTGTAAAATATGAAAACATATGCAATTTCATGGAAATTGAGAATATTATTCCATGACCTGTATTTATAAATCCATGTAATTCAAGGTTATGGGTACTCATGGATTACAGACGGATTCCCAATAATCATAATGGAATATCGAGAATACAACAACAAATTAAATAATACAAACATGAGAAAGCGTGATACATATAGTTTAGGGTTATCATGATAATAGAATAAAACCCTTAGAAATTCATGATTTCATTGATAAATGTGGCATGGGGAAGAACATGGATATTCCCACACGTGGATAGAAGCTCTACATACCTTTTTCGCTCCTAATCTTGTCTTAAAATTTGAACTTTAGAGTAGAAACACAAAGTTTGAACCTTGGAACCTTGAGATGAGTTTATATTGAAAACCCTAGGTTAAGAACAATGTTTTTTTCTTAGGAATTGAATACACTTGGTTAGAATCACGTGAAAATACATGGAAAGGACTTACATTGAGTTATAAGGATAATGGGAGAAGATAACTTCGTTCTAGGGCTTGGGAAAATAAGAAAACTAATTTTGGAACTAAATCTGCATATTTATATTGTTCCAGTCGTCGTAGGTTTTACGGTTAAAATTAACGGTCCGACAATTTTTTTACGGTTTGAGTCTGGATAGTCAAATATTATACAGTCCGAATAATCGGACTGTCTTAAAAATTGCAAGATTCCAGTGATCTGTAAAAGCTGAGTAGTCAAAAAAAATTATTACGAAAGAGAACATTGGCTTTTTTCTTTTGGGAAGAAAAAAGGAGCAGATTAGGTATAGATGACTGGTCGGTCAAAAAGCCCGAAATCACTCTCTTGCTTAGGACTATGGTTGGCCAGTGGGCCGAGTCGGCCCGGTCCCGCCCCGACACAGCTCCGGTCCCACCCCGAACCCGACTTTTAAAAAAAACTTGCGGTATCGGGACTCGAACCGGGATGGGACATGGTCTCGTCCCGACCATCCCACCCCAATCCCATCAGGCCCGACCCGATCCCGATCCCGTCCTGGTCCCGATCCCGCCCGAAGCCCCCATTTGCAAAAATAGTCGTTGCACCAACGGTCATTTTACATTTTAGCCGTTGTGCAACTGCCATTTTTTGCCTCCCCCAACCCCCCTACCCCCTTAATATTTATTTTTAACCCATAAGTTATTATATTTACACTTTAACTCAATTTCTCAACTATAAATACCTCATTTTCTCTTCATCTTTATCACAAATCTTCCTACAATCTCTCTAATCTCTCAATCTATCTCTCTACAAGTCTAAGTTGTCTACTAAATATTCAATTTTATTTATTCATTTGGGAGTGAAGTTGGCAACTAGCTTGAGGATCTTCCATCGAGCAAAGTTTTAATTTTCAACCTCTCGATTACACGTCGACATTACGTCGGCGTTTGGTACATTCGTTCCTTCATTAAATTATTATTGTTCATTTACTTTAATTATTTATTAGTATAATTATAAATTTATAATGGAAGAATTTAAACGTATGCTTACGGGTATGGGTCATGCTTCTTCTAGTAGGGGCAACATAGGCAAGGGTACTTTTTATAGTCATCCTATTTCTAGACAGAATATTATTCCTACACATGATGATTTTGTTGATACTGAACATTTTCCTACAATACCATTAGATTTAGACGAGGAGCTATTTTCTGGAACTCAAGAAGACTTTAATTTAGACGATAATCTAGATGATACACCCATTAATGTAGATGACAACACACCCACTAATGCACCTTCAACTGAAATATCTCCCATTCCCCCTAGTATGAGACGAGGTCCAGCAAATCGACCATTAAAATCAGATGCATGGACATTTTTTTATAGGGACGTAGACAATCAAGTAGCTAGATGTAAAATTTGTAAAAAAAATTTAAAATGTAAAACTGGAAAAGGTCACGATGGGATGGGGGTTTAATGAGACATGTAGCAAGGGTTCATCCAGCTAGGTATGCCAATACGAGGCTTCAAAATCGGGTGCACAAACGTCCGCTCCATCGGGACAAGTTTCACATACTGTCCCGGACCAAGCAGGGTCAAATTAACCCTATGACAGGGGGAATTATTGGCCCTAAATACGATAAACATAGAGATAGGGAAGCAATAGCAAAATTAGTTGTTGTGGAGGGTTTGCCTTTTTTCATTTCCTTCATCTCCCGATTTTATTCATTACATTAGAGATATTTATAATCCTGCTTTTAATGGTTTTTCTAGATCAACTGTTAAGAGAGATGTATTTAAATTTGCACATGAATATCAATAGTATTTACGTTATTCATTTTAATGGCAAAGTGACTATCACTTCTGATATAGGACGTAGTACTAACGACCATGATTATTTAACGGTAACATGTCATTGGATAGATTATAAATGGTCTATGCAAAAACGTATCTTAGCGTATAGATATATAGATGATAGGCACACTAGTACTTTTATTGCATAAAAAATTTATCAAGTGTACGATTATTACGGAATAACTGATAAAATTATGACTATTACATTAGATAACGCTTCTTCTAATAATTAAGCTATTACAATTTTAAAAAATAGTTTAACTCCATCTTTTCCAGATCATTTTCATATAAAATGTGTGTGTCATATATATAATTTAGTTGTAAAGGACGGTCTATCACTTTTTGAAGACATTCTTAGTAAAATACAATTTTCTATAAACTTTATTTTTAAAAATAATAGAATACAACGAAGAAAAGAATATAAAAAAACTTGTCACGATTGCCAACTACCTTATAGAAAATTTCAGAAGAAGTACCCACTAGATGAAATTCTTTATACGAGCAACTACTTGTTGCTTATGACTATAGAAAACCTATAACTTTATTTTTTAACTCTCATAATCAAAATTCAGCTTATATGGTTGTAGATAGCGATTGGGGGAAAATTCCCGAACTTATTGTATTTTTAGATAAATTTTTTCAAGCAACAAAAGAATTTTCCGATATATATTATCCTACTATTTCAACTATGTTGTTTTATATAGCTCTAATATTTTTACTGCTTAATGAATATATGGATAAACCAACTTATAAGGCAGCTATTAAAAAATGTTTATCAAAATAAAAAAAATATTTTATTCATATTCTCACTATTTATATTATTGGTGTTGTATTAAATTCGACTATTAAAATTGACGGTACTAAATCACTTATTGAAACTATTTACGATTGTATAGCAGTATTACCACATCCAAGTCCCAAAAATCCAAATCACTCACCACCTATTGAACAAACTAAAGAAGAAGTGTTGTCTAGCGTAGAAGACGAATGCAAAAAAGTATATAGGTTTTACCAACAAGAAAGTGCTAGCAACCTACCGACTTCCATACCATCTTCTTCTTCTTCTTCAACACAACCTCACAAAAGACATGATGTTACTGCGGCTAGTATTGAAAGCCTCGGAAATAGAATGTGCGGCCGTACCGCTACTAACCAAATTAGCGAGTTTGATATTTTTGCTTTGCAGGGTTCTGTACCGTACCAAGCAGTTCTCAATGAAGAAGGACGTGAAGACTTGCTGAAATACTGGAGGGGGAATGAGAAGACATTTCCGACACTTTTAATGATGGCCCGAGATGTTTTGAACATTCAAGCGTCATCAACGGTGTCTGAAAGCATTTTTTCTGCCGGCAGATATCAAATAAGAGAGCACATACACTCATTAGCCGGAGACAACTTGTAGATTGTAGTATTATTCAGAGATTGGATACGAGCGGAGCGGTCAACCAGAGATCAACGAAGAAGAAGACGAAAACTACAACGAAATCTTATCCGAAGGTGGTGGAAGCGACGTGGAGCAATTTGACCAACAAATACCAATTCCAACCGAAGAACCACAGGAAATTATCAAGGAACTAGAACAGGTTTTTTTCAAAATGTAATTTTTTTAATTGCAATTTTACTATGTAATTTACAACTTTTGAACAACACTGCAAAGTTACAATTTTGACAATTGTATTTGTATTACAAAAAAAATCATATGTTTATTAAATAATATAAGAGGCACAAAAACAGCATTGAGATATTTTTATTACACTATCTTATTTACTTATTGAGTTTTTTATATATATGTTATTTTTTAAATTAAGTGCAAAAAAAAAAATAGCCCCGATCCCGCCCTTCCGCCCCGACCCAATCTCGTCGGTCCCGATCCCGGCCCACTAGCCAGCCCTACTTAGGACAGGAAGCTAATTTATTGTGTACTGTCAATTTCATAAAGAAATTATACATTCCAAATCGACGATCCATAAATGATTTTGCGGTCTATATAATCCGAGTGTAAAAACTAATCTGCAGAACTGAAGCTAGTTTTTCAACTTAAACTCCCCGTTTTAGTTTCCTAAACCCTTGATTTATGAACAAGACTTAGTTTGAAGATACGAGGTGTTACAATATATCTCCCTTGGGATCATTCGTCCTCGAATGATAAGTCATGGTTAAGAATGAAACTGAACATTGCATGAGTACATGAACGTGAAGAAACATGACATGAAATATGGGACTGAATGATATGATTACATGAAAACGACAACATGGGGACATGGAACTTGAGTGCTGAATACATGAACGTGAAACATGAGACATGGATACGCTAGGGACATGCCATGAATATTGAAGGTATTTACCTTAATCATTTTTTGCTTACTCCTCATATAAGTGCGGATATCTAGACTTCATGTCTACAATCACCCAAATCAAATCATGCCTTCGGGCTAAGCGAGGTAGACATGTTATGAAATCCATATTTATCATCTCTCATTTCCAAATAGGAATATCAATATTCTGAGCCAACCCATCATGCCTCTGGTGCTCGGTTTTCACCTGCTGACAATTCAGACACTTAACTACAAAATCTGCCACATTCCTCTTCATATTGTTCCACCAATAAATCTCATTAATATCATGATACATCTTGGTAGAACTTGGGTGAATAGAATACCTGGAATTGTGCACTTCTGCCATGATCCGCTCTCTGAGTCCATCTACATTTGGAACACATAACCTACCTCAGTACCGTCATCTCCCCCGTGTTCAAAAGCCATAGTCTTATGCTTGTGGATACCCTCTTTCATCTGCAACAAATAGGGATCACTAAACTACTTCTCCTTCAACTCGACTACTAAGGAGGATTCAGACTTGTTTTGAACAACAACACTACCATCTTCGGAGTCCATGAGTCAAATTCCTAGACTGGCTAATTGGTGAATCTCTTTTGTCATGGTTCTCTTATCTTCTTCAACGTGAGCTAAATTTCTCATGGATCACCGACTAAGAGCATCGGCTACCACATTCACTTTTCCTGGATGACATAGAACATCTACATTATAATCTTGTATCAGTTCGAGCCATCTTCTCTATCTAAGATTCAATTCTCGTTGCTTGAAAATGTACTGGAGGCTCTGTGATCCATGAGAATATCAATGTGAACTCCATACAAATAATGAAATCTTAGTGCAAAAATCACGACTGCCAATTCTAAGTCCTGAGTTAGATAATGTTTTTCATGAGGCTTAAGTTGTCTGAATGCATAAGCTATAATCTTACCATGCTGCATTAGAATACACCCGAGACCACTCCTGAAGCATCACAATATACAACGAACCCCTCTGTTCCTTCTGGCAATGTTAACATTAGAGCGGAAGTCAGTCTCGTTTTCAATTCTTCGAAACTACACTCACAGGCATCTGACCACTAGAATTTGACTTTCTTCTGCATTAATCTAGTCAATGGAGCTGCGATGGAGGAAAATCCCTCTACAAAATATCTGTAATAGTCTGCCAGACCCAAGAAACTTCTTATCTTAGAGACTAAGGTGGGTCTGGGCCAATTCTTTACTGCTTCAATTTTCTGGAAATCAACTTGGACGCCTTCACCTGAAATTACATGCCCTAAGAATGCTACTGACTTTAGCCAAAATTCAAACTTGAAAAATTTCGCGTAAAGCTTGCTGTCATGATGTGTCTACAACACTATTATGAGATGTTCTGCATGATCAGCCTCACTGCGGGAATAGACTAGAATATCATCGATAAAGACAATAACGAAAAGGTCAAGATAAGGCTTGAAGACCATGTTCATAAGATCCATGAAAATAGCTGATGCATTTGTCAATCCGAATGACATGACACAAAATTTGAAATGACCATAACGAGTTCTGAAGGCGGTTTTTGAATATCAACTTCCTTAACCTTAAGCTAATGGTACCCTGATCTGAGGTCAATCTTGGAATAACACTGAACACCCTGAAGTTGATCAAATAAGTCATCAATTATGGGAAGAGGATATTTATTCTTAATGGTGAACTTGTTCAACTACCGATAGTCAATGCACATAAGCAATGGCCCATCCTTCTTTTGAACAAACAAGACTGGTGCGCCCCATCGCGAGACACTTGGTTTAATAAATTCCTTATCAAGGAGATCTTTCAACAGAGTTCTCAATTCTCTTAACTCTGCTGGAGCCATTCTGTATGGCGGAATAAATATTGGCTTAGTATCGGGAAGTAGATCAATTCTAAAGTCGATCTCCCTATCAGGAAGAACTCCGGAAAGATCTTCTGGAAAGACTTCTGGAAACTCATTGACAACTTGTACAGACTGAAGAGTTGGGGTCTGGGTATTTGCATCTCTAACCTGAACTAGATGGTAAATATACCCATTGGATATTATCTTTCTGGCTTTAATATAGGAAATAAACTTATATATAGGTGCTACTACATCACCATTCCATTCTATGACTGTTTCACCGAAAAATTTAAAATTGACAATTTTGGTTCGACAACCTACTGTGGCAGAACATGAAGACAACCAATCCATACCCATGATTACATCGAAGTCTACCATTTTTAACTATACCAAATCGGCTACAGTAATGCGGTGGTAGACTTTAACTAGACAACCTCTATATACATGTCTGGCTATAACTGACTCACCAATTGGAGTGGATACCTCAAAGGGTTCATGCAACTTTTCTAGTTCTATCCCAAATTTATTAGCAATAAAAGGGGTTACATATGATAGAGTGGATCCAGAATCCATAAAGGCATAAATGTCAAAAGTGAAAATGGTTAATATACATGTGACCACATTTACACGGGCTCTGTATCCTAGCGACCTGATAGTGCATACAAGAGATTTGGACCTCTGCCTGTGTTACCAGACTTAGCTGGACCACAACCTGATTGGGCTTGCAAATTACGAGGAACTGGTAAATTTGTGGACTAAGCCACATTACCTCTTGTACCCTGCCTCACTGATGGATAATCTCTCTGAAAGTGACCTCGCTGACCACACCCATAATAGATATCCACACCTAAACGACACTCCTCTGAGTGTCTCTTACCACACTTAGCACAAACTGGGTTACGGAAAGAATTTTGACCCACACTGGTCTGTGACTGAGAGCTTGATGCTCTGAAGTTCTGCCTCTTATTATCATTCCTGAACTTTGGGGCTGGGGCACTGGCTGGAGATGGGGCAGAACCTGATAACCTATTTTGAAGAATTGCCTGCCTCCACCTCCCTCGTGACTGAAGTGACTTGTAGACTTAGCTCTCTTGTTGAATTCCTTGTCTTTCTTTTTCTGTAATGCTTCCTCCTCCTTTATTTTGTTCTCATTACCTTGTACAAAAGCAACCATCTTGGTGATGGTAATTTCCTTGTCCTGAGCAGGAATATTAGCAGGGGATCGAGGCCATACACAAAATGCCTAACTCTGACCCTCATGTCTGGAACCATATGTGGAGCATACTTTGCCAAAGAGACAAAGCGAAGATAATACTCATGCACACTCTTGCCATTCTGCTTGAGCTTTTCAAATTAAATGGCTTTTGCCTCCATGACCTCTACTTTTGCTCAATAAAAACATTAACAGACTCATTCTAAGTTGTTGGAGGTGCATCTTCCCCGCGGGATTATTCCCACGATTCATATCGGATATTGGCAACATCCTGCAACTGATAAGCTCGGAACTCTGTTGCCTCTACCTCAATAACATGCATAACCCAAAAGATCTTCTGAAGTCCATCAATGAAATTATGTGGATCTTCCTTTTTCAAGACTATGTGAATACCGGAGGCTCCATGCGTAAAAATTCCCTAGTCCTGAAACTAGATGACTACTCACTAGTTCCTGTAATTGGAGTTGTTCCCTGACGTTGGGCTTCAGCAGCCACAAGCTGGATAAGCAACTGAATAACTCCCCTAACATCCGAATTAGTGGAACTGGGCAGCGACGGAACTAGAATACGAACCTCCACATGCGGTGTGGTATCTGGTGGGGGTGATGTACCCAAATTGGCTCCCTAAGCATAAGCATCTTTCTCACGAGAAGCATTAGCAGCATCCCTCTTATTTGTAGCTAGGGCTGGCAATTGATCGGAGGTGGATCGGGTAGAGCTCAATCCGCCTCTACCCGCCAACCATCCATCCACCACCCGACCCATCCATCACCCTATTTTTTCTTCATCCACATCCTATCCACGGGTGAATCGGGTGGATCGGGTGCTTCACGGATGAAAATTATAGCACAATCAGTTTGGTACTTTTGGTTTATTTTTCAATTTTCATACTATCTTGCTTTACCAATATAATTTGATCTTTATACCATTGTAATATTCCTCAACCTATTATATTGCTAACAATTATAGTCATATATAGAGTGATGTTCAACATAGAAAATGTCAATTATGTATAACGTAGTACAAAAATAACATTTTTGATACTACGAATCATCGTTATTGTCATGTTAAAATTGAAAAAGAATTTCCATTCACTTTAGAAAAATAAAGACAACTATTGGAAATAAAACCAAGTACTAGTAACGACATGAGTCAGAGGTATGTTATCACTGAACTACACAAAAAATAACTAATTTATAAACGGGTGGATGGATGGGTCGGGTGGTGGATCGGGTGGTGGGTTGGATGTATGTCCACCCGAATCCGACCCGATCCGTCACCCAATCCATCCGTCACCCGATTAAAATCTATGTTTTGTCGGTTTTTCATCCATATAATCGAGTCGGGTGGATCGGATATCCATCGGGTTAGGGTGAAATTGACAGCCCTACTTGTAGCTAATTTTCTTTTTTCAGACATTTTCTGAAATACGTAATACACATGAGTTAGAAGGATGCCCTGAAGGTATAACTCTAATTGCACAATCTATAGTACAAAAGAAGTGAGACAATCCTAGATGTCTTGGTGATCAACTGTTTACATATGTGGGGCCCTCACATACATAAAAGTGACTCCACTGGACATGGTTTCATAGACTCCCTAAGACTTAAACCTAGGCTTTGATACCAAGTTTTGTAATGCTCCGAACCAGGGCTTGAGCGAGACACGGCACTCCGTACTAAACTGCATGTGACCAAGTGAACCATATGACTTGTTGATCATCATGAACATCAAAAGCATGCAATAGTAATGATAATGAAACATGCAAAACTGTATACTGAAAATAGTATGAAAATATCATAGAAATATTTGAAAACATGATAAGTCTGAAAATAATATTGTCATGCCATGCTAACTAGACTAGTCTATGAAACCTCTAGAACATGAGTCTGAATACAAAATTGTTTACCAGGACAAGGCCCTAGAATACCTCTATCATAAAATATAATCATGAAATAAACATAATGTCACCTCGGATGAAATGAAGTTCACCAAGTAGCTGATACTGAAGCAATCCTAATGAGTAGATCCGTCGTCTTGAAACTCAATACATACACCGTGAAGTGCAAGCTCCAAGCAAAGGGACGTTAGTACATTTGAATTGTACTGTATGTAAAGCAACAAAAATAATAAGCAGACACATGATATAATAGGAACATGAAACTGAAACTGAAGATGATGATCTGAAATGGATATAATAACATGCATAAAATCTATAAAACTGTATATCTATATATCTGTGGGGAGAGCATTATTATAACCGATATATAACCACCACGCGTGAATGTGGAGTCTGATATATGCCCGATCAGCTAAGCCATCTCGTACCTTGCCGGAGTACGAGAAATGAAAATGAACATGATGGATCCAATAATCTCACTGAGGGGTAATAAGAAGTTATCATCCTCTGGGCGGAGCGATCCTTGTCCTACGTTGGCAAATGTAGTTTCAGGCTATCTAAGCCTTTTCGATAATCTGCGTAACTCCCAAAACATATACTTGAATAGAGTTGGCTTGTAAGCCCATGAATTTCATAAACATAGCTTGAAAACATGATTCATGATGGTAATCTGGCATATAATTAAATATATAATTTAACTTGTGTAAAATATGAAAATATGTATAATTTCATGAATATTGAGAATATTATTTCATGACTTGTATTTATAAACCCATGGAATTCAAGGTTATATGTACTCATGGATTACGGACGGATTCCTAATAATCATAATGGAATATCGAGAATACAACAACGAATTAATAATACAAAAATGGAGAAACGTGATACATATAGTTTAGGGTTATTATGATAATAGAATAGAACCTGAAGTATAGAAATTCATAATTTTATGGATAAACGTGGCGTGGGAAAGAACATGAATATTTTCACACGTGGATAGAAGTTCTACATACCTTGTTTTCTCCTAGTCTTGTCTTAAAAATCTGAACTTTAGAGTAGAAATCCAAAGCTTAAACCTTGAAACCTTGAAACCTTGAGATGGGTTTATGTTGAAAACCCAAGGTTAAGAACAATAATTTTTGCTTAGGAATAGAATACACTTGGTTAGATTAACGTGGAAAATACATGAAAATGACTTACATTGAGTTATGAGGATGATGAAAGAAGAGAACTTCTCTCGAGGACTTGGGGAAATAAGAAAACTTATTTTGGAACTAAGTCTGCGTATTTATATTGTTTTAGTCGTCAGAGGTTTTACGATCGAAATTGACGGTCCGTCAAACTTTTTACGATCTGAGTCTGGATGTTCAAATATTGTACGATCTATATAATCGGACCGTCTTGAAAATTGCAAGTTTTCAGTGATCTGTAAAAGTTGAGAGACTGAGACGGTTGAAAAGGACGAACTATAACTTTTTATACGATCCATATAATTTACTGTGTACCGTCAATTTCATAAAAAAATTATACGATCCAAATCGATAGTTCGTAAATAATTTTACGAATAATCTGAGAGTAAAAACTGGTCTTCAGAACTGAAGCTAGTTTTCAACTTAAACTCCCCGTTTTGATTTTCTAAACCCTGAATCATGAACAAAGCTTAGTTTGAAGGTACGAGGTGTTACATATACTTAATCTTAGTATACTCAATTCTTGAATATCATATTGATTAATTTATTTCTATTTGTTCTAGATTTTCTTCTTTGCTTAATTCTATTTTACACTACTATAAAATAATGAGATGCATCTCTATTCTTTCGTCTTTCATGTTTTTTTATTCTCATATTTTAAACAGTAGAAATATTTCTCCAAAGTCCTACGTAAGTGTACGGTACCGTGTTCTAATTTCTACTTGTAACTCTTGTTACAGTTCACTTTTACATGAGCGTAAAAGCTACTATCATTACTTGGCTCCATTATTTTCTTTTTGAAACAAAGCCGCCAACTAATTTACTTTGGGAATTAGGAAATCATTTTTTGTTAAAGGTTTGTTAGTTCAAAAACCTTTGAAAAGAGTACCTTAGTTCAGGTAAGAATTCAGATGATCTCCGCGAAAGGTGTTAGGCACCTCAATATTAAGAATACACCTAATGCAGTTTCTCTACCGAGTTCTAATATTGTGACTAAAAATATTTATTTGCTTAAAAGATGTGTTTTTACAAAATATGTATTAAGAAATGGAGTTTTACTTGGGTCATGGCATTTTGAAAAGAGAATGACTTGTAAAATCCCCTTTTAGTAATACAAGTTTTGAAGGATTAAGCCTATTTATTTCTTTCAAATTTTGTTAAAATTGAAAGTCATGGGTTTGTAAGTTCCAATAAAGAGTTTGAAAATTTATTTGAAATGCCAAGTAAAATCTTTTGAAAAAAGATATGAAATTTTCATTTTTTACTCAACAAAAGGGATTTGAATTTAATTGGCTAAACCCCTACACCTTTCCTCTTTCTGGCACTTGCGAACTAGGCCCAAAAGTTGTTTGTTTGAACGGGTCACAGCCCAAAACACACCAAATTTGAAACCACTTTCTATAAATAAAGTTCACATTTTTCTTGCCTTTAATCCAAAACACTTGAACATGTTTTCTTGTATCAAAACATTTTTTTGAAGAACTAGTTATAAGTTTATTTATTTTTTCTATCCATCATTAAGTCGTTATTCTGAAATGGTGCTTATTAAGCTATTCAATATCCGCATTGAAGATTCAATTGGTGTTTTAAATGGGTTCCAGTAGTAACACATCAACGTATTTACAAGTATACAAACAATGTGCAAAAGTATATAAACAAAAGGAAAGTGGGCCGATGGGTGTACTAAATCAATCGGCATAAAACTTACAATTTTAAATCCATTGTTGGGCCTTCAACAGTCCGAGCCCATCTCCTCTCTCTATTCGTCCGTTCGAGAGGTGGACCAGCTTTAACAAGGCCGACTCGATAAAAGTGCCAACAGAAAATGAAGAGGCAAGTCCAACAGAATTTATGCAGTGCAACACAAAAGGGGAAAAGGAAAATTACGGTTAGAGAGAATCTACGCTTAATGACTAATTTAATTAAATTTATTTATCGCATAAATAACAATAAGACTACTAAAAATATGAACTCGTGCATGTCATAAGGCAAAAGAAAATTATTCAGTAACTTATAAGGGTGCGCAAGACCAACATATCAGAGCAGACATAAAGGAAGAAGAAAATCATAGCAGGCTAGCCCATCTGAGAAAGCCCAATTCGACTAAGCCCCAATATTATTAAGTTTTTTAAGGAAAACAATGGAAGACAAGTTTATAATACAAAGAGAATATGCAGGCTAGTTAAACTACTTAGTGCAAGTGACCCAACATACTTAATTATCTACCAGATATACATGATATACATTGATAAACTTGGACGTATATAACCATGTATATTTGGAGATATATCATGTATATCAGTCAATATGACTTGGAACATATAAGAAGAAAAGGATTAAATGACACACATGTAATATATCATCTTAAGCTAACTCACATAGTTCAAATATACTTGCATATACAGGGGATATACACCGGGTATACCTGAAGTATAAAATAAGTGTATGCCCTTGTATATTTGTCAGAATATCTAAACCGAATGAAATCATGTTTAAAAATACAGATGGATTTAGGCCAATACGGACACATAAATATCAAACCAAGGCTAAACATCCTAGTTGATGCATGTTCAGAAGAGGAGAAGGGAGAAGGGATGCTACATTCAGTTTCCTCAAGGCATGGCTTATGGCACAAATGATTCAAGACAAAGAAACGTAAATAATCATACCAGATAATAACATGCTTCTACTTATTCACAGATGTCTAATCACTGAAATGCACTCAACCCTGGTGGCTTTAACATTCAACTGAGACTTTCATGTTCAAGGGATTTATCAAGCTTAGGACTAAACAATTTACAAGAGGAAGACATGGACAAGCCCAAACACAATCAAGTTATGTGTCTAATTCTCAGAAGTAGCCTACTAGAGAAGAACAAAACATTCAAACATGTGAGAGTCTTCTAAGAATCATTGTTTCTCAGAGATAGGACATGTTACATTTTGACCAAATCAGGAAT
Organism: Anisodus acutangulus; assembly: GCA_029783415.1. Taxonomy (NCBI): domain Eukaryota; kingdom Viridiplantae; phylum Streptophyta; class Magnoliopsida; order Solanales; family Solanaceae; genus Anisodus; species Anisodus acutangulus. Next base: position 3,179,837 of record CM056510.1, on the reverse strand, counting down.
GATTCAAGTAGACAGGCACTGATCCTGGAGGACAACATCATCGACAGACTAGCTAATCTTTATATTTCTAACTTATGGGGAGACAGAGAGGTTTAATAGGGACTTAGTCAAAAGAAGATGTCACTATGTGTATGGGTACAACTTCAGACAACAATTAAGACAAGCAAGACAATATAAGTTCTGGACAATCATACTCCTTCCTTTGAAACTGTCAAAGAGTCTCATACATGCTCACGTTGTTTAATTACTCATAAAAAGCAAATCAGTAGACAAGAAAGGGTTCATTTCTTAGTTAAGCTCAAGTCTAAATAATCTCATCCTTGCCACAACAAAATAAACAACACACAAGTGATCAAGTTCAGTACCAGCAGGAAAGGTAGGATCAAATAGGACATATGCTCATTGTTTTATCCAATCATGACAGCAAAAGGGAAAAACACAACTATCTTGAACCAATTTTAGGCAATTAAAATATACATGCACTTACAGTACCTGATATTAAATGGAACATGCAATGCTAGCTGATTTCTTATTGTGTTGTCATTCAAATTCATTCAAGCAAGGGTCAAGATATTTAGAGGTTAATTCATATTATTGTTTGAAATAGTGGGGAGTTTCCTACCAATCTACAGTCACTTTCAGAGGACATATTCAACCTAGACCTATTACATATACTTAGAGGGCCTCCACAACTTAGAGAAATGACAAGAACTCCTGACTCAGAGCAAACTATAATGAAGCTGAGTTGCCCCTCAACTCTAGCCTTCATCTTGAGATCATGAGATAGGGACATCACTCAATGTCACTCTTCAAGCATGTGGCACCTCTTACAACCACACACCCAGAATAAATTCAACAATAATGACATTCTTGATTTATGATACTCAGCAGTTTCAAAGTATAGTGATTATTTACTTAACCAGTTATTCAAACAAGAGTCTACATGGGTTTATGATCTTTTTGCCTAGGTCAGTGACACATTTCAGGGACTCCTAATCATTTAGGATGGTAAGTAAAGAAGGTGGGGGATAGGAAATCCTAACTTCTAGTTTATAAATCCCATGCATCACAGCTATTCAAGGAACAAAAAAAAATTGGTATAGATAATCATGTTTCACCTATGATGTCATCCCATGACTTAGTTTAAATCAAATTATCAGGTCTGTTCTAATCTTCATAGTTTATAGGCAGTGTTTGAATCTTTCCAATATAGTCATGCAGGACAAATGAGCAACTAGATAGCACATCTCACTCAAACAGTTTACACTTAATAGATGGAAGAGGAAAAAGGAGTTTAAGTATCAACATGTTTTGAGGAAGGGAACATTAAGACTAGATTCAAATCTCAAACTCAAACCAAACACACAATGCACAGAGCTACAGATCTTAGGTTGACAAAGCCAACACATTTTGCTTCACAGAACTGTCCCACAACAAGACATTAATTACTCAGGTTGCATGCTGATTTCTTTAAATGACAATAAGAATGAGTTGACAGCACAGACTTGCACATGGTTCACAGAAGACAAGTATAGCTCAGGCAGTACACTACATTTAGGCGAACATACTAATTAACTATTCAGATTTTAAGTTGTTTCCTTTGAAGAATTTACTAGGAATGGAAGACAAAATAGACTGAACTCTGAACTTATCTATAGGACTCAAAGATTGGGGCTACTGGTTCATGCTGTTCAGATGGAAAGCTTGGCAAATAAAGGGTGGAAATGCAAGAAGAAAAACCAGATCAAACCAGGTGACATGGAGATAAGGAATATCTTCCTAATTTAAGCTCAGACATACTTTTTCCAGATTATCTGAGTTTAGACTATTATGCGAAAGAACCTGGTAATGATAGAACAAGCAGAGTTTATTGAAAATCACAATAAATTTTGACTCCTAATGTGATAGAACTTTCCTTCAGGTAGACATAATAGGCAACACAAAACTAACAACACTTAATACCTAGGCACATGACATCTACTCAAGGACCCTTTACAGAAATCTCATATCATATGTAGGGGGGGCATACAATCTTAGATGGTGTATGTATCCTAATCATTTTTTTCCTAAAACTCAACCTAAAAGACAAGTGTGAGCTAGTGATGTAATGCAGCTTCAAAGTGAGATCCAGAGCCTATTTCAATCTACACTTCGACTCTCAAACATGATGTTAACAGACTTGCAATCAGCCTAGACCTAAATGACATGAAGGAAACATCCAACATAATTCATTTTGACTCATTACTACTTGTCTTGACCTGTTTTATCATTTGAAAGTGTCATGCAAAAAATCATATAAACATCTCAAACAAAGGTGAGAATTCAAAAAAAAAAAACTTTAGGCAAATTCGGGGCCCTGAGAAAATCAAGTCCCCAAGTTTTAGATCTAAACTTGAGAATTTCATATAAGAACTCTCAAAATCGAAAAGCCTGCCCTAAAAACAGTGCATGAGGGGTCCTTTATATGGAACCCCAAAAATTAGGGTTTCACAAGCTCAGATCGATATGGGACTCACGTGTTTGGAGGAAAAAATCGCTCCAATTTGTGAGAACGAATTAAAATTGAGTATTCAAAATTAAGACAAAAACAATTAAAGTATTGCAGCGAAAGCAGAGGAAAGAGAGGGATAATCTCACCTTGGTGGCGATACCACAATATATAGGTGAGAGAGATGCAAGAACATTAATTTCTCTTGCCCGAAAAAAATGAGCAAGAACATTAATTTCTCTTGCCCGAAAAAAAATGAGCAAAAACTGAGTAAAGCGGAATCGACTGTAATTTTGCCATTTTCAGTAACTTTGATGACGGTGGAGAGAGAAAGGAGGGTGAGGGCGGCTAGGGTTTCACCTCTCATCCTTGCCTTTGCAAAAATGACATGAGAATAGGGGGTTTTCCCGCTTTAAACGTGTCATGGGCCGGGTTCAGATCCTTTTGGATCGGGCCATCTGGCCCAAAATTGAAAGACAAATGAATATAAATAAAAAATTGTCATTGTTGCAAAATACAACTAATGATTTAAAATTACTAACTAGCCACAATTATTTGAATTGCAACCATAGTTAATGCAAAAATCGATTAAAACCTTTCAATTCTAGCAAATTTGAAAACGTAATTTGAAATTATTGTAAAACTTAAGATATAATTGACACCTAATATAATTAATTGAACTTCTCAATTTAAACGGATTAAAATATTTATAAATTAATTCTCATTTAGTTTAAACAATTAATTAACTGTTTTCACTATTTTGACCTTAATTTATGATAAAATATATTTTGAAAATCAAGATAATTATGCAAGTGATATTCAATGATATACTGAGTGATATTTTTCCAAGTGAAATGGCAAAATGTCCCAGGAATCAATTTGTAAATTTTGATTTGAAAAAATGCATATTTCACTCCGTTATTTATTCAAAAAGTTTGACTAATTAAATAAATTTATGAAGGGAAAAAATTAGGTTTCAACAACTCTTACATGATTTTTTTTAACAAAAACATTATTGAAAATTAATCGTATTGTACTGATACCGAAGAGAAATATTGCAGAACGGTTTTGAAAAATCTAATATTGGTAATACAAAATAAACAAACTGAAAAATTGATATAGTATAATATTTATAAAATAATCGATTGAACCGTACCATTGATACCCCTAATTTGAATATACAAAACTTGACTTTATTTAAAATTAATAAATATGAAATACAAATAATCTTCTACTATATCAATATAATATTTTAAAAATATATATGGCAGTAGTGGTGATGTGGTGGTGGTTGTTGATGTCATGAGTGATGGTGGTGGTTGTTGATGTCATGAGTGATGGTGGTGGTTGTTGATGTCATGAGTGATGGTGGTGGTTGTTGGTAGTAACTGGTAATGATGGTAAAAAGTGATTAATAATGATTGTTGATTGTGGTAGCTGGTGGTGCCAGCTAATAATTGTAATGGAAGATAGTGATAGTTGATGGTGATAGTGAACAATGATAGTGGTTGGCGATATATTATGGTGGCTAATGGTGACGATTGTCAGTAGTGTTTGGTGGCTATAATGGCGGTGACGGCTCAATGTGGTGATTGGCAGAGGTGGTGGTTGTTAAGGATAGTTGTTGTGGGTGGTGAGTTGTTGATGGTGGTGGTTGATAATAGTGTCCGGCAATGATGATAGCAATGTGGATGAAGTAGTGGTGAACTAACATTTTTGTAGAAATCCTTGAATAAACATCTTAATGATATTAAGTGTAATGACCCACTAGGTCATTTTGAGCTTTTAGAATCTTTTCCTCAAAACATCCTTCCTATAAATTTAAAATGGTATTCTTGACTTGTGGAGATGGGTGACGGAGTTCTCGAGGTAATCAAGTGAGTATCAAAGAAGAAATAGTAAAATTGGAGTCTCAAGTTAAAGAAATGGAGAATTTTTCCAAAGTCAACATCGCGGTTAACATAGTTGAATTGGAGTTTCATTGATTCCATGAGATCCAGAATTTAGTTTATGACTTAGTCGAGTAGTTGGTTCAGATCCCGAGGGGATCGAGTGTGTTTTGGACCCTTGGTGGAGATTCTAGTTAATATTTTCAATTTGAGTTGACTACGGTCAATGTTTGACCAGGATAACCTCATATCAGGGTTTTGAAAGTTCAAAAAGGTTTGTATAATGATTTTGGACTTGTCCGCAAGTTTTGGTGATATTTCGATGAGTTTCAGATGGATTTGGATTGTGTCGTGCTCATATTTGATGTTTGGTCATTCCTTGAACATAAAGGGTACCATATTGCTTGAATAAGATCTAAATTGTGTTTGATTGAACCATTAGATCCGTATCCAGATTTCAGAACCATAGCAACAAGAATCTTCGAATTTCGAGGTCGTTTGAGGAAGTTATTGTGATTTTGACGCGAAGAGTTGTTGCTGGTGCACCATAGAATACAAAAATGAATGTAAAATAGGACCCACATAAGCAGATTTTGGGCTGCTGAAGTGACCCCTAGGACCTGCGAAATCGAAAATCACTGTTACAAAAATTCCAAACTTCGTCCATTTGATATTTTCAACATATTTGGAGTTCTAAAGTTCATATTTTAGTGATTTTCATGGCGTTCTTCTCGTTCTCGAAAGGAAGTAAGTATATAACCTTTATTTAGATGTTTTCCCATGATTACTTCAGTTGGTATCATTTTTATTTGTGTTTGGGTTGTAGAAATTGAGGTTTTGAGCTCCAAAGTTAAGAAATGATAAAGCATTGATTTGATTATCGATTCGTGGATGAAACAAGATAGTTTTTAAGATTTGGGACTTATGGGATATAGGTAACCTGATCTTGTAATAACTTTTTAATTTTACCCTTAGGGGTTCAGAGTTACCTTTTTGAGTTCGTTTTTTTGTTATGAATTAAAGTTTAGCATATGGATGTAATTGGACTAGTTAACCTTGCAGAGTAATATATTGATTAGATTAAACTTGTTTGGTAAATTCAGAGGCGGTATAGCTTCCGGAAGACTTAAACTTTGCTCGGATTGAGATTGAGAGCGTTCGAGGGCACTTCGATAAGTAAAGGCAATTTTCTTGGTTCGTTTGCTTGGCAATTGAGGTGTGTTAAGACTTCTAGACTTCATTTAGGGGATTTTTTGTGAAGTAACTATAAAAATTGAAATAATAAGGGGTAAGGGTGTAATATCTGTGATGTGATGAGTATTGGTACAAGTATCGGTAACTTGACATGGGTAAATATCGTATTGTATAGTTATGGGTTGTGACCCAGAAATGCCAAAACATGTGTCCATTAGTTGTTATGTGATACTTGTCTTATAATTGACTATTTGATTGTATTTGGTATTCCAAAAAATCTCGTACACTTGTGATAAACATGTTAATGAACTTCTCGGTTGTTAAGTTTGGATATTGATGAACTTACCTGAATTTGTTGGCTATTAAGCCTGGATTTGATAAATGTACTTGAACTTGTCGGCTATTAAGTTAGAATTGTTAAAGGTATTAGCTTTCTTATATGTTGTATCAAGCATATGTAATTATTTGTCTTATTATGATCTAGGAGATCGGGATTTCAAGGTAAGTGATGAATATTTGGCCTAAATGATCAATTGCTGGATATTTGGCCTAAATGGCTGGTTGATAGATATTTTGGGTGCAAAAGGTTGGTTGCATGATATTTCAGCCTTAAAAGTTGGGCGCCTGATCAGATCTAGAAGATCTGGTATTCTGGGCTGGTATATGGATTTAGCAGTCCTCTATGGGTCACCTCTCCCCTATAGTCTCATGGAGCTCTATGTCTATATGGGAGCATATTACATTGCATTGCATCATTCTATTAATCATTATTTGATTGTCTGAATTGTTGTTCCTACTTGACTACTTGGACTTTTATCTATTCCCGATTTGTGTTCTCACAGATGCATTACATGCATGGTATTGTGGTTAGCTCGAGATGCACGCCTGCAATGAATTGCATTATATTGTGTGTGTTTATCTCTAAATAATCTTATTGAGATGTCTTTAACTTAATATTAAATTCTAGAAGGGAATTATGTTGAACTATTCTTGTCACGATCCAAATCACGAACGTCATGGTAGGCGAACTAATCCCAAAAGAACCAATTAAGATCATAATAGTTTAACGATGCGGAAGATAAGAAAAGTACATAATATAAAAATGCTCCTTAAACGTTTACATGGATTAGTCAATTACAATGCTTACTTCCTAATATCTGGTCTGACTCGTAGAAGGACACTATGATACTAGTAAGGAAAGAATTTAACGACTCCGCCCTAAATGAATAGGGTCAGTTTGATTGGATGAAGACCAAGACTACTGAGAATGAGTGGTCTGCCTTAACCTTCTCGTGCTCCAAGCTGCAACCTAAATAGACCGATAAGTAAGTGTATCATGAGTACACAACATACTCCCTAGGCATCATAAACCGACAACGATGAAAGCTATGTAACGGATATGAAATCAAGTTGACTCTCAAATATGTCCTATTCTAGGCAGTTCAAATAGCCACATAAGTCACCTTATTCACATACGAGTTCATGAATCATATAAATCACTTAGTTCGCATAAGGGTCAATCACAGTCAAGTACACTACAATTCATGTAGCACACATGGATTTTACTATGAATACCCACCGATCTGACACTCTGTCTAAGTCATATTGATAATTAGCCCCACTTACCCGACTTAACACATTCAACAAGCAACTTGACACTTAGTACACAACATAATCTTAAGAATTCTTTGCAAGGATATTATAACCAGACTGACCGTAGACATATTAACTCTTTTATTAATATTAACCTTTAGACTTAGTTACTACTCTATGCGTTTACGGGCATGTCACATATTAGTTCATTAAACGTTTGCATTATATTCCAAGTAGAAGTATATGCCTTACACCCTTTGATTAGGGAGGGAATCTTCACACACTTAGCATACAATCAACAACTACCATTAGCGATACCCTATCAAGTTCTTTACTAGACATTTTACCGAATAATGCTATCAACCACCAAACAATGAGCAAATACATATAGTTCCCTTTTGATCTAACTGATAGTTCTGACATAAAGGCATTACTGGCCACATTAACAGTTAACAATGAGTACTTAAACTCATAAGTTGTAAACCATAGAACCAAATTCATAGAGAAAAAGACCAATCATGGCAACCGACTTAATTCAATAGAATCAAAACAATTGTCCAAGTTCATTTACTCATGAAAGTCATCCAAATTTCAATAATCATTTCGAATCACATTACCAATCAACAGGTAATCAATGTATTAATATATATGTAATATGAATAAAAATGCAAATGATATGTATATATGCAATGACCATATGTACCTGATATACAAACGCTCATACAGTAGGTGTCACATGACCCATGGGGGACTCATGAGGTCCATATACCCATCTGAAATTTCCCATCGGATCTTAACTCTATGGCTGTAGTATCATCATCTATCATCACTCTCGTACCATGTACCATATCTAGTAATCGGCTTTCAAGCCCCTTTTATCAGTATGTCAACAGTTCAAGTGCCAATAATAATATGAATGAATGATATGAATATGTGTACACCATGCCAAAGCATAATCAATACAAACAACATTATCAATTCCTTTCCAAGCATTTAGACGAGATGTAGAGTTATGAATGCACGACAAGTCAAATCATAATAAGCTATCTAACCTGGCTACGAGCCCAAATAACATGTATCTTCATGTTCATCAGTTTATCATATTGAAACTAATGTGATGAAAATAACAGAATAATATCACCGATGGCGACAAGCCCAACCAACAACAGTCGAAATCAGCTTAAGGCTGATTCTTAAAATCACCCATCATTACAATTCAATATCGGTACCCACCAAGCGTTCATACAACTGCTAAGGTGGGACCCCCAAATTCGTCCAATACCACTCAATATTTATAACTAGTACGTACTTCTATCGAAGTCTACAAAGAGAAATTGTAGTGTACCTCAAAGCCGAGCAGTAGTCACAAACTGTCAACTCTCAATGTAGGCCTTTCCCTTTCAGAGTGCCCTAGAATACTCATAGTCTAACATATATAGATTCTACGTTAAAAGTAATCTAATACAACCACAAGGACTTAGTCCTTTCAAACAATACAAATATTCATCCTAAAATTGACCTCGGGTCCACAGTAGCAATATCCAAACTTATTACCTAAAAAACATTATAACATACTAAATAATCATATTCTTAAGTTAATTTTAAAACTAAACCCAAGTGGACCCTCAATTGTAAATTAGGCAAAAGACACAATTTCACACCCTAGGTTTTCCCCAATTTTAAAAGGGTTTCCAATACCAAATTAATCATCACAACATGATCATCTATAATTAATCAACACTAGATTGCAATATCACATCGTCTAATCAATTTACAGTCCCCAATTCAAGATTTTTAGCCTCTTATTCTAGCATGAACAACTTAGGCTATCTTCCCCTAGTAAGTAAAAAACCCCAAAGATTCCATTTTTAGTTCATGAATAAATCACAAGAAGAGAAATAGGAAATTACCCAAGGAAGAATTCACCCCCAAGCTCTGAAAATCGCCCATAAAAACACTCTACATGTTTAGGATTAGTGAATGAAAAGAATGACTCGAAATTGGGAAAATATAAGACTTTTTGCCCAGCGATTTTCGCATCCGCGGGCACCTTGTCAGCAGATGCGGACTCGCCTCCGGGAAGAATGGCTCGCGCACGTGGAGCCACTTGACACCTCACTTTCTCGCATCTACGGACCAAGTCCCGCATAGGCGGACCCGCAGAAGCACAAATATGCTCGCAGAAGCGGGACACCAAAAACCAACAAAAATATGGTTTTTCACCAAGTCCAACCTGAAACTCATCCGAGACTCCCTGGATACACACCAAACATGCAACTAGCCTATAATCAATGCTACGAACTCGCTCGTGCACTCATATTTCTCATACGACCGAGTTAATATATATGTTTTTACTAAACCACCCAAAATATCTAAATTCCACAATTTTATAAATAAAGCCATAACGTACATCTGAATGCCTCAGGAAGCAAATCAATGACTCGACTAAGTCATAAATGACCCTCCGGAACTATGAAAGGGACGAAACCCAGAAACAAATCCATATACTTAAAAGTCAACTTTGGGTCAAACTTATCAATTCTAAAGTGTCTATTTTGGGGTTTCCTTCCGAAAATCACAATAAGGCACCTCGGGATCTGTGCTACCCATTCCACGCATCACATACACCATATAAAGTCTACGAAAAGGGTAATTAGTCAATTAAGGATCATTACATCAGATACCAATTAAACAAACGTTCGTCCTCGAACAGAAAAAAGTACAAAAGCCGACGAGTACCAAGTATCTCCATCATAGCCTCAAAGGCTAGAAATATATCGATAGCACTACCTGCTCACTTAACCAGTCAAAACTACCTTTAACTTAGCACAACCCCCAAATTTCTATTCCTTCATACCGAAATTCCTTTCACTGTTGATCCTCGAATGTGAGCACTGACTCCGCTCGAATTCTCTAATATTATTATAACCATACCTCTATACGCATTCAATGGAATCTATAAATATCACCTTAATCACCATCATCCTTTAGTTGTAGCCACAAACCATTATCCAACTTGTAGCGATTAAATATCATATTTCTACCAATCCTTCCCTCACACCTTCTCGGGCCATCCTTCACACCAAGATTTATTAAAAACACATAGACACACACCATAAGCCCAAGTCATGACTTCCTTTCGCGAGAAAAGAATCCTTGCTTTATATGAGAAAATATTATGTAATTCCATCCAAAAACTGATCTTATCCCAAGCCACTAATTCCAGTCTCGTTAGTTTTGTAACTCGAAGTTGAAGTCGCTTAGTCAAAACCCATTGCCCAATTCTTCTCAAATCTCAAAATCACCATACTATAAGCATACCTACTGATTACCTTGCCGTGCAAAATTCGTAGAAAATCAATTGGTTACTCTAAAGACTCCCCAAAATTATTTCTACCTCTTCAATACATCGCCAAGTTCCCGTGTAAACCATTAGAACTGTCCGAATCATTGCCATCAGAAAAATATCATCAATCCTGCTTGTAAACTTCAATGAGAATCGGTAACACCGTCATACCTCCATTCCGAATTGAAATCCATTGTACATTTATCAGTGGTTTACTAGAATACTATAAGTCCTTCAGGCAATATAAACATGGGCCACCCGGCCCTAAATGAACAAATCTGACCCAAAATAAATGCTCATTTTCTAAATCATCGATAGTCACCCGAACTGATTCCAAACATAACTGATAGGCTTTCCATAAGAATGTTGTGACCTATTATGTCCATTTTCTTATGAATAATCAATCATGTATCATCACCCACGACTCCAAAGGCTGGATTTTATCCAAGTCATCAACTTAGTACCGAAGAATTATACCTTACGATTGTAATATCCATGTTTCTCAGCTTCTACCCAATATGCAAGTTTGATAGAACCCCATAAACTCTAAATACATCAAATCCTCTCTGTACTTTCTCTTAACTCGCTAACAACTCTGAACATTTTAACGTAGAGCCTGCGACCTCATTTACTATACCTCCATCCATTTAGTCTCTAATAGTAAGACCTCACTATTCTTTGTCAATCCAGATAGTATCAAATCCTACAACCCTCGCGCCTTACCAAATCCTAATGTATCAACCTTACGATCCATGCACCTTACCTTGCGCAATTACTTCCAAGTCTTTAATACCTGAATACTCATCCATGCTATTAAACAACAACACTTCAACACAGTCTAGCACTAGTCGCCAATCACAAACCCCATGGAACATCCGTCAAAACGCTTAGTCAATTACCATAGACCTACTCCTCCGAGCATACTAAACAATTTCACCTGATCTGAAATATGCAAAAATAATGCCAACATAATCCATACCTTACACAAGAATTTCCGTTGTTACAAATCTAAATTCTCCCCTATCTCGAAGAGGCATCTTACTCATTCCAAATTAGATCAATCACACATTTATCGAAATTCGTAAATTTCCACCTTTCATTTGAATCACATTCACCACTAACAACCGGTCATTACTCAAACCTATTCCAGAGTGTACTGAAATATCATAGGCATCACAAAATAACTAGACCGATCCTAAAAATAGTACGACATTGCACACCCAACAGAGAGAGCTTCCCTCGCCTCACTTTAACCTTTAAACTAAAAGCTTCTCCCAAATCCGGTACATCCCCGGTACCGTCCTTTATAAAATTCCTCCACTAGAAAGGTAGCAACCCACTCTGGTTACTCTGACCAAAATTCATTTAGTACCCAAGCGATAACCCAAACCATCACTGAACTGGTCCATAATCCTAAGGTTGATCCTTAATAACCGAACATACAATCTTGCTAACATTCTCAGATAGTTTCATCAAAGTACCCTTGACAAAAATTCCTAACCGAAATAATCCTTCTTCTATACCGGTTCATAAGTTACTGACACGATCATCGATACCCAAAGCTTTTCACAACTAGAATTGGTTCGAACCACCATCAATCTATTACCGTAAATATCACCATTGACCAATACCTTATTCGAGAGTCCTAAAATGATGCTCACCCGCAAAGAACCACTTCATACCTTAATTGCCGAATCGGAATATCTTTAACACATCGCGTGAATATTCCTCTTAGTCAATGCACTTCGCAAAATCACACCACTCATAACTGTAGAAACTTTTTAAATATTACCCTTTACAAACTAGGACCGCAAGCCTTATCCAAAACTAGATGCAACATTCAGTAATTCCTTACAATAAAACTTCACCCTTGTCCAACACTAAAGTTATTCATATTAGTCAATCACTGGCTCCCATTAGCTTACGACGTAGTCTAATATACCAACTCATATACGATCTCTTACACTTACTCTATACTAAATAATTGCGAAATAACTCACAAATCAACAATTTCTTGGTTTCAACAATCCCTTTTTTTCACTAACTTCGAAATGCCAAGTGATCCTACGAACACACTATTTATTTGACGAAATGCGACTGTCTATTTCCATAAGCTTTACTTGTCATAAGTAACCTTGCCACATGAACTAGAACATATAGTCATTCCTGAAAGAAACCCACAACTACTAGTTCTCACTCCCCTACTACATTTCTTCCACGTTGAAGCCCAACTTAACTTTCATAACCTTATACGACATCCACCCTCGTATGTCTTGCAACTTTATCCTAATGCGCACATCAGATACCGATTTTTCCCTTCATATAGTAGAGAATAAACCATCCAACTTCTTTTTCTTGCACCTCTGTATTATCATTTCCACCTTCCAAATATATCACCAAATTGGGGGATCCCACGCGTAACCCTGACCAAATGTACCTTCAAATCATAGCTGAAGACTGAACTTGGTCACACATCCATACCACGATATCACATTTATACCCTACTATGCAATGTCATAACAAACCACTCGCACACGAATTTAAGAGCGTGTTACCATCATCGGTGATAGAATAGGAAGAAGAAGTTTTAGATACCAACTAGAATCGACCATATATCAATTTGAACGAAGTAGCGCGAAATTAGAAAAGATTTCCAAAATGTCTTATAGCCTCTCGAGGATGGATACGGACGTCTACATACCTATATGTGAGACTATACTAAACATTATCCTTGTAACCGTGAGACCGGTGAATCTAGAGCTCAGATACTAATTTGTCATGACCCAAATCATGGGCGCCGTGGTGGAACCTATACTATCCCCCCGGTAGGCGAATCAATCTAAAAAACACAATTAAGATCATAATAGTTTAACAATGCTGAAGATAAGAAAAGTACATAATATAAAAATGCTCCTTAAACGTTTACATCGATTAACCAATTACAATGCTTACTCCTCAAAACCTGGTCTGACTCATATAATAACTCTAAAATATAAGTAAGGAAAGAATTTAATGTCTCTTCCTTGAATGAATAGGGGCAGTTTGGGTGGATGAAGACTAAGGCTACTGAGAATGAGTGGTCTGCCTTAACCTTCTCATGCTCCAAGCTGCAACCTAAATAGATCGAATACATGCATCTATGTAAAATATGCAACAAGCGTAGCATGAGTACACAACATACTCACATAGGCATTATATACCGACAACGATGAAAGCTACATAACATATAAACATCAAGTTGAATCTCAAATATGTCCTATTCTAGGAAGTTCAAATAGCCACATAAGTCACCTTCTTCACATCCAAGTTCATGAATCATATAAATCACCTAGTCCGCATAAAGGTAAATCACAGTTAAGTACACTCCAATTCATGCATCACACATAGATTTTACTATCAATACCCACCGATCTGACACTCTGTCTAAGTCATATTGATATTAAGACCCACTTACCCGACTTAACACATTCAACAAGCAACTTGACACTTAGTACACAACATCATCTTAAGAATTCTTTGCAAGGATATTATAACCAGACTGACCGTAGCCATACTTTTATTAATATTAACCTTTAGACTTAGTTACTACTCTATGCGTTTACGGGAATGTCACATATTAGTTCGTTAAACGTCTGCATTATATTTCAAGTAGAGGTCTATGCCTTACGCCCTTTAATTAGGGAGGGAATCTTCACACACTTAGCATACAATCAACAACTACCATTAGCGATACCCTATCAAGTTCTTTACTAGACATTTTACCGAATAATGCTATCAACCACCAAACAATGCACAAATACATATAGTTCCCTTTTGATCTAACTGATAGTTCTGATATAAAGGCATTACTGACCACATTAACAGTTAACATTGAGTACTTAAACTCATAAGTTGTAAACCATAGAACCAAATTCATAGAGAAACAAACCAATCATGGCAACCGACTTAATTCAATAGAATCAAACCAATTGTCCAAGTTCATTTACTCATGAAAGTTATCCAAATTTCAATAATCATTTCAAATCACATTACCAATCAACATGTAATCAATGTATTAATATATATGTAATATGAATGCAAATGCAAATGATATGTATATATGCAATGACCATATGTACCCGGTATACACACGCTCCTTCAGTAGGTGTCACGTGACCCATGGGGGACTCATGAGGTCCATATACCCATCTGAAATTTCCCATCGAATCTTAACTCTATGGCTGTAGTATCATCATCATCCGGAATTTCTCATAGGATCCTAGCTCTATGGATGTAGTGTCATCATCTATCATCACTCTCGTACCATGTACCATATCTAGTAATCGGCTTTCAAGCCCCTTCTATCAGTATGTCAACAGTTCAAGTGCCAATAATAATATGAATGAATGATAATGATATGTGTACACCATGCCAAAGCATAATCAATATAAAAACATTATCAATTCATTTCCAAGCATTTATACGAGATATAGAGTGATGAATGCACGACAAGTCAAATCATAATAAGCTATCAAACCTGGCTACGAGCCCAAATAACATATATCATCGTGTTCACCAGTTTATCATATTGAAACTAATGTGATGAAAATAACACAACAATATCAACAATGGCAACAAGCCTAACCATCAACAGTCGAAATCAATTTAAGGCTGATTCTCAAAATCACCCATCATCACAATTTGATATCAGTACCCACCCAAGTGTTCATTACAACTGCTAAGGTGGGACCCCCAAATATGCCCAATATCCCTCAACATTTATAACTAGTATGTACTTCTATCGAAGTCTACAAAGAGAAATTGTAGTGTACCTCAAAGCCGAGTAGTAGTCACAAATCATCAACCCTCAATGCAGGTCTTGCCCTTTTGGAGCGCCTCAGAATACTCATAGTCTAACATATATAGATTCTATGTTAAAAGTAATTTAATACAAATACAATGACTTAGTCCTTTCAAACGATACAAAGATTCATCTTGAAATTGACCCCGGGCCCGCGGTCGTAAAATCCAAACTTTATTACCCAAAAGGCATTATAACATACTAAATAATTATATTCTTAATTTAATTTGAAAACTAAACCCAATTGGATCCTCAATTGAAAATTAGGCAAAAGCCAAAATTCCAAACCCTAGGGTTTTCCCTAATTTTAAAAGGGTTTTCAATACAAATTAATCATCACAACACGATCATCTATCATTAATCAATACTAAATTACAATTTGACATTCATCTAATCATTTTACAGTCCCCAATTCAATATTGTTAGCCTCTTATTCTAGCATGAACAACTTAGGCAATCTTCTTGCCCCAATAAGAGATAAAAAAACCCAAAGATTCCATTCTTAGTTCATGAATAAATCACAAGGAGAGAAGTAGGAACTTACCAAAGGAAAAATTAAAACCCAAGCTTTGAAAATTGCTCATACAAACACTCTCTAGGTTTAGGGTTGGTGAATGGAAAGAATGACTCGAAATTGGGAAAATATAAGACTTTCTGCCCAGCAATTCTCGCATCCACGGGCACTTTATCAGCAGATACGGACTCATCTCCGTGAAGAATATCTCACGGACGCAGAGCCACTTGACACCTTACTTTCTCGCATCTATGGGCCAAGTCCCACGGAAGCGCACACATACTCGCGGAAGCGGGACACCAGAAACCAACAAAAATATAATTTTTCACCAAGTCTAACCCAAAACTCGAAACTCATCCGAGACTTCTTGGATACACAATAAACATAAAAGTAGCCTATAATTGATGTTACAAACTCGCTCACACACTCAAATTTCTCATACGATCGAGCTAATACATATTTTTCTACTAAACCCCCCAAAACATCCAAGTTCTATATTTTTATAAATAAAGCCATAACGTATATCCGAATTCCTCGAGAAGCAAACCAATGACTCGATTAAGTCATAAATGATCCTCCAGAACTACCAGAAGCAATGGAACCCAGAAATGAATCCATATACTCGAAAGTCAACTTTGGGTCAAACTTATCAATTCTAAAGTCTTTATTTTGGGTTTTCCTTTTTAAAATAACAATAAGGCATCTCGGGATCCGTGCAACCTATTATGCGTGTCACAGGCCCCATATAGACTCCAAGGAAAGGTAATTTAGTCAATTAAGGGTGTTTAGCTAAAAATGACTAGACGTGTCATTTCAATTATGTGGGTTAATCCTGAATGATTAATTGATTATTTATCCTTACTTGTTATTTAATTATATTTTACCTATTGATGGTTCAATTCTTTGTCACGGTATACCGGTAAGGGTAAACATGATATTTTTCCTAATACTTCATCAATATTTCATTTGTTGTCGGTTTATGAGATATACTGAGTACACGTTCTTCCGATACTCATACTAAACTTGTTGCACTCTTTGTGGTGTAGATTCAGTTCCAAGTATGAGTGAAACCCAGAAAGCTATTTGAGTCTGAGGTCATGATTTCAGGAGATTTAAATGAGCCGCTTGGCTGATCCGCAACACCCTTCTCTCTATTCTTTATTTATTTTTGTATTTCCTTTGTATACCTAATAATATATTAGTGGATTTCAGACTTTTATTTATTCGTAATGGCTTTTGTACACATGACACCAGTCTCGGGTGGTATTTTGGTTGTTTTAGCACTTGGTTATTTATAAAAGACTCAGTATTTAGATATTCAACTTATCTATTTAGTTTTTTGCTTCTATAACCTAATTGAAACATTAAGTTTTGGGTTATGCTTACCTATAAGGTTGGGAATAAGTGCCATCACGGCTATTGATTTTGAGTCGTGACAATTTGATATTAGAGCCCTAGGTTCACTAATTTCATGAATACAAGAGAAATTTCTAGTAGAGTCTTTCGGATAGGTACAAAGATGTATGTACTTATCTTTTAGAAGCTATGGGACACTTAGGAATCCATTCTTTCATTTATTATTGTGCATATGTGATTCAGTTTAAGGTCTAAACCTCTTAGTTTCATTCTCTCACCGATGGTGAGGACACGTTATCGAATTTCCAAACAAGTAGCTTGACATGAAATCATGTGGTATGTCACGAGATATATCAATGTGATGAATACATGTGACCAAGTACAGATTGGAGTTATGACTTGAAGACTTTATTGAGTACGGTTGTGATTCAGACTATTTAGTTCGGTAATATCCCTAGGAAATGAGAGCGATGGTGCGATGGACTGCATGGTCTCCATGTTTTCACCGGACAGTCTTTCAGAAGTTATGAAAGTGAATTTATGGTATAGCAAGTTATGGTAAGAGGGTTGATGATTTGAATGGATTGGCTAGCACATAACTAGGTAACAAGTGTTGTGGCTTTGAGGACTTCACTTGAAGATGTTTGACACAACATGTATATGAGTATATCAACAACAAGTCAACGATCTAATAATGGAATGGTACAAATGCTAATATTTTGAGGACAAGTGTAATCTTGGGGAAAATCAATCAAAATGGGAGGATGGTAAGGTTATGAGGGGGATTTGAGAACAAAGACATGAAATGTGGTCCTTGGTGTCACAACCCCAAAAGGTTGGGGTGTTTCCCGACCTTATGACATTTATGACACTCTTAGAGGCTTCTAGACAGATGCCTTATGTATAGATATTTTGGACGGCCTTGTCAGCGTATGTTTTATACAATCTTCCATGGTGGTCTTGTCGGCCCTTATATGTAAATATGCATGTCCATTTGGGATTTTCAATTATATATTGTTACTTGTTTTCATTAAGATTATCTCATGGCAGCCTTGTCGGCCAAAACCTTCTGTATATTCAGGTTGTGATTATGAATGTGGTCGCTCGAGTCAATAAGGCACCACGTGCTGGACACCCCCCTCCCTCCAAAGGTTAGGGTGAGACACTTGGTGATGAGGTTTTAGGTGGTAATATTTATTATGCAATTCATATGAAGAGTTTTCTTTCTATTCTACGGAGTTGAGGTGTACTAAGGAGAATTAAAAATAGTTCAGTTTGGTGACACGAAGGTCACAGTGGCAAAGTGTTCATCTGATGGGAGCACGAGTTGTGTTAAGTCTAATTTTGCATGGGAGTATGAAAATCCAAGTTGTGTTGAAATGATGGAATTATGGTGGTGGAGTAAAAATAAGTGGTTCAAGTTTTTTAAGGAAATGGCTATTGGTATTAGGCCAAGTAGGGGATGTTACCTGTGGAGATTGAACCTTATGGGCATAGGCGGTTATAATTCTTTAGTAATGTGCATAGTTGTAGGTTCATTTGATATTTCAAGGTTGGTGATATTTACCATAGTTGTTCTATATGCAAGGGTGACGAGTGGCGCTAGCATGGTGTCCGCAAATGTTATGGTATCAGAAGTGGGATAAATCCATTAAGTTGTCATGGAATGAGGTACTCTATTTATATAATGAATGTTAAAGGAACATGAATTGGTCGGTATGTTGACTACACCGTAGGCTACTGGGGGGGGACAATGATCTATTAATCGAAATGACTCTAGTGATGGAAAAGTGTGAAGATTTATTACCTAAGGAGTTATCAGATGTTGCACCTAATTTTAGAGAAGGGTGTTTGCATTGTATCAGTTGCCTATGACTCAGTAAGTTTCTACAATTACCGATGATGTGACTTTGAGGAGTTGACGAAATTATAAGGATAATCGCATGATTTGCTAGAGGTATTTTGGTTCGACAAAATAAGGCAAGCGGTGGTTCTTCGTGGGTAAGGCATCACTTAAGTATCCTCGAGCGAGGTGTCATTCAATAAAGACATTTAAAGTAGTAGATCAATGATAGATGTTAACTAATTCAAGTTGTGTAGTGCATTTCAGAAATTGAGTTAAGGATCAGTAATACCGGTTGAAACTAAGAGAAGTTAATTCACTATATGATTTTTCATGTCGATGTCGGGTTAGTAAAGTCATGAACCAATATGGAAGAAGGATTCTTCAGTTAAAGAATTTTTGGCAAGGATACTTATATGCGCTATATAAGGATGTTAGTAGGAATTTGTACATAGTAATTAATGATTGCCCTACAGATTATGGACTAGTACAATGGTGGTTGGGGATATTACATCAGTAATAATTAATTTTGTTAGAGTAATCAAAGTTGATAGGTACTTTCTGGAGAAAAGGCTTCGTGAAGGCTTATATATGTAATGTTCCTGATTTAGATGAGTAATCAGTTTTGAGGTTTGTGTGAGGCAGGGGAAAATTTTAGTTTCTTGAGTTTGTGGCTTACTACTATCTCCATTATCGGCTTAGCTATTCTGCAAGAATCATGATATTTTGATACACTCCTTGAGTGGGCTTGTGTTATATGCAGTTGATAACGTTAGAAGTGATTGTGAATGGAATATGAAAATTGAATATTGAAGATAAAGGCATGTCTGATCTTGAATTGTAAGGATTAAGGTACATCTTCTGAAAAGAAAAAAATTTGAATGTAACAAGATTACTTGAGTCAAGTAAGAGTCATGGTGGTGTTATCTTGCATTAATCAGATAAGGTGTAATTGTTAAGTATACTTGAAAAATGAAGTCTACGAAATTCCACTGAGTCTTATGACAAAGTGCCATAGCATTTTGCGATTGGTGACTGGTGAGGTGCAAATATTAGATGACTAACGTGATAAGATTGATGTAAAGGGGACTTGCATTGTACCGAAGTGGTCCTCGGTCAACTGAAGTTGTGACATGTCTTGTATAATCACCTCTCTCCTAGTTCTTCTTTGGCCTACTTCTACCTCTCCTAAACCCTGATATTGCTAACCTCTCACACATCCTTACTGGCGTATCCTTGGACCTCTTTTTCATATGCCCGAACAATTTCAGTTACGTTTCCCTCATCTTGTCCACCACTGATGCCACTCCCACCCGATCTTATATAGCTTCATTCCTAATTATATCTCTATGTACAATTACAAACATCCATCTAAGCATCCTCATCTCTGCTATCTTAATTTTTTGAACATGAGCGTTCTTGACTGGCCAACACTTTACCCAATACAACAATGTCAGTCTAACCACCGCTCTGTAGAGCTTACATTTAATCCTTGGTGACACCTTCTTATCACACAGTAACCTAGAGGCGAGCCCCATTTAACCCCTCCTGCTCCAATACGATGTGCGACATCATCATCGATCTCCCTATTTCCTTGGATTATGGACCAAAATACTTAAAGCTACCTCTCTTGGGTATGTCTATTGCCTTGATCTTCACTTTTACTTTCACCTCTGGTTTTACGTCACTTAATTTGCACTCAGGATACTCTGTTTTGGTCCTACTTAACCTGAAACCTTTTGACTCTAAGTCCTTTCTCCAAACTCCATCCTATATGTAAATCTCCCTCGCGTCTCGTCAATCAGTACTATATCATCAACGAATAACATACACCATGACACCTCTCCTTAAATATACCTCATCAATTCATATAGCACTAAGGCAAATAGAAATGGGATTACAACCAATCACTGATGCAACTTCATCACAATCGAAAAGTGTTCTGAGTTACCTCCTACTGTCCTAATCCAGTTCTTGGCTCCATCGTATATGCCCTTCCTAACCCTAATATAAACTATTGGTACACCTCTAGATTCCAAATATCACCATAGGACCTATCTAGGAATTTTTTTCATATGCCTTTTCTAGGTTAATGAATACTATGTGCAAGTCTCTCTTCTTGTACCTATATTGCTCAAACAATCTCCATACAAGATGGATGGCCTCTATAGTCGATCGCTCGTGCATGAATCTGAATTAGTTCTTAGAGATATTCACACCCCTCTTCATTCTCATCTCGACCACCCACTCCCAAACTATCATAGTGTGGCTTCATAGCCCGATAACCTTATAGGTATTGCAATTATAAATATCACCCTTGTTCTTGTACAACAGAACCAGTGTACTCCACCTCCAGCATTTTAGTCATCCTAAGAATGAAATTAAACAACCTAGTCAGTCACTCCATCTCTGCCTCGCTTGCATTCTTCCAAAAGTCCAGTTGCTCTGCCCCTTCTCATATATCGAATAGACCCCTTAACTCTGGAACCCTTTTTGCACCTGCAAAAAAATTAGATATAAATCTAATAAAATTAAATATTATGTGATAAAAAAATAAAATATTTATATTTGTTAGTGATAGTGGAGATGCCTTATAGTGGTGGTAGTGGTGATAGTTGTGATGATAGAGGTGGTTGGTGTTGTAGTAACTGGCGTGATGGTGGCAATTGTGATGATGTAGTTGGTTGATGTTAGTAATTTACGTTGTTGGTGGTTGAAGAATGTTTGGTGATTGACGATGGTGCTGATGGTAGTTCGAGGCAGTCCTAGTTATGATGGTAGAGGGGATTGGTAGTAAGGATTGACTGCAGTAGTAGTAGTGGCGGCAACTAAGACGATTGTGGTAGTGGCAATGACGACAATGGTTGTTGATATGATTATAATAATAGAGGTGGTAGATGTGATAACGACTAATAGAAATAGTTGTGATGGTAGATGTGGTTAGTGGTGGGTGGTTGGGGGCATAGGTGAGAGGGTAATGGTATTGTGATGGAGAGTGGGTGGGAAGGGGTATGTAGGTGGATGAGTGGTTATGGTGGTAGTGAGAGTTGGTAGGTTAAGGGTGATGGTGGATGACAATAGTGGTGATGATAGTTGTGATGCTAGAGGTGGTTAGTGATGGGGTGGGGGTTGGGAGAATGGTGGTAGTAGTAGTGGTTGTGATGGCTAGGTGGGGTATGATGGAAGGGAGTGAGGTAGGTGGAGTAGTATAGGGTTGGTAGGGTGAGGGCGGGGGTGGAGCTTGTGGCTATAGATAGAGTGGAGGTAAAACTTATCCATATAAAAATACCTCTTAATGATATTAAGGCTTTGTTCAAGATCTTAATGAATAAGACTTATTCAGACCAAATAAGTGCTTAGATCTTACTCCCTCTATCCCAATTTATGTGGCACCATTTGACTTGCCACAAAGTTGAAGAAAGAAAGGTTGACTTTTGAAATGTGTGGTCTAAAATAAACTTAAGACAATTGACAATTGTGTGGCTATAAATCTTTTCATTTAGGGTAAAAGGGGAATTTTAAAGTTAAATTATTCCTAATTATAGAAATGTGACATTCTTTTTGGGATAGACTAAAAAGAAAATGGTGCCACATAAATTGGGACAGAGGAAGTAATATAAACAAATACAATTAATGGCCTAAGGTCTGAACAATTCAGATCCAGACCTCCATTATGTATAAAAATGTCACACTTCAATCCTGAATAGGACGGACAATGCTCTACATACAACTATTGTGATCATGTAATATGCTAAATAACGTAACATATAACACAAATGAATTTGGTACAATTTTTTTTGTACATGAACGTGGCGACTGACCTATTGTATGCAACTGAATACAATAACTCGTTGACACTGTCTATGAAGCCTCTGTGAATACCTGTTTAATACAAGTGTTGGGACAGGTCCCCAAGCTACCCATAGTCTTTAACACCAATGAAATCACTAGACCTGACTTGGCTCCAGGTAAAATTGGAGCTTGCAACTCTTCCACTAATTATCTGCACTATCTAGAAAATAAGTCTGCCAACATATACAACTGAACCTGCAATATGAAATATAAAAAATGCAGCGTCCCAAAAAAAAAGACGTTAGTACAGAAAGATTGTACCGAATACGTAAGGCAGTTTGAAATAATCACATGAAAGAACATCACGTGTAAAGAGAGATAAAGAAGAATCAACTTGAAACTCTGAATGCCACTGGTGGCCATGATATGCATAAATGCAATATATTCGCGTATATAACGCCTTAGAGATACATAATGCATAGATAACGCCATTGGCCTCTGTGGGAAAAATCATCTATATAACACCGTGATATACATAATATGTATATAACGCTATATGCCTCTGTGGGCATCATCATCATCATCATTATCATAACTAAGTGATCAGTGGTGCTATACATATGCATATTGCACATTAGGTGCCGTACCCGCCGATTATAGCTCGGGATATGAATTCATATCATATACATATATACACATGCATGAGAGACATGATAGAACTGAATATTCTAAACTTTGTCAGAGTGATATAGGGTCGTTACACCTTCGGCTATCATTATATAGCTAACATGCAATCATACATTTCATTAACACAAAGAAGAATATAATACAATAAAGAATAACTCTTATGACATGAAAGTACTACCAATATGAGAAAAACAAGATTCAAGAACATTTCCATATTATGAACATTTCTAACTTAAGATGAATAGAGCCATTTTGGAGAGATATTCATTTATGTTCGTTTCGTTCGAATTCATGCCAAAAGGAAGAAAGGGAAAGGATATACTTAACATACTTACTGCCCTTAATTTTTTTATATCGTGAACTTGGAAATATACTTTCCTTAATGTATAAGGTGTAATCTTTTTATGAAAGAGAGTCTAACATCATTGACAACACAAGGAACTCTTATATAGAGAAGGAACAAATGATAAGACTTTTTGTTGTTGGATACGATATGGACATACCTACTGTTCTACGATCTTATTATGATATTTTTAGAAACCATTCTCTAATCTTGTGGACCATCCTACTTTGGAAAGACTGATCATCTACGTCAATGTGGTTTATCCTGAAACAAGCTCTATACCCCAACAATGGTAATCTTGATTCTTACGACATCATATTACATTACACTCTATAACACCTTAATGATCATATAAATATTAACTATATAATTTCTTGTTAACATACAACTGACATCACATGAAAGGAACATCTGAGCATGAATAAGAAAGTCACGTTACTTTGCTTCTAGGAACTCGAATAGGAAAGGAACATCTGGTAGGACTTTAAATGGGAGATGAACATATACACTTACTTTATGTAATTCATATTGGTGCTTTCGGAACCTATATTCTGGCTCTCTGTATCGTCATATTTCTAGACAATCTATTAGGATATATTTAAGATTTGTACTCCTATTCTAGATGTTCTTGTACTGGTGACACCAGGTTTTGGAATTTTGTCACTTATTCATATTTTAGTATTCTTAAGAGAAGTATTATGACTTGAAAATTTCTTCCATTTACTTATTTCTGCATATTTTTACTTGTATAAAATATCTAATCAGTTGTGGATGACTCACCGACTGAGTGGATGTAGGTGCCTTCACGACTTGAAATTGGGTCGTGACACCACCATTCTAGTTTTATTGACAAAAATAAATTACAAATAAAATTAATCAAATTCGGATCTTTGGATTCTCTCTCCTCTTTCTTCTCTCTCCACTTTTCTCTCTCCTCTCTCCTCTATCCCCAAGGGTAAGAAGTCAGATCCCATCCCCCCCAATGGTAACCCATCCTCGATGGTAACCCACCCGACCGACTACCAGGTAACACGGTCGGATTACTGCAAGACCAGGTACGCCGATGACTTTTTTCGGCCAGATTTTTCTTCTCTTATCCTTATCCTTGTTCTTCTTCATTCTTCTTCTCTTATCTTCTCTTTTCTTCTCTTTTCTTCTTCTTCTTCTCTTCTTCTCTTTTTCTGCTTTTGCAGCTCCGACCGGCTGCCACAACACCGCTACTCCGATGCTGATGACTCTTTCCGGCATCATTTTCCGGCCAGACTTTTCTCCTCTCTTCTATTTTTCTATCTTTTTTCCTTTACTTTTCCCTCTTTTCTCTTCTTTTTTTCTTGTTCAAGTCTCTGCAGGTACTCACTTCCGATGGCAAATAGTAACTTCTAATAGTGAACAGTAACTACCGGTATTAAATAATGATTTTTGGCAGCAAACAGGTTCGATTCAACTGGAGTTGGTACCTCCGGTTGCTCGTATCCATTCTTTATCCTTATTGCTGTAGTTAATTTTTGACACTTCACGTATTGATTCTTGCATTTATTCTTCTTGCCTTTAGTTATATCATTTTTGGCGTAGTGGTTTTACTTGCCTCTAGATTCTTGATAACTTGTGCTTTCACTTTGATTCCTTCCTGTTTTAGGGTAAACCTTTGATTAGTTTATTAGTTTATATTCGCTTTAGTGTCTTTAATGACTGATAGTAGACTAGGGTCATGATCTCAGTCGAGGATGGGGGCGAGGGTTAGGGGGTAAGTGGGTTAAATGAGCTTATAGGCTGAGAGTAGGGTCTTAGAACATTAGGACGTTAATGGGGAAGTTCATAGAACTAGTTAAGATTCTTAAGAAGAGGTATATTAGTGTATCTTGTATCCAAGAGACCAAATGGGTAGGTCCTAATGCTAATGAGGTGGACATATATAAGTTATGGTTCTTTGATAGGTTGAAGTATATGAATGGGGTAGGCATTTTAGTAGATAGTGAGCTAATGGATCAGGTGGTAGAGCTTAGGAGGGTTACTGATAGGATGGTGTCGATTAAGGTGGTCATTAAAGGGCTCACTTTGAACATTAATAGTGCTTAGGTGCCACAAACGGGCTTGATAAGGAGAAGAATAGGCGTTTTTTAGAATATTTGGACGAGTTAGTGGGTGGTATACCGCCCACTGAGAAGATATTCATGGGAGGTGATTTCAATGGATACATCAGGTCTATTTTGGGGGATTATGACGATGTGCATAGAGGTTTTGGCTTCGGGGACATGAATGGAGAAGAAGTCTCACTTTTGGATTTTGCAAAAGATTTTGAGCTGGTGGTAGCCAATTCGAGTTTCCAAAAGAAGGAGGAGCACTTGGTAACCTTCCGTAGTTCTGTGGATAAGACTTAGATAGATGTTTTGCTCCTTATGAAGGACGATAAAGGTCTTTGTAAAGACAGTAAGGTTATCCCAAGCGAGAACCTTACCACCCAACATAAGCTCTTGGTGATGGATTTAGAGATCAAGTTGAAGAAGAAAAAGAAGAAAAGGGTTGTAAATGATCAGCCTAGGATCAGATGGAGGAGTTTGACCATGACTAGTGCTTTAGAGATGGGAGAGAAATTAACAGCTATGAGGGCCTGGGAGAGTAGTGGGGATGCGACCAGTATGTGGGATAGGACGACCAATTACATTAGGGCAGTAGCTAGGGAGGTGCTTGGGGTCTCAAGAGGTAGTCGTGGTAGGAAACGAGTGGAGTGGTGGTGGAATGGAGAAGTTTAAGGGAATGTGGAAGCAAAAATGATGGCGTATGCAAAGTTGGTAGAAAGCAAAGATGAGGTAGAGAAGTGGACGAATAGGGAACTGTATAAGTTGGCGATGAAGGAGGAGAAATTGGTGATTTCGGTGGCAAAAACAACAACGTTTGGGTATTGTAGGAGTATTAAGGTTGAAGAGGTTAAAGGTGTTGTTCGTAGGATGCACAGGAGAAGAGTGACCGGGCTTGATGAGATTCCTGGGGAATTTTGAAAGAGCGCAGGCACGATAAGTTTGGAGTGACTGACTAGGTTGTTTAATGTCATCTTTAAGACGACGAGGATGCCCAAAGAATGGAGGTCGAGTGTAATAATTCCTTTGTACAAGAACAAAAGTGATATCCATAGTTGCAACAACTATAGAGGTATCAAGTTGCTAAGCCATACAATGAAAGTGTGGGAAAGGGTGATGGAGATAAGAGTGAGGAGAGGCATGTCTATTTTAGAGAACTAGTTCGGATTCATGCCGGGGCGCTCAACTACATAAGCCATTCATCTTGTAAGAAGACTGGTGGAGAAGTACAAGGAAACGAAAAGGGACTTACACATGGTTTTCATTGACCTAGAAAAGGATTACCACAAAGTTCCAAGGGAGGTCCTATGGAGATGCTTGGAGGCTAGAGATATACTTATTGCGTATATTAGGGCAATCAAGGACATGTATGATGAAGCTAAGACCAGGGTAAAGACAGTAGGAGGAGACTCAGAGCACTTCTCAGTTGTGATAAGGTTGCATCAAGGATCAACTCTTAGTCCATTTTTATTTACCTTGGTGATAGATGGATTGACGTGGCAAATGTGAGGTTCCATGGTGTATGGTTTTTGCGAATGACATAGTCCTGATCGATGAGACTCGCAACAGAGTTAACACTAAGCAGGACGGTTGGAGACAAACTCTGGAGTCTAAAGGGTTCAAGTTGAGTAGGACCAAGACAGAGTACATGAAGTGCAATTTCAATGACACACCTCATGAGGCAGACGTGGAAGTGAGCCTTGGTACCCAGACCATCCAGAAGAAAAGTAGTTTCAAGTATCTTGGTTCTATTATACAAGGCAATATAGAGATTGATGATGATGTCACACATCGTATTAATGCAGAGTGGATGAAATGGAGGCTCGCTTTCGGAGTGCTATGTGATAAGAAGGTGCCACCAAAACTTAAGGGCAAGTTCTACAATGTGGTGGTTAGACCGACTATGTTGTATGGGGCAGAGTGTTGGCCAGTTAAGATCTATCACATTCAAAAGATGAAAGTTGCGGAGATGAGAATGTTGTGATGGATGTGTGGTCATACGAGGAGAGACATGATTAGGAATGAGGCTATCCAAGACAAGGTGGGAGTGGCCTCGGTGGAGGACAAGATGCAGGAAATGAGATTGAGATGGTTTGGGCATGTGAAAATGAGAGACACATATGACCAGTGCGGAGGTGTGATAGGTTGACTATGGATGGTTTCAGAAGAGGTAGGGGTAAACCGAAGAAGTATTAGGGAGATGTGATTAGACAGGACATGATGCAGTTACAGCATACCGAGGACATGACCTTAGATAATAGATTATAAAGGACTCAGATTAGGGTAGAAGGCTAGTAGGTAGTCTTGCTTATCCTTTCATATTAGTAGTCGATGTATTACTTTATAGTTTCGTATGCTTTGATTTCTGTTACTATCTGGTATTTCTTGTACTTCGATTATCCTATTTTATCTGTGGTAGCTACTGTCTCTTTTCCAAATGACTTTATCATGGCTTAGCCGCTTTCGTTATTTCCATTTTCATACTGCTTTGAATTTCTTGTCCTTATCTGACCTCTTTCTATGCTTTCTCTTGAGCCGAGGGTCTTTCGGAAATAACCTCCCTACCTTGGTAGGAGTAAGGTCTGCGTACACTATATCCTTCCCAGACCTCACGTTGTGGAATTTTACTGGATATGTTATTATTATAGTAAATCCATAACATCTATTATCAAGTGTTGAATAAAACAAAGGTAAAATGAAATATAAAATGTCCTAGCATCCTAACAAAATCTTCAGCGGTGGCTCTACGAAAATCTTCGTCTTGACTTGAAGAAGGTACCCCAAAAATCCCATGACTTCTTTAAAGCCAATTAGTTATATGTCACATGTCAATAGATAATTTAGTTCATAAAGTTAGGTACAATCGCAACTGTTATTTTCACACTCAAATGGGTGCATGTCATGTTGCTTAGCTTTTTGACCTTTCATGAAGTTATTGATCTTCTAGATTCCCCGTTTCAATAATATTTGGTTGAATTTGAAAAAGTGAAAACATGAATATAGAAGATAAACAAAGAATATTTAACATGATATTCATTTAAAATTTGATGAACGAACAATAAAATATCATTTGAAATATTCCATAAGTAAATTTTACAACTTCAAAATTTGTAATTTCAAGTTACAACTTAAAGATAACTAATCAATTCTTTTTTATTTCTTAGAACAACTAATCCTAAGGTTAAAATTAGAAAACTAATTAATTACTTTTGTTAGTAAGACCGGGAGAGTATTTATTGAGGAGGTCTATCTCTAGAAAAAAAAACAATGATGATCAATCAAAAAATATATGTAATGGAGAAATGAAATAAGAATTATAACTAAAGACTCAAATTAAATTGACTTAATTAAGATTGAAATTATTTTACTAGAGAAATGGAATTATCTAGGTTTTGCATGTTGCACCACCTCTTGGGGAATTATAGAAGTATTTGTAGTTAAATTTATTTGACCAAAGAGAATGAAAACATGTAGTAAAAGTGATATTGTTTCTTCTATTTGTTTTAAAATTTACCATATTCGTGCTTTAACATATCACTTCGAATACTTCTGATGGATTGAAATATCTAAAAGTAAACACCACCTAAACTAGAAATTTTGTGAGATCTATTAAAGACTTCTTTTTTCATTTTATTACCTGCAGGGGCAGTTCAGAATTGAACTTGATGGGTTCAAATTTTGACATCTTAATATGAACATATTGTATTTTAAAATTTTTGAGTACATAGCGTAATATTTATCAATATATTTATATTTTGTGTCGAAATAACAAGTTTAATTGAACCAATAGAAAGAGTGAGTTACATGTTTTCTTCCATCCTTGTCACCATGAACCTCAAAAGATTAGACCTAATCAAATGACCATGGCCTACCCAAGCCCATGACTTCATTGAAGGCAATTGGTCATATATTATATGTTGATTAATGTTTTAGTTCACACATTTTATACATACAATTTAAATTATATTTTCAAATTTTAGAATAGGCACTTATCATGTTGCCTAGCTTTTGACCTTTGTTGGGGTTGTCAATATGCTAAATCAAGAGTTTCTAGTCCTATTATGTCTTAGCGCAAACAACTCCGATCCTATTTATTGCTCCTCCTTGTAATTAATTTGGAACTTGCAACTCGATCATTCAATTGCAGTTTAAATGTTTATTTGGATGACGATATTTTTTAAAAAACTTGTATATTTTTTTCTTCAATTTGATTATTTCCTCTATTTGGAAAAAGAAGAAGCAACATAACGAATTTTTTACCTTAATAAACAGCCACGAGGCTCTTATATAATTAACTATCCAAATAAATTTTCATTTTTGAAGAAACATTTTTAATATTTTTCCAAAAGTACTTCCAAAAAGCTGCCTAAGCCAAATATCATATTAATATAAACTCTCAAGTTTAATTACCTTAAGAATGATTTGCTTGAATACAATTTGAAGTTTGATACATACGAAACTCGCTCATGCTTTCACTCGGGATGTCTAGAGGTGTTACTGACAGAATATACGTGTGTATATGCCGTATATCACTCCTTACAATATTAGAGTTCTTGTACATGTGTAATTATGGTATTAGTCTTGTATTAGGAAAATGTAGTAGTCTTGTATTAGGAAAAGGTAGATTTAATTACCATAATTAAATATTGTATATCATGTATATATACCTTTTACATTAATGAAAATAATCAAGGGATTATTCTCTTTCATGGTATCAGTCGTCTAGGACAAATATTTCCTTCTCCACAAATTTTTGCTTCTGCCGGCCTACTCTCCCTTCAACCGTCGGCCGTACCTACCCCCCTCCATTCAAAAAAAATTTCTGAAACCCTAATTCTCCTCTTGATCTTTCCTCATGTCTACCACATAGAACACATTTCATCCTGCCCTTGCAATCTCCAATATCAAGAACAACATCCCTATTGTTCTTTAGATGAAAAAATCCAATACGCGACGTGGGTAGAACTATTTAAAATTCACGCACGATCTAATAGAGTCCTTTATCACATCGTCGAATCGGAAAAAGGCAAGGAGTAGGTGCCTACCACCGATGATGAAATAGAGTATGCGGCTGAGATTATTGAGCAGGCTGGCATGTCATCCTGTAAGTCATCTCCTACTCCAGTTGACACCAAACTGAAGCTGAGTGCTAATTCTAGCACACCCTATGAAGATCCCTCCCACTAACGTAGTATTGCAGGGGATCTTCAGTATCTTACATTTACGAGGCCCAATATTACTTATGCAGTGCAGCAGGTGTATTTATTTATGCATGATCCGAGGAAAGAACACATGCACGCTCTCAAACACATTGTGCGTTACATTCAGGGCACTCTTGATTATGGTTTATGTTTATATCCATCCTCCGTATCTACTCTCATGTCTTATATAGATGCTGATTGGGGTGCATGCCCAGATACCAGACGCTCGACATCTGGTTATTGTATGTTTCTTGGTGATAACTTGGTCTCTTGGTCGGCTAAATGTCAGGCTACTTTATCGCGATCCAATGTGGAGGCCGAGTATCGAGGGGTAGCCAATGTGGTGTCTGAGTCCTGTTGGCTATCTAACCTCCTATTAGAGCTTCACTTTCCTATTCAGAAAGATACCTTGGTCTACTGCGATAATGTTAGTGTGGTCTATATCTCTGGGAATCCGGTCCAACATCAACACACCAAACATATCGAGATGAATATTCACTTTGTTTGTGAAAATGTAGCTCGTGAACAAGTATGTGTCTTGCATGTCCCTTCACGGTACCAAATTGTTGTTATCTTTACTAAGCGTCTTCCCTTAGTTCTGTTTGAAGATTTTTAGGGACATCTCAGCGTACGACAACTGCCCGCTATGACTGTGGGAGTGTGACAGAATATACGTGTGTATATTCTGTGTATATGTCATGTATCACTCGTTACAATATTAGAGTTCTTGTACATGTGTAATTATGGTAGTAGTGTTGTATTAGGAAAAGGCAGTAGTTTTGTATTAGGAAAAGGTAGATTTAATTACCATAATTAAATATTATATATCATGTATATACCTTTTACATTAATGAAAATAATCAAGGGGTTATTCTCTTTCAATTACTGATATTTGAAAAAAATACTACAACCATAGTTAAGACCATGATTATAAACTTAAGAAGAAGATCATCTGACTTTTCAATGTTTAAAAGTCCTGATTGGCTAGCACAAACATTCGAGAAAGGAAAAGATTTACTTTATTACTCAACTAGATTTAAAAAAAATTATATATATATATATATATATATATATATATATATATTAATTAATAGTTTAGATAACAAAAAATTTAGTGTTAAATGTCACGACTTGAAATGTCAAGATTTCGCGGTATGCGACAACCTCCTATCCGGGAAACCATCCCTTTAAGCGTTTCCATTAACATTCTAAGTCTAAAAATGACAATTTAAAGATAAAAAGTTTTAAATATCATAGCCCACAAGATAATCAAGTCCAAAGTACATAATTGAATCCATAAGTATAATCCCCGTAGGATAAATTTAAATATTATAAATGAAAAAGAATAATTTTTGAAAAAATGTTATCAACAGATAAAAGAATAAAAAAATACTATTAAAACCTTAAGAAATATGATAACACTAAAAGACGAAACATTGAGACAAAAAGAGGAAGAAAATATAAAACTAAGAGAAGATAAATTAAGAAAAATAATAAGAAAGGATAATGAAATAAAAAATCAAAATGACATCATAAGAGAACAATATGAATACATTAACATATTAATTAATGGACAAAGGAAAAGAAATAGTAGAAGATTCAAATTAAACATATTACCAAATAAATATCAAGTAAGATTAATGAAAAAGATTGTAATATGATCGAGCCACAGAACTACAATTATCCTGAAAATTAGAGAGAAATAATAATCACTAAAAGTATTAATCTAAAATTTAAAATTCAGGATTTAAAATATAAAATAAACATAAGACTAATAGAATATGACAGTTTTAATGAATTATTGTTTTTTAGTGACTTTTTAACCATGGTAAACTATAGAATTACTAATGAAGGGATTGAAATTAGTGACCAAGGAAAAACAAGGTTTGTAAAAAAAAATGAATATTTAAGAAAAAATACAAAAGAAGAAACAAAAATTAAAAATTATAAAAAGAGTATTATCGGAAGAAATAATAATATCCCACCTTAAATACTTAGAATATAGTGCGAAAGAGATGAAACTAGAAAATGATATAATACAATTAGAACAACAATGTAATAAATCTACAAAAATATGGATTAATATGGGAAATGGATGGAAGAAAATAATTAATAATTCTGAGTAGCCTTAATGAAAAAGTGGATGCGATATGGCACGAAATAATAATAAAAGAATAATTAAAAAATACCTTACTAGGCATGGATGAAATAAGAGAAAATCAAACTCAAATAAAACAATTAATACAAGAAGAGTTGACAAAATTATGGAATGTATCAGAAGTACCAACATTTAAATTAATATTAGAACAACTGAATATATTAGTAACACACATAAACAAAGGAAAACAAGCAGTTGAATTAGAAGAAGAACCTGAAACAAGTAATACTAATCAAGAAGAAACAATTACTATTATAAATCCTAATAAATCAGAATTAGTACCAATTGATGCATGGAGACGAAGTAAAGAACCCATAACGATAGAATTAGTAAAATAAAGCCTAAATTATCAAAAGAGATCGAAAAAATATTAGATAATTTAGCCTTATTACACCAAAAAGGACAATTTTAATGGATACACACGAACATAGTGTAATAACGTTTCTTAAAAATCATGGAACATATATAATTGAAAAAGAAAGATATAAATATGAACCTATGAAAAGCAAAGACTTTAAAAATAAAAATAATAATTCTTCAAAAGGTGAAAATATTGTAGACCTAAAATAAATCAGAAAAAGTGAAAAAAATGAATATTTACAATTAAAAATAGAAAAATAAGAACAACAAATATCATAATTAAAAAATGAAAATATAAAATTAAAATCACATGGTAATGAAGAATGGGTAAATAAGTATAAAAAATATAAAAATAAGTATAGAGATACTAAGAAAGAATTAAAAGAAACTGAGAGAGAACTAAAACAAGTAAGAAATGAACTAAGTCAAGTAAAAAGATATGGAAGAATTAAAAGAAGAACTAAATATTATGAGAGAACAAATGAAAAATATTAAGGAAAAGAAAAAATACAAAACAAGTGATGAAAGCTTGTGCAATTCTGATAGTACTAATAGTATAACTGAACAAGAATTTACTAACTCTGTAAAAGAAAATGAATTAACTATGGAAACTCAAGGAATAAAAACAGTAGATTTTATAGAAGAAATGGAAAGTGAAGAAAATTCTGAAATTGAAAAAGAAAATAATCAAACAATAGAAGCTTTAGGAAAAATGAAAAATGTTAATGCAATTATAGAAGAAGAACAAGAAACTGATATAGAAGATGAATTTAATAGATCGATAGAAACATATGATATAATAAATGAAGATGCAAATGACTACTCTGAAGAAGAATTGGTAGACCCTAATTTAGAAACAATACGCAGAAGACATACTAAAATACCAGACCATATACATGTAGGACAACAAACAGAATTTAAAGAATTTATAGGATCAATGTCACAAGGTGTAAGTTTTAATGGATATTTCTTATACTTAGACAATGTTTATGATGAACAAGAAATAAGCAGACGAATAAATGACTGGAATCTTGGAATGTACATAGCCTTAATAAACTTTACACATACTGATAAATTAGATTATATTTATGACTTAATATCCAAAACATTATTAGAAAAAAGTAGCATTTTGGATAGAATCCATAGCACATCAATTAAGACCACACGTATTTAGTCATGCAAAAGATTGAAAATCTATGTTAATTTATTTGATATAGTATTAAAAAGAGAATTCTTAGGAGAAAGATGGTTAGTAGCAAGAGAGAATGTACTAGTAGAAAGAAAAATGGAAATCATAATGAACTTAAATAATATGAAATGTTGTAAAATTAATAAATTACCAGAATATACAATAAGTTTTAGTAAATTCTTTTATGAAGCAAGATTCTTAGCAGAGTAAGGTATAATATATCAACCATTTTTATTACGATCATTTACCATCACCGTACAATACTGAGGTATCTAAAGAATATAATCAATTAGAACTGAAAGAAAATACATTAGGAGAAATAATAAGAGTATTAAGAGCATACTTAATGAGAAAATGTGAAGAATACAGAATACAACAAAATATTAAAAAAGATAAAAACAAGGATTAAAAGAAATATGTGGATTCACTGAAAGGAGATTAGTATTTGGATGCAATGATAAAAGAAAAGAAATAAGACATAAAAAACAGTATCAGAAAAGATATAAAAGATATAATAAATATAAGAAACCTTACTATAACAAATATAGAAAGAAAAGATTTAAAAGGTACAGAAATACCCCTGAAACTAGAAGAAAATTTAAACATAAAAGAAAATTTAGAAAAAGGAAATATATGAAACCTTTAGAAGAAAATATTAAAGAGGGTAAATGTTGGAATTGCAATGAAAAAGGACATTATGCTAACAAGTGTCCAAAATTGAAGAAAAAAGGTGTAAATATATTAATATGATACAGTTTATCATGAATTTACAACAAATAAAAGAAGATAATAATAAATTGTATGAATATGAAGATTTTATGTTAGCCAAACAGAAAATTGAAGTGAAACAGAATAAGAAAATATTAATTTTATTAATACCTATTCAAATAGTGAAAGCAGTGATATGTAATAAATAAATAATTGTAGCAATTTATATAGAAGCTCATATAAAGTACAAGCCTAATAAAATGATAAAGCAAAATTTATTCATAGATAGTGGAGCAGATGCATGTTTAGCAAAGCAAAATGTATTAGTATCACACAAATGGAAAAAATCTAAAGGACATAGGATAAGAGTAACATGATTTAATGAACAAATGAAAGAATTAGATATAATAGCAGAAAATATGAGAATAATATTAGAAAAATAGTATTTAAATTACCAATAATATATCAAGAAAATACTATGAAACAACCAATATTATTAGGAAATAACTTCCTAGACTTCTTTAAGACACAAATAATAAACAATAGTACTTTGAGTTTACAAACACCCTGTAATAAATGGATACTATTAAAAAGAGTAATACCAATACAAACACTGAAATTGTGTAATTTAAGATCAGACAGGAATAATAACTTAGAACTATTAATAGAGAAATATCTCAACATACTAAAAACAAATTATGGAGAAAATCCTATACAGTTATGTGATAAAGAGAAAATATATGCTGAAATAAAATTAATAAATCCTAACGATACAATAAGATGTAAACCTATTAGGTATAGCCAACCGACCAAAAGGAATTTGAAACCCAAATTTAAAAAATACTAGACATAGGAATAATACAAGAAAGTAAAAGTCCGCATAGTAGTCCAACCTTTTTAGTTAGAAAATATAGTGAACAAAAAAGAGGAAAGGCTAGGATGGTAATAGATTATAGAAAATTAAATAAAAAGACAATATTTGATGGATACTTTATACCATATAAAAGAAATCTTATTAACCGATTAGGA
This sequence comes from Anisodus acutangulus, assembly GCA_029783415.1. Classification (NCBI taxonomy): domain Eukaryota; kingdom Viridiplantae; phylum Streptophyta; class Magnoliopsida; order Solanales; family Solanaceae; genus Anisodus; species Anisodus acutangulus. Next base: position 3,143,232 of record CM056510.1, on the reverse strand, counting down.
GGAAAAAATGATTTAGTAAATTTGACTGTAAGAGTGGATTTTGGCAAATTAAATTAACAAATGAATCAACACTTAACATCGTTTAGTGCCCCTCAAGGACACTATGAATGAAATGTATTACCATTTGGATTAAAAAATGCACCTCAGATATTTCAAAGAAGAATGGATCAAGTATTTAAAAAATTACAAGATTTTTGTATAGTATATGTTGATGACATACTAATATATAGTGATACCTTAAAAGATCATATAGACCACTTGGAGAATTTTATAAAAAACATAAAACAATATGAAATATTATTATCTGAAATCTTTAAAAATAATATAGAATTTTTAGGATATGTTATGGACAAGGATGTATTACAATTGCACGAACATATTGTAACAGAAAAAAAAAATTAAAGATAAACTAGAAAATAAAAAAGAAGTACAACAATTCTTAGGAATAATAAATTATGCTTCAGACCATATAAAAGATTTACCAATAATAAGAAAATCATTACAAGAGCTGATAAAGGGAGAAAACAAAATATTTGAGTGGAAAGAAGAACATGATAAAGCTATTAAAAATATTAAAGAAATAGTACAAGCTTTACCAAAACATAGAATATCAACGGAACAAGATCAATTAGAATTATACACTGATGCTAGTGATATAGGATGGGGAGCAGTCCTCATAGCTTATGAAAAAAATGATAAAGATAAAGAAAAACCATTGATATGCGGATATGGAGGAGGAACTTGGAAATAAAATGAGAAAAATTATCATATTAATGAAAAGAGTTATTAGCCGTAAAATTAGGAATAAATGATTTCATTATCACTTATTACCAGTAAAATTTATTGTTAGAACTGATAACACTCAAATAAAAGCCTTTATTACGAATAAAATAGACCCTTTGCCAGAATTTAATAGAAGAAGAAAATGACAATCATTTTTCTGTTGTTATGATTTTATTGTTAAAAATATCTCTGGAACTAAGAATATTTTGGCTGATTTTCTTAGCAGGTACACCAATGTCAATTAACAGTGATAATTTTGAAGACTATATTGCCAATATCATGGATTCCATTATTCAAACCAATGAGACCTTAATATCTGAGATACAAGAACATACACATCTTGTTAACCAGCTTAGAGAAGCCTTGCAAGATATACAAACCTATAAAACCTTAAAATCACCACAATCACCTAAACCTACCACTGAAAAACCAAATCTCTTACTACAAACATAACAACATTTTCATCCAAACTTGCAACCATGCCATCAACCATGTCATCATCTACCCAATTACCAGTTGTATCTATGAGTGATAAATTGAAATTTTCACCAGATTATATTAGTGCATATGAACAGCTAAATAAGTTTTATGATTATAAATATAACCCCTATATTTTGAGAAGTGCCAAATTAAATAAATACCCTAGATTTTTATGCAATGAAAATGCTAATCCCGATATTATTTTAAAATTATTTAGTTATGGCTTATTGATAAAATAATAGTAGATGACACTTTTTATAATATTTCCAAACTACCTAATGTTATTATTGACTCTGCTAGAGCCATGATGGACTCCTTTGGAAAGGGCATATATGGTATACAACTTTTTGATGCATCAACCGATTTAACTAATAAATCTATTGTTATTTGTCAATTATTTTAAACCGGGAAAAATAGCAATATAAGTGGAGATGATGAAAATTTAAAAATGAAAATTCCTTGTACTATTGATAAGTTTCAAGAATGGCTAAGTTCTAAAAGAGCCATTGGACTATTAACATTAAAAAAATAAATAGAAGATATGTTAAAGGGCAGAAAAACCTGTATTATTAGAACATCCAAAGGTGGAGAAGTGAAAAAAACTTATTACCCTATACTACAACAATGATATTATATCACAGGATACTATGAGACTAACAAATTTGTATGATCGAATTATAAATATGAAACATCGACATGCAAAGGAGACTATGGAACAATATCACATGATAACAGGTCAAAGAAAGAGGCTTGTAATCCATGCTAAACATACTACTAATGCTACTAATGTGATAAAAGGAGAAGAATCTTCTTATCATTTTGCCTAAAAATGTAACCTCATATGATACTCTGATAGGGATCATGTAGTTCTACTACATGAAGTCCAATATGATACTATATTATAGCCCAATATAGTTTTACAACAGTAAGCCATATACTACCCATATTACAATTCATATTACTCTATGCAACAAGCAAAATAGAGACATTCAAGAAAAACGTGACAAGATAAGCTAACAAAGACATATAAAGATAGCTGACACCAATCGAAAAAGAAGACAACTGAAAAATTATTTGTGAAAAAAATGACAGTGGTCCCAGCAATTATAAAAGTCGTCGGACCCATGAGACCTATGAAGAGGACAAAGTTGAAAAGATGAAAAAATTGAATTCTCGGCAAAGATGAAGATATTTTCAAAGATAGAAGAGACATGACAAAGTTGATGAAAGGGACATGAAAAAATAAATTGATGAAAGGCACATGACAAAATTGAAGAAATTACAACAAGACAAGAAATCCTCTGCAAAAATGAAAGAAGGCACTATACAACTTTGAAAAAATTTATGACTTTTTAAACATTTGTCATTTTGTAATAGTGAGGCAAGCGAGAAATCAGGTAGCCAGTTTACCAATAGAGGTTATCTATATAAAGAGACTTAATGTAAGATTTGAGATCATCTTTCAAAATACAAGAACTTTAATCTTCTAAATATTTTCTCCAATGCTTAGCTAAATACTCTCTTAGTCTATAATCAATACCAAGAATAAATATCATAATACCAGAGAAAAAATACTTTGAAAGTTTATACTTAAAACCATATTAGACTATAAACCTGCATCTTAAAAAGAATTTTAGAAAGAGTCTGTTGAGTCTCATAGCACCTAGGCCATCAATCCCGTAAATTCAGTGGAGAAAAAAGGAAATCAAGTGCCAGGGTGGGTGAGTATTCCGGTGATCTAATTCTGCTAAGAGGTATGATTTATAGACTATGTGTTTTTAATTATAATCTTGATACGTGTAGGCTCTGCTATTATGATGTTAGTATTGGTTGAAGGTTATAGACTTTTATTTAAAAAAATGAATTTTGAGTTAATAATAACCGCTTCCATGCTACCTACTTATTATGTGATTAATGTTGAAATAATAGATTATTATGTGATTAATAATTAATATTAAAATAATTATTGTTAAAATACTATCTATATTCCTTCCTTTTTTAGGGTTATTAGATGATGAAAAGACCCGCCTTAGCATAACATGGCTAGTTGTGTAGAAACAGAGTTGACATCTAATTGTTTTGGAATTTAGGAAATCATTTAAATAAGGATATTTTTTAAAAATGTTTATTTTGAAAATCAGAGAACGGGTTGGGATTCAAATGATTTCTCGAAGAAAGTGTTAGATACCTCAGAAAATCCACAAATGCGATTACCGGTGAATTCAAACATTTTGTGGTTAAAAGAGTGTAACTTGTTTGAAAAGGAGAGTTTGAAAGTAGTTTTATTTATTTAACACTTTAATTATTTCATTAATTCTAACTTGCGAATTAACTTATAATCGCAAAGTGTTCAACTTTTTTTCTTTTGGTAAAATATGTTCTGTTAGTATCACCTAAGTGTTCAACTTAGAAAAGGATTTGAAAGATTTATAAACATTCGGTCTTTGAATCGGACGTGTCGATTTAACTCCCAATTTTATGTGATAAAGAATATATTAATATTCTCCATATATTCTGTAATTATTATTTTAATGTAATTATGTAAAGTAGAGATTCTTCTCCAATTAGGTTTGTGTATTGTAAACATCTATAAATATTACATTAATGAGAAGCCTCCAACGAGGGAGAATTACACTATTGTACATGGTATCAGAAGCCAAACCCTAGCCTCCTCTCACCCAAATTGATTTTCAACACTTCGCTTTCTTGTTCTTCATAATTATTATTTTCCACAACTTTCTTGATCATCGATTCACCACCATTACACAAGAACTGTTCAATAACATTTCTAAGTCGTGCGTTTGGCATTGATTGTTTCCCCTTTGGGATTAGGAAATCAAAAATTGAATTTTCTTGATGATCAAGAAATGTGGGGAAATCAATTCCCCCTTGTACTGTGTATCCAAGGCCAAAATCTAGGATGGTGCATCAAAGGCTCCATATATCAGCTGAAGGTCCATAACCTTGGTTCTTCCTTTTCACAACCTCAGGAGCCATCCAGAGTGCAGTACCCTTGAAAGACTTGGCATAATTTGACTTAGTAGCCTTTGTAAGGCCAAAATCAGCAAGCTTGACTGATCCGTTAACATCCACCAATATATTAGCGCATTTAATATCGCTTTTAGGGTTCTTCTGCAACTTCATCTTTCTATCTAACCTACTATCCACGAACATGGCACGGTATTCCTCGTTGTAGCCTAGTATCTTGGGCCCACCTCCAGCCCAACCCCACTGCCCCACAGTACCGTTACCCACTGCCCCCACTTCCCGTCAGCCAAAAAATCCCGATTCTGACCCACCGTATAGAAACTCGTGCCCATCACAGAATTTACACCGAAAGTCCACTTTAACCTATCCACTCAGACCATCTCACCTATACTTAAAAATACAAAGATAGTCAAGCTTGACCCGAATTAGAATGCAGTCATGCGTGAGGAATTTAATGCGCTCACTACACAACGCACTTGTGATCTTGTACCGAGACCAGAGGAGGTGAATGTGATTAGTTGCATGTGGCTATATCGTTACAAATTCAGAGATAATGGTAAGTTGAACGCCATAAGGAGAGACTTGTGGCAAATAGCACGGGGCAACATGAGGGAGCTGAGACCTTCAGTCTAGTGGTTAAACTAGCCACTATTCACATTGTTCTCCTCAGTATGTCTGTCGTCTTCGAAAGTCACTCTATGGATTGAAACAAGCCCCAGGTCTTGGTATGAGTGCTTTACCACTTACATCATGCAGATCAGGTTCGTGTGCAGCAAAAGTGATAATTCACTTTTTATTTTTCATTGAGGTACTGACACTGCATACCTTTTGCTCTATGTGGATGATATTGTTCTGACTGCCTCATCTGATATGTTGAAACACGAGATCATTACCTTGCTCAAATTCGAATTTGCTATGATAGACTTGGGTATGTTGAGTTATTTTTTAGGGATTTCAGTGACCAGATCCAAAAATACAATATTTCTGTGTCAGCGTACGTATGCCAAAGAAATTTATACAGGGCCAAAATGGCAAACTGCAAGATCATGCCCACTCTAATCAACTCAAAGTCGAAACTCAGTGCTGATAACGGGGATCTGGTGGCCGATCCTTCTCTTTATAGGAGCCTTGCTGGAGCACTTTGATATCTTACTTTCACTAGGCCTGATATTACCTATGTTGTTCAGCATGTGTGCTTGTTCATGCATGCTCTCAGGGAACCTCACTTTAGCTCTCTTAAATGTATCATTCGGTATGTTAAGAGCATTCTTGACTATGAACTATATCTCTATCCATCTGCACCTATCAGGATGATATCATGTACAGACGTTGATTGGGTGACTGTCTAGACACACGTTGATCCACTTCTGACTATTGTGTATTTTTAGGTGATAACCTCATCTCATGGTCAGCCAAATGACAAGCCACACTTTTCCGTTCGAGTGCAGAAGCAGAATATAGAGGCGTTGCGAACGTTGTTGCCAAAATTTGTTGGCTCAGAAACCTCCTTCTAGAGCTTCATTGTCCCTTACGTAAGGCATCTCTTGTCTAATGTGATAACATATCTGCTGTTTACTTGTCTCATAACCTGGTTCAGCATTAGCGAATCAAACTTATTCAGATGGATATTCATTTTGTTCGTGAGAAGGTTACCATGAGCCATGTTCGGGTGTTACATATTCCTTCTTCCTATCAGTACGTAGATATATTTACTAAGGGACTTCCTCGACAACTTTTCCTTGACTTCAGATCCAGTCTCAGCGTTCGGCCTCCTCCCGCTCCGACTGAGGGTGTGTGATAGAGAATATATTAATATTCTCCATATATTATGTAATTATTATTCTAGTATAATTACGTAAAGTAGAGATCCTTCTCCAATTAGGTTTGTACATTGTAAACACCTATAAATATTACATTAATGAGAAGCCTCTAACGAGGAAGAATTACACTATTCTATATTATGATTTAGCGGACTATATTCAATTATTAGCGAATATTCTCCGAATATTCACCGTATATTTTGTAATTATGATAGATGTATATTTAAGGTAACTTAGGATTCTAATTGTATTAGAAATCAACCATTTAAGGTAAGTTAGGATTCATACTCTATTAGGAATCAACCTTTGTACAACTATATATATTGTGAATAATGAAAGGAATCCCTAAGGGAAATTATTCTATCTTACATGGTATCAAGAGCCTAAACCCTACTCTCCTCTCCAAACAATTCTCTCGGCCGAACCCCCCCTCTCCCTTCATCTCGGTCGGCGGCACCAATTGCCACCATGTCTTCCCTCACAAATTCTGGTTCCTCTACTGGCACTTTTGACAACCCCTCTCAACGTTCATCGTCTTCTTTTCACCCGGCTTTCGCCGTTACAAACATCAAGAACTCTATCCCTATAATTCTTAATCAAAAAGACTGTCAATATTCTATGTGGACAGAACTGTTCTATATTCATGCATGTGCGTACAACGTGCTCGACCACATTGATGACTATGTTCCTCGTCCCACCGATATTGCCGAATCGACATGGCGTCTCCTTGACGCCATCGTTAAACAGTGGATATACGACACCATCGTTAAACAGTGGATATACGACACAATCTCCAAAGACTTGTTGTGTACCATCATAAAAACAGGTGCTACGGCACGTGACGTTTGGGTGCGGTTGGAAGAAATTTTTCAGGACAATAAAAATACTCGGGCAGTTATTTGGAGGAGCAATTCAACAATACGCATCTCGAGAATTTTAACAATATGTCCGAATATTGCAAAAAACTGAAACTCATAGCCGACTAACTATCCAGCGTCGGGAATTCTGTTTCTGAAACCAAGATGGTACTCTAATTGGTTGCAGGTTTACCGAAAGGTGAATACGATACACTTGCAACGATGATTCAACAGGCCGACCCACTACCCAGTTTCACCAAGGCACGGTCACAACTCTTGTTGGAAGAAACCCGTCGTGCTAAATAAGAGAAACATAATCAAAAGGCATTAGCCGTTGACGGGATAGCAACACCGGCGGCCAACACCACCCCGCCACCACCACAAGACCACCACCAGCAGCAGTCCCGCGATGGCAAAGGCCGCGGAAAGGGCCAACGCAACCAGTGGACTGGACAACAAACATGCCCAAACACTGGACAACAGCAATTCTGGCCCAACCAGCAGCATGTCTGGCCCAACCAGCAGAACTGGGCCTCGTATGGATGTCCATACCCGATTGCAGGGCCCCAATTCCAGCAGCCTACATGGTCGACCAACCTCTTGGGCCCTGCCCGGCCACCACTAGGCGAGCCCAAAGAAGAAGAAGGCGGCAGCGGCGGCGGCAGCGAGCCCACCTGGTCTCGGTCCAAAGATGCAAGAAGACTCCCAGCCAGCTTGCCCCACTGATTTGGGCCAGGCCTACAACACCGTGAACCTTCAACAACCCAACAAAAATTGGTACATGGACACCGGAGCCACATCTCACCTCACCCCGTCGTCAGGTAACTTATCTCAACTACTTCGGTTAAAGTGTCCTCAATTTACTACTGTAGGCAATGGTCATCGCATTCCAATTGAAGATTACGGTAACACACACACCAAACATCCACACCCGCCTTTCTCTCTAAACCACATCCTATACACCCCTAACATCATTAAAAATCTAATCTCTGTTAGAAAATTCACTAGAAATAATTCTCTGTCTGTCGAATTTGACCCTTTTGGTTTTTCTGTGAAGGAACTCAATACGGGGAAATTTTTTACATGCTGCAATAGTGTGGGAGACCTCTATCCATTTACTCAGTCTTCCGCTGTCAGACCGCAAGCACCTCTATCCGTTGCGGCGATCTCTCCCTCAACTTGGCACAACAGACTCGGACACTCTGGAGACCCAGTTTTTACTTTTCTTAGGACTTATAAGCGTATTCAATGTAATAATGGGAAAATTTCCCAACACTATTTTTCTTGCCCACTAGGCAAGCATACTCGTCTTCCATTTATGTCATCAAACATTGTTACTTTTTCTCCTTTGATATTGTTCATGCTGATTTGTGGACATCTCCGATTGTTAGCTCTTTGGGTCACAAATTCTATCTCGTATTCTTAGATGATTTTTCACACTTGGTCTCAATTTACCCACTGAAATTCAAATCTGAAATTTTTGCCAAATTCCTTGAGTTTCAAAAATTCATTAAAACACAATTTGAAAAATCTATCAAATCATTCCAATGTGATAATTGACGTGAATTTAATAACTCGGCCTTTCACAATTTCTGTTCTAAACAAGGCATGGTTTTCCATTTTTCTTGTCCCTATACTTCTTCCCAAAATGGAAAGGCTGAACGAATTATACGTACCATCAATAGCATGGTTCGCACCCTTCTGTTTCATGCTGGTCTACCACCGCCTCTTTGGGTCTATGCTATTAAAATGGTAGAATCTCTCCTTAATATTTTGCCAACTAGCACTTTCCAAAACAAGACCCCTACCGAAATCTTATACCGTAGGCTACCATCATATGATCACCTACGTATTTTTGGATTCTTATGCTACCCCAACATAACCTCCACTGCACCTCACAAACTTGCCCCTCGCACTCTGCCATGTGTCTTTGTTGGTCTATCTCCTAATCATCGGGGCTACCTATGCTATGACATTTCCACTCGCAAAATCATCGTCTCCCGTCACATCACCTTTGACGAGACAACCTTTCCTTTTTCAAATCTTCAAAAATTTCAGACCACCGATTACATCTTTCTCGATGAACCGAGTCCACTATTCCGACAGTACCAACAACAGTCCACTGTTCCGACAGTCCCAACACTGTCCGGCACCACTCCAATAGACCCCTTCCCTCGGTCCAACACCCCGACACCACCCATGCTACCTCCAGTCATGTCTCATGCACCCCAGCTGACCTCTCGGTCCCAGTCGAAACCAGCCCAAGAAGATCGCCGCCCACCGGTTCGTAACCTGGACTTGCAACCTCACAGCCCCGACCCCCCACCACTGCCTTCTCATCTCATGGAGACTCGTGCAAAACACGGGATCTTCAAATCCAAGGTTAACTTCAATCTCTCCACACAAACCTTATCACCCATTCCAAAAAATCCAAAACTAGCAAAACTGGATCCAAATTGGAATGCGACCATGTGCGAGGAATTTAACTCTTTAACCAAGCAGAACACTTGGGATTTGGTACCTAGACCAGACGGTGTGAATGTTGTCAGGTGTATGTGGCTATTTCGTCACAAGTTCAGAGACAGTGGTAACTTAGAGAGGTATAAGGCAAGACTAGTTGCCAATGACACTAATCAGCAGGAGGGTATTGATTATGGTGAGACATTCAGTCCGGTTATTAAACCCTGCCACTATTCGGACTGTTCTCAGTATTGCTATGGGCATGCATTGACCGATTCATCAGTTAGATGTCAAGAATGCATTTCTTCATGGGGATTTGAAAAAAACTGTGTACATGCATCAGCCCCCTGGCTTTGTTCATCCGGCAGTTCCGCAGTTTGTATGTCGTCTCAGGAAATCATTGTATGGATTGAAACAGGCGCCTCGCGCTTGGTATGATCGTTTAGCCAGATATCTTCTGCAGATTGGTTTTATATTAGCAGGTGTGATAACTCTCTCTTCACCTTCCACCGAGGTAGCAGCACTACATATTTACTATTATATGTCAATGACATTTTTCTTACTGCATCATCTGATGGTTTGAAGAATGAAATCATTGCTCTACTCAAAATTGAATTTGCTATGACTGACTTGGGCAAGCTGAGTTATTTTTTGGGTATATCGGTGACCAGATCTGCAGCCACTATGTTCCTATGCCAGCGTAAGTATGCAGAAGAGATAGTGTACAGGGCCAATATGGCAAATTGTAAAATTATGCCAACTCCGATGGACTCAAAATCCAAGCTTAGTGCCAATGACGGTACGCCAGTTTCTGATCCCACTCTATATCGGAGTCTTGCAGGTGCTCTTCAGTATCTTACATTCACTAGGCCTGATATTGCATATGCCGTTCAGCAGGTGTGTCTGTTTATGCACGACCCCCGAGAGTCTCATTTTGCCGCCCTCAAATGTATTATCAGATACGTTAAAGGCACACTAGACTTTGGATTACATCTATACCCCTCTGCCCCCACCAAGTTGCTAGCCTACACAGATGCAGATTGGGCAGGATGCCCCGACACCCGTCGCTCCACCTCTGGTTACTGTGTATTTCTTGGGGATAATCTTATCTCATGGTCCGCCAAGCGGCAGGCCACGCTATCCCGTTCGAGTGCTGAAGCAGAATATCGCGGAGTTGCTAATGTCGTTGCTGAGATCTGTTGGCTCTGAAATCTTCTTTTGGAGCTCCAGTGTCCATTACGCAAGGCGTCTATAGTCTATTGTGACAACATATCTGCCATCTATATGTCTCATAATCCGGTCCAACATCAGCGGACTAAACATATTGAGATGGATATCCACTTTGTGCGAGAGAAAATAGTCCGTGGTCACGTCAAAATTTTACACGTGCCTTCCTCTAATCAGTATGCAGACATTTTCACAAAGGGACTATCGCGACAGCTTTTCACCGACTTCCGATCCAACCTTAGCATTCGGCCTCCTTCCGCTCCGTCTGAGGGGGAGTATTAGCGAATATTCTCCGAATATTCATCATATATTTTGTAATTATGATAGATGTATATTTAAGGTAACTTAGGATTCTAATTGTATTAGAAATCAACCATTTAAGGTAAGTTATGATTCGTACTATAGTAGGAATCAACCTTTGTACAACTATATATATTATGAATAACGAAAGGAATCCGTAAGAAAAATTATTTTATCTTACGTCAATAACTTACAAAGACGTGAGTTTATTTTAAAGTTTTTTTGAGCAAGTCTTGGATCTTAAACGAAATTCATATATATCGAAAATGTATTTGGGCTTTGAAGGAAGCTACACAATTAGTCCAAGGGAAAATAGTGTCCACTCAAGCATCTAGTTTGTCAAAATTAATCTAGTAATCAATCCCCATTAACCCTTCGGCTATCTAGTCTTCCAAAAAAGTCACTTTCTAATAGGGGTGGCCAGTGGGCCGGGCTCGGGTCTGGCGGGCCGGGTCTGGCGGGGTCGGGGTCGGGGCGGGATGAGCCGGGGGGTCGGGATCGGGACTAGCGGGCCTAGCGGGGTCGGTGCAGGCGGGACTGCTCGATCCGTCCGATCCCGATCCGTCGGTATGGGGGCGGGGCGGGCTCGGGGCGGGCTCGGGTCGGGGCTGGGCGGGGTCGGGTTTTCCTTTTTTTTAAATAACATATGTATAAAAACTCAATAAACAAAACAAGATAGTGTAATAAAAACATCCCAAAATTTGTTTTTGTGCCTCTTATATTATTTAATAGACATATGATTTTTTTGTAATACAAATACAATTGTCTAAAATCTAAATTGCAACTTTATGGTGTTGTCCAAAAGTTGCAAATTACATAATAAAATTGCAATTAAAAAAATTACATTTTCAAAAAAATCTGTTCTAATTGCTTGATGATTTCATGTGGTTCTTCGGTTGGAATAGGTATTTGTTGATCAAATTGATCCACGTCGCTTCCACTACCTTCGGTTAAGATTTCGTTGTAGTTTTCATCATCTTCTTCGTTGATCTCCGGTTGACCGCACCTTCTCCGCTCCGCTCGTATCCAATCTCTGAATAATACTGCAATTTCCAAGCTGTCTCCGGCCAATGAGTGTCTGTGGTCTCCTATTTGATATCTGCCTGCAGAAAAAGCGCTTTCCGACGCAGTTGATGACGCTTGAATGTTCAAAACATCTCGAGCCATCAATGAAAGTGTCGGAAAGGTCTTCTCATTCCCTCTCCAGTATTTCAGCAAGTCTTCTTGTCCATCTTCATTGATAACTTCTTGATACGGTACAGAAGCCTGCAAAACAAAAATATCCAACTCGCTAATTTGGTTAGTAGAGGTATTTTGCACATTCTATTTCTGAGGCTTTCAATACTAGCCGCAGAAACAGCATGTCTTTTGTGAGGTTGTGTTGAAGATGAAGAAGATGGTATGGTAGCCGGTACGTTACTAGCATTTTCTTGTTGATAAAATCTATATATATTTTTGCATTGGTGTTCTACGCTATTCAACACTTCTTCTTTAGTTTGTTCAATAGGTGGTGGGTGATTTAGATTTTTGGGACTTGGAGGTGGTAGTACTGCTATACAATCGTAAATAGTTTCAATTAGTGATTTAGTACCGTCTATTTTAATAGTAGGATTTAATACTGTAACCAATAATATAAATAGAAGGAATAGGAATAAAATATTTTTTTATTTTGACAAACATTTTTAATAGCTGCCTTATAAACTGGTTTTTCCATATATTCACTAAGTAATAAAAATATTAGAGTTATATAAAATAACATAGTTGAAATAGTAGGATAATATATACCGGAAAATTCTTTTGTTGCTTGAAAAATTTCTCTAAAAATACAATAAGTTCGGAAATTTTTACCCAATCACTATCTAAAATCATATCAATTTGGGTTTTTATTATGAGAGTTAAAAAATAAAGTTATAGGTAATTTATAGTCATAAGCAACAAGTAGTTGCTCGTATAAAGAATTCCACCTAGTCGATACTTCTTGTGGAATTCTTCTATAAGGTAGTCCACAATCGTGACAAGGTTTTTTATATTCTTTTCTACGTTGTACTTTATTACTTTTAAAAATAAAGTTTATAGCAAATTGTATTTTACTAAGAATGTCTTCAAAAAGTGATAGACCATCCTTTACAATTAAGTTATATATATGGCACGCACATTTTATATGAAAATGGTCCTGGAAAGATGGAGCTAAACTATTTTTAACATTGTAATTGCGTAATTGTTATTAAAAGCGTTATCTAATGTAATAGTCATAATTTTATCGGTAATTCCGTAATAATCGCACACTTGATAAATATTTTCTGCAATAAAAGTACCAGTGTGCCTATCATCTATATATCTATACGCTAAAATACATTTTGCATAGACCATTTATAATCTATCCAATGACAAGTTACAGTTAAATAATCATGGCCGTTAGTACTACGACCTATATCAGACGTGATAGATACTTTGCCATTAAAATGATATAATGAAAAACGTAAATATTGTTGATATTCATGCGCAAATTTAAATACATCTCTCTTAACAGTTGACCTAGGAAAACCGTTAAAAGCAGGATTATATATATCTCTAATGTAATGAATAAAACCGGGAGATGAAGGAAATGAAAAAGGCAAACCCTCCACAGCAACTAATTTTGATATTGCTTCCCTATCTCTATGTTTGTTGTATTTAGAGCCTACAATTCCCCCCGTCATAGGGTTAATTTGACCACATGCTTGGTCCTGACGATGTCGGTATGTGAACCTTGTCCCGATGGAGCGGGCGTTTGCGCACCCGGTTTTGAAGCCTGGTATTGGGCATACCTAGCTGGATGAGCACTTACTACGTGTCTAATTAAACCCCCCGTCCCACCGTGACCTTTTCCAGTTTTAAATTTTAAAACATTTTTACAAATTTTACATATGGCTACTTGATTCTCTACGTCCCTATCAAAAAATGTCCATGCATCTGATTTTAATGGTCGTTTTGCTGGACCTCGTCTCATACTAGGGGGAATAGGAGGTATTTCAGTTGAAGGTGCACTAGTGGGCGTGTTGTCATCAATATTAGTGGGTGTATCGTCTAGATCATCGTCTAAATTAAAGTCTTCTTGAGTTCCAGAAAATAACTCCTCGTCTAAATCTAATGGTATTGTAGGAAAATGTTGAGTATCAACAAAATCATCCTGTGTAGGAATAAGATGACTAGAAGAAGTACCCTTGCCCTGGTTGCCTCTACTAGAAGAAGCACCCTTACCCTTACCCTTAAACATACCTTTTAATCCTTCCATTTTAATTATGATAATAAATAATTAAAGACAATAAAATTAAGTGCGCTAAATAAAATAAACAGACAATAATAATTTAATGAAGGAACGAATGTACCAAACGCCGACGTAACGTCGACGTGTAATCGAAGGTTGAAAATTGAAACTTTGCTCGATGGAAGATCCTCAAGCTAGTTGCCAACTTCACTCCCAATTCCCAAATGAATTAATAAAATTGAATATTTAGCAAACAATGTAGAGAGATATATTGAGAAATTAGAGAGATTGTAGGAAGATTTGTGAGAAAGATGAAGAGAAAATGAGTTATTTATAGTTGAAAAATTGGGTTAAAGTGTAAATATAATAACTTATGGGTTAAAAATAAATATTAAGGGGTAGGGGGGGGCCTAAAATGGCCGTTGGCCAACGGCCATAATCTAAAATGGTCGTTGGTGCAACGGCCATTTTTGCAAAGGGGTTTAAGGGTCGGGCGGGTCGGGCTCGGGACGGGCTCGAGGCGGGGTCAGGTCAGGCGGGCCTGGGGCGGGCTCGGGTCTGGCGGGACGAGACATCGTCCCGTCCCGAGTTCGAGTCCCGCCCCCGTTAAATTTTTTTTTTTTTTTAGAGCGGGGTCGGGGCGGGACCGGGGCGGGGTCGGGACGGGGTCGGGCCGGGGTCGGGTCGTCCCGGCCCACTGGCCAGCCTTACTTTCTAATAAAGGTGGTTGCTTGCTAGTACACTGCCCCGTATTCTTTTTCTCATTCTCTTTTCTTTCCTCTTCCTTTTTCTTCCGCTTTTATTCAATTTTGTTCCAAATTTCTTCATCTTTACGCTGCTTTATTTCTACAGAATAAAATATAATATTAAGCACAAACTACTATAATTAATATTCAAATGACAATTAAGAGCACTAAAATATGAAACAAACAATGGATACATATATATTTTTTTAGCCGAACGTCAGTAGTGCTTTTCACATTGACCAGAATCGATTATGTATATATTCATGTTGGATGGCTTCTGCAAAATTAAGAAGTACAAATCATATGAAACAAAAGTTTTTACTTCAGTTAGTGAACAACAAATAATTAAAAGATACAAACTTGAATACTACAACAACTAGAAATGAGAAAAATATTTAAAAGTATTGAAGATGAAACGAAGAAGTTATCTGGCTTGAGGGAAAGAATCTTCATATTGCTCTTCCTCAAAGAAGAGTGAGATTCAAGATTGAATTTTGTTGTATATTCTGTACTTGTAAATGTAAAACAGTAACTTGACTTTTTGCTCGAGAAGTATTATATTCCTGAAATTTGAGAATAATTTTTGAAACCCAAGGGAATATATTATTTATACATAGTTATATAATATTGAAAGAAATAATTTTCTTGATTATTTTCATTAATTGAATAGGTTTATATACAAGTTACAATGAATCCTAAAATTCTAATTTACCATAATTCTATCTCTACAATTATGGTAGTGTATAATCCTAATTTAGGTAACAAATACATTACAATATACTACACATATATTTTCCTAATATACAATATTCTTACATGTTTATTTACCCTAACATATATTACCCAAAATATGTTATTCCAAACAAACCGAGAGCTCCATATTTGGAGCAGAATCCGAGCCTTCAAATCTGGAGCAGACAAACCGAGAGCTCCATATTTGGAGCAGAATCTGAGCCTTCAAATCTGGAGCAGAATCCGTGATTAGATATACAATATACACACATGTATATTATGTGTATATTGTATATTTAACACCCCCCGCAGTCATAGCGGGCGGTCTTCGAACGCTGAGACTGTCCCTAAAATCTTCAAAAAGGACCGCGGGTAGACCCTTTGTAAAGATGTCTGCAACTTGATAACGAGATGGGACATGACATACGCGTACCTGCCCCCGAGCAACCTTTTTACGGACAAAATGAATGTCCATTTCGAATGATGCATTTGATTGCATTCAAGTGCTCAACTCTGGGATCATGCATGAATAAACACACCTGCTGAACATCATACGTAATATTCGATCTGGTAAATGTAAGATACTGGAGGGCCCCTGCAAGACTGCGATAACGGGTTGGGTCCTCGTATGGTGCACCTGCCACGACACTAAGCTTGGGTTTTGCATCAACCGGAGTAGAAGTGGACTTATAGGATGACATCCCAGTCCTCTCGATGATCTCAGCAGCATACTTCCGTTGAGACAAAAACAAACCCCCTGAATGACGTTTGACGGCAATCTCCAGAAAATAACTCAAAGGCCCTAAGTCTTTCATAGCAAACTCAGAACTGAGCATGGTCATGATAGACTGGCGCAAGGCATCGGAAGAGGCAGTCAATATGATGTCATCCACATACAACAGAATGTAGGCCAACGACGAACCACGGGGGTAGATGAACAAGGAATTATCTGACCTGCTGTGAGTGAACCCAATAGTTGAAACAAAGTCAGCAAACCTCGTGTACCAGGCCATTAGAGACTGCTTAAGCCCATATAAAGACTTTTTCAACAAACAGACATGATGAGGACGATTTTGATCCCTGAAACCCAACGGCTGATACATATAGACTGTTTCCTTGATGTCACCATGTAAGAAGGCATTCTTGACATCCAACTGATGAATAGGCCAAGTCTTTGAAAGAGCCAAGCTAAGCACCGTGCGAATAGTAGCCGGCTTGACCACCGGACTAAACGTCTCACCATAATCTATCCCAACCTGCTGAGTCTTACCATCACCCACAAGTCGCGCCTTATGTCTAGCAAATGACCCATCTGAATTCTCCTCATGAGCAAAAATTCACATAGACCTGATAACATTAATACCAGAAGGACGGGGCACCAACTCCCACGTCTTATTATCAATAAGAGCATTATATTCATCAGTCATAACAATTTTCCAATTAGGGTCATTTAAGGCGGACACATGGTTACGGGGTAAGGGAGATTTAGAGACATCAGAATGTAAATTAAAATGTCTTTTAGGTGTAAAAATACTCCGCTGACTACGAGTGACCGGTCTATGACTCGAGGAAGAATTGAGTGAATTTTGGGAATTTTCTGGGCTCGGGACGGACGGGCGTGAGCGATGGGCTCTTGGCCCAAATCGTAAATCAAGGCGTCTTCTGGACCAGTTCCAGAATTGGGCTGGACTGGCCCAATTGCTGGGACTGATCCAGAAACTGGAACTGCTGCTGGCGGAACTGTGGGACCAGCGGGCAGTGGGCCCGCTGGAGGATTTTGGGTGCGGGATATGTCCGAAAAATTCTGAATAATATACGGGGATATTTGTTCATCCAAAAAATTATACGACCGAGGCTCGGGAGTCTGAACTTTCGCAAAAGGAAATTGGGTTTCATCAAAAAGGACGTGGCGATTAATTATGATTTTATTTGAGGATAAATCAAAGCATTTATAACCACGATGATTAGATGGATAACCCAAAAATACACACGGGGTAGACCGAGCCTGAAGTTTGTTAATTGTGGCGGATGGGATAACGGAAAACACAAGCACCCAAAAACCCGAAGATGAGAATAAGGAGGGTTCTTATTATATAGGATTTGGAGGGGGGAAGAATATGTTAGACCTTTAGAAGGAATTATGTTAAGAAGATATGTGGCCATTTGTAGAGCATGATGCCAAAAATATGGAGGTATGGAGGCATGAATTAAGAGAGTTCGAACAATGTTATTGATGAAACGAATTTTGCGTTCGGCCTTTCCATTTTGTGGAGATGTATGAGGACACGAAAACCTAAAATTGATCCTATTAGTAGCACAGAACTCCCGAAACTCCCTATTGTCATACTCTTTCCCATTATCACATTGAATACTTTTTATGTCTCTTTCAAATTGAGTACGAATGAACGCTCTAAATTTGATGAAGACGAAAAACACTTGTGATTTATTTTCAATTGGAAACGTCCACAAAAATCTAGAATAATCATCTAAAAATAGAACATAATATCGATGACCCACTGAACTAAGAACAGGAGATGTCCATAAGTCGCTATGAATAATGTCAAATGGCATAGAAGTATGAGAATTGGAGTCTACAAATGGCAACTTAACAATTTTTCCTAATGAGCAAGACTGACAAATTGGAGTACGACTCGTACCCTTACAAGAAATAAAGCTATTTTTATCTAAAACTGATAAAATAGAAGATCCCGGATGACCCAAAGTAGCATGCCACATGGAAGGAGAGATGGTCGCAAAAGGCGACGGCAAGGTGGACTCGATGGATCAAACCGGCATGATAGGATACAGATCCCCCTACTATCACACCTCATGAGATGACTCCCGTCTTGAAATCATTCAACGAGAAACCGAAAGGATCAAATTCAATGAAAATGTAATTGTCATTTGTGAACTTTCGGACATACACTAACTTTTTAATCAATTTAGGAGCATGTAAAGTATTTTTCAAGAGGAGTGGTGGATTGGGGGGAGACAACGTTTTCTGACCATACCCTAGAATAGAACTGCCATTACCAATAATTATCCCCCGAGGGGTGCTCAAATTGGAATAAGCCGAGAGAGTACCTGATTCGGAAGTCACGTGAGTAGTGGCACCGGTGTTCATATACCAATTTGGGTCCGGTTGAGTTAACCCTAGTGTGTGCATCGCGGCTTCGATATCAGTTTGAGTAGGGCCTGCTGCATGATGGGCTTGCGGAGGTCGGGGCCCAAGAACTCCTGTCCGCGATGGAGCTGGGCCGTAGTCGCCGTTGCTTCGCCGCCGGGCCATCGCCGATGGGCCGCCACCGCCGGTGTTGGGCTGGGCGTTGGCGACCATCGCCGCCGGAATTCAACTGCGTGATTGTAGGGGCCGCCCACGGCCCATCGCCCATCCCATCGCCGTGGCCCCACCGGGCCAGGGTGGTGGTGGGCCATCGTTCATCGGATGGGACCCACCGCTGTTTGTCGACCACCGGGCGGCACCGAATCGCTGCCGCGTTTGCCCCCGCGATTTTTGTTATTATTCTTGCGATTATTCTTGCCGCCACCATTATTATGGTTTTGGCCCGAATTATTAACAAAACCCGAAGAACTAGGAGAAGACGCCACCATGACGACTGGGCTTGCTCCGGTAGCCGCCTTTTTAGCCAAACCGACTTCTTCCAACGTAAGCATGGAGCGGGCTTGATAGAAGTCGGGAAGAGGGTTGCTTTGGCGAAGGAGAGTTCCAACACCATTATAGGCCTCCGAAAGACCGACAACCAACTGTAGAACGAGATGATTATTAGTTATCGGTGCGCCAACATTACGGAGTTGATCTGCCAACTCCTTGAGTTTCTTGCAATATGCCGAAACGTTTGAAAATTCGTTCATTCGAACTAGAGAGAATTCCTGCTCGAGTGTGACGACAAGTGAATGTTGGTTGTCTTGGAATATGTCACGCAATCTATTCCATGCTGCCATAGCCGTGGTATCCGGCTCAATAATCGTCTGTAGAAGGTCCACTGAAATAGTGGCGTAGATCCACCAGAGAACGGTAGCATCAAGAGTAATCCATAACTCAGGATCCTCCGCATGAAGAGGTCTAGCGGGAGGAATGATGTGATGAAGAACTTGATAGGAGATATCGTGAATTTTAAACAACTCCGCCCACGTCGCATATTGGACGTTTTCCATCTCAAGAACAATAGGGATACAGTTCTTGATATTGGAAACCATGAGGGTAGGATGATAATTGTTCTTAGACATATTGAAAGAACAAAGAAGGAAGGGAAATTTAAGAAAGGTTTTTGAGAGCGGAAGACGAAATTTGGGACAGAAACTCGAGGGGGGGGGGGGTTCTCGACCGAGAAGGTCAAAAAAACTTTGGGAGAGAATTCTTTTTTGTAAAACCTAGTCTCTTGATACCATGAAAGAAATAATCCCCTTGATTATTTTCATTAATTGAATAGGTATATATATAAGTTACAATGAATCCTAAAATCCTAATTTACCATAATTCTATCTCTACAATTATGGTAGTGTATAATCCTAATTTAGGTAACAAATACATTACAATATACTACACATATATTTTCCTAATATACAATATTCTTACATGTTTATTTACCCTAACATATATTACCTAAAATATGTTATTCCAAACAAACCGAGAGCTCCATATTTGGAGCAGAATCCGAGCCTTCAAATCTGGAGCAGACAAATCGAGAGCTCCATATTTGGAGCAGAATCTGAGCCTTCAAATCTGGAGCAGAATCCGTGATTAGATATACAATAAACACACATGTATATTGTGTGTATATTGTATATTTAACAAATATTTATATATTATTATACAAAATTATGCAAAGCATATACATTATTTTTACATCATATACAGTTATAAGAATGTATATGTAATGTATAATAGTGTGTAAGGATGTAAATGTAAAGTTACAAAAAGATGAGCAATTTATATATAGTTATACATTATATATACATTATCTATACACCGATGATACAGTGAGATATATAGCTGTAAACTAAATATGTGGGCTGTATATATGAGTTATTTTCCCTTAGTCCAAGGCAAGTAGCCTTCTTTATGAGACCTCAAATTAGACAAATTGGTCTTTTTAGATCTTTGAGGAAAGCCTCAAGCAGTTGCAAATTTAAAAGGAGACCTTCTAGTTTTGAATGAGTTTGTCCCTTTCAATTTAAAACCAATGTAAAAGCTGCATATTTGAAAATCTTTCGATATCCGATTCATTGTAAATCAGTTGTGGAATGACAAGTTAAAGGAAAATCATTTTGTAGTTCAAGCGTGCAATTTCGAACTGACTGACACCATTGATGTCGTAAGTTTTTCTAGTCCGTCGTATGTTTTGTATAAGAATGAAATTCTGGATTTAGCGACTAAGAATCTGCATATTCGCTTGGTATCCATCTATGTTAAGTGAAAGAAACAAATGAAATTTTAGTGTTGGGAGCATACAAAAATAATACAAGATGAGAAGTAAAAATAAAATGATCTTGGGCTTTTAGTCCAAAATTTACAACTGCACGAGATTTAGTCCAATCCTTTCTATCGGTTTATCTGAATAAGGATTGGACTACTGTGGCATTCACGCTTGAGTTTGGGCTCAAGATTCATATACACAGAGACTAGGAAGGCCGACTTTTGGGGCAAGGACTCAATAATGTTGCTGAGCTTAAAAATGATGTTTTGATGATTTGACAAATAATGTATTCAGAACACAATCAAGAACAAGGGAGTTATAAGGAAGGAGTTGAAGATCCAAAAATCCAAACAGATCTCCAAAGAATTCAGTGAAGCAATCACAATATGAGAGGTCCTGTTCATAGGAATTGGTCCTTATCGAGGTACACTGGAGCTGTCAAGAAGCTATTTCATGCCAACTGGAGAATTTAAATTATTGACTCAATCCTATTCGAGGAAAGAATTAGATTTCAAGCTATGAGAATATTATCATAAACTCAACACATGGAATTATCATTAGAGTAGGAGAAGAAAATGTTGGCGTGCATGCAAGGGAAGAAGAAGATCCAAGTCAAACAAGAATTGATTGTTGGACATAATTATGAAACCGATACTTGGTTGGATTCGAACTAGACAAGGCAGCAACTACTCTATATATAAACAACACGAACAAGTTTTGGATCTTAAATCCCACAAATATCAACGTGAGGCCGAGAGTGATGGAGAGTCAACATATGAGTCTCTATAGAGCTAGCTATATATAGACAAAGTATCAGAGCTTATCAAGATTTATCATTAAGTTCTTTTGTTGTAATAGTTAGTTCTAGGTGTGGTTCTATCTATTTACCTTTATTAGAATTGTGTAGTAGGTATTTTTATCGAGTTGTAAAAGACTTTCTTGACTGGATAATGTCATTGAAGTGGAGTTAGAAGTTTGGAACTGTTGAGCGTTAAGAGGGTAGAAGCGGGATTGCTTGGACCAGTTCCGTAGGTGTAACAAGGGAGGTTGTAAACCATAGAGCTCGTTTAGTGAAGTTTTTGTAAAAAGTTCATGCTGGACAGGTCGTGGTTTTTTCTTTCTTAAGTAGAAGCGTTCCGCAGCTATAATACTTGTGTTGATTTATTCTTTCGCAATTTACCTTCTTGCATAGTTGCTCAAAGAAGTCGTAGCAGCAAACTAATAAGTGGTATCAGAACTACACTTTTTACAAAGGCTAGCATCTTGAAATATTGTTGCATCGTACCTTCTGAAGTACAAGAAGGTCAATTAACCACAAACCGCCATAGTTCAACGACAAAGAGATAATGAAGATTCAGATTAAAAAAATTCCTCCCTAAATAAAGAAGAAAAACTGGTCTTGAATGCTACACAAGAACATGATCCTAACAAATAGGAGCTGGATATTTTAACAAAAAGACTGCAAATGATGATCAAGAGGGAGATGTCCCTCGAAAAGAAGAATGCCACCTACTACACATCACCAAACGGAGAAACTTCTGAAGCTTTCCATAAACAAATCAAGGAACAGGTTCTGCAAAAATAATTACTCCAAGTAGAGTAATTAAAACTACTAAACGGGCTCTAGCAGCAATTAAGAACTCATCAAAAAGAAAGACCAGCCTTTGATGATCACAGAGTAGTCCACCTCAAATTCAGAACTAGCATTAAGGGCCACCACTAACTCAGACTATGATGAGGATAACATTGAATCTCAAACAAAAGAAATAAACATCGTGTGCTATGTGGATAGTGCTTACTCCAGACATATGACAGGAGATAAAGAAAATTTCTTTCACTATAACATTGTCAAGAAGGAAGTGTAGGGTTCCGACAATGAAAAGAAAGGAGACATAATCGGGAATGGATAAATTGATAGGTCCCACTCACACGCAATTGAGAAAATATGCTATGTCAAAGGTCTAAAAAACAATCTTTTAGCGTGTACCAGATGTGTGATAAAGGAAACAAGGTCCTCAGAAGACTTATCCTTCACGAATTCAAAAATAAGAAAGTTGGTTCCTAAAGGAAAAAAATGCACAAGAATGTAAGCGCAACAGGCATTATGAGTCCCTCCAGGAAATAGGATGTGAGTGTCAGCTCACATGAGACACACTCACTTTTATGGTACAAATTATCGGACATGCAAGCTTCTCACTGTTAAACAAGTTTATCTCAAAGGAGCTGATTCTTGGATTGTCAAGCTTAATGCTTAGAGAAGACAAAGTATGTGATGCATGTGTTAGAGAAAAATATGTCAAATCCTCCTTTATATAAAAGAAGATGGTTAGCACAATTAGAACACTAGAACTGCTACACAAAAATCTATGTGGACCCATGAAGTACAAAGCAAAAATTAAAAAAATACATCTTTGTTATAGTGATGACTACTCCAGATTCACGTGGACACTATTTTCTCACCTCCAAGGAAATGACTTTTGAGGTATTCACTATATTTATAAATAAACTACATAGTAAGTTTAACTTACAAGTAGCCAACATTAGACCTGATCATGGAACAAAGTTGATAACCAGTGATGTTGAAAGACATGCAGGAACAATGTTGATAGCCAGTGATCTCCCTAAATCCTTTTATACAGAGGCTGTAAACACCGCATGTTACATTATTAATAGGTGCATGATGAGATCAATAATGGAGAAAACACCTTATGAGCTGATAAAGGAAGAAAGCCTAGCATCACCCATCTTGGAGCTTTTGGAAATAAATATTATGTACACGACAGTGAAAAATAAGACTTGGAAAAAGTTGATGCAAAAAGTGATGAAAGAATCTTTCTTGGATATTTCTCACACAAGAGAGCTTGTAAGGTCTTAACAGAAGGAATAATCATGTGGAATAGTTCTTCCATGTAATATTCGATGAGGCAGATGGCTTAAAAGGAGTAAATTCTTAGTATGATGATGAGAATGTAAAGATCAGTTTAATGGAAAGATAAAGGGATCAAGCAACGAAAGAGGATCTAAACAAGATAAACACAAAAGGGATCACTGACAAGGAACCTGGTTCTTTAGAAGCAGTACAAGACACTCTATCTACAAGGAAAATTGAGCAGGATAGTGATAATAATGAACCTAGTCCCTTGAATGATCATGAGAACATACATAATGGGCAGCAAGAAGGGAATGATAAAGAGAATGATAATGAAAAACCTAGTTCTCCTGTCATTCATGGAAGCAATTGGAGGTACAGGAGAGCACACTCAATTGAGAATGTAACCATCTCTATGAATTCTGGTGTCACAATAAGATCCAAGGACAGAAATCTTTGTGCCTTACACTGCATTTTATCAATAATTGAGCCAAAGAATTTCAAGGAGGCTCTACTTAATGCAAACTGGATCATACCATGCAAGAAGATGTTCATCAATTTAAAAGAAACAAGGTATGGTATCTGGAACCAAAGACCAAAGATAGAACAATCATTGGGAGTAGATGGGTCCTTAGATATAAATTTGGATGATCAAGAAACAAACACAAGAAACATGGAAAGACTAGTGGTACAGAGCTATAACCAAGAAGAAGAAATTGACTATGATGAAACTTTTACTCCAGTAGCTAGGATGGAAGCAATACATATGCTCAGTGCTTTTGCAACATGTATAAAGTTCAAACTCTATCAGATGGATATTAAAAGTGCCTCTTTGAATATATACTTGAAGAAAGAGGTGTATGTGCAATAACCTCCTGAATTTGAGAGTTATGAGTATCCAAATCATATTTACAAGCTTGATAAGATACTATATGTCTTGAAATAAGCATCAAGAGCATTTTATGAAAGATAGTCGAAATTCCTCCTTAATAATGGATTCACAAGGGATAAAATTAACAATACCTTATTCCTATTAAAACAAATCTCAAACCTACTGATTGTTCAAGTGTATGTGGACGATATTGTCTTTGACATCACAAATTAAATTAATTTGGAGTATCCAAATGGACTCCATATGGAAATCTAATACAGATTTGAACTCGTGTAGTTATGAGTAACGAAATATGACTTTTCTTACAAAATTTTACAGTCGAGGATCAACTTTTTGGATGACATGGCGTGTTAAATTATGGGATTGAGTTTCTTAGCTCTATGTGACATTATTAAGTATTCTGTTGGTTAGAGTGGAATCATTTGGACACATCCATACATGGAAATGCAGTCTTAAAAGGTTAAGACTTTGTTTAGCCGGTAAATTAAGACTGTGACCTAAATAGGGGAATTTTACCAAATAAAATATGTGTTATATGATTTTAAATGTACCGGTAGCGTATATATGTAGTGATGAGCTTATATGTGACTATCGGTTGGCTAAATGGCTTACTTGAAATGCTGTATCTCTTTTCATATCTTTATTGTAATTAATTATCCATACTATTAATGCCAGAATGATGACTTGGGTCTAAGTTCATGCCAAAAAAGCATCGATTATTTTTGTGTATGTTTGACATCTCATATCTTAATGCATTTGACATATATATTGTTATTTCATTATTTCTCCTTTCTTTTGATATGCAATTACTATGGAGCTATGAAATAGAGATTAGGGGATCATGTGAGTCCAGTTTGACACATGATGGAGACCGTGTGAGTTTAATTTGATACAGAGATATAAAAATATTGAGAGCCCTGTTTGATACAAAAATATAAGGATATTGAGTCTGGTTGTGTCATTAAGATACACGACTATTGAGTCCAGTTGTGACACTGAGATACAAAACTACTGAATCCAGTTGTGACATTAAGATATGACCCTATTGAGTCCGGTTGTGAACATTGAAATATGGGGACTATTGAGTCCGATTTTGACATTGTGATATGAGGACTATTGAGTCCATGAGATTATTGATATGATCAATGTGCGCTTTTGGATATGGACCAGTCTCTCATGACTCACCGACTTATTAAGATTTGTCATAAATTTTCTACATTATTTGGATTCTATCATAATTGTGATTTACTTCAAAAGATTTTCTTTGTAGAAAATATTTTCTTTGAGAAAAGAACTCTATTATATCTATTCTTTTCTTGAATGAGAAGTTTTGGACTTCTATAAATATAAGATTATTTCTTCTCATTTACAACACAATAACAATGTAGTCGTTTAGAGAGTTTTATTTAGGGGAGATTTCTCTCAATAGTTTTTATACTTTTATAGTAGCTTTTCATGTGTAGATCAATTGATCAAACCATACTAGCATATTATGTCCGTCTAATTTATTGCCGCTTGCAATTGTTAGTTTCTGCAAGATGCCCTAATTATTTCGATCACAACAAGTGATATCAGAGTCAATGGTTCAACGAGGTTGAAGATATGTTCAGATCAAGTTGTAACTCATTTCACAATAATTAAGTTTTGTATGGAGTACTATATGTGGAGATGAATGTTCAACCATATTTTCAACATTCTTGTTGTTGCATCTTTTAAAATAAAAATATACTATTTTTAACTCATATTATTTTAGCCATGAAAATAATTGGTAATGAAGATTATATGAAAACGGAGAATCAAGATTATTTGCCAGAAAATTCAGGCCAAAGGAAGATTTGTTAGGGTTTGTCCTGAATTTTCTACCTTATTTGGATTCTAGCATAATTGTATTTTACTTTAAAATATTTTCTTGATAGAAAATATTTTCTTTGTGGAAAAGAACTTTTTATAGTTATCCATTTCTTGGCGGAGATTTGGACTTCTATAAATCGAAAATTCTTTCTTCTCATTCAAAACACAATTTCATCCACAATGTAATCATTCTCTTGTTTAGGGGGAATTTTTCTCTCAATAGTTTGTATGCCTTTATATTAGTTTTTATATGTATATCAATTGATTAAACCATATTATCGCTTCAAGGTTTGCAATTGTTAGCTTCCGCATAATGTCCTGATTATTTCGATCTCAATATGACTTGGTACCTCTCTTGTGTTGTGCACGCTGATTACTTGTGAATTGACTATCCTTGATATGAACGATGTGTACATGCGTGTTGGATATAGATTTGTCCCTCATGAGTGGTTGACTTGCTCCCTTATAATGTGCACACCAGTTTAGTTGAAAGTGATTTTGTTGAGTTGGTCTGTTATTTTCTACTTTGCTTCTAATGAAATTAAACTTAATTTACTGTGATTCATGTCTTATATCTGCTAATGATAATTTATTTGAGGCTTTATTGCATAACACCTTGTTAATACTAAAAAAAAGAGCATTTCAAGAACTAGTAAATGTCATTCATGTTGAAGGAGATTTTGGTTCTTGCAACAAAAATCTGAAATGGGCGTATCTTATAAAAGTTGGAGGTACCTAGGGTGGGTGTACTCGAGTCATAGCTTTGAAGAAGTCAAGTTTGGAAGATTTGCAGTTGGGTTTCTCAAGTTCCACTTCTAAATTGTTCAAACAGTATTAGGACCCCGAAAAACTTTTATAGTCCGTTTGACTACGTTTTTGGGAGCTAAAAATGCTTAATTTTTTTAAAAAGGTGTTTGTTTTTTTAAAAAAGTAAGGTGTTTGACCTTTTGGGGAGAGAACAAGTACTTTTGGGAGTAGCATAAACGATTTTTTAGAAGCTAAAAAAACAGTTTTTCCTCAATTTTTTTTATAAAAAAAGTGTTTTTTGAGAAAATACACTTGGAAACACTTTGCTTTGAGAGAAAAATATTGCTTAGAGAGAACAAGAATGCTAGGGTTACAAGAATGAATAAGATGCCTCTTTCTTCCCTCCTAAGAAATGTATATATAAGCCTATGTTGGACATTTCTATCCCTAAAATACGAGTGACGCGACCTATCTGACGTCCCAATGTTCATTTATGTCATGTTCCCTTTTTCAGGAATTATGGTGGCACCTACATAATCCCACCAGTAGGCGAATCAGTCCCTATCATTCACGTGATATAACACAAACAAAGGCGGAAGATAACAAAATACTACATAAGTTGTCTCATAATATAAATGCGGAAGAAGATAATAAGTCTAATACATCCAAAACAACCCCCAAGTGATCTAGTATGTGAATACAAGAGCACTAAAATACGATACAAGTGTGAAATGAGCAACCAAGTGTCAAAACTGAATACATAGTCTGAACATGTCTCTCAAATGGGAATAAAAGACTGTATTAGGGAAGAAGCATCCAAGGGTACGCTGGAGGTAGCATCCTCACCCTGAATACTGGAGGTCAACTGCTCGAACTCAGCTACGTGGTCCTACAGAGGTGGAAGGTACTGAATCTGTATCTAAAAAGAATGCAACAAGCGTAGAATAAGTACAGAACGTACCCACGTAGATATCATAGGCCGACAACGACGGAAGATACATAATCAGAGATAAATACCAAGTTGACACCAAGTAATCCTATATTAACAGTTTAATAATCCAAGTAAGTCACGTAGTCCACATGTTGTTCATAGAGTTCAACAATAATTCAAGTATCAAGTAGAATGTATACACCTTCCAATTTCAGAATCCCGTCAATTATCAACAATCACTTCAAACACAAGTCCAATCAGAGTTTATCAATGAAATGGCATAAGTATGTATGATATGAATGCAATGCATATGCAAGGTATCTTTATCAACTCGGTATATAGTACGTCAAGGTGTTATTATGATACGTACACCCATGGGGGATCCGGGAAGTCCATATACCGCTTCTAGCAAGCTAGAATTCAACACACGAATCTGACGAGAGCCCAAGACTCATTTGTCAAGCCTTATCAATCATTTTTCTCATCTCAATATTTCCATAATCTCATAGTGTTCTTACCTTTCCGACCTCTTTGGACCCACATCATATCCATACCACTCTCACATCAATATCACAGAACCATGAGTGTGTGAATTCAATGACAATGTAAGGCAGTATATCATGATATAATGAGATACAATCAAGTATAGAGATGACATATCACATGCTTCCGAGAATTCAATAGCACATATACAAATCCAAGTCAAAATCAGGATATCATATCGAAAGCATGTATGATGAGTAAACAAACAATGGCAAACATGGCGACAAGCCTAAATAAGAAGCAGTCGGAACCAGGAAAAAACTGATTTCCCAAATCACCCATCGTCAGTTCAACACCGGTACCCACTCAAATGCACATCATAACTGACTAAGTGGGACCCCCAAACACGCTCAATAACCCTCAATATTTATAACTAATTATGCACTTCTATCAAAGTCTAAAAAAACTAAACCATAGCCTACCTCCGGGCCGTGCAGGTGCGCTAACAAGTCAAGCCTCGGTGATAGTCTTACCCTTTCGCTGCGCCTCATGATAATCGAAGTCTATCCACATAGATTCTGTTCATTAATATATAGCTTGCACAATATAAAAAATAACTTTAACTACTAATCCAGGGTCCACACTATCAAGACCCGAACTTTAATACTCAATTACCAAGAACACATACTAAGTAGTCATATTATTAAGTTAATTGTAAATCTATACACATTTGAACCCTCAATTGAACAATATACAAAAAGTCCTAATTCGAAACCGTAGAAATTTCCCCTAATTGGAATAGGTTTCTATAACCAAATTAAGCATTAAAACATGATCATCTAACAATATCCATTACTAATTCACAATAATACAAGTAAACTAATCCATAAACCCTTCATTAATCATTGATTTAACTCTCTTATTCTCACAAGAATGCATAACTCATCTTCCCCAACTTATAATCATGCTATATCACTATTATTAAACACCTTAGAAGCATAAACTTAATTCACAAAAGAAGAATCACTTACCCAAAGGATGAAATTTCTCTTAGACCTCTGGAAATGCTCTATGGTGGCTCTAGGTTTGAGATATGCTACTTTGGGAAATAAATTCTGATCTAGGGAATTAAATAGGACACATGAACAATGATTCATCCCCAGCAGAATCGACTCCACTAGAGCGGACCCGCTACGATAGACAAGTCCCTACTGAGGCAGTGTCACTTGACACGTTACCTCAGTGCCGCGGCAAACATGACTCTGTGGGAGCGGACTCGCCCCTACGTACAGACCCTCCGCCCTGGCAGAAACTCACAATTTTCCAGCCTTCCGCTTCAGCGAGCCAACCTCTCGCTGAGGCGGACACGCCGGAGCGGACTCTAGTGCCGCCGAAGCAGACACTAGACACCAGCAATGGAAAAACAATCCAAAACTCCTATCCAACCCAGAAACACTCTTGAGACCCCCCGAACACAAACCAAATATTCTTGTCTAAGGTATACAGTACTACGAACTTGCTCGTACCTTCATATTTCCCATTTAACCGAGCTAAGGCATACTATTTTAAAGAATCGTTCAGGAAAACCAAATATCCAAATTTTACAAATAAGACCACAAAATACATATGATTGCCTCAGAGAGTGAACCAATGGCTTGACTAAGTCATAAATGACCCTTCGGAGCTACCGGAAGTGACGGAATCCGAAAACAAGCCCATTTAGCCAATAATCAACTTTGAGTCAAACTATCCAACTGTAAGTTTTTTGTTTTGGGGTTTTAATCCAAAATGCATATAAACGGATCTCGGGATCTGTGCCACCATCCTCATGCATCACAAACCCCACAAAGAGTCTACAGGAAGGGTCAAACAAGTAAATACAAATCTTTAGCTAAAAATGATCGGACGGGTCGTTACATCAGATACCAATTAAAATAACTTTCATCATCGAACAGAGAGAAAGGAATAGAGGGACTGTTCCAGAAGAGTGAACTAGCCAGGATAACTGCTCTGCCTATCAGACTTGGTCTCCCAAGTCGCCTCCTCAACAGGATGATGCCTCCACTGAACCTTCACGAAAGTTATCTCCTTCGACCTCAACTTCCTCACTTGCCTGTGTAAAATAGCCACAGACTCCTCCTCAAACCCCAAATTCTGATCAAATAACACGGAGTCCCACTGAATGATATAAGAACTATCGGCATGATACTTCTTCAGCAAAGACACATGGAAAACTGGATGAACGCTTGAAAGACCTGGTGGCAGATCCAACTCATATGCCACCTCCCAAACTAGCTGAAGAATCTCGAAGGGTCCAATATACCTCGGACTCAACTTCTCTCTCTTGTCAAACCTCATCACACCCTTCATAAGTGAGACCTTCAGAAGAACTATATCACTAACCATAAACTCCAAATCTCAGACCTTTCAGTCTGCATATTCCTTTTGCCTGCTATGAGCTGCCAGGAGCTTATCCTGAATCATCTACACATTCTTTAAGGAATCTCTCAATTTATCGGTATCCCAAGGCCGAACCTCGAACACATAAAACCAACCAATTAGAGATCGACATTTCCTACCGCATAAAGCCTTGAACGATGCTATATTAATACTAGAGTGATAGCTTTTGTTGTACGCAAACTCTGCCAAATGTAATAATTGGTCCCAATGACCACCAAAATCAATCACGCAGGCTCGTAACATGTCTTCCAATACCTGAAAAGTCCGTTCGGACTGGCCGTTAGTTTGAGGGTGAAACGTTGTAATGAAATCCAAGTAAGTAGCCATCTCTTTTGTAAAGTCCGCTAGAAATGTGAAGTAAATAGAGTACCCCGATCCGAGATGATAGAAATAAGAATCCCATAAAGACGAATAATCTCACAGATGTAGATCTTAGCCAATTTCTCTGTATTATAAGTCATCTAGACTGGAAACTTGGTAAATCTGTCAACAATGACCCAAATAGCATTAAACTTGCCCAAAGTCTTGGGCAACCCAACAATAAAATCTATGGAAATCCACCCCCACTTCTGCTCGGGAATGAGCATCCTCTAAGACACACCACTGGGTCGCTGATGCTTATACTTGACCTACTGATAATTATAACACCGAGACATAAAATCAATAATGTGTCTCTTCATCTTACCCCACCAATAGTGCTGCCTCAGGTCACGATACATCTTAGTAGCACCTGAATGAATCGAATACCTAGAGTTATGGACATCATGTATAATTAATCTGGTCAAATCTCTCACACGAGGCACACACATTCTTCCCTTGATCCTCAGAATGCGCTCACTATCAATCATGGCCTCTTTAGCCTCACCACTCATCACCTTATCTCGAATCTTGCACAACTTCACATTATCATACTAGTGAGTTAAAATCTAGTTCAAAAGAGAGACCTCATTTCCACACAACCCAGAATCCTACCCGAATTTGAAATATCAAGTCTCACAAAATGGTTGGCTAAAGACTGGACCTCCAATGCCAAAAGTCGCTCAGAAATAGACAAACAAATGAAACTCCCCATGCTGACTGCCTTTCGGCTCAAGAGATCCGTCACCACATTGGCCTTGCCTGGATTCTATAAAATGGTCATGTAATAATTCTTCAACAACTCTATCCACCGATGTTGCCTAGAATACAAATCCCTATGATTAAACACGTATTGAAGACTAAGGTGGTCGGTATACACCTAATAATAAACGCCATACAAGTAATGCCTCCAAATATTCAAGGCAAATATAACAACAAGCAACTCCAAATTATGAACATAGTAATTCTTCTCATGCACCTTCAACTTCCTCAATGCATAAGCAATAACCTTACCTTCTTGCTTTAACACACATCCCAACCCAATCTTTGTAGCATCACAGTACACGGTAAAGTCCTTCCCCTTTATCAAAAGGGACAAAATTAAGGTTGTGGTCAAAAGAGTCTTGAGCTTTTGAAAGCTCTCCTCACACTGATCAGACCATTGAAGGCACCTCCTTTTGAGTCAAAGGCGTCAGATGCGAAACGATAGAAGAGAACTCAACCAAAACTCAATCTTTGAGAACTTAACCAAAACTCTGAATATCTGTCACAGAAGTCGGTCTAGGATTGTCCCTGACTGCCTCTATCTTCTTGGGGCAACCATGATCCCATCCTTAGACACTATATGTCTCAAGAATGCTACATAACTCAACCAAAACTCACACTTCAAGAACTTAGTGTATAGCTTCTTCTCCATCAATAAACCAAGAAAGACTCTCAGATGACGGTCATGGTCCTCCTAACTCTTCGAATGTATCAAGATGTCATCAATGAATACAATCACAAAAGAGTACAAGTACGACTTAATTATCTTCATGAATGTTGCGGGGGCATTGGTAAGCCCAAATGACATCACCAAGAACTCATAATTCCCATAACTAGTCTAGAAAACCATCTTAGGAACATCCTCAGCCTGGATCTTCAGCTGATGATACCCAAACCTCAAGTCAATTTTTGAAAGCATAGAAGCACTCTAAAGCTTATTGAACATGTCATCAATATATGGAATCAAATATTTGTTTCTGATGGTGACCTTGTTCAACTGCTATAATCAATGCACATACGTATTGTGCCATCCTTCTTCTTCGCAAATAAGACAGGAGCACCCCATGGAGATACGCTTGGTCGAATAAAGCCCTTACTCAACAAATCTTGAAGTTGCTCCTTCAACTCTCTCAACTCGGCTGGAGACATACGATACAGAGGAATAGAAATGGGTCGAGTACTCGACTTAAGATCAATACAAAAGTCAATATCTATGTCTGGTGGCCTACCTAGTAAGTCTGAAGGAAAGACCTCAGCGAACTCACTAACTATCAAAACTGACTCAAGAGAATGAGTCTTTGCACTAGTATCCCGAATGTGAGCAAGATAAGCCAAACAACCCCAGTCCACTAACTTCCTAGCTCGGATGAATGAATCACTTTCCTAGGAAAAGGTCTGGGAGCGCCTCTCCACTCTAACCTCAGAAGACCAATCATAGCTAGCGTGACCGTCTTGGAATAACATTACATAATTGCATGATATGGTGATATCTATTCCATACCAAAAATAACATCTAAATCCACCATATCTAAGATGATCAGATCTACCCAAGTGTCATAACCCATGAAAGTAACTACACACATGCGATAAACTCTATCTACAATCACAGAATCACCAGATGGTGTAGACACACGAATAGGAACATTAAGTATATCACACCACATCTCCAATTTTGAAGAAAAGTAGGCAGGCACATAAGAGAATGTAGACCCCGAATCAAATAACATAGTAGCAGACCAATGATAGACTTAGATGATACCTATGATGACTAAGTCCGATGTCGCAACCTCAACCCTACTAGGGAATGCATAGCAATGAGTGTACCCTACCTCGGACTGAGTACCATGCTGCCCACCTTAGCCTGAATGAGCTCTATATCTCCCTGTCTGGGATCCACCACAACCAGACTAATGGCCACTACAGCCCGATTGAGATCTTTCTCGGCTAGTCTAACTACCACCTTTAGATGTCAGTAATGGGGTCCCAGGTGCACGAAAGGCACCCGAAAACTATCCGGGGCAATCTCTCCTGAAGTGACTAACCTCTCCACAACCATAACAAGTTCTGGCCATGAGGGCTGCTGAATGGAGATAGAAGAACCCGAACCACCATGGTCTGAATATCTAGACTGAGAACCCCTTAAAGACTAGCCCCCACCATCAGTAATCTGAAAAGCTTCCTGAATTGGTTGACTAAGATACAATGCTGATATCTACCCCGATACCCATAACCATGAGAAGAAGAACAACTAAACTATCCATGTCACATCGCCCTCTTATCGGGTTTATGTCTATATATCTTTCCCCTCACGGACTCTACCATCCTAGCATATTCAGTTACAGTCTCAAAAGAAGCTCCAGCATCCACCAACTACAACGTAGCCAATTAAAGTGGAACAATCAATTCTCTAACAAAACATATCACTCGCTCCGCCTCAATAGGTAGCAAAGGTGTTGCATAACAGGCTAAGGCATGGAAACGAGTCTCATACTATGCACCTATAGAGTTGCCTTGCGCAATCTTCTAAAACTCATCACTCTTAGACGTAAGCTTAAGGGAACATACTTCTCAAGGAACACTCGTTAAAACCTAACCCATGTCAATGGAGGTGACCCTGCGGGTAAGTAATCAATATACGCCCTCCACCACTATTTTGCATCCCTCAAAAACTGAAGGGCCACAAAACTAACTCCATATGACTCGACAATATCCGAAGTATGAAACCTCTCATGGTTGCTCACGATGAACTCATACGCATCCTCCTCGGGGTGTCCATAAAATACTGGTGGATTCATGTTTGAAAAGTGCTCCCAAAACTTTCGCTTATCACCGATCATAGTTGTCCCTCCAATAGGCCGAGGACCAAACTTTGGAGCATAAACCTCATTAACAAGGCACTAAGAAGGAGAAAAGAAAGTAGTTGCTTCTGTTGCCATTAGCTGAATCTCGAGAGTACGACACTTGGGGGTATGAGTCTGCCCCTCTCCCATACAAGTTTGAGAACCACCCAGAGTAGTAGGATGTACGCCTGTGTGAGCAAAACCATAATTAATACTCAATAACTTGACCAGTATGTCCTGTAGAACTAGAGTAGCAATAAATCCAGGTTGATCCTAGGCTGGCCCCATCTCCTCCTCTAGCATATCATCCTGAGGCTCAATAATCGGCTTAGGGGAAACAGATATAGCACGAGCCTCACCAAATATGTCCTTTACCGCGATCGCACACCACCGGAGCCGATGCCAGTGCATCATCCTTCGCTGTCAGCACAAGTCCTCACCCTCTATGAGAGATTAAAAATAAAGGTCAGATACCAATTTGATTCAACTTAGCACGAAAGAGATGAAGAAAGTGAAATTTCTTAAATGTCCCATAGCCTCTCAAAAATAAATACAAACGTCTCTGCATTGATCCGCAAGATTCTACTAAACATTGTTCTTGTATTTAAGATAACCTAGGGCTCTAATACCAACTTTGTCACCACCCCCTTTTTAAGAATCATGGTGGCACCTACATAATCCCACCAGTAGGCGAACCACTCCCTATCATTCACGTGATATAACACATATAAAGGCGGAAGATAACAAAATACTACATAAGCTGTCTCATAATATAAATACGGAAGAAGATAATAAGTCTGATACATCCAAAACAACCCCCAAGTGATGTAGTTTATGAATACAAGAGCGGTAAAATACGATACAAGTCTGAAATGGGCAACCAAGTGCCAAAACTGAATACATAGTCTGAACATGTATCTCAAATGTAAATAAAAGACTATAATAAGGAAGAAGCATCCAAGGGTACGCTGGAGGTAGCATCCTCACCCTGAATACTAGAGGTCAACTTCTCGAACTCAGTCACGTGATCGTACAGAGGTATAAGGTACTGAATCTTTATAAAAAAAATGCATCAAGTGTATCATGAGTACACAACGTTCCCCTGTAGACATCATAGGCCGATAATGACGGCAGATATACAATTAGAGAAAAATACCAAGTTGACACCAAGTAATCCTATACTAACAACTCAATAATCCAAGAAAGTCACATAGCCCATATGTTGTTCATAGAATTCAACAATAATTCAAGTATCAAGTAGCATGTATAATTCTTCCAATTCCAGAATCCCGTCAATTATGAACAATCACTTCAAACACAATCCAATCATAGTTTATCAATGAAATGACATAAGTATATATGATATGAATGCAATGCATATACAAGGTACCTTTATCAACCTGATATATAGTACATCAAGGTTTTATTATGATCTGTACACCCACGAGGGACCTGCGAAGTGCATATACTACTCCTAGCCAGCCAGAATTTAACACACAAATATGACTAGAGCTTAAGACTCATTTGTCAAGCCTTATCAATCATTTTTCTCATCTCAATGTTGTGGTATAATCTCATAGTGTTCTTACCTTCCCGGACTCTTTGGACCCACAACATATCCATACCACTCTCACATCAATATCACAAAACCATGAGTGTATGAACGCAATGATAATGTAAGGCAATATATCATGATATAATGAGATGCAATCAAGTATAGAGATGACTTATCACATGCTTCTAAGAATTCAATAGCACATATACAAATCCAAGTGAAAATCAAGATATCATATCGAAAGCATGTGTGATGAGTAAACAAACAATGCCAAACATGGCGACAAACCCATATATGGATACAAGCCTACATAAGCAGCAATCGAAACCAACACTAGACTGATTCCCCAAATTACCCATCATCACAGTTCAACACTGGTACCCACTCAAACGTTTGTCACAACCGACTAAGTGAGACCCCTAAACACGCCCAGTACCCTTCAATATTTATAACTAATTACATATTTTTATTAAAGTTTTGAAAAACTAAATCGTAGTCTACCTTTGGGCTGAGCAGGTGTGCTAACAAGTCAAGCCTCGGTGATCTCCTTGCCATTCCTCTGTGCCTCATGATAATCAAAGTCTATCCACGTAGATTCTATTTGTTAATATAAAGCTTACACAACATAAAACAAGATTATAAATACTAATCCCGTGCCTACGCTACCAAGACTCGAACTTTAATAGTCAATTACCAAGAACACATACTAAGTAGTCATTTCCTTAAGTTAATTGTAAATTCATACACATTTGAACCCTCAATTGAACAATATACAAAAAACCCCAATTCGAAATCCTAGAAATATCCCTCCAATTGGAAGAGGTTTCTATAACCAAATTAAGCCTCAAAACATGACCATCTAACAATATCCATCAGTAATTCACAATAATACAAGTAAACTAATCCATAACCCTTTATTAATCATTGATTTAACTCTCTTATTCTCACAAGAATGCATAACTCATCTTCCCCAACTTATAATCATGCTATATCACCATTATTAAAGAACTTAGAAGCATAAACTTAATTCGCAAAGGAAGAATCACTTACCCAAAAGATGAAATTTCTCTTAGACCTCTGGAAATGCTCTATGTAGACTCTAGGTTCGAGATATGCTATTTTGGGAAATGAATTCTGACCTAGGAAATTAAATAGGGCACCTTAACAGTGATTTTGCCGGAAGGAATTGACTCTGTTATACCCCGCTGAGGCGGTGTCACTTGACACCTAGCCTCAGTGCCGCAGCGAACACGACTCTACTTGAGCGGACTCGTCCCTAAGGATAGAGCATCGTAATTTCCCCGACTCATAATTTCCAATATCCCACTTTGGCGAGCCAACCTCTTGTCGAGGAGGATACGTCGAAGCGGACTCTGTTGCCGTCAAAGCGGACACCAGACACCAGCAATGGGAAAATAACCCAAAACTCCTATCCAACCCCAAAACACTCATGAGACCCCCCAAATACAAACCAGACATGCTCTCCTAATTTAAATGGTGCTACGAACTCGTTCGTACTCTCGGATTTCCCATTTAATCTAGCTAAGGCATACCTTACAAAAGAATTGTCCAACAAAATCAAATATCCAAAATTTGCAAATAAGGCCACAAAATACATCTAATTGCCTTGGGAAGAAAACTAATGAGTCAACTAAGTCATAAATGACCCTGTGGAGCTACGTTTGGAAGTGACGGAACCCAAAAACGAACCCATTTAGCCAACAATCAACTTTGAGTCAAACTATCCAACTCTAAGTTTTTAGTTTTGGATTTTTCATCCGAAATGCATATAAATTGACCTCGGAATCTGTGCCAGCCATCCTCGCTAGTGACAAACCCCACAAAGAGTCTACGGGAATGGTCAAATAAGGAAATAAGGGTATTTTGCTAAAAAAAACTAGAAGGGTCGTTACAATTTATGATGCGACACTCTGATCAAGACTGATGGATATGACCAAGTTGGTGGAAGTGGGAAACAGCTGTAGGAGTTTCCCGAATCCTCTGAGCATTCGATCATATGAGTTTTCCCGTATACACTTTATACCCAATATAAATAGTCCCCCAGTTTCCAGGACCTCTATGTCATGAGCCTAGGAAGTGGAAGAGTCTGTCTTTTTTTAAACTTCACGCGGAAACTGACTTGAAACAACTCCACTTCTCCCACGATTAGACACCTTGTCAGGACAACATTTAATGTACCCCTTCACTCATTAGGTGGCATCTCTTCAGAGGCAAATATTGACATTTTCAGACTAGACACGCCACTCTACTATCCGAGGCTAATGATTGCCCCTTTTGGCTATTTAAGCGGGCGATGCATACCTCGTCTTTCTATATTTTATCTCAGCCTTTGAGTATCTCTTATTTTGTGTACCAAATTCCCTTTATACTCTAAAATCATTGACCAATATCTTCTTCGTCTTCCACCTCATCTGAGGATCAACCCATTGTCCCCCTTAGGGAACAAATGGGCAGTGCTTCCGCTACCCTTATCGCCATCAACCCTTGACATTATCTGCTATGTAGGAGATAGTCCTGGGCTCTATGGCCACCGATATTATTCCAATCAATCACAACTATGACAGGGACTTTCATGCCAGTCATCAGTAAGAATCTGTCGAGGGGATAACTTCTTTGATCAATGAGTCCCTAATTTCTCAGGTATGCATTAACTGCCAATGGGGACTTGAGATTGAGGTTTTGCCTCCTGTTGCAAATGCTAATATCTCTCAGCATGTCCCGAGCATGTTTATGATGTACACTTACCCATTTATTACTAGTTTTGGACTCCATATACACGAGGTGATAGAGGCATTATATAGTCGCTACGACATCTGTTTAAGATAATTGGCCCCTCAAAAATGGAGAGTTGTTCGTTGTTTGCAATTATTAGAAGGCCTTCCAGGGATTTCTTTTACTATTGATCATTTGATACATCTCTATTCCCCACACATATTCATGGTGTGTTGATTAATTTAGCTTTTCTTAGTTCCTGAGGCCTCATCACCAGTTTATGATGGTCCATACTTGCCATATCTATAGCTTTATCCCAAGCCTTTCTCGGAGAAATGGAATAGCATCGGTACATATATGTCTCCTTGCTTTCTGCATCGTCTCCCTTTTTTCTCTTTTCGAGTATTATTTTTAATTTTGTTTTCCATGCTTTTACAGCAACCCCTGTTCAGCCAGAACCTCGGCCCGATATCTTTGGTTAGGTGATGAATGTTTTGTGCGTGTACCAGAACATTGAGCAGACTTGAATAGGTATTTCTGCAGACCGATGGAGGGTAGACGTCATGGTGAGTTCTTTTTTTTCCAATGTAATTTCTCTGTCGGCCATCATTTTTATGAAGTGATTTTGACTTTTTTCATATCTGTAAGGCCTTCCTGCTAGAGGGTCTTTCTATAGGAAGGTGCCCTCTAGGGAGGATTCCCTTGCCCGCATTATGCAAGCTGCTACCGAGGCCAGAAACAATAGGAAATATGGGCTCCCATGTGATGTTGGTGCTTACTCCTCGGAGGGGATCAACTCTTGTGTGAGGACGTGTAGAAAATTCTTCGGTTGCTAGAGAGAGGTGATGCAGAGTGTGGTTAATTTTAACGATGATGAAGGAGGGTCTGCTATTGTAGAGGACGTAAGGGGTCCTTCTCCTTATGCTGTTGTAGGTTCGGGGGACCTTCCTGTGCCTACTTGCTTGGGAGGTGATGTTCGGCCAAAAATGTATATATTTAGCTGTTATTGCCTCATATCTTAGTACGTTTAATCACCTTTTGAGTATTGATTATATAACATTGTACTTAATATTATATTTTAATATGTACGAATAAAGTGGTGTGAAGATTTAGAGATTTGAAGCAAAATTGAATAAAACATGGAAGAAAAAGAAAGGAAAAAAAAATATAAGAGAAGTGAGGACATCATCATTCTCCAATGATTGGAGTACAACAATAACAAACCCACCGGAATCCTACAAACGGGGTTTGGGGAGGGTAAGTTGTATGCAGACCTTACCCCTACCTTGGGAGGCTATTTCTGATAGACCTTCGGCTAAGAATAAAGCAATACAGTAACGACAATAAAGTAGTGGAACTATAATAAAGCAGGTCATATTGGCAAAAGGAACAGTAACTACACATGACTATATGCTATGCCAGGAACAAGACACAGAAAACATTAACCGAAATTGAAGAACAAACAACTACAATATAAATATTGTGACTACTAGAATGGAACACCCTACTACCCTAATCATTATCCTCCATAATCTTCTATCTAAGGTCATGTCCTCGGTAAGCTACAACTGCGCCATGTCCTGTCTAATCACCTCTCCCCAATACTTCTTCGGCCTACTTCTACCTCTTTTGAAGCCATCCATAGCCAACTGCTCACCATCCGTGCTTCTTCTTTTCACATGCCCGAACTATCTTAACCTCACTTCTCTCATCTTGACCTTCATCGAGGCCACTCTCACTTTATCCCATATATTTTTATTTCTAATTCTATCTCTCCTAGTATGCTCAGACATCCACTGCATCATCCTTATTTTCACAACTTTCATCTTTTGAACGTGATATTTCTTAACTGGCCAGCACTCCGCCACATACAACAAAGTAGGTTTAACCACCACTCTGTAGAACTTGCCTTTGAGTTTCGGTGGCACCTTTTTATCACACGTGACTCTGGATGCGAGCCTCCACTTTATCCACCCCGCACCAATACGATGTGTGACATCATATTCAATCTCTTCATTCCCTTGGATAATAGACCCAGGTACTTAAAACCTTCTTTCTTTTCAATGACATTAGTGTCAAGCCTTACTTCCCCATCTACCTCCCGCGTCACGCCACTGAACGTACACTTCAAGTACTCTGTCTTGATCCTGCTCAGCCTGAACCCTTCAGACTCTATAATCTGTAACAAAAACTGGAATTGAAATTAGGCAAAGGAAAAGAAACATACCTGAAGCAAAATTGGGCGTCGAGCGAAGTAGAAGGCAAGAAAGTGCTCACTGTGCACTTTACCCCGCGAGAAAGACTTTGTAAATTAATTCTTCTCAATTTATTTTAGACTCAGTTATTTTGTTTGGGCTTTTTTATACACCTATAAATAGTTCATAAGACAGGGTTTTAATAAAACTTTGGGATAACTTGTGACCCTGCGATTAGAAGTTTTGACCTGGGGAGAGTTTGGCGCCGCCGTGAAGGGCAGAGTTATTTGGTTTTACCTCTTCTTCTTCTTACTACTAGTTTCTATGTTTCTTGTGATGAATTGTTATTTTTCTTCCATGTCTATGTGGAGCTAAGCTTTGTTCTAGTGTTGTGGTATCGCCACAAATATTGATATTTGAAAACTATTTTTATCTTAATACGAGTTGCTGATTTTGATTTGTTTTTAATTTTATGCATAACTTCTTGATTATTTGACCAATAGTTAAGTTCTATCTACTATCTAATATAATGCTTGGGAAAGATATTGTTAGATTAGAGAAGGATTAAAAAGAGCGTGATCTGATTATCCGTATAGTTGGGCTAGGATTTGTGGCTAGGATAGGAATATACCTAGATACCATGTTCAATTAAATATTGTGGACAAATTGCATTCTTAACAGGTCAATTTCATAGGAATATAGGCGGCGAACTGTTTCAAATCGGCGAGTAGTGATTCGGGAGAATACTATGAGATTAATAATTTAGTTAATTAGCAATCATTAATAATTTGAATTAAGAAGAAATAGTTTGAGAACTCAATAGGATCGGTGAACGAACCCCAACCCTGGAACATTCATCTCATTGATAACATAAAAAACCCTATCTTTCTTGTTTGAAGTTCATTATCGGTTTACTTTTGTATTTTAGTCAGATTATAATTAAAACTTCAAAATCCATCTCTTTCTTAGATAATTAGAATTACTTTAATTTAATTGACGATTAATCACAAGTCCATGTAGGTTCGACATCCGATTTCTAAAATCACTATATTAATTGTACGACTGCATATACATGCTTATGCGTTTGTGAGTTACAAGATTTTGGCGTCATTGTAAGGGACTTAGAAATTAACTATTTTTCTAGATTAGACTTTTCCTTTTATCCTTACAAGTTTTTATTTTATTCTATTTTTGCTTTGTTTTGTGTATTTTTTTACCTGGCATTTTCATCTTGTCAAGACTTGGTATCTTTGGAGTACAACTTTAAAATATATGCTGATGAACATGATATACTCTCAAATTATTTTGCTCATGCAACTAAATAAAAGATTTAGTTCTTAGATGAGATTGAAAGTTTTTGTTTGGTTGTTCACTACTTGACTAAGGATTTGAGTGCAAAGGTTGATGCGTTCAACGCTCAAAAATTTATTGATGATTCGTGTGTAGTTGAAAAAGAACTTAAAAGTCAAATTGAGGAGCTAAAA
The DNA here is from genome assembly GCA_029783415.1 of Anisodus acutangulus. Taxonomy (NCBI): domain Eukaryota; kingdom Viridiplantae; phylum Streptophyta; class Magnoliopsida; order Solanales; family Solanaceae; genus Anisodus; species Anisodus acutangulus. The sequence continues at coordinate 3,099,992 of CM056510.1, read as the reverse complement.
GTAGAGTATCAATCATTAGACCATATTTTTCTTGATGATGCCAACGTTGAGACAAGTGTACTAGAGTCCTGTGAGGAAGTAGATAATATTATTTTTGATGACTCTAGCTTGTGTATATACAAAGATGTAAATAATAATGCAATTCATGATTTTGTGTGCATTATACCTCATTCCAATCATTTTTTATATTGTGTTTAAATAGTGAGATAATAATCAATCAATTTGAACCTTTGGTGGAATCAAAGGATGAGGAACAAAGTGCCTATATTCTTGAATTTGTTGAACCACAAACACGGAACTACATCCATTATCAAATAAGGAAGTGTGGAAGACTATATTGGTTACCTGGCTCAATTAGATATGTACCTCCGCCCTGAATCATAGCCGAAAGCTTGAAGCAAAATTGAAGGTACAATTCATAAGTTTGAGGTGGAGGAAAAAGTTGGTTCGCGTTGTGCCGCGGTGTTAAATCAAGTGCTTGTTGGGAGGCAACCCAACCTTTATTTTATTTTTATTTTATCTTATTTTTATAGTGTTGCATTTTATTTTGTTTTATTTTTATTTTGCAGATTAGGGAGTACCTGAAGTTGAAGCTGAGGAGCATGTTTGAGCTTAAGTGTGGGGTCATGCCGACCCTTGATGTTGAGGATTATGCTGTTAGCTAGGCCCTAGAGGGTATCAGGGAGTATTTCTCACCCTAATTTTAATTTTTTTCTCTGCTATACATGCATTGAGGACAACACATATTTATTAATATGGGGTAGGGTACATCCGATACTTTTGAGGTCGATGATGATTATGCCATAGGATTTTTTTTGTTCATTAGTTTTTTATAAAATATATAAAAAGAATAAAAAATTTAATAAATTAAAAAGATTTTATTTTGGTCTTTCTTTTATTTTCCGTTTCATCTTTGTTTTCCTTATTAGTGGCATAAATTATCCACCCCTTGGTTTTTCTTATGGCATCGGTTCTTTTCCAAGGGGGGACATTTGAACCATGTAAATTTTTTATTTTTAGGATAAATCTTTTTAGGAGTAGTAAAAGAAAGAAGAAAAACCTTTGTGAGTTGTTTGATACTAACATATTTAGGCCTGAGCTTGAGTAGTACTTTCCTGTAATGAATAAACTAGCAGACTTTCTAACACTTAGGCTCAGTATTGTGACTCTGTATATAACTTATTCTTATTTTGTAGTTCCTCATTATCCTATCTGTTCTAGAGTAGAAGTGATTCATCTTGATTGAGACTTGCCATGTGTGGTGAGAATTTCTTGCATATATTCCATGTTTTACATCTTAGTCTAAAACTAAAACTTGCCCTGCATGTTATTGAAGTGAAATAAAAAGTGTTGCTCTATTAAGAAGATGATAATAGGCTTTTTTGATATATCTTGTGAATTTTAGCCTTTTCAGATATTGTACCACTAGTTAGCCCTTTGAGCATGTAGCCTTTCACTTATTAGTCGTATTCTTTCCTTGATCTTTTTATTGTATCCCTAGTTCTTACACCCTACTTCCTTGAGCACCGTAGCTTAGACTGTGATATAATTGTGAAATATGAAGATAAGGATGGTTAAGTGTATAAGTTGACCAATGATAGCTGCAAAGTGATGAAAAGATCCGCTTAGAAAGAATGTGACATGAAAAAAATGCTTAAAAATGATTGAAACGTTCTTGATATGAGGGGAATACTTGTGAAATAATTGATGAAGAAAGTGCTGAAAAATAAAGTGATGAGATATAAATAATGGGTGATCAAGTCTAAATGTGCAAGGTACATAGAAAAGTGTAAGTCACTATCATATAGTTGTCCTACCTGTCCGTTAGCCAACATTACAACCCGTTAAAGTCCTATTTGATTTTATTCGAGCATTCTTAATTAGTAGACATGTACTATCGATGCTCTGCTAATAGACCCCCTCCTTTGAACATAGATCCGAACTCCCACTCAGAATGGTTACTAGACAAGGATTATAGTAGTACTTTCTAAAGCTAAATATTTTATCCCTCTCAACAAATGAAAGCTAAAAACAGTATACTAGATAAGCCAAGTAAAGCAGTGCCACATTCCATTCCCTCGGAGAGTGCTTTGTCGTGCTAGGTCACTGACATATCCTTTTTTGTCTTTATTTGACCCAACTAATTCATACTTTTCCTCTCCAACCATTCAAGTGGATTTCATCTCCTCTCGAACCAATTAACTGGCTTTCAACTCATTTCCTTCTCCTCGCTACTGTCAAAATATTGAATTTCATTTTTTACACTGGGCAAGCCTATTATTATTTGTGCATACATGTGAATTATTTTGTGAGTGAGAGAGATTGTTCTTTGATGCTAAGTTTATAAATTATATTCATTCTTTTTGTTGAGTGTGTGGACTATTTCTTCTTGTAGAAGTACTTGTTTTATGATAGATAGGTGACATTATTAGCTTTATTTTTCAGAGTAGGTGAGCGAGCTTAAATTTGATAAGTTAGAGTCTTTATTTGAGGTTAGGAGGTTTGATATTTTTTGTTTGTTTGTTTGTTGACTTATATATCTTGCATGATGATCATCATACCCAATGAAGTCCCACAACGTGGGGTCTAGAGAGGGTAGAGTATACGCAGATCTTACCTCTACCTTGATAAGTAGAGAGGTTGTTTCGAATGACCCTCAGCTCAAGACAAAGCATAAGCACAAGCAAAGCAAGAGAAACGGTCAGATCCGGACAAGAAATTTAAAGCAGAATGAAAATGAGAGTAACAAAAACAAATAAGCCATGATAAAGCATTCTGAAAAAAAGAAACAATAACTAACGTAGGTAAATAAGATAATCAAAGTACACGAAAGAACATACAACAACAAAAATCAAAGGACATGGGACTATAAAACAATACTACGCCTACTTGTATGATAGGCAAAGCAAGGCTACATTAATAACACTAAAACTACCAGTGTGTAAGCGTAAGTAGAACTACACTCAACTACCTACTACCCTTCTACCCTAATTTGTGTCCTCCACAACCCCCTATCTAAGGTCATGTCCTCAGTAAGTTACACCTGCGCCATATCATATCTAATAACCTCTCCCCAATACTTCATCGGCCTACCTCTACCCATCCTGAACTCATCCATAGCCAATATCTCACACCTCCACACTAGGGCTTTTGTGCCTCTCATCTGCACATGCCCGAACCATTTCAACCTCGCTTCCTGCATCTTATCCTCCATCGAGGCCATTCCCACTCTGTCGCGGATATCATCATTTCTAATCTTATTCCTCCTTCTATGCCCACACATCCATCTCAGCATCCTCATCTTCGCAACTTTCATCTTTTGGATGTGCGAAGTCTTGACTGGCTAACAATCCACCCTATACAACATAATTGGTCTAACCACCACTCTATAGAACTTGCCATTAAGTTTTTGTAGAACCTTTTTATCGCACAAAACTCCAGATACAAGACTTCATTTCATCCACCCTGCACCAATACGATGTGTGACATTGTCATCAATATCTCTATTCTCTTGGATAATAGACCCGAGATACTTGAAGCTTTATTTCTTTGGAATGACCTGAGTACCAAGCCTCACCTCCACACCTGTCTCATGGTCACTCTCATTACTGAACTTGCACTCCATGTATTCTATTTTGGTCCATGTATTCTATTTTGGTCCAGCTTAGCATTCACTCCGCTGCGAGTTTCATCAATCAGGACTATGTCATCTGCGAATAACATACACCATGGCACCTCCCTTTGAATTTGTCACGTCAGTTCATCCATCACCAAGATAAATAAGAATGGGTTAAGACTTGATCCCTGGTACAACACCATCATCATTGGAAAGTGCTACGAATCTCCTCCTACTATCCGTACCCTGGTACACCACAGGTACACCTCTAGCCTCCAAACAACTCCATAGAACCTCCCTAGGGACTTTGTCATATGCCTTCTCGAGGTCGATGAAAACTATATGTAAGTCTCTCTTCCTCTCCCTATGTTGCTCTACCAACCCCCTAATAAGATGAATGGCTTCTGTAGTTGAATGCCCCGGTATGAATCCAAACTGGTTCTCGGAAATAGAAACGTTTCTTCTCACCCTCATCTCCACGACCCTTTCTCAAAATTTCATAGCATGGCTTAGCAACTTGATACCTCTATAGTTATTGCAACTCTGGATGTCACCTTTGTTCTTGTACACATGAATCATTGTACTCCACCTCCATTCTTCAGGCATTCTTGCCATCTTAAAAATGACATTAAACAACTCAGTCAGCCATCCAAAACTGCCATGCTTGCGCTCTTCTAAAATTCAACTACGATCTCATCAGGCCCAATCACTCGTCCCCTGCGCATCCTGCGAACAACACCCTTAACCTCCTCAACCTTAATACTTCTACAATATCCAAAAGGCCGATACCTTCCGGATTGCTCTAGATCTCCCAGCACAATATCTTTATCTCATTATTCATTCAAGAGTTTATGGAAGTAAGACTGCCACATTCGTCTAATACGCGCGTTCTGTACCAGTACTTTGTCGTCCCCGTCCTTGATGTACCTCACGTGATCTAAGTCACGGCTCCTCGTCTCCCTCGCCTTGGCTAGTCTGTACAACTTCTTATCCCCGCCTTTTACCTCTAATTCCACATATATGCGTTCAAAAGTTGCCTTTTCGCCATCATAACCTCTAGCTTTGCCTTCTCCCTCGCCATTTTATATAATTCCCTATTCGTCCACTTCTCCACCTCATCATTGCTTTCTACCAATTTTGCATACATCACTTTCTTTGCTTCCACCTTCTCTTGAACTTTATCATTCCACCCCCAGTCCCCTTGATGCCCACCACGGCTACCCCGCGATAGCCCTAACACTTCTCTAGCTATCTTTTGAATGCAACTGGCCGTCCTGTACCATATATCGGTCGCATCCCCACTACTCCCCCAAGCCCTCCCGGCCATCAACCTCTCCCTCATCTCCTTTGTACTAGCCATGGTCAAACTCCCCCATTTGATTCTTAGCATGACATCCACAACCCTCTTCTTCTCCATTTTGATATCTAAATCCATCACCAAAAGTTTATGTCGAGTTGTAAGATACTCACTCGGAATAACCTTGCAGTCTTTACAAAGACCGTTGTCAACCTTCCTAAGGAGCAAAAAGTCTATCTGAGTCTTAGCCACTGAACTACAGAAATTCACTAAGTGCTTCTCCTTCTTCAGGAACCTCGAATTTTCTATCAACATCCCAAAAGCTTTAGCGAACTCCTAAAGTGGGATGCATCTCCCGTTCTTGTCCCCGAGGGAAAAGCCTTTATGTACATCGTTATAACCCCTCGAAAGTGACCCAATATGTCCATTGAAATCCCCTCCTACAAATAACTTCTCAGTGGGTGGTATACCTCCTACCACCTCGTCTAAATCCTTCTAAAAGTGCCTCTTCTCCTCCCCGTCCAAGCTCGTCTGCATTGCGTAAGCACTAATAATGTTCATAGTGCACCCTCCAACTACCAACTTAATTTACATTATCCTGTCATTGACCCTCCTCACCTCTGCCGCCTAATCCCTTAGCTTGCCGTCTACCAAAATGTCTACCCCATTCCTATACCTCGACCTACCCGAGAACCATAACTTATACCCGTCCACATCCTTAGCCTTAGGTCCTACCCATTTGGTGTCCTAGACACATGCTATATTAATCCTCCTCTTCTTAAGAATCTTAACAAGCTCTATGGACTTTCCCGTTAAAGTCCCAGTGTTCCAAGACACTATTCTCAACCTAGCATCTCTATTACCCCACTTACGCCCCCTAACCCTCGCCCCCGTCCCCGATCGAGAACAAGACCCTAGCCAACCATCATTCACCAAATCCACTAAAGTAAAACTAGTCTATGGTTGACGCTAACACACACGAAAACAAATACTAAAGAACAAGTTAGCAAGAAAGAGCAAAGAGATAGAGGAGCAACTAGTACAAGTTAGAAAATTAATTGAGTGCAATGTAATTGGGAAACTAGCAAGTAAGCAACCAAAACTATTTCAATGCAAGTATTACTAAACCAAGCCAAAATAAGAGAGTAAACAGTCAGGGAGCAACAAAGATTAGCAAGCAAGAAACAAGAAATAAGAGTATTTCACGAGGAGTGGACACCAGCAAGCAATCAAAGAGTCTATAATAAAAGAGAAATAATCAAACCCTCAAGAAGGTTAATTGTAATAATATTTCAATACAAAACCAATTGAAGAGACATCACAAAATTCGAGGCAATAGAACTAGTAAGCCACATCCAAATAGACGAAGCAAGGCACTGTAATAATATGAACAAAACAGTAATATATTTGAGTAATAGAACTAAAATAAACGCATCAATTTATTCATAGCGCAGCAGGCCAGGACAACAAATTCTATGAAGAGCAAGGTAGAAATAATAATGATAAAAATAAAAGTGTAGTAAATGAGCAACAAAAAAAGAATCTAAAAATATTGCAAGTAACAAGCAGGAAACAATGTATGCCAACAATATAATCCAAGCAATACAAAAATAAACTATAGCAAACCAGAGAGGAAAACCAAAGGGGAATTAAAACAGGGAAATCAAAATCAAATGATGAACTCTAACAACAAAAAAAACATATGCTAAATAGGATCTAAAACAAGATTAATCAAGCAAAACTAAAATCAGAGGCTAATCCAATAATAAATCCAGGCTGTAAAATACTACACAAAATGGATCGAACAAGACAAAATTAGATGTTATATAAGAAGTAAATGAATATAGGGAAACGATAAAACCTGGACTGTCGATATGTGGCATTGGAAACCTAGTCGAATCTAGATTGGCAACTACCCGATGGGGAGGTAACGCTAAAAAATCAGACTGGGTCTTCACCAGAAAAAGCTGGATCGATTGTCTCACACATACCCCTATGAAGAGAGAGAGAGAGAGAGGGGGAGGGGGGAAATACACCAAATAATAGAGGAAAAGAAAGAAAAAGAATGAGAAAAAAGAGAGAGAAAGGGGCGAGAGATACGGAAGGACATAGAGAAGCGAACTACCTGGGTGATGGACTTCGATGGTTGGAATCCCAACATTGGGGTGAAGGTGGGAAAGGGGGAGGGGTATTAGCCATTAGCGATGACAAACAGAGAAAGAGAGCGTAAGAGGAGAGAGAAAGTAAAGATTAGCTTGCATGATGATCAGAGAGTGTATATTTGATGTTTTGAGTTGCTATATACCTAATTGTTGGTATCAATAAAAGTGGTGGCATTCCTAGGCTTGATTTATTGAGATTGGTTTAATGCTTGCTAGAGGACAAGTAAGAGTTTAAATATGGGATGGTGATGTTCGGCCAAAAATATATATATTTAGCTATTATTGTATCACATATTAGTAATTTTAATCATCTTTTGAGTATTGATTATATAAATTTGTGCTTAATATTATATTTCAATGTGTAGGAATAAAGTGGTGTGAAGATTAAGATATTTGAAGCAAAATTAAATAAAACCCGGAAAAAAAGAAAGAGAATAAGAATATAAGACAAGTGGAGGACATCATCATCACTCCAATGATTGGAGTATGTAACAAAATTTGGAATTGAAATAAAGCAAGGAAACGAAACTTACCTGTAGCAAAATTGGGCGTTGAGCGAAGTAGATGGCGAGAAAGTGCTCGCTATGCACTTCGCCCCGCGAGAAATACTTTCCGAAAATTAATTCTTCTAAATTTATTTTGGACTCAGTTATTTGATTTGGTTTTTTTTCTACACCTATAAATAGTCCATAAAACAGGGTTTTTACACAATTTTGGGGATAACTTTTGACCCTGAGTTTAGAAATTTTGACCTAGGGAGATCTTGGAGCCGTCGTGGAGGCCATAATTATTTGATTTTACCTCATCTTCTCCTTACTACTAGCTTCTATGTTTCTTTGGACGAATTGTTATTTTTCTTCCATCTCTATGTGAAGGTAAACTTCGCGTTCTAGGGTTGTGGTATAACCATGAATATTGACATTTGAAGACTACTTTTATCTTAATACGAGTTGTTGATTTTGATTAATTCTTTAATTCTATGCATAATTGCTTGATTATTTGGCCAACAATTAAGTTCTATCGACTATCTAATATACATGCTTGGAAAAGATGTTGTTAAATTAGAAAAATATTAAAGAGAGAGTGATCTTATTATCCCTACAGTTGGGCTAGGATATAAATATACCTAGACACCCCATTCAATTAAATACCATGGATGAATTGTGTTCTTAACAATTCAATTCCATAGGAATATAGGCGGCAAACTGTATTGAATTGGCGAGTAGTGGTTCGGAAAAATACTATGAGATTAATACTTTAGTTAATTATCAATTATCGATAAGTTGGATTAAGGAGAAGTAGTTTGAGAACTCAAAAGGATTGGTTAAACCACAACCCTGAAACATTCATCTCATTGATAATATAAGAAGCCAGATCTTTCTTGGTTGAAGTTCATTATCTGTTTATTTTTGTTTTTTGTTAGTTTAGAATTAAAAATTCAAAATTCATCACTTGTTTAGATAATTAGATTTAATTTAATTTAGTTGACAGTTTATCACAAGTCCTTGTGGGTTCGACATCCGATTCTAAAATCACTATATTACTTATATGACCGTGTATACTTGCGTGTTTGTTTGGAGCAGTAAGTTTATGATGGTTAGGATCGACCTGAGGGTGCTGGGATCGATGAGGGCTGCCCTAATAAGTGGAAGGTGGTGAGGGCTCACCTAATGATGTGAGTGTCGGCCCTTTGTCTCTCCCACCACCTTTAGACAGCCCCAACCTTGGCCTGGAAGCTTCCCTATCTCACTTGGCTGACATGTTTCTCCAGGTAAGATGAATACGCTCTTCTCCTCATTATAATTGTTTCCGCTAAGTGAGATTGTGTACTACGACTTCTTATTTTCTTTTCTTCTTTCTTAGGGCCATGCTGCCACTGCCTCAGTCATTGAGTTGGTCAAGAACATGCCTTGTTCATCTTTGCACGAGGTGGAGAAGAGAACGGTTGAGAATCAATGCCTCCAGGCTGACCTCTCCACGCTCCGGTCTGAGAACACTGATCTCTGTTCTTTGAAGACTAATTTAGGACTGTAATGGAAGGAGGCCAAGTAGTCCCTAGCAATTAGGGAAGATATTTTCTATCAGCTCATCGCATCTCGCCAACTGTTGTAGGAGAGGATAACTCGGTGAAGGTAGAATATGATATTGCCTGAGGAGGGGTGCAAGCTTTGGAGGATTATAGTGCTTGGCTAAGGCTCGTAATAATCTCATAAGGCTTCATGGAGTAGCCGATCAGAAAAGGGCACATTGCTTTAGGACTATGCCGTCCTTCACACTCGCTTTGAGGTTTTCCGGGAAGTGAATGAAGGCTGGATCAACGTCCCCTCAACCTTAAAGATGCCGACGTGGACTTGGGCACTGCCGAGGTGGACCTAGAGAATCTTTGTGATGAAACTCCCCCTGCTTCTGATACTTCTACCGATTCCTCGAGTGGTGAAGATTCTCCCCTCTGCATAGCTATGTTAATTTCTTGTGGGCCATTGTGCTCTTTATGAATGTTTTGGTCTATGTGCCATTTATGTTTTCTTTCTTATGGTCTTGCTACTAGATATTCGGGGTCTTTGTACCGTTTTGATGTTTTTACTCGAGTCTGCGCGCTTTTTTTATTGGATGTTTGGGCTATGTGTGCCCTTTTAATATTTATGATCGAGCCTTCATTCTCTTTTTGTTTCTAAATGGTAAATGACATTAGCTGGTTTACTCTCAACCTTGAATTTATTTCTACGCTTTGACATGCGCTTTGTTTGCAATAATTGAGGTTATAAATAACATGTTAGTCTTTTATATTTAACACTTAACCGTCATAGTGTGACCGCTATGCTCGCCTTTCAGAACTATGTTCATATTTGGGTGTTGGTGTTTAAGTTTAAGAGATAATGACCGGTGTAAGCTTTCTTTTCTTTTGCATTTTGTATTTCAGGTCATCATTCGTAACCTAATATGGGGCAGTCACTTTCGAAAACACTTTTTGCGATTGAGAATTTTGTATTAATCATTCAATTCACAATAAAGGAGGGCCCTTTGATTTCGGTGATGATGAGGAGGGTGTCTCGACCCCAATTAATGGCACAAAGGTTCATGGAACCTACATGCTCGGAGGCTCTAAGGTCGTGTCGTGTGTTAGAAGTGATTTTGCCAGGCCGTATGGCTTCCGAGTCCGGTTTCTCCCCAAACATTTTTAGTTAAAATAGATGCCTTGTAGGCAACAATTGAAGAATAAGTGAGGATTCTTATTTCATTCTTGAAGTTTTGAGGGACGACTCGTCCTGTTGATACACAACCCTTTCAGAATTGAGAAAAGACGTTCAAAAGAGAAAATCGGGCAGACGCATTGACTATCGGCACTCCCAGCCCGCATGAATTTGTATTCAAGAAGATATGTGGTTGATAGCTTCACTACCTTGTATGTATTGTCTCCTCTCCCCTCATCACTCGAATGTGAGGTCCCAAAGGGATGAGTGTCGGGCCTTAGTCTTCCGGCTGGTCTTTCCCAGATTTCCATCGTGATGCCAGTGGGGTGTGATACGCTTTTGGATTATTGCCTCATTAAAAACCTTGCCAGGAAAACTCAACGGGGACAAAACCTTGGTCAAGAAAAAGAGTGCAACGTGTATTTCTGGTTTTCCCTCTTATGATATGTAAATGTTCTTCTATGGGCAGTCACTGTCAGGAAGACAAATCAAGTTAATCAAGGATAAATGATATAGAAATACGGTCATACATGTTACTCTTTCAAAGGTAAAATCTTTTCAAGTGGCTGACATTCCAGCTATTTTGCAACTCCTTTGCGCGTTCATCTTTGATCTGGTAAGATCTCTTGTTTGCGATCCCTACTACCTGGTATGGACCTTTCTAGTTAGCCCTCAGTTTTCCTATACGAGCGTCTCAGGTTACGAGCGTAATCTTCCGGATGATGTAATATTTGACCTCAAAATGCGTCAAATTTGTTTTTCCATTAAAGTACCTTTCCACCTTCTGCTTTTGTGTCACTAATCGTATGAGGATCCACTCTATGCATTGTTCTAACAGCTCCAAACCGACTGCCATTGCTTATTTATTGGACTCCTCCATGGTCCGGGTGTCTCGAAGACTAGGCTCCCATATCTCCACAAGTATTAGGGATTCATCCCCACACACCAGGAATAATGAAGTTTCTCTCAGTGTTTGTTATGGCCATAGTTATGTAGGCCCATAAGACCCCCGAAAATTCTTCCAACCATTTCCCTTTGGAGTCCTCTAGCTTTTTCTTGATGTTCTGGATCATAGTTTTGTTGGTCAACTCCGCTTTCCCGTTTGCACACTGGTGGTATGGCGAAGAGGCTATTCGCTTGATTTTCAACCCTTCCAAGAACTTAGTAACCTTTGCCCCGATGAACTGGTGACCATTATCACAGGTTATTTCCTTTGGCACCCCGAACCTGCATATGTATTCAAAGATCAGCCCCCTGGCTCTGTGTTTTCACATCGAGAATTATATTTTCTAGGAATGTTGATTTGATTGCCCCGAATGGCAAATGGCAAGGAATTGAACTGACAAATAAAAAAGACCTAACGTTAGGGATTTATCAATAGATAATGTTGCACCAATGCCCAACCAAAGGGTGACATACGATCCCAGATGAAGTCTATCAGCTCCTTCTCTTGGACCATTTTATATGCTTTAGCCTACACCTATTTCGAGAAATAGTACGTTAACACCAACATGAATCTCACCTTTCCCACGGCTCCAGGTAGTGGTCTCACAATATCTATTCCCTATTTTAAGAATGGTCATGGGGCTACTACCTAGTGGAGTAATTCGGCAGGCTGATGCATCGCGGGGGAGTGTCGTGGACATTTGTCACATTTTTGAATGAAGGCTTTGGCATTTTCCTTCATTCGGGACCAGCAGTACTTGACCCTTATCATCTTTCTGACCAGTGAGTCATATCCGAAATAGTTCTCGCAGCTACCTTCATGCATTTCCCTCATCACATATTCTTCTTTAATTGGTCCCAAGCATTTAGCCAGGGGACCGAGGTAAGACCTTCAATATAACTCTCCTTTATGCATGCAATATCTCCAGCTTTAATTCTCAAGGCTCGCGCGACTTTTCTATCTTCAGGAAGAGTCATGTTCTGCAAATAATTTATGATGTCACTCCTCCAGTCCTATGTCAAACTGGTGCAGTTCACCTCATGCACGCTAGGGTCTAGATAGAATACAAGAGATGGACTATGGATTCTGATTCTGCCCCAGTCATCTCGGACGAAGAACCTAAGTTTGCCAAAGCATCTTCTTTGGTGTTTATTGCTCGAGGAATTTGAGTAGCCTTCCATTGTCTGAAATGAGCCAATAATGTCATGATTTTTTTTAGGTATTCTCGCATTCGTCCATCTTTGGCCTCGTATTTTCTAAGGATTCAATTAATGATTGGTTGGGAGTCACTCTTCAACTCTACGTTCTCAGCTCTGAGAACTTGAACTAACTCCAAACCTGCAATTGCGGCCTCATACTCGGCCTCATTGTTAGTAAAAGATAAACATTTAATAGATTGCTTGATTATTTCCCTCGACGGGGTGGCTAGGACAATTCCCAGCCCTGTTTCCTTCACGTTAGCAGCCCCGTCCATGTACAAGACCCATTATCTGCAAGCAACCTCAGATTCCCGGATCGCTTCTTTTTTAGTGAGGCGTATCGTGCTCAGACTGTAGTCAGCCACGAAGTCCACTAAGGCCTACGGATTTATGGCAGTCCAATGATGATAAGTAATATCGTATCCGCATATTTTGATTGACTAATTAGCTAACCTGCCTGAAAACTTGTGTTTGTGCAAGATGTTCCTCAAGGGGAAAGTTGTTATTACACATATGGGATAGCATTGAAAATATGGTCTCAGTTTTCAGGTCGCAACCACTAAAGCCAGGGACAATTTTTCAAGATGCGGATAATGGATTTCGGCTTCAGACAATCCTTACTGGTATAATAGACAGGTGATTGCATACCTTTTTTCCTCCCGGACTAGTATAACACTTACCGCGGTCTCAGAAACTGCCAAATAAATTAGTAAAGGCTCCCCTACCTCTAGTATCACGAGCGGTAGATTCGATAGATATATTTTTAAGTCTCTCAGCGCCTGTTGACATTCAAGGGTCCACTCAAAGTCTTTTTTCTTTTTCGACACACTGATTAACTTCTGGCAGCGTTCGAACAATCTTGATATGAATCTCCCCATAGAAATTATTCTCCCGGACAGTCGTTGTACCTCTCTAACATTGTCAAGCATGTCCGGTATCAGTTCGATCGCTCGAATGTGATTTGGATTGGCCTCGATGCCTCTGTTTGATACTATGAATCCCAAGAATTTTCCTGAGCCCACACCGAAAATGCATTTCTCTGGGTTCAACTTCATGTTGTATTTATGAAGAGCATCAAATGTTTCATGCAAGTTCTTAATATATTCCTCTGTTTCCAGGGACTTAACAATTATGTCATCCAAATAAACCTCCATACTATGACCCAACTGATGTTGGAACATCTAGTTGGTCAACTGGTGGAAAGTGATCACTACATTCTTCAAGACAAATGGCATGACATTATAGCAGTATGTCCTATGCTCCGTGATGAACGAAGTCTTTTCCTTATCTGTCAGGTCCAACGGACTTTGATCGAACCCTGAGTAAACGTCTAGGAAGTTGAGTAATTCATGCCCAACCGCCGAATTGACAATTTTGTCTAAATTGGGCATGGGGTATGAGTTCCTGAAGCATGCCTTATTCAGGTATTTTAAATCTAAACACATTTGAAAGAAATTAGGCTTTTTAGGGAGTACCACTAAATTAGTCAGCTAGTTAGGATACTTTACCTCTCAAACTGCTCCCAGTTTAATGAGTTGGGCTACTTTTTCTTTGACGAATTGGCTACGTTCAACCGATACTGGACGTCTTTTTCTTCTTAATGGGCTGACAATTCAGGTTCATTCTCAGGATATGGATGGCTAACTTTGAGGGAACACCTGTAATATCCAACCCCGACAAACTGAAGTTGTCCATGCTATATGTTAGAAATTTAACTAGCTTTTCCCAGAGCTCGGGATCCAGGCCCGAGCCCAAGTATACCTACTCCTTCGAAAGGTTAGGATGGTAAATGACCAGCTCCAGGTCCTCTTCTGTGGTTCTCCCTGAGTCTATTTCTTCTTGCATGACAAATTCCCTGCGTATCCAATCTTGCAATTCCTCCGAGGATGGACTTTTCGCTTGCTCTTCTTTGCATCTGGCCGCTGGTTTGATACCAGGGTTGGACCTCTGTAATCGCTAGTTGTCATTCACAATATGTTTGACTTTTTTAGCTACTAGGGTCATGTTCCCCTAATCAAGTTCTAAGTGTTCCCAAATTTCAGTGATCCTCTATGGAGTTGGGAATTTCATGACCTGATGAAAAGTAGATGAGACTGCCTTCATGGCATGTAACCGAGGCCTTATTACCACCAAGTTGTATGGCATCTCCCTTTCGAGAACATCGAACAAGGCTTTCTAAGAGACCCCATCCACATGGGTGGTTAGCTTGATTTGTCCCCGGGATGTTTTGCTGGATAGGTTGAATCTGGTCAAAATCTTGATCACCGAGATCATCAGTTATGTCAGCTGCATTTCCTTGAGAACGTAGAGTTGCAGTACATTTGTAGCGCTACCTTGATCAACAAGCACACGCTTAACATTAAAATTAAAGACTTAGATAGATATTACCATTGCATCGGCGTATGGACCCTCGATGCTTCTCCTATTTAACTCATTAAATGTGATGGGATATTCATGGTGATCTCTCCCTTTTTATTTAGAGGGAGAGGGTTCCTTGTCTCGTAGCTCTTGAGATACCTCTCCAACTATCTTCCCCTTAGTGATTATGTTGATCACACCTGGAGATGCAGGGTGCTCTCGCGAAGTCCCAATTTCTTTTTCCTGGGCATACTTGGACCGACTTTTGAATAACTCCTTCAGGTGTCCTCTTCTCAATAAGTCCACTACCTCGTAGGACATGTGTTTGTAGCATTCAGTTGAATGTCCTAGGATGCCATAAAATTCACACCAAATCTCCACGTCCCACTTATTAGGGTTGGATCGCGTCACTACTGGGAATCATGCTTTCTTCATTTTTTCATCGCCATGACCGATTACCTAACCTCTACATTGAAATTATAAGATGTCATACTGGGTGGACCTGATTCATTCAATGACTTTCTTTGTGATGTCTCCCTGTCTTTCCTGGTTGACCCTGGTCATACCGCGACCTGTTTGTTCCTACCTCACTCTTTGGAGGTGGGTAGTACTGCTCATACCAATCCCTCGAGTTCCTCTGCCTGAATGTGGGTATGTTTCTAGGTTTTTCCTGTGGCCTACCCTTTACCTCTATGCAGGTGTCAGTTCTGAGGTCATCTTCTATCTTCATCTTGGCTGTCTATTATTCACCTCATTCTAAGATTTGGCCGGAACTCCCTCAATATTTCCTTTAACTTCCCGAGCTATTGGCATTTAGATAATCTGCGAACGTCACGACGACCCAGTCTTCCGGAATAGTAGGCATCATCATTCTTTCTTGCTGAATCTTTCCACATAACTGTGAATCAGCTCATCCTTCCTATATTTTTATGGTAAAGATGTCTTTTTTGTGTGTTTCAACCCTTTGGGCCCCTGCATGGGCCTTCTCGCACGTATCTGCAAGAGCATCAAAAGAATCAATAGAATTTTTAGGTAAAAGAGTAGACCAAGAAAGTGCTCTCTTTGTGAACGTTTGACTGAATTTCTTCAGCATAGTGATTCGATCTCGTGTTGCTTTAGGTCATGTCCGGTGATGGCTGCTTCAAGGTTATAATGTGCTCCTCCGGATCTATGGTCGTGTCGTATTTGGGCATGTATGGCATTTTGAAATTCTTTGGGCTAGACTCTGGAGCTGCGCTGAATTTGTAAGGAATTTTCCCGTACTTTCTAAGCTATCCATATATAATCCTAGGTTGGACATTTCTACCCCTAAAATACGGGTGACGTGATCTATCTGATGTCTTAATGTTCATGTATGCTGCGACAATCTGATCGAGACTGACGGATGTGACCCGAGTTGATGGGAGTGGGAAATAGTTATAGGGGTTTCCCAAATCCTCCGAGCATCCGGTGAATAGACTTTATACCCAATACACATATAATTACTTGCAACATAAAGAAGTTTAAACAATATAGTGTAATACTAAAATCAGAATTTGAAACTTATGTGTTATAAATTTATCATCGAATTCATAATTCGTGTATATTACATTAATAATAAAATACTTAATGAATTTTCTTATATAAATAAATATCTAAGCAAAAGCTACTCATGAGTTCATTCGAACCCTTACCTAATATTAACTCACGTGTGTATCTCGGATAATTTAGTACTAAATAGCCCAAGAGGAATCATCGAATGGACTGACGAATTCGAAGGAAATAAAGCGAAATAAAGCTGGAGACTGCTTTGTGTTTTCAACCCAAACTCAACTTGTTTGCTGATAAGAGTTGGCCTTTTGCTGGCCTACAGGTACTTCTTTCAAGATTTTTTGTTGAGGACTTTATTTTATGCTAGTAAATGATTAATCTAAAGTCATATAATCATCCATTAAACTAATATTCGCTCCATCTCAATTTATATGACATTTCTTTAATTTCAAAAGTCAAACAAAATTTTGTTTGATCGTGATTTTTTTATATGTCTTATAAATATTTTGAATTGTCAATTGTTATGACTTATAGTATTTTTTACATATAATTTTCAAATATATAAATTTTATTTAAAAATATAAGATTTCAAATCCGAATTCACTGTGAAAATTTAAAATTTTGAATCTCGAAATTTAAACTTTTTCCACACAAATTGGGACAGAGGAGTAATAAAATATAGTCTTGCTTTTTAGATGAATAACAGCAATTCCATACGTGCAGGCAAATTTGCTTTTCTGACCAAAAAAAAATAAAACTAATTTTCTTTTACCAATTTGTTTGTGGGGAGAAAATGAAATATAATACTCCCCCGTCTCAATTTATGTGACACAATTTGACTTGATAATGAGTTTAAAACATAAAGAAAAACTTTTAAAATGTGTGGTCCAAAACAAGTCTTATATAAATATGTGGTTGTAAATCATCTTATAAAGTTAAATTGTTATATAGAAATGTGACATTCTTTTTTAGACAAATCAAAAAGGAAATTGTATCACATAAATTGGGACAAATGAAATACTATTTAATAGC
Organism: Anisodus acutangulus; assembly: GCA_029783415.1. NCBI lineage: Eukaryota > Viridiplantae > Streptophyta > Magnoliopsida > Solanales > Solanaceae > Anisodus > Anisodus acutangulus. Next base: position 3,082,661 of record CM056510.1, on the reverse strand, counting down.
CATAATGTGCAAATGAAGAAGAAAAATAGATTAACTTCTATATATATGACCTATATGATCTTCACGGTAATTATACAAGCTAAACTTGTATTATGCAGCCATAGAAAGTACAGATGGATGGCATTGCTAGTTAGGTAATACGCCATTTTGTTGCATACATGGTTTTAAACAACTATATCATATGTATTGGTAGATAAAATATTAGTCCAAGTGGTCAATCGGCAGACCTTCTACGTCCACCACTGCCACTCTCTCTTTGGCAATTAAAATAGACAGCAGCAACAGGTAAACCAAGATTATAGAGTTCTGCAAAATCTCTTGTGTTGAAGTTCTGACGCCATCCTGGAGCATACACTGTCTGTCGACCCAATTGTCTAAACAATACGAATGCAAAGCGATGGATTCCCATTGATGGCCTTGGACTTTCATAGCACACAATCTCTTGCCCTACAAACATGTACACCAAACTCCTCAATTCCATACACTAATATTTCTTAGACACTCAATTGGCAATATTTTCACTTCCAAGACAAGATATGCAAAGATTGAATATTTTCGATGAAAAGAAAATATAAATTCTGAGGAGCGTGAGGGCATTTTTGTCATATTTTTATTCAATCTATGTTATATAATGCCCGTGTTGATCTTATTTTATATTTTATTCCGCATAAAAATAATACCAAGATTCTGACAAACTTTATCTAGATATTATTTATGTGGACAATAAACTATTTTTTTTAAAAAAGCAACGTAACCAAGTATATAATGTATAATACTAATACAGAGTTTACAAGATGATTTAATCTGTTTATTTGACCAACCAACCCAAACGGGCTATAAATGACATGATTCAGCATATTCCTTGGTTTGAAATTCAACAAAACTCGGAAAAAAATTACGTGGCATGTGTTAAAAGTGACCAATCAGAAATTTATTAAGACCCCACAGTCTCCATCTTTTAATGATAACAAAAGATCACGAATTAGAGTCTGCTTAAGCATATTAGACATAACCGTGCTAGTGGTGGGACATCAGTCACGTTGAGATTGATTTCATAACCTTTCCTAGGTTCTACAAATTTGAGACAAACATGATAAAACGCAACATGGTCCCCAATATGAATACCTTATTTATTTATTCACTTATTTTTTTAATGTTTGAGTCATGAATAAAGTTATAGGGATAATACTTGGGTCAAAATCGGGAAAAGGAACAAAATGAGAAACACAGGAGGACATGAAATTCAAAAGTAATTTGACTTCACAAATTGTATGCACCAGCTAGCAGTTATTAATCAGAAGTATTGGCTTTTGAATGTGAACAGAAATGAAGGAAAATAAAAAGGGAAGAGATGGAAAAACGGAAACAAACAATTAGGAAAACAAGGATTCTCACCAAAATTTGCACCTGTGGTAGCTGGAATATCAGTTACCAACCTGTCGACAGTTCATTAATAAAAAATAGATACTTAATGATAAAAATAGACAAGGAAAAGAAAAGCACTAAATTAGAAATTCTCTATTCTTCACATAAATAGCTAATAAAATGGAAAAAAAAAATTGATCACTTCTATTGGAAAATTATGTTTAATAAGATCGAAAAAATGTTCATTTGATTATAATAAAATTTAAAAATTTCCAACCCCTTTTCACGGGAATTTTTCTCAGTATTTCATTTAGATAATGATATTGGAGTAACTTTATGAGGGCGTCAAGAAACTACTATTTGACTAGGGAAAACTGTTAGGTATACAATAGTTGAATTTATTTGCGCAAATGATATATGTTGATAGAAATTTCCACCATTCGATATTTAATCAAATTAATAGATACATTAAATGTGTTTATACAAAAAAAGAATTATCGTTTAATTATAGTTAACTAATGTATATGCTCACGCTATTAGATTACTTGATCATAATAAATTGATGTGATTTAATGTAAATAACAAGTGAGACGTGAGAGTGAGTATTAAGTATCAACGTCGGTATAGAAGGGTGGCACACGAGCAAAGTGTATACACTAGATCTCAATTCCTATCAAAGCAAAACTTAAAGGAGTTCACTAAAATCTTCTGCCAAAAGAATAAAAACTGACGACCTTCTTTTAGTAGTGAAAGTGACAAAATCAAATGATTCAATGGCACTCACAAGTGGTGCTTTTGTCAACTCGACGGTACGGTACCTTTAATCGTTATTCCTCAGACCGAAAGAAAAAGAAAGAAAGCTTTATAAAGCAAGCAAGACAAGCCTCCTTGGGAAAGCAAGGACAAATCAACCAGTAGTCATACCACAACATATACTCAATTACTCATACCGTCTCAACTCATGCCACATATCCTGTTTAAGTCAATACAAATATAATGACATTTTTTTAAAATTTAATGACAATTTAATTTTTTTTTTAGTTTATCTTTAATTAGATAATGTTGAGTTATTTTCTGGTTATAAAGTCACTTGTGTGATACTTATATAAAGTTGAGTGACTTTTTTATTACAAGAAAAATTTTATTGACTTTAATATAATAGAAAATGCATTTATGATCCGTAAAATCACCTTACTCGGACCGATCCCCCGGCTCTTCTTCAGCCGCGGGAAAGCTTGGTTCTGTCGAAAAGCTAACACTCCTTCCAGCGTCTCCGTCGTAAAGAGGAATGCCCTCCATTAAAGAAAGCAGTCAATCGAGAAATGGAATGTTGCAAGCATTTAACATGGTATGTCATAAATAATCCATGTAAAATTAGTCAAAATTAAAACTTTACGCTCTCTGCATGATTCTAGCACATGAAGCAACCAAACATCGAATAATCCGTACTATAAAAAGCTGAGGAGTGATTCTGGAATATAGACTATAGAGTAGAGTTTTGGTCCACTAATTAACTCATTCTTTTTTGTTCCCTTTTCCCTTCTCCTTAAAAGAATTCTGAAAATCTTTTATCGGGAATTATAAGATGGTCAGTGGAATCTGACCCAAGATATTTGTGACTGCATGTTTCATGGTTTATAAACTTCCCATAAAAACATCGGAAAAGAGGAATTGTGTGGGACGAAGGCTAAAAAAAAAGAACTAGATTTAAAGTTGGCAGTACTGAACTCATTATTTGCAGGTTGAAGTAATTTCACCACCAGTATTAGTTATTAATATTAGACTTTAATATTCCAAATATATGTGAAATTTTAAAAAAAATGTTTGTAAATAGTATTTTAAGTAAAATACAGAAGGGTTTATAAAGTACTATTTATTGATAGTGTAAAATTATTTACATAATTAGATCGCTTATAATATAATAACATGTGCTTTTTACAATAAATTTTAATTGATAACATAACAAAAATAGTAACTAACTTGCTATTATAAATTAAACTACATTGATAATATAAAAAGTTCTATATTATTGATGTATATAACTTAAATTCAATACTGAAACAATTTCCCCTCTATAAAATTCTAATACCTTGTTTTCAAGTGCAATTTAAGTTCAAACACAAATTATAACTTTGAATACTTTTTTTCTCTAACTTCAAAAAATAATATCCGAACCCCTACATACTCCCAATAATCTGTCTTCATCTTCTCACAACTATCGTCACATCACACTAATGATTTACTTAAGCTCTTAAAAGAATATAATGGGAGTGCGAAAAAAACAAAAACAAAAAGATTAAATGAAGAGAGAGGAAGGGGACGATACTGACCAGTGAAGGTATTCTCTAAGACTTGGATCACTTGGACTTGGAGCATCAGGGTCCACCATAACCTTGAAAAGGCGAGAAAAAAGAACATGAGCACGGTGCGAATGAAAGGAAGATGTTACATACTAATTTGTGATCTTATATTACAAATTTGACCAATATTTCCATTTTAATAATATCCGTGAAAATCTCTTACATAATAACTATGGATTCCATCCACATTATCTTTGTGTTCCTGATCCTTTAATATAGGGTGTGTTTGGTATGGAAAAAAATATTTGTATATACTATATTTTTACATTTTTCATCTTTGAAAAGATGTACCTTCACAAATCAAGAAAATAACTTTTCTAATAGAAATAGGGAAAACAAATCTCATAAATGATATTCTAAGTTCGATAAATATTTTTCAAAAAAACACTCCCTTAATGGAAAAAAAGATAAAATATTACCAAAGAGTAAAAGGTACGAAGGTCATCTCCTCCAACTTCGACCCTTGGCTGGTTAACAACTTGAGAAGGCCTAAGCTCACAGCCATTATTAACATCTCTATCCCTATATATAACTCTTAGGCCAATAGATCTAGTGAAAGGGTCCAATATATCCCCTATCACACGACTAACTATCAGAGGTTCACGTTCTCTTGACATGATGATCTTTGATAGACAAAAATCTAGCTTGGGCTACTGACAATACAAGACGATAGTTAGTTTCTTATGGGCTATGCATGTTTTTTAAAATGTACAGGTAGAATATATATATATATATATACACGCCCGTTGTGTGCATGGCAGCACCTTCGCTGTCATATCCTCCCAAAGAATCTAGTACGTAGCTTTTTTCTTTTCTCTTTTCCACCTATAGCCATAGGTTTTTTTAGGAATTTTTGTACTCGAATCATGTCCCTTTTTCTGATTAGAAAGGTCTTTTTTGTGAATTTACTTCTACATAACGATGGTGTAAAAATATTTTACCCATTCGGTACATTTTAACCTGTTGTAATTAAATTGTAACACGTAATCTATCTTATTTTTTAAGTTGTTAGTCTTAGTTTTTATCAATTTCATGATAGTTATGTGGTTATCTTCTAAAAGTTAAGCTCTGTTTTAGTAATTATTTTATTGTTTTTTTCCTTTTCTTAAATACTTTTGGAAGTAGGGTAAGCAACCCGATTAGAGTCAGAAAATCCCTATTGATTTATAGACTGACAGTTGTACATATTAATTAAGTTAAATTAGCTTAAAAGTTACTTCCTCAGTCTCAATTTATGTAATATAATTTAACTGGGCACGAAATTTATAAAGAAAAACTTTTGAAGCTTGTGGTTTAAAACAAATCAAAGAAATTTTTGTGGTTATAAATCATCTCGTTAAACGTAAAAGGTATAGTTTAAAGTTAAATTGTTGTCAAATAAGAAAATGTATCAATCTTTTCGGGATGAATTAAAAACGAAATTGTATTACAGGGAGTAGTAATTTGTTAGAAGTTAGATAGGTGGTTAACTGATATTACCGTGCAGTTAGTGGTAGTTAATTTAGTTCTACTAACATTGTATGTGTTTTACATACACTTCATTTTGATAATGAGATTGGTTTACTCCTCTGAAACTCTCTTCCCCCTTCTTCTATTTCTTGACTTCCTTGTGACCTAGATCAGTTTGCATGGTGATTCTTCTACGATTTGTTATGATACCCGAGCTTGACTATCTCAAGAGGTGTTAGATATTCACCAGCTATCTAAAGTGTTCAGTAGGCATAATTGTTGCTTCGATTCATGACATTTCAGTGTTTGATCATCTTTGAGTAGCATACATGTGATTTTCTCTTATCTTCAAAGCTCGAATTGTGTCTTTAATGGTTGTAGAAGAAGAAACCAATAATTTAGAGATTGATAATGATCATGATCGTCAGTATCTTCAGCCATGCGACACTTAAATTACCAAGCCATTACATTGACCTAATGATTATATTCTTTATTTACATGAACTTGTACTTTATTTTTTTAATTTTTATTCTTCGACGTATAATATATTTTAATTAATAACTTTATATGATTATTCAAAATTTTATACTAAATGTATCGAAATACATCGAGAAACTAGTATGTTGAAAAGTGTAATCTACCCTGTGAATGAGGTGTCTATCTGGAAGAACTGGCAAACAGTATGGGTTGTGGCATTGGCTCTTTTCCAGCAACATGCTAAGTCATGCCTCTCTCTGGGAGCCAAGTACAAAGAAACAAAAGTTTGGAATGCAGTTTATTAGAAGGTGGAGAAAAGATTGGCAACTTGGAAAATGCATATTTGTCTACGGGTGGAAGATTGACATTAATCAATAGTGTTCTGGATAGTATGGCAACCTACATTATATCCTTCTTCCCTATGCGAAGCGAGGTGAAAGCGTAACTTGACAAAATCAGATGATATTTTCTTTGGGAAAATAAAGAGTGAAGGTCATAAACAACATTCAATGAAGTAGTCAAAAGTAATGCCAAAAAATCAAGGTGGGGCTGGGTATCAGATATTTAAGCTAACACAACAAGAGGTTTAAACTCTTGTTTCCTTATAGTTTGCTCATGAAGTGGTGGTGGAGATCTGCTCAAGAAAAAAGTATGTAAAAGGAGGTTGTAACTGCCTATAGGAAGCAAGATAGTTGGAGTACCGAGCAGAGCAAAGCCCCACACGGAGTTGGGCCCTGAAAGCATATCAACAATTTTAAAGATGAATTCTTTTAAGAGGTGTCCTTCAAGATTGGGAATGGAAATTTTTTAAAATTTTGAAGGACAAGTGGCTCAATAATCAACCTCTCAAAGACTAACACTACCCTTTATTAGATAGCTACATAGCCTGACTCCACAATAGCTCAAAACAGAGCAGGGAACATATGGAACCCCCATTTCAGGAGAAACAAAAGCACAGACAGTAAAGGCAAGGTACAGTAAACTGAACATCTAATGGAATGATTGAGCATTGGTCGTGGAAGCTGATATGGAGGAATAAACTTCCCACAAAATCCATGTGTTTAACTTTTACATGGACAACCCTTAAAGATGCTATCTTGCGTCAGGAAAACCTCTAAGAAGGAACTTTCATCTGGTAAATAGATGCTATATGTGCCAGAATAGCCCAAGGTCAATAAACCATCTATGTTTGCACTGTGCAGTTGATCAGCTCTTGGCATCAATTGGTCAGCACCACAGAACATTAAGGATGCAGTTGAAAGTTGGAGTCTTTATAAAGTTGACAGAACCATCGAGAAGACCTGGCAGATGATTCCAGCAAGTATATTTTGGTGTATTTGGACAGAAAAATATCGCATATGTTTGTATGTCATTTCAGCTCCCAACTGTTCTTGAAATCTAAGTGTTTGATGAATCTTTTCAGTTGGAGAAACCTATCCCCTGCAAATGATGTTATCCCCCTTTAAGATTTTATTAGCTCTCTTACTCTGGCATAGTAGCCAACTTTCTGGTTTTGGTTGTGCTCCCTGTTCTGGAATAGGAACCTTTTGTATTAGGAATTACCAAGCTTAACTTGTACTTATTTTACATCTTTTTGACACCATAAATGCAACACCTTACTCCATTAAAAAAAATGAAAGCTCCGGTTTTGTACATTTTGCAACCATAACCAATACCAGTATAGGACGGAAAATAAAATTCTTTACATAGAATATTTCAAATCACTTTTACATGGATGCTCTTAGCTTGCATTATTAAACAAGTGGAACTGAAGTGCTATCAGATTATATGTGCTAGTTTGCATAAAAATTTCATCTGAAGATCCTGTACGGCTGAACTCCGTTACAGAATGCCATAACACCAAAGACCATTAGACAAACTGCCGGAAAGAAGTAAAACGAAATTAATAGATTTGTTGTAGCCAATAGTCTACCAACCTTTACTTATGCATGAACTGCTTGCTAATCACACTTCAGCAATCAACAGTTAACGTGAGAAATCTTGACCGCACTAAATGTTGGAAATTTGCCTTTAGTGGGGAGGTGCGTCCACCCATATTTAATGAATTAAACACTAGTATTCCGCATGTTGCAGTCTTTGTCTCTTCACACATGCATAATCTACTAAGTGAGTAGATGACCGTAGGGCCAAGAATCGTCAAATTTCGTTGAGAAATGAAAGATATATTGGTCCACGAAGTAAGGTCTTTGAGGCATGAAAATATGGTGTGAGACAAATCTACCACATCGGTGGGAAAAGGAAGAATTGCTCTCTTTATAAGTCTCATAATTGGCTAAGGGTTTGGGACCCCAAGGGGTAACCCATGTGTTTAAAGGAGGGAGGACCTAGATGTGCTTGTTGTTCAAGGCTAAGCCCACACGCCCGCCGCCGCCGCTCGCCTGTTCGGGCTCTGGTCACGTGTCGTTGGACTTTCTGATATTATCTCTTTGGACCCCCAAATTGCTTAATATTGACAGTTTAGTCCCTGGAGTTTCTGGAAAGGTAAATTTGGCAACAACGGAAGGCAGAAAGTTTCTGCCTTTCGTTTGGACTGATTTTTGGAGCATTAACCAACCATTACTTGGATGTTAACTCCTCCATAAACAGCCCTCCTTTATTGGCCATAAACCTGTCATTAACAACCCTCCTTCAATTGCCTTAAACAACCATTTTCTTGGCAGTTGAGAAGTCCCCACTTATGCTATATATTGGAGCCTTTTGGGTTGAATTGTGTGGACAACATATGGACCAAAACAGTGACGAAAAACACACAAACAGAATATAGAAAATGAGACAACATTTATATACACAGAGACAAACAGAAGAGATACTGAAATTCAGTCCAAAACGTTGGGACTGAAACAGAAACTCTTCATTCCTTTTCTATTCTTCAGCAAGGCTTTTCGTGTTTGTTTTCTTCGTCAGACTCAACCTATTTGCTTTGTAGTGTTGAGATTAAAGTATTGTTTTATCTTGAAAAACTATTGCCCATTAACGTAAAAGCATATATACGGGACAATCTTGTCTTAAGGACAGAGTGCGATCACTCGACTCAGCACACAGTTGTAACCATCCAGATTTAGTGTTTCTTGATTTCAGGTTATCAAGATTCAAGACTCAACAAACTTGCGGCAGTTCTGAACATTGGCCTATTTGTTTATCCTTTCGAACACTTGTAATATTTATTTATTTCCCGTACTGCTTTACAATATCCGACAATTTAAGACAAGATTTGTATTAGTGTTCGAAAGATGTCGGTCAAAAGTTGTGTGACCAAATCTGGATATGGCTGTGGTTTTCTGGTAAAAGAGACTGATGATTATGCTGTTGAAGGTCAATGTGTTCATGGTGTCACCGCTCCCGAGAGTGGTGGGAACAAGCGCACACGAGAGGCTAAGGATGTCAACTGGGACAAGAGGAGAAGGCTGAAGATGTGGTTCTATCTTGCAGCAGAAGGCCTATATCTGTCCCAGACAAAGGATCCGAATTATGGTAATGAGGAAATGGACACTCAGTCCGATGAAGTGACTGAAGTGGGCCGGAATCCAAAATTGGGATAAGTAATTTTCCTTCATTGTCAAAAATAAGATTAAATGATGTCTGATTAAAAATGGCTTAAAGTAAGGAGGAATATGAAAATGTTTTCACAAAATAATTTATATTCCTTATGCTTTAAAATCAGAAGTTTAATCTCATCTTCCTTCCCGTTTAAAGATTGGATTTTGCAAACGACTTAAAAAGATCCGTTCTTTTAAGTGTAATTATTAAAAATGTGTAAAGTATGTTCGCACATACGAGGGAGAAAGATCCACTAACTGTGCGAAAACTGTTACCACTGTTAAGTAAGCGCCACGAATTGTCTGGGCCAGTCACACCACGGAAGAAGACTAAAAGCTAAAGACGTTGAGCATGTCACACTATTTGGCAGAAGATCTTTCATAGGATGATATTGGAAACTCAATCATACAAAAGCCTACGGGCGACTGGAGTGGGGCCAAAATTCCTTTAATATGATGATATTGGACACTCAGTCATACAAAGCCTCCGGACGACTGGAGTGGGGCTAGAATTCATTTCATAGGAAAAGTAATGGACACCTAGTGTGGTGGGCTAGAGTTTTCAGGTCTTAAATGATCTGAAGGCCTAAATAAATGCATAAAAGAATTTGGACACTCAGTCTGCCAAAGCAACTGGAGTGGGCCAGAGTATCTAGATCACATATGATCCGGTTACGTCCTAACCACAGGCAAGAGGTTGTTCATGTGAATCAACGCCACCTCTAAAGTAGAAGGGATTGTAGATGTTGTCCTCAATACGACTTCAGGGAATGGGATCACTCTAAAATGAGGTGATACATGTCCCAAACATGGTTTAAGGGACGCTGTTGGTCAAACTGGTTTGAGACTAGTCCAACAGGTCTGTAATAACTAAGAATGGTACAGTATGTCTGTAGCCAAATGAATGATATATTTGTAATCTGTGCATCTATGCCATCATAGATTAAGACACGTTAAATAAAAAGTCATTCAAAAGCTAGCGAAGTTGAGATTGTTGCCTTCTGTCGACATAAACCCTCAAAATAAATGTGAGGTAGGCGAAGAGGCAAAATCTCCTATTCGGCCGAGATACATGGATGATGCAAAAGGGTGGCCTAGAGAACATGATGGGTTGGTCGAGAATCTCCCCCATTCAGACGAGATACATGGATTAGACAAAAGGGTGTCCTAGAGAACTTGAAGAGTTGGTCCTTTTCCCTTCTCTCAAACCGGTCGAACACATTCCCCTTTCCTAGTCGGTCGAGTGCCATGTTTGTGTCTTTCTTGTTTCCTTTTCTAGAAGGTCTAGAACTAGTATAAATAAGAGATGTAATTGATGTAAGAGGACATTGAAGTTTTATGAAATATATTTGAGTTTACTCAAACTTGCTAAGCTTTTAACTTTTGTGTTGTTATTTTAGTCAGACTTTTTATGGTCCAACCCTTGGTCCTTTTGTGGTCCAAACCCCGGTCCTTTTATGGGTCACCCCTTGGTCATTTTTTGGTCTAAACCCTCGGTGTAAGTCTAGTTAGAACTTTTGTGATCTAACTATACCCAAGCCAAGGTTTTATCCGGTTACTTGTTACAAACACATTGAAGGTTTTCACGGCCTAAATTACCTTGCCCACACACGAATTTGTTTACAATTTAGTGCCCCATCCTTGTCCAAACTGCATAATTCCTTGCACCACAATACACTCCAACACTTCCCCAACCCACACCCAAAAGGTCGTTAATCGACTCTTCCCACAAACACCCAAAACCCACAACCAATTACCCACCATCCCAATCGCACCCCTATTCCGCCAACCTTACTATCTCGACCAGTTTCTGTCACCTTACCACCACCCAACCATCAAATACCAACCACCAACATAACCTACAATGTCTCTAGTTCATCCCATCCAAACGTCTTAGTCCAACACCCTCCAAATTCACCCGCACACCCCCCACCAAACACACACTGCCTCGAAAGCCTCCAACCTCTATTTGACCCCCATTTTTGTATCCACCCGATCTCAATCCAACTCCGACTCACCTAACCATACAATTCCGTACTTATATACATCAGTTTGGTATTAGAGTAAGGCTTTTCCACGCCTTGACTCTATAGCTAACAAGAATGAAGAACTTCGGAGGACCATAAGTGACCTTATTGCGAAAAAATGCAACTCTTGAGAAGAGAGTTTCCGGAGCGTGCCATGATTAATGATGTTGAGTCCGGGGAGGAGGTTGCACAAAACAACCCAAGTCATGAAAGGTAAGATGTCCAAGACAACCCGAGGCATGAAAGGAAAGATGATCGAAGTCTATAGTTTGATCTTCCAACCTTTTAAGGAAATATGGGACACGAAAGAGTTTCTTGAATGGTTAAGGGCCATTGAGAGGTTTTTCGAATACAAGAAATATGATGACCACAAGTGTTTTAAGGTTTATACATTGAAGTTGAAGGAATTCTCTTTTGTGTGGTATAAAAACCTCAAAATAAGCCGGAGGAGGAATGGGAAGACCAAGATTGAATCTTGGGACAAACTAAAGAAACATTTGAAGAACCAGTTCTTTCCAAGGGAGTATGAACAAGACCTATACCTCAAGCTCACCAAACTTCATCAAGGAGTTCTTAAAGTTGAGGAATACGTTCGAGAGTTTGAGAAAGTCACCATGTTTTGTGGCTTAGAAGAAAAGGAGGCTCAAAGGATTGCACGATTCATTGGAGGCTTAAACGTGGCGATTCAAGAAAAGGTTGAAGTTGAAACATACAACACATTTGAAGATGTATGTCACTTAGCCCTAAAGTTTAAAAAACAACAAAAGAAAGGTACCCAAAAACCTATGTAAAGCCTACTAATGTCAAATAAAAGGGCAATACCTCTTTTTCGAAACCATTGTATAGCCAAGAAAGTGTAGAGAAAGATAAAGAAAAGAAGGTAGATGTTACAAAGCGGGTAGATAGAAGTAGAAAAAGGTGTTTTAAATGTCAAGGATTAGGACACTTTGCAAATGAATGTCCTAACCCTCGGGTAATGACTATTGAAGAATATCAAGAGTGTGGGGATTCCTTTGTTATTGAAGAACCCAAAGTCGAGAAGGTCCTTGAGGAGGATGTTGATCTTGCGGAGGAGGGTGAAAGTTTAGTACTCCAATGTGTGTTGACTGTTCAACTTGAATAACAAGAGGAGACACAAAGAGAGCAAATTTTTTGCACTCGATGCAAGGTAAATGACAAGGTATATAATATGATTATTGATAGTGGAAGTTGTGCAAATATGGTCTCCGTGGAAATGGTGGATAAATTGAAACTACCTACCCGCAGCCGTTCTAAGCCATATGCTCTCCAATGGCTGAACAAAGACAAAGGGCTAAAGGTAATGAAACAAGCTCTTGTTAGTTTTCGGATTGGTAAGTATGAAGATGAGATATGGTGTGACATCCTACCTATGGATGCTTGTCATATTTTATTGGGTTGGCCATGGCAATTTGATAGGAAAGTGCAACATGATAGAGAAAAGAATATCTATTCTTTTCAAAAGGATGATAAGAATATCTGGTTGATACCATTGTCACCTAGTGAAGTGATGAAAATGAAGATCCAAAATGCCAAGAAACGCAAGAAAAGTCTAAAGCCCTATTGCTAAATGCATCGGAGATAGAAAAAGAACTGAAGAAGGGGAGTTCTATAGGTGCATTGGTGCGCGAGGAGAAGAAGAGTCTTGTGGGAGATATGGTTGAACATGCCGACTCGAAGGAACTCTTGAAAAAATCTGAAGATGTGATTCCGGATGATCTTGCACCTGGATTACCACTAATTAGAGCCTATAGATACCATCCAGAAGAGGCTAAGAAGTTGCAAGAACAAATACAAGAATTACTAGACAAAGGCCTTGTCCGAGAGAACCTTAGTCCATGTGCGGTACCAGCCTTGTTGGTACCAATGAAATATGGAACTTGGCGCATGAGTATTGATAGCCGAGCGGTCAAAAACATCACTGTGAAGTACATATTTCCTATGCCAAGATTGGATAATCTTCAGGATGAATTTAGTGGGGCCAAGTTGTTCTCCAAGATAGATTTGAGGAGTGACTGCCATCAAATAAGGATACGAGAGGAAGGTGAATGGAAGATGGCTTCTGAAACCAAGTACGGCTTGTACGAATAGCTTGTGATGCCATTTGGATTGTGGAATGTTCCCAGCTCTTTCATGAGCCTCATACACGAGGTGCTATGACCATTCATGGGGTACATAGTATCATCCGAGGGTATTCATGTGGATCCATCCAAGGTGGAACTATTCGGAGTTGGCTCGAGCCTACGAATGTAAGTGAGGTAAGAAGTTTCCATGGTTTGGCTCGTCGTTTCATTCGAGATTGTTGTACCATTGTTTCCCCTATCAGTGAACTAATGAGAAAGGGTGAGTTAAAATGGTCCCAAGAAGCACAGAGAACTTTGGAAACCTTGAATGGAATGATATGTGAAGCACGTGCTTTAGACCTTGAGAAGCTATTTGAAATTGAGTGTGATACTAGTGGAATGAGTGTTGGTTCCATCTTGATTCAAGGCAAAAGATCCATGGCTTTCTCTAGTGGAAAATTGGGTGGTGCACGGCTCAATCATTCTACTTATGACAAAGAATTTTGTATTGTGAGATCCTTGGCCCAATGGGGACATTATTTGAAGTCAAAACCCTTTGTCTTGTATTCGGATCATTTGGTTTGGCCATACATATCGTGCACTTTCCAAAAATGACGGAAATATAGATGATGAGGATTTGAGGGAAAATTTTGGTAAAGAAAGGGAGTATGATGTAAAGAAGGTCGTGAGCTTAAGTGTCCAACATGAGCCAATAGGTGATTTGCTAGGAGTGCCGAAGATTTCCAATCATCCTATGGTGATATGCTTAATGTGAATGGAGTGTGGAGTGGAGTTGAAGAAAAGACTTGAAGATCCAAGAAATGACATTAATTTTCGGCTTTTATGTATTTCTTGGCCGAGACCAATTTTTTTAGCTTGCTTTTAATTTCTAGCTTAATTACTAGTTTCCTTTTTAGTTTAACTACTAGGCCTTGTATAAAATAGGATGACTAAGCCAAGAAATATATAGAAAAAGAAGCTTTCAACGTATCCCAATGAGGTAATTCATGAACTAGCTAGTTCATGCACTTATCTACATGAATGACACAAAAGGTCGGCCTATAGAACATGAAGGGTTGGTCAAGCATCTCCCCCATTCCGCCGAGATACATGGATGACATAAAAGGGTGGCCTAGAGAACATGAAGAGTTGGTCGAGCATCTCCCCCATTCGGCCTAGATACATGGATGACACAAAAGGGTGGCCAAGAGAACATGAAAAGTTTGGCCTTTTCCCTTCTCCCAAACCGGTCGAACACCTTTCCCTTTCCCATTCGGCCGAGTGCCATGTTTGTGTCTTTATTGTTTCCTCTTCTAGAAGCTCTAGAACTAGTATAAATAGGAGATGTAATTGATGTAAGAGGACATTGAAGTTTTATGAAATATATTTGAAATTACTCAAACTTGCTAAGTTTTCAACTTTTGTGTTGTTATCTTAGTCGGACCTTTTGTGGTCCAAACCCCGATCCTTTTGTGGGCCACCCCTTGGTCCTTTTGTGGTCCAAACCCTTGGTGTAAGTCTAGTTAGAACTTTTGTGATCTAACTATACCCAACCAAGGTTCTATTCGGTTATTTGTTACAAACACATTGAAGGTCTTCTCGGCCCATATTACCTTACCCGCATACGAATTTGTTTATCAATTTCGTGCCCCATTCTTGTCCAAACTGCCTAGTTCCTTGCTCCCCAATACACTCCAACACTTCCCCAACTTACACCCAAAAGGTCGTCAATTGACTCCTCCCACAAACACCCGAAACCCCCAACTAATTCCCTACCATCCCGATCGCACCCCTATTCTGCCAACCTTACTGTCCCGATCAGTTTTTTCCACCTTACCACCACCCAACCATCAAATACCAACCACCAACATAACCTACAACGTGTCTAGTACATAACCTATAACATGTCTAGTACATACCCTCCAAATGCCTTATCCAGCACCCTCCAAATTCACCCACACCCCCCACCAAACACACTGCTCGCAAACCCGCCAACCTCTGTTTGACCCCTATTTTCATATCCACCTGATCCCAATCCAACTCCGACCCACCTAACCATAAAATTCCCTCCTTATATACACATTATCTCTCCGGTCTCCCGCCATACATCCAGGTTCTATCTCTATGGTCTTCATTCTTGTTGCTAATCTATATTTGCTTGGCTGTCAAATTTTTTTTGTAATATATTTATTCCTGCCCTTAGTATATTACGTTCTTACATTTACTCTTCCTGCATTTAGTTATAGCATTCCTGGTATTCCTATTTTAGGTGTAAACCTTTGATTAGCCTATTAGTTTATATTCGCTTTAGTAGCTTTGGTGACTGATGGTAGACTAAGGTCTTGAGCATGTTGTGCAGCTCCGACAGACTGGCCTTCGTTCCATTCATATTGAAATTCACTATGAAGTTCTCAAAAGAACGAGGGAGAGAGTTCAGGATGAGGGTGGTAGCGACATTCTTTTCCAGCTTCGTTCCAATTGAAGCAAGCCTCTCTATCAGCCCTATCATCTTCAACACATGCTGCGAGACCTGACCCCCTTCATTGAGCTTACACTTAAAGAGTTCTATCAGTAACTCATATTCCATAGTCTGAGATTGTGAGTCATAGAGACTCTTCAAGTGTTCGAGCATCTCATTGGGACCCATGTTCTCATGTTGTCTCTTAAGTTCCATAGACATGAAAGACAACATCACGCACTGTGCTGAAGTGGCATCATCTAGGTGTTTTTGGTAAGCATCCTTATCAAAAGAGGCATATTCAGCAGAGTCTGTTGCATGGACTATTGGGAACACCGGGTCCAACACGTATTCTATTTTCTCTTATCTTAGCACTATTCGCAAATTTCTTAGCCAGTGAAGGTACTTATGTCCAGTAAGTTTGTTCATCTCAATCAACATTTTCAATGATAAGATCGACATCTTTGTTAATCTGAAGAATTAGATAGACTGGAAATCAAACTCAAAATATATTTCCTATTATACACATTCGTTTATGCTAATCAACATGGCCTTTTGTTTAATTAGCTCCCACTATTTTAACATACTTCTACGACCCCATGGTAGAATACAGACCTATATTAATTTAGGTCATAATGGGCCAAGATCCAAGCCTATGCTATCTCCGCGTTTGCTTTGGCTAATAACTTCAATAACAAATCTTGGTAGGTTCTAAACCAATTGCAAAACTTATTTACAACTCTTGGTTGATCAAATATTACATTTAATCTTGCGTCCTTAGATTAGTCCGACACTTTGGCGCCAAGATTTGTCTAAGCAAGTCAACCCCATTACACGACTGCGTTTATGTATCTAAGCAAACTTGGCCTTTGTGAGAAAACACTTTGGTGTAAATACCCACAAAAGTTTATCATTTACCTTTACATTTAAAACACATCTATGAAAGAGTCTGGGTCCTCATAGACTTAGAGAAAATGCTTGGGCATAAATAATCGTATTGTCGATAATGATTTTGCACTCTAACAATTATAATGGATGACGCGTTTTAATTTAGACTTGTATTTAAAATTTTGGGCAATATTTTAATTCAGGGTTTTAACCAAGATCAACTCTTTTACGCCATATCCAATATGATATCTTAATAACATACAAAACTAATGACACATATAGTTGGGAACCGTCAACCCAATATGCATAATATAAGATGGTTTAATCAAATACTGGGTGCCGCCTGCCCAGACAGTTATAGCGGACGCTATTCTAGTAATTTAAATGACAAACAATTTGACAGTTAGCACATAAACAATATACTTATCAAATAATATAATGTATTATAATAATCTTGGGTTAAACATTCTGAACTCTGATTTTTTTAATTTCTGGATAGGTGGGTCGCGACGCTAATCATTAGGGCTGCGACGCTACTGAGGCAGAAGCCTTTCGGCTTCTGTAAATGCATTAGCGCCGCGACGCTCCACTATGGAGCCGCGACGTCGCCTTGAAACCCTAGCAAGCGCCGCGGCGCCCTACCATAGGGTCGCTGCGCTGATGTCCTCACAAATGTTTCTGTGTTGATTTTTCAAAATCGTTCGAGCCCTAAATCTAATTTAAGGATCAAATCACAGATCCTTTATCATCACCCACCATTATCAATAACACCCATATCGACCATCATCCGTTCTTAGTCGTGCACCGTGCAATGAGATGGACAACACACTTTTGGCTTAGTTCGAGTTAGAGCGGAATGACTTCCTCGAGTTAGCGTAGGAGATAATTTAGGGTGATATCAAAAGGTTAACATTCGGTCAAGACATGTAGGATTTTAAGAAGCCTCGTTTTAATCCAATTTTATGTTTAACCCATATTATTACAATATTCAATTTGTTATATAACTATTGAACCAACCTGAGCTCTTGATACCACTGCAGGTTTTTGTTGGGTTCAAAACACATAAGTAAGGCACAACGGAAATTTCAAATTTTGTTCTTACTTACCCCAACAATTACTTCTGGTATGTTTATATGACAATCAAAGACATGTAACATAAAACATGAATACTTACAAGTTGTATTATCTGAAGTCTTTATCTACTATAGGTGCGCAAACGAATGTCCTTACGATTGCAAGCTCCAAGCTTCAATGTATTTCTCTTTCGGAAAGCTAGAAAATTCGGTAGAGGTTTGAGAGAGTGTTTTGATTCTAAGTCTCTAAGACTTAGAATGATAATCTGAAAATTAGTGTATTGAATAATAAAAAGAATGTCTGTATTTATAGGTGAAAATTATGTCAAAACCGGATTAGGGTTTGACCTTAGGCCTGGCCCAAAAATTGAGGCAAATTAGGTCATCAGCGCCGTGACCCTAGGGTATGGGCGTCGCGGCGCTTGACGTGTCCTTGCACTATCTCGATTTATTTTCTGCACATTCTTAATTAAATCCAAAATCCAATTTTGACTTAATTAAAACAATCATTATTCATTTAAACATCTCGATTCTAAATCTTAAAAGATTATTCTGTGTCAAATCTCCAAATGTCTTAATCATTGTATCCCGTCTATGTTAGTTGACAACTAGATCATATTCTAAATATGTCTATTGCGTTGGCCAACGACTTAGTCAACCTAATATCACTGAGAATCTGAGTGTTCTCTCGAATATATATTCGAGGAATGAATCCTAATCTTGGCTCAACTACCACCTTTAATCCACATCGTAATGTATCCAATACAAGTCGTATCTCAACCTATAAGGCATTTGAGCTTAGGACAGGATCAACGTACATTACTTTGTAGACAAGGTGCGTATTGACCTCAAGTCTAAGGACTTCTATCTCCCACACGCTGATCATACTTTAGACAAGTATAACAAATAATATATCAGCAGGGTATACCAATACTTCCAAAGTATCCATGTGTCCATCACGAGTAGCCATTACTCGTTGCAGGTGAGACATACTACATCCTCTAAGGATGTGATGCGGACCACATGTCGACTTATCATATATCATCGATATCTCATTCTCGATGATCATTAGTCGAGGCTATTTTAAGAGTTACGTTATAATATTAATATCTCACATTATCAATAACAGCGTAACCTCCAGAGATGCATATTATAGAATATTATAAACAATCAATTAATAATTCAATAATTGCAAATGCCAAAATATTAATCTTCATTAATAATAATACGAATGTATATAAAGTACATTTGTACTAATACAGATTGTCTCTAGGAGATAAATATACTTTCAATCAGATTACTTTCCATATACAATAATAAGGAAGATTGTAAGGTCATTGAATTAGGGAGTTTTATAAGCACATGTTGCTCTGTGTTATATCAACCTCCACTTCAATAGACAGAATCCATATCTTGTTGGTACAATTGAAGAAGCCATATTTCTTCTCTAGCCTTATCTTAAATTTCTCTATCTTGCTACTATCCACCATAGGTTCTTGTAAGCATATAGGAGGTAGGTGAAAGTGTTTTTTGAGAGTTTGAAGTCGTTCAATAGATCCTGCGGATCTAATATCCCTTATATTCCAAGATAGGATGTCAAACATCGAAAAGTTTGGAGGTAGGATCAATTTGCAAAGCTGAGTTAGTATCTTCGGCAGTTTCAGTGTGGAATAGACTCCTTTAGGATTCTAGGAATTTCTACGAGAAATGTTGTGTTGTGAGGTGACTGCTTCCCTGGTACATGAACAAAACCATGTAGCCTTACATGAATTTCTTCATACATCAACCAAGGAAATTCATGTTTTTGAGATGAATTTAGTTTATTTTTCGAACAATCTTATGCTTGAGTGGTTTAGTTGAAACATCCCTTGTACCCGAGATAATATCTCAGAATGGTCACTCAATTAGAGATACTTTATTTTGAAAGTCACTCAAATTTATTTTCTAACCCAAAAGTTACTCAATTACTAGTATTTCACTTAGAAAGTCACCCAACCAATTTAAATGATTTTTAATTAAATTTTGAGTCAAATTTTTATGATACAAAAATACTCATTTTAACCATTTTATTGACTTGCCCTATTTGACTTGGCCGGCTAAAAACATATTGACCAAGAGCCCACGGATACAACTTATATAAATTGACAAAAACATATATTTCTAATATCTTAACAAAAAATAAATTGAAAAATATACGGAAAATCACTAACTTAATTCACACAAAAAATTGGTAGAAGGTTAGCCTCCAGTATTCTTTTTCCAGGATGGAAAGAGTCGAATTTAGTTAGAAAGCACCATCAACCAACGGATACAGCTTACCTAATTGACAAATCATGTTGCAAGAAAGTTTGTGAATTAAGATATTGATTTTTCAATATATTTGTTGTCAATTTGTGTAAGATGTATTTGGCGCTTGGTCAATATATATTTAGTGTCAAGTGGACGGGTCAATAAAATGATTAAAATTAATATTTTTTTATTTCTTAAAAATTTGACTTTAAATACAAATTTCATATCAGCAAAATTTAATGAAAAAATCTTTAAAATAGGTTGAGTGACTTTCTAAGTAAAATATCAATAGTTGAGTAACTTTTGGATTAGAAAATAAAGTTGAGTGACTTTATGAGTGAACTGTCCTTAGTTGGCAGACCACAGGACCTGTTCAACAAGATTGAGGGCCTAAAATCAAATAACATAGAGACCCTATTTTTATTTAAAGTCTATTTTCTAGCTTTTTTAGATGCGAAGTCATTAATTATTTTTTATAATCGATTTGTTCTAACAAATATTCTTTCAATTGATAATATAGCTATCAAGGGTTCTTTTTGGAATTTAATTAATTCTTCAAATTTTCTCTTTTTAGAATTAAAATATTTAATAATAATAGTAAAAGTGAGGAATTAGAATTTAATAATATATACAAAGAAAAACTAATACTAATATATATGATAATTGTGTAGGAAAAATGAGGTCCTCAAAAAGTTGAGGCCCAAGCCGTTGCTTTAGTGGCCTTATGGTAGAGTCGCCGCTAAGTGACCACCTGATATATTATCTCCCTTATACCCTCTCTCTATTTATTTTTTCTATACTAGTACGCTTAGAAAGATAGAAGATCTCACTAACAACAATAATCACATTACGAAACTTTATTAATCTTCCCTGCACATAAACATTTAGTTCTCATAATATGAGAGATAGAACAAGAAAATAGAACTTGATGCCTTCTCTGTCCTTCCATAATAACCCCCACATTGACTTAAATTGCGTGGAAATAGAGCTGATTTATGATGAAACATGATGAGAAGGCATGTGCCATTCGTTTCTTCTTATCTTATTTTTTTGTTCTAATTGGACCAAGAATAAATCTTTTTATTAGTGCACTCATATACTAATGTTCTATCCTTCACCTTTCAGGTTGTTGCTGTTGTTGGATTTTGATAATTTCTTCGTCCAATTTCTCCTTTTCATTACCTTTATGCTATTCCGACAAGTTTTAGACTAATCTTGGATGCTCAAACAATTTTCATAACTAAATTTGCTAATCAAGATATTTAAAACAAGGCTTTGTGTGTGAATTGAACCCCCCTATACATACTTGAGCTGTCTAAGTACTGAGCAGTTAAGGCACGTGGTAATATTCAAACACTGTAAATGGCACTTTATTCTGTCTTTGGAACTTGGATTGTTGAAACAGATTAAAAAGCAATTTGTACAACTTTTTCTACATCATTTCATCTTGTCACTTTAACTTTTATGTATTTAGAGGAATCTTAGATGACAGTGGCTATTTACGGACTTACGTAATTTTAAGAACAGAACAAGAATTTTTTTCGTTTTCACACTTTTGCCCAGGGGTGTTAACGGGTTTGGTTTGGGTGCTGTTTTCCTCTACAAGAAAATCAAATTAATTAAGTTGAGTTTTTAAATTTTGAAACCAAATCAAACCAATTAAATCGGTTTTTTATTGCTTCGGTTTTTGTCAATTTTGTCAGTTTTTTGGTTTATTCAGTTTATTGTCGCTTTTTCTTTAAATATATAATAATACACTTCCAAATATATATTAGATGGACTATATTGCAGCATAACAATATCAAATCAGTTACTGTTCGAGGAAAGAAGGAACTATATAGGTAATCAAGTTATCTATATAGTTTCCTCGAGAAAATCGTATATATATATATATTAAATTTAGTCATTTTCAAGGAAATTAATAAAACTTCTAACAATGAACTTTTCTGCGCAAAAATTAAAGAGTTGTGATTTACTAAGATATCTTGATAGTAATTAAATTAAATAATAATTAATAATTAAAGGACTCAAAGACAAGTTATTTTCAACATGAAATAGATAATTCGAATTATCATCATAAAGACTATAGGTAAAGAATTGAATTACAATAAAGGTAAACATATAGATTACGAACCAAGAGTGCAAAAGTAAAATATATCATAAAATTTTAAGTATTTTAATTAATATAATATATATTATATAAAATACTTAAAATTTTATGATATATATTAATCTTTTGCACTCTTGGTTCGTAATCTATGTGTTTACCTTTATATATATAGATAGCCTACAAGGAGGAAGCGGTATTTTTTCAAAATTCCCAGAAAAATGAAATGAAATTCTTTTCGTAAGGCAAGAAAGTCGCCTAAGGAAAGCAGAAGTATGTGCACACTAACCGAATCTTTGGGGAAGGGTGGTTGTGCAAATTGGTTCTTGACAGATCAGATCGGGTGTTCATAATCTGGAGTAAAAGAATTCGAACCTTTGCATGCCGGTACCAAAAATCGATGCCTTACCACTTGGCTATACTGCATAACCATCCTCTGATCCTTTTGCATGATACGACCCAATATAGTTTAACTACAGCAAGCCACAATGTAATACTTTGATACGGCCTAATGTAGTTTAACTACAGTAAGCCCATATATTACCCATATTACAATTCATATTACTATCAAGGAGTCATCCAGATGCAACAAACTAGATATTCGAGAAAAATGTGGCAAGATAAGCTGACAAAGACGGATAAAAATAACTGACACCAATGGAAAAAGAAGACAGCTGAAAAATTATTTGTGGAAAAAATGGCAGTGGTCCCAACAATTATAAAAGTCGTCGGACCCATAAAGATGACAAAATTGAAAAAATCACAACAAGACAAAAGCAATTCTCTGCAAAGATGAAATCATTTTCTACAATGATGAAAGGACAAGGCACTATACAACTTTTGACAAAGTTGTAATCAAGACCTCTAGATTTTTTGATTTTTTAAAAGCATTTGTCATTTTGTAATAATGTAGAAGGCAACCGAGAAATCAGGTAGTCAGTTTACCTATTGAGGTTATCTATATAAAAAGCCTCATTGTAACATTTAAAACCAACTTTGGAAATACAAGAACTTCTATCTTCTGAATATTTTCTCACATGCTTAGATAAACACTCTCTTAGTCTATAATCGATATCAATAACAATATCATAATACCAGAGAAAAAACACCTTGAAAGTTTATATTTAGAACCATATTAGTCCAAAGATCCTCATCTCTAAAGGATTTTTAGGAAGAGTCTGTTGAGTCTCCTAGCACCTAGGTCATTTATCCCGTTATCAGTGAAGAAGAAATGGAGTCAAGAGCCAGGGTAAGTGAGCATTCTAGTGACCTGAAAAATCTACAAAATGTATGATTTTTAGACTATGTGTTTTAATTATAATCTTGATAAGTGTAGTCTTTGCAATTATGATGTTAATATTAGTTGAAGGTTATAGGCTTTTAATTTGAAAAATGAATTTCGACCTAATAATAAACGTACTCATACTACTTGTTTGTTATTTGAAAATTTTAGATAGAAACTTGATAGTATACCATCTATGTTCCTACCCTCTTTAGGGTTATTAGGTGATGAAAAGATCCCCCACAAGAAATGGTATCAGAGTCCAATAAAGGAATAATATTAACATGAATAAACATCCGTCGTTTGAATAAATTAACAAATTAAATAAAACAAAATGGTTATGTAAAGAATTGAGGCATCTCTTGATAAAAAATAGAAACCAAAATGAATTATTATTAAAAAGAAAAGAATCGTTATCATTAGAAGAACTAAATACCATGGTAAATGATAACCTAAGAAGATATAGAGAATTATTAAGCTTACATAGAGAAATGAATATACAAGACCATTTTATAGCAAATTTAAATACGGACTTATGGATGACTACAGGTCATTATGGATGAAGATAAACTAAGACAACTTCAAGAAATAGCTGAAAACCCCTTTACCTATAATGGAGATATAAACCAACATATAGTAAGTTGCAGAATGAGTATTAATCTTATAAGAAATAGAGATCAACGTTTACAAGTATATTCCCAACAAATAAGTGAACAAGAAAATACTATTACAACCTTAAAAAATATGATAGTAATAAAAGATGAAAGATTAAGACAGAAAGAAGAAGAAAATATGAAATTGAGAGAAGAAAAGTTGAGAGAAATACTCAGAAGAGACAATGAAATAAAAGACCAAAAAGATGTTATAGTAGAACATTATAAGTATATTAACAAGTTAATTAATGAATAAAGAAAAAAAAATAGTAGACAACTCAAATGAAACATACAACGAGATGAATGCATATCAATGTGGAATAACACAAACATTAAGCTTTAAACTTGAAATATATCAAAAAAATACAAGAAGAACTGTCAACTAAGAAAATATTTAAAACGAAATGGTTTGAAAGAAATAAAGAAGTAAGATATATAGCATAAAAACATGAAAATATAATAGACACAACCAGTGTAAAAATGGTAGAGCAAAAATAAATTGAATAACAGATGAAATAATAAAAAGAGAATTAGTAAACTTATCTACTAAAGAAGCTAAAAAAATACATAAATATATATACTTTGGAGGAGTAGAATTTACTATAAAAGCATATTTTCAGAAAAATATAGACACACCCATACTATATCATTGTTGTAATATAATGTAATTAGTTCTTCCACATCTCCACCTTTCGTGGTTCCAATAATGCATGTCTTTCTGGCTCTTAACATGTCTTCTATCTTGGATTTCAAGGTTAATAATCCAATAACTCTTTTTGCACTGAGTCATTCTTGGAATTTTTCCAAAGTACATGGTATCTTCATTTTAGATTTTTATCATCTCCACTGATAATACTATTTTTTCCCGTTTTAAATAATTGACAAATTACAACATGTTTACTTGTCAGGTCAGTTGAAGCATCAAATAGTTGTATACCATATATACCTTTTCCAAATGAATCCATCATGGCTTTAGTGGATTCTACAATAATACTGGGAAGTTTAGAAATATTATACATAGTTTCATCCACTATTATTTTATCAATAAAATCATAGGTAAAACGTTTTACTACTATGTCAGGGTTCGCAGTTTCACTATATAAATATCTTGGGTATTTACTTAATTTAGCACTTCACAAAATATTGGGGTTATATTTATAATCATAAAATCTATTAATTTGTTCATAAGCAGTAATATAGTCAGGTTTATACTTTAATTTATCACTCATTGTTATTGTTGCTAATATCTGAGAAGATGAAGATGGTGTAGTAGATGGCATGTTTGCAAGTTTGTATGCAAAGGTTTTTGGGAGTGTAGTAGGAATATTTGGTTTTTCTTTAGTAGGTTTAGGAGATTTCAAGGCTTTTAGGGTTTGTAAATCTTGTACTTCCTCTTTATGTTGGTTTACTAGATGAGTATTTTCTTGCAATTTGGTTATGATGATTTCATGGTTTTGGGTAATGACTGTTGGAAATTTGTCTTTGGCGGGGAGGTGCGTCCATCCATGTTTAATGAATTAAACACTAGTGTTCCGCATGTTGGATGCGTTGTCTCTTCACACATGCATAATCTACTAATTGAGTAGATGACCGTAGGGCCAAGAATCGTCAAATTTCGTTGAGAAATGAAAGAGATATTGGTCCACGAAGTAAGGTGTTTGAGGCATGAAAATATGGTGTGGGACAAATCTACCACATCGGTGGGAATAGGACGAATTGCTCTCTATATAAGTCTCTAATATGGTAAAGGGTTTGGGACCCCAAGGGGTATCCCATGTGTTTAAAGGAGGGATGACCTAGAAGTGCTTA
The DNA here is from genome assembly GCA_029783415.1 of Anisodus acutangulus. Lineage (NCBI taxonomy): Eukaryota > Viridiplantae > Streptophyta > Magnoliopsida > Solanales > Solanaceae > Anisodus > Anisodus acutangulus. The sequence continues at coordinate 3,056,786 of CM056510.1, read as the reverse complement.
CGTTCAAGGCTAAGCCCACACACGCGCCGCCGCCGTCCGTCCCGTCGGGTCATGGGCTGTGGGCTGTGGGGACTTTCTGATATTATCTTTTTGGCCCCCAAATTGCTTAATATTTACAGTTTGGTCCCCAGAGTTTCTGGAAAGTTGATTTTAGGGTGACGGAAGGAAGAAAACTTTCTGCCTACCGTTGGACTGTGTTTTGGAGCATTAACTAGCCATTACTTGGCTGATTAACTCCTCCATTAACAGCCCATTACTTAGGCAGTTGAGCAGCCTCCTTAATGATCTTAAATCAGCCTCTCTAATGCCATTAACAGCCCTCTCTAATGCCATTAACAGCCTTGTTTGTGGCTGTTGGGCAGCCCTCCTCCATGTTATATATTGATGCCTCGTTTGGCTTAATTCGTGACAGCAATATAGCACACATACGTGACTGAAATTTAGCATAAAACAGTGAGCAAAACAGCCAGAGAATAGCACAAAACACAGCTCAAAACAGTGAGCAAAACTGTGACGAAAAATAGTGAGTTAAGACCCTCATATACACAAGATATACACAACAGAGACAAAACAGAAGAGAAGATAAAATCTCTTCCTTCCTTTTCCATTTCTTCAGCAAGTCAATTCATATTTGTTTTATTCGCCAGGCTCAACCTATTGGCTTTGTAGCGTTGAGATTAAAGTGTTGTTTTATCTTGGGAGACTATTGCCCGCTAACGTAAAAGCATATATACGGGGCAATCTTGTCTTAAGGACAGAGGGCAATCACTCGACTCAACACACAACATTTTAACCATCCAAATTTAGTTATTTCTTGATTTCAGGATATCAAGATTCAAGACACAACAAGCTTGCGACAATTCTCAACATTGGCCTTGCAAGGTTATCAACATTCAAGACACAACAAGCTTGCGGCAGTTTTGAAGATTGACCATTTATTTATCCTTTTGAACACTTGTAATAGTTATTTACTTCCCGTACTGCTTTATAAAGTACAATAGAGTAGCAACAATGACTTCTACCACATTGGTAATATTGTCTTCCAGATTGTCACTCTTGACTGACATTGTTGTACCTGCTAAGAAAATCAATTAAAATATTCAGATATTTTTAACAACAAAAGAATAATTGTCATTTTCTTCTTTTGTTTAGTTCTGGTAAATGATCTATTTTATTAGTAATGAAAGATCTTACCTGGATATTATCAGTTCTAACAACAAAGTTTACTGGTAATAAGTGATAATGAAATATTTTAATTTCAAATTTTACAGCTAATAGTTATTTTTCATTAATATGATATTTTTTCTCATTTAGTTTCCATGTTCCTCCTCCATATCCACATATAAATGGGTTCTCTTTATCTATATCACCTTCCTTATAAGCTACGAGGACTGCTCCCCATCCTATATCACTAGCATCAATAAAAAGTTTAGTTGATCTTTTTCCGTTGGTATTCTATGTTTTGGTAAAGTTTTTACTTTTTCCTTGATTTTATTTATAGTTTTAGTATGTTCTTCTGTCCATTCAAATGTTATATTCTTTCTAGTTAATTCTTGCAATGGTTTTCTCAAAAGTGGAAAATATTTTATATGGTCTGAAGCATAATTTACTACTCCTAGAAACTGTTGTACCTCTTTTTTATTTTCTAATTTCTCTTTAAATATTTTTATTTTTGTTAAAATATGTTCTTGTAATTGTAATCCTTCTTTATCAATAATATATCCTAAATATTCTATATGATTTCTGAAAATTTCAGATTTTTTCCCAGATAGCAATATTCTATGTTGTTTCACAGTTTTTATAAATTCTTCTAGATGTTTTATATGGTCTTTTAGATTATCACTATATATTAGTATGTCATCAACATATACTATGCAGAATTCTGTTAATTTTCTGAACATTTGGTTCATTCTCCTTTGAAATATTTGTGTGCATTTTTTAATCCAAATGATAGTACATTCCATTCATAGTGTCCTTGAGGGGCACTAAATGTTGTTAAAGGTTTTGATTCATTTGTTAATTTAATTTGCCAAAATCTACTTTTACAATCAAATTTACTAAATCATTTTTTTATTTCCTAATATGTTAATAAGGTTTCTTTTATATGATAAAAAATATCCATCAAATATTATATTTTTATTTAATTCTCTATAGTTTATTACCATCCTAGCCTTTCCTCGTTTCTGTTCACTATATTTTCTTACTAAAAAGGCTGGACTGCTATGTGGGCTTTTACTTTCTTGTATTATTTTCAGATTTAACAATTCCTTTATTTGAGTTTCGAATTCTTTCCGGTCTGTCGGACTATATCTAATAGGTTTACATCTAATTGTATCATTGCGATTTATTAATTTGACTTCATCATATATATTTTCTTTTCCCCATAATTGTACTGAATTTTCACAAAAATTCATTTTTAATATATTATTTTTCTTTTAATAGTTGTATGTTATTATCCCTATCTGATCTTATATTACACAATCGTAACTTTGTATTGGTAATATTCTTTTTAGTATTATCCATTTATTACAAGACGTTTGTAAACTTAAAGTATTATTGTTTATAACTTGGGTTTTAAAGAAATCTAAGAAATTATTTCCTAGTAATACTTTATGTTTCATATTATTTTCTTGGTATATTATTGGTAATGTAAATATTATTTTATTTAATACTATTCTCATATTTTCTGCTATTATATCCAATTCTTTCATTTGTTCATTGAATCATGTTACTCTTATTCTATGTTCTATCTCTTCTATTTCTCTTAGTTCTTGTTGAATATTAGCATCTTGTTCTATGTCTTCTATTATTCTACCTATTTCTTTTAATTCGTGCATTCTTACTTCACTCAATCTTTTTCTTATTCTATTAAGGCTCTTAGCAACCTTTTTGTATCTATCATGATAATATCTATATCCCATTTCATTAGTGATTGTGCTACGTTTATAGGCATAATCTCTTTCACATTGTATCCAGTAATCTCTTTCTTCTAATATTTTTCTTTTTTTTCCTTGTAATCCCATTTTATTCAGAACTACTTTCACTATCTGAGTATTGATTAATAAAGTTAATATTTTCTGGTTCTGTTTCACTTTCTTCATCAGTCTGACTGACATAAAAGTCTTCATATTCATACCATTTATTATTATCTTCTCTTATCTGTTGTAGATTCATTATAAATTGTGTTGTATTTATATATTTTACGCCTTTCTTCTTTAGCTTTGTGCATTTATTAGCATAATGTCCTTTTTCACTATAGTTCCAACACGTACATTCCTTAGGGTTTTCTTCTAAGAGTTTTATATACTTTCTTTTCCTAAATTTTCTTTTATGTCTAAATTTTTTCCTGGTTTCAGGAGTATTTCTATATCTTTTAAATCTCTTTTTCCTATAAGATTTGTAGTATGATTTATTGTAATTATTATATTTTTATATCCTTTTCTTTGATATTTTTTATTTCTATGACCTTTCTTATGTTTCTTATCCTTTCTTTTATCATCACATCCCAATACTAGTCTTCTTTCTGTAAATTCACATATTTCTCTTAATCCTAGTTTCTTATCTTTTTAAATTTTTTGTTGCATTCTATACTCTTCATATTTTCGCATTAAGTATGCTCTTAGTACTCTTATTCTTTCTCCTAACGTGTTTTCTCTTGGTTCTAGTTGGGTATATTCTTTTGATACTTCAGTATTATATGGTGTTGGTAAGTGATCATAATAGAGTTGTTGATATGTTAAACCTTCTTGTGGTAAGAATCTTGCTTCATAAAAGAATTTACTAAAACTTATTGTATATTCTGGTACTTTATTAATTTTACAGCATTTCATGTTATTTAGGTTCATTATAATTTCAGTTTTTCTTTCTGCAAATACATTTTCTCTAGCTACCAACCATTTTTCTCCTAAAAATTCCCTTTTTAATACAATATCGAATATCATTAACATAGATTTCCAATCTCTTGCATGACTAAATACTTTTCCTCTTAGTTGATATGCTATAGATTTCATCCAATATGCTACTTTTCTAATTAATATTTTAGATATTAAGTCATAAATGTAATCTAGGTTATCTGTGTGTGTGGAGTTCATTAATGCTATGTACATTTCAAGATTCCAATCATTTATCCTTCTACCTATTTCTTGTTCATCATAAACATTGTCTAAATATAGGAAGTATCCATTAAGATTTACACCTTGTGACATTGATCCTACAAATTCTTTAAATTCAACTTGTTTTCATACTCGTATATGTTTTGGTATTTTAGTATTATGTCTTGTTATTACTTCTAAATTAGAGTCTATTAATTCTTCTTCAGGATAATCATTTGTATATTCATTTACTACATTATCTGTCTCTATTTCTGTTTCTATGAGTCTATTAAATTCATCTTATACACCGCTTTCAGGTTCTTCTTCTATGATTGCATTTACAGTTTTCAATTTTTTTAAAGCTTCCATTATTTGATTATTTTCTTTTACTATTTATGTGTCTTCTTCATCTTCTACCTCTTCTATAAACTTTGCTACTTGTATATCCTGGTTAGCTAATTTATTTTTTCTTATAAGATTGGTAGTTTCAGTATCACTATCTTTGTTTGTATCACTATCAGTTTTTTCATTACTAGTAGTACTTTCATCACTTGTTTTATATGATTTATTTACCTTCTTTTTCCCTTTTAACCTTGTCAATTGTTCTTTTAGAATATGTAACTCTTCTTTTAATTCTTTCATTTCTTGTTTGACTTGGTTTAATTCGTCTCTTGTTTGTTTTAATTCTATCTTAGTCTCTTTTAGTAGTTTCTTAGTATCTTTAAACTTATGTTTATATTTTTTATATTTACTTAACCATTCTTCATTATTATGTAATTTTAATTTTGTATTTTCTGTCTTTTATTCACATATTTGTTGTTCTTGTTTATCTAATTTTAGGTATAGGTATTGGGTTTTTTCTGTGTTATTTAAGTAGATGTTTTCATCTTTTGGAGTATTAGTATTATTATCTGGTGTGTGCTTAAGGTCTTTCTTTCTTATGGGTTCATATTTGTGTTTTTCTTTTTCTATTATATCTTTTCCATGGTTTTTAAGAAATGTAATTACACTATGTTCTTGATTTTCCATTAAAATTATCCCTTTTTATTTAATATTGCTAGGTTATCTAATATATTTTTCTACTGATTATGATAATTTAGGTTTTATTTCGCTTATATCTACCATTATAGGTTCTTCACTTCTTCTTCAAGCATCTATTGGTACTAATTCCAGTTGTTTAGGATTTAATCTATTAATTGTTCATCCTGAATTCATACTGGTTCCTTCTTCTATTACTTGTTTACCTTTATTTATATCTGTTACTAATATGTTAAGTTTTTCTAATATTATTTTAAATGTTGGTACTTCAGATACATTCCATAATTTTGTCAATTCTTCTCTTATTAATTGTTGCATTTGTGTCTGATTCTCTTTTATTTCATCCATTATTACTAGGGTATTCTTTATCTGTTCTTTTACTATTACTTCTTTCTATATTGCATCAATTTTTTCGTTAGGGTTACTCAGGATTATTTATTCTTTTCTTCCATCCGTTTCCCACATCTATCTATATTTTATCAAATTTAATACATTGTTGCTCTAGTTGTTTTATCTTATTTTTTAATTTCATTTCTTTTGCACTGTATTCTAGGTATTTAAGTTGGGATATTATTTCTTCTGATAAAACTATTTTTATTATTCTTAATTTTTGTTTTTTCTTTTGTATCTTTCCCTGGATATTCATATTTTACTTATAAATCTTGTTTTTCCTTGATCATTTACTTCAATTCCTTCATTATTAATTCTATAATCTATCATGGTTAAAAAGTCACTTCCTAATAATAATCAAGGTATTTAAATTCAAGACTCCAATTTAATCAACATTGAACTTGAGCAGAACGAACTGGTTTCTCTAATAAATAGAATGTTATCACCACTCAACTTTTACTTGTTCAAATAATAATTATGGTGAAGCAGTGTCAGAAATAATGAATATATATATATATATATATATATATATATATATATATATATATATATGTGTGTGTGTGTGTGTGTGTGTGTGTGTGTGTGTGTGTGTGTGTGTGTGTTGCAATTATAATTTTATATAGGTATTAATATAGTCGGTTTGGTTTGCTTTTTCGGCTATTTTTTACTTAAAACCAAAACCTAATCATATTTTGTCAATTTTTAAAATTAAAACCAAACCAAATCAAACAAAAAGCTGACAGTCTTTTTTTGGTTTAATTTTCGATTTGGTTCGATTTTATAATTTTTTATAAATATCCCTACTTTTACGACCGAATGAAAAAAAAAATAACAATAACAATATACCCAGTGAAATTCCACAATGTAAAATGGACATTATTGAATATGTTAATGAGCTAAAACTAAACCAGATTACATATACATCCCTTTGAGAGAAGAGGGAACGAAACTTTGTAGGTATGATCAGCAGCATCAGGGAGGCAAATTCAAAAATTAAATTTGATTAGTTCAATTTTTAAGTTTTTTGCACTAAACACGTTGTATTTTTGAAATTATGAGCTTTGAATTATGTATTTGTTGAATTTTAATAGTTTATGACAAAATATTGAATTCAATTGAACCTATAACCTGTCAAACTCTACTTTCGTTGTTGACAGATGAAATAATTCATTCAACCTCGATATTGGCAACGAAGACACCCTTCTCTGTCGAATCTCCGTCCGCCTCCATTTAGCACAGTAGGAAAGTAATTAAGTAATGAAAAAGATGTGGTTAGGGTCAGTAAACTTGTGTAGGTCATATGATTGGCTAAATCTGTTGAGAAGCAATGGCATAGCCACATATAATGAAGGGAGATTAGTTGAATATTTTTTGTATGGAAAATATACTAAGTATATAAATTAACAATTATATTTTATACATATATATTAATCTTAAATATCTGCAATTCATGTGATTTCATCTTGCTGATTATTTGCTTACATTCTGTTTGGATGGTCGTTACATATTATTTAGCAATGTATCATATTATATTGTATTATGTGTATTGTATCGTATTGTATTTTATTTATGGATACAACGCTCGAATAGATTGTATCGTTTCTTGTCATTACATAATGTACACATCAACAATTTAAAGGATAAACCTACAAGAAAAGTAGGATATGGGGTAGAGTTACTATGAAAAGGTTGGATAAAGAATTAGTATTATTAGAAAATAAGTAAAGGTAAAATGAAAAAACTAACGAAGCGATCACAACAAATTGGTCGTTATACAAAATGAAACTTGTCGTCATTAAATAACGATGAATCTAATATTACGATACAATAAAATTTAAATAACAATTAAAACAAATAGTATATTTAAACTAACAACACAATATAATATGATAGCAACCATTCAAATATAACATTAATGATCATTCATTTTACAGTAAAACCTCGATAAATGAATAACCTCGATTAATGAATAAATTCTTTCGGTCCCGACTAGGGCTAGTGTACTAAATGAATAATTTCGTTAAATGCATAAGATAATATTTTTTTTGAAAATCCTTAAAGGCCCAACAATAATATAAATGAATAATTGATAAAATGTTAATTGAAAATAACACATAATATTCTTATTTTTATTGATATTACTATGACAACTTCTCAAATTCAACTCTTTTGAATATATTCATCTAAAGTTTTTTGTTTTTTCTTTGGTCCTATGTTTAACTCAATCTCATCCTTAATTTTCTGCAAAGCATGCACTTTTCTCTTGTAAAAAATAGTTATTTAAGACTTTCATTGCTTGCATTGCCTCTTTTGTTGATATCATTGGCAAATTCTGACTATCATCTAGATCTTGATCATTATCAGCAAATGTTTTCATTACTCCTTGAATAATTTCTTCATCAGTAATAGACTCCATCATTGCATCATTTTCACTAGGATAGTTTAAAAGGTCTTCCACATCCATTGCATTTCTATAACCTAAACCATTGATAACTTCATGTAATCCCTGGATGCCTTCATCTTCACCAAGTGGTTGTTCAGTATTCATATCTTCGTCTGACCAAATTTTACAATGTCAAAAACAATTTACAATAGTTATCGTTTTCACTTCAATATTCCAAGCCGCACTAATAAAATCTATAGCATTCAGCACACTAATTTTGTTTGGACTTGTCTCTCCTGACTCTAAGAGTTGCAAGATGCTTGAATAAAGACGACGTCGATAATAAATTTTCAATACCCGAATAATTCCAGCATCACATGGTTGAAACTTTGAGGTGGTCTTTGGAGGCAAGAAAAATAGTTCAACATTTTTCAAGCCTTCAATAACCTTAGGATGGGAAGGGCTATTGTCCACTATCAAAAGAACTTTTCTGCCATCCACTCGTTTATCAAACTAGCAAACAAATTATTGAAAAAGTAATCTAGTCATCCATGCTTTCTTGTTAGCTCGATAGTGACAAATAAGGTTATTCAAATTCACATTTTTAAAACATCTACGAATAGCATACTTACTAATTATCCAAAGTGGCACTTTGTCAGAACCGTCGCCATTGCAACAAACATCAACCGTAATCCATTCATTTCCTTCTTTCGTCCTTCCAATTGCTTTGTTGCAAGTGAATGATCTGCTTTCAAACGATAAAATAAACCAGTTTCATCTATATTGTAGATATTCTTCTATTGAAACTGATATAATTTAGCTCGTATACTTGGTAAAACATCCTCAACATTCTCCATTAGCAACTGAACCACTTTCACCAAACCTTTGATAAGATTTAATTCCATGTCTCGCCTTAAATCATTCTAACCAGCCACTTGAGAAATTAAATCCTTGATCAGAGCTTCCATATATTTTTTGCGAATTTTTTTTTGCTTGTGCTTGGATAATTTCTCCACTAATATTAAATTTCTCTTGATATTGGAGAAATCATTCATACAACACTTTTAAGAGTATTTGATAGTTGATTGGATGATAGAGATGTTGAAATTTTGCTCCATCTGTAACTGCAAATCTTTTTTACTTAAAGTGGGCTACTCATTTTTATGCTCACATAATGCTATTCTCATTTCATCAGTCAAGGTGATTTTTTTCACTCCTTTCAAATTTGAAGCCATGAAGGAGAAATAAAAGAAAAATCTAGTGATTTGAGACTGAAAAGAAAACTAACGTATTTATAGAGTTTGTGTTCATGCATAACATTTAATAATTTTTTTGTTACAATGTACTTTGTTTTATCAATATACAATTCATGCGTTTCGTTTTTTGATATTGTTTCTTACAAAGTACTTAGTTCAAATTTTAGTTTCTCAATTAATAATAAGTAAATATTAATATAAAGTTCATGCATGTATTACGTATTTACTAGCTTTTTTGTTAGATAGTTTAACTTTATTTCATCTTTTAATTTCTCAATAATTATAATTAATAATTATTAAAATAAAACTCATGCATACGTGATAGTTCATATTCATCATTTACTAAATTTATTACAATGTACTTAGTTTAATTTCTTTTTAGTTTTTCAATACGTATATTTAAAATTACATGCATGAACCTTAATTAAAATAATAATGAAAATGTATAACAAAATGCATGTCACACAAAAAATGTAAAAATATTATTTATTAATAAATAAATAAATTATTCATTTATCGATAAATAAATAACCTTGTTAAATAAATATTTTTTGCCGGTCTCAATGATATTCATTTATCAAGATTTTACTGTATGCGAATGGATAAAATTCCTTTGTTGATGATAGGTACTACTTTTTTTAAGACTAGTGAGAAGAAGCTCATCTTCATAAATATATTTTTTTGAACGGTAGTGATTAAATAATATTAAAATTTATGGTCTAAAATAAGTTATATATATCTTGTGTGGTAGTATATCATCTCATTAAGAGTAATATAATAAATTTATAAATCTTTAATTATAAATCTCTATATTCAATTCTATATTATATATTCATTAATTATTAAAAGTCTAAAACAATTTTATGTTAATTTTAAAGATCTAAAACAATTTAAGTTACAGTGAATTTCCTTCGTTTTTGTTTCTGTGATCTTAATTTTCTTTTAGGTAACAAAGAATAATCTCTTTTAAATTTAGAAAAAAAATTTCATCTACTTTCAGTGACAAGTTTTTATTAACATACAAATATTATACCATGCTTAACGTCACAAAATTCAAAAACTTAGGAAAATGTTATATTAAGTTGGTTCATGTAAATTTAAATGGGTGAAGTGCAAGTTTCAGAATTAAAAATTATTATTGAATAAAGATGGGGTGACTAGCAAAAATTAGATCACATGTGATGCAGCAGGTGTTATTACATGCCACTTGGTATCATAACAATTGCTATAACATTTGAATAGTGGGGGTATAACAGTCAAGGCGGTAAAAAAAGAACATATAAAGCGGTAAAAAAAAACATATAAAGCCACATGGATATTTTCTTTTAACCAATAAAGGCTGTTCAATAGTAAGTAATTGAGGGTAATGAACTTGTCTGGAAGCAGAAATGTCAATGGAGAGCAGCCTGCTTCAGCTAAGCCTTGTTGGGATTACATGATAGATTGAATGGGAAATGAAGGGAGTCTTCTTGCTCTATAAAATAATCTTTTGTCCCACATCGGTAGTGGAAAGAAAAGTGGGAGTTGTCCCACATCGGTAGTGGAAAGAAAAGTTCTTCTACTTATAAGTAGAATTACTCCTTCTTGTCAGTAAAAGGGTTGAGGGGGCAAGGACCCCTCGCGCCATCGTCGTCGCTCGGCTCGGCTTCGGCTTCGGCTTCGGCTTCGGCTTCGGATTTGGTCAAATGATCTGATTGACTTATCCAATCCTACCCGTTAGTGACCCTGACCCGCGACCCGGCCGGATCTGCTTCTGACCCACATTTAAATTTTCCACCAGTTTTAGTGACATTTTCAGAAGGGTTGCAAACCTTCAGAAACAGTACTTCCATGGCTATAAATTCATTTGATTCTTCAGAATTTTACTTACTAATTTTCTGAACTACAAAATCTTCTTCTTCTTCTGCACGAATCAATTCTGTGTGATATACTACTGTTGAGTGATTCACCGCTACCAGAGTTTGGAGTACTACAATTCTGGTAAGATAATCGTTCTATCCTGGGAGGGGATATTCCATCAACCTCGAGTACTGTGAGGGGAATAATTTCCTTAAGGACACACTTTGAACTAAGTGGGCTCGATTATATTCTGGAAAAATTATTCTTATTTTTTCAACACTGATTTTGTTTATTTTCAGTGTTTATTATTTACTGGTTTTTTTTTTTGGAATACAGATTAATAACAATCTTAAGGAAATTATATTTTTAGATTAATCTGTATTTTGTTTTGGAGACTAAAACCTGTGTGGTTTTAGATTAATCTGTATTTTCTTTTGGCTTACCACCCTTGGTATGCAAAAGTTCACCAATGAGGACCCTCCCGTGCCTGCCGCCGACATGTCTGACAACCAAAAGTTCATGGTTACTGAGGCTTGGAAACAGGCTGACTTTTTGTGCAAAGGCTACATTTTGAGTGCCTTAGAAGATGACTTGTACAACGTCTACAGTGCAGTAGAGACTTTCAAAGAACTATGGAGTGCACTTGAAAAGAAGTACAAAACTGAAGATGCTTGCTTGAAGAAGTTTGTGGTTGCCAAATTCCTAGACTACAAAATGGTGGATGGAAAAACCGTTGGAACCCAAGTTCAAGAGCTTCAACTTATCTTCCATGACCTTATTCTTTGAAGTTATGGTAGTAAATGAAGAGTCGTAAGTGGCTGAAATGATTGAGAAGTTGCCGCCCTCATGGAAAGATTTCAAGAATTATCTTAAGCACAAAAGAAAGGAAATGAAGTTGGAAGATCTTGTGATTCGTCTCAAGATCGAGGAAGATAACAAAACCGCTGAGAAGAGGTACCGTAAGACTTCACCAATTGAAGGGGCAAACATCGTTGAAGATCTTTGCTCACGAAAAAGAACAAGAAAAGGAAGAGGCCTTCTGGAAAGGAGAAGGATTCCAACAAGAAAAAATTCAAGGGCAACTGCTTTAATTGTGGGAAAGCTGGCCACAAAGCCCCAGATTGTCGTCTCCCGAAAAAGAACAAGGGAAAATGACAAGCCAATATGGTGGAAAAGAATGATGATATGGATGATCTGTGTGCAATGCTATCGGAGTGCAATTTGGTTGGAAACCCAAAGGAGTGGTGGCTTGATTCTGGTGCCACTCGACATGTTTGCGCTACAAAAGAAGCATTTGCAACCTATGCTCCCGCTGGACCCGAAGAGGTACTGTTTATGGGAAATACTGCAATAGCCAAGGTTGAAGGATATGGGAAGATACTTACGAAGATGACTTAGGCAAGGTCCTCGACTCTCAACAATGTTATGCACGTTCCAACAATTCGGAAGAATTTAGTTTCAAATTGACTACTCGTCAAAAACGGGTTTAAATGTGTGTTGGTTAGTGAGAAAATTGTAATAAGTAAGAATGATTTGTTCATAGGAAAGGGCTACCTCACCGAGGGCCTTTTCAAACTCAATGTAATGGTTGTTGACAGTATTAATAAGAATTCAGCTTCGTCTTACTTATTGGAGTCAAATAATTTATGGCATGTTCGTTTAGGACATGTAAACTATAAAACCTTGCGAAAATTGATTAATTTAGAAGTATTGCCTAAATTCGAGTGTAATAAATCTAAATGTGAAATCTGTGTCGAATCTAAGTTTGTTAAACATCCATATAAGTCTATTGATAGAAATTCAAATCCTTTAGACTTAATTCACACAGATATATGTGATATGAAGTCAATACCATCTCGCGGTGGGAAAAAGTATTTTATAACTTTTATTGACGATTGCACTCGATATTGTTATGTGTATTTGCTTAATAGTAAGGATGAAGCAATTGATGCATTTAAGCAATACAAAAACGAAGTGGAAAATCAATTGAATAAAAAGATAAAAATGATTAGAAGTGATAGGGGAGGAGAGTACGAATCTCCTTTTGCAGAGATATGTTTAGAATATGGAATTATTCATCAAACTACTTCCCCTTACACACCACAATCAAATGAAATTGCGGAAAGGAAAAACCGAACATTAAAGGAAATGATGAATGCCTTACTAATAAGTTCCGATTTACCGCAAAGCTTGTGGGGGGAAGCTATCCTTACAGCTAACCGAATACTCAACAGGGTGCCCCACAGCAAAACACAATCTATTCCATATGAACTATGGAAAGGAAGAAAACCCAACTTGAAATATTTCAAAGTGTGGGGGTGTTTAGCAAAGGTCCAAGTTCCTTTGCCCAAAAAGGTAAAAATCGGACAAAAAACTGTGGATTGTGTTTTTATTGGTTATGCTACAAACAGAAAAGCTTGTCGGTTTTTGGTTCACAAATCGGACACTCCCGAAATTCATGTAAATACGGTAATTGAATCAGATAATGCTGAATTCTTTGAAAATATTTATCCGTATAAAACTGAACGTGAGTCGTCAATTGAAAGATCTAAACGACCGCGGGAAGAACCAAAGGAAAATACACCAAGTAAAGCGGATGCAAGGCGTAGCAAACGTCAAAGGACATCTACTTCCTTTGGACCAGATTTTGTGACATTCTTGCTTGAAAATGAGCCTCAAACATTTAAAGAAGCGATGTCTTCTTCTAATTCAGCATTTTGGAAAGAGGCAGTCAATAGTGAGATTGAATCAATTTTGAACAACCATACATGAGAATTGGTTGATCTTCCTCCTGGAAATAAACCTTTAGGATCAAAATGGATTTTTAAAAGGAAAATGAAAGTTGATGGCACTATTGACAAATATAAGGCAAGACTTGTGGTCAAAGGTTATAGACAAAAAAAAAGGCCTTGATTACTTTGACACATACTCGCCGGTAACAAGAATAACATCTATTCGGGTGTTAGTAGCATCAAGTCAGATATGGTCTTGAAATCCATCAAATGGATGTCAAGACAACTTTCTTAAATGGAGAATTGGAGGAAGAAATTTACATGGAACAACCTGAGGGCTTTGTGGTTCCTGGTAAAGAAAGGAAAGTGTGCAAACTTGTTAAGTCACTTTATGGACTTAAACAAGCACCCAAACAATGACATGCGAAATTTGACGAAACAATGTTGGCAAATGGATTTAAGATTAATGAGTGTGACAAATGTGTTTACATTAAAAATACTCCAAATCATGAAGTCATTGTTTGTTTATATGTTGATGACATGTTGATAATGAGTAGAGATATTACCAATATAAATGCTACGAGCGTATCTTTGGCTAGCAAATTTGATATGAAAGACTTAGGAGTTCTTTGATTTGATCTTAGGCATCAGAATTCATAAAACTCCACAAGGTCTAGCATTATCGCAGTCTCATTATATTGAAAGAGTACTTGACAAGTTTAAGTATTTAAATTTCAATGTTGTAAAAACTCCAATTGATGTAAGTTTTGCACTTCAAAAGAATAAAGGTGAAAGTGACTCACAATTGGACTATGCACGAGTTTTGGGAAGTTTGATGTATATTATGAATTGTACACGACCAGATATAGCATGTGCTATAAGCCAGCTGAGTCGATTCACGAGTAATCTCAATCAAACTCATTGGATGGCAATGAAACGAGTCTTGGGGTATTTAAAACACACCCAAGACTATGCTTTGCATTATAACAAATATCCCGTCGTGATCGAAGGATATAGTGATGCAAATTGAATCACCGGGTCATTTGAAGTTAAATCCACGAGTGGTTATGTTTTCACAATTGGGGGTGGATCAGTGTCTTGGAAATCATCAAAACAGACATGCATCGCCCGCTCTACAATGGAATCTGAATTTATAGCTTTAGACAAGGCCGGTGAAGAAGCTGAATGGCTCCGGCATTTCTTAGAAGATATTCCATTCTGGCCCAAACCTTTGGCTCCTATATGTATACATTGTGACAGTCAAGCAGCAATAGGTAGGGCAGGGAGCGTAATGTATAACGGAAAATCTCGTCACATACGACGAAGACACAATACCGTTAGACAACTCCTCTCTAGTGGCGTTATCACGATTGACAATGTAAAGTCAAGAGATAGCGTGGCGGATCCGCTTACAAAAGGCTTATCTAGAGAGGGAGTTAGTAGATCATCAATGGGAATGGGGTTAAGGCCAAGGACAAGTCATCATGGCGGTAACTCTACCTAGCAGACTGGAGATCCCAAGAGCTAGGTTCAAGGAGATCAAACAAAGTTGTGACTGACGGTTCAACATTGTCAAATAACTCAACCCATTTTCGGATGAAGACAATGTTCAGAAATAAGGATAAAACCTTATGGCTTGTTAATGAGTTAATAAAGCATTAAGGTTCTTTAATGATTATCTAAATCTGGCAGTGTATGACCAGATAATGTGGATATAGGACCACATGTTTAGAAATCACCTATGTGAGTGTTAAGTGTAAGCCGCTTTAAAGGGAATGACAGTAAAGGCCCATTCTCTACACACTCATGAAACCAGGAGGTGTTCATGGCTGAAACGAACACAACCGTGAGAACCATAAACGGTTGAGGGTTGATTGTGTGACTTATGTTGTCTAGGTATACAACAAAGTTCGACGGTTCAAAGATATCAAATCTACCGATTAATCGAGTATATCCGATATAAGTTCACTACGGAAAGTTCAAAGGGAAACCTACTTATCCAGATGCAGTCAATTCTCGCTTGTATATCACACTTGTCAGCGCATTCCTTTATCTTATAGCCATTCCCCATTCATGTGGGGGATTGTTGGGATTACATGATAGATTGAATGGGAAATGGAGGGAGTTCCCTCTTGCTCTATAAAATAATCTTTTGTCCCACATCGGTAGTGGAAATAAAAGTGGGAGTTGTCCCACATCGGTAGTGAAAATAAAAGTGGGAGTTGTCCCACATCGGTAGTGGAAAGAAAAGTGAGAGTTGTCCCACATCGGTAGTGGAAAGAAAAGTTCTTCTACTTATAAGTAGAATTACTCCTTCTTGTCAGTAAAAGGGTTGAGGGGGCAAGGACCCCTCGCGCCGTCGTCGTCGCTCGCTCGGCTCGGCTTCGGCTCGGCTCGGCTTCGGATTTGGATTTGGATTTGGATTTGGATTTGGATTTGGATTTGGTCAAATGATCTGATTGATTGATAATCTTTTTGGACCAAATTTTCTTTAATTTTTAATTATTTAATTAATTATTATTTAATTAAATTAATTAACTTATCCAATCCTACCCGTTAGTGACCCTGACCCGCGACCCGACCGGATCTGCTTCTGACCCACATTTAAATTTCCCACCAGTTTTAGTGACTGTTCAGAAGGGTTGCAAACCTTCAGAAACAGTACTTCCATGGCTATAAATTCATTTGATTCTTCAGAATTTTACTTACTAATTTTCTGAACTACAAAATCTTCTTCTTCTTCTGCACGAATCAATTCTGTGTGATATACTACTGTTGAGTGGTTCGCCGCTACCAGAGTTTGGAGTACTACAATTCTGGTAAGATAATCGTTCTATCCTGGGAGGAGATATTCCATCAACCTCGAGTACTGTGAGGGGAATAATTTCCTTAAGGACACACTTTGAACTAAGTGGGCTCGATTATATTCTGGAAAAATTATTCTTATTTTTTCAACACTGATTTTGTTTATTTTCAGTGTTTATTATTTACTGGTTTTTTTTTTTTGGAATACAGATTAATAACAAGCCTTTCGAAGGGAATGGGGTGGGACGGGACGGGACGGGATGGGGGCTTAAAATAGGGGGGATCGGGACTAGGGGGCCGGGGCCTCGGGGGGATTTTTAGGGGGGCCTGACCGACACCCATTATATAGGAGGATGGGGTGGGGCTGGTCGGGGCGGATCGGGGGCCTGGGGAATGTTTTTAAAAAAAAATTAAACTTATAACGGGTAGCTTTTTTGAACTTATAACAACTAGTTTTTTCATATTGTAATGTTATGTTAATTTGTTTGTTTCATATTAAATTTATGAAGTTGTTTCATTTTCAAGTTCCAAGTTTCAAGTTTGTTTGTTTCATATTTTTTTTGAACTTCTAACGGCTATTTTTTTTTTAACTTCAAAGGATTATTTTTTAAAATTTACTAGATGATATTAAATATAATTTCAAATTTTAATGAAATTTTTTAAAAATTGCATTATTATAGAAATTTAATGAAAAGAAAAATAATTTCAATATTAAATAGAACTTTTCGTAAGACTTTTATTTATTCAATATAACTTCAAATTTCATAAATGACTTCAAGGAAGAGCACCTAATTTACACAGCCACCTTCTAGGAAGGGTTCTATTTCAATCAGGTCTCTAAGTTATAATAAAATCGTCTAATTTAGACAGTCACCTTCTAGGAAGGGTTCTGTTTCAACTAGGCATCTACTAAAACTTGTATAGTATGTAGAGTATTTTCAATTTTGTATTGCTTCCGTTGAAGTCATTTCTGGAATTGGCATTGTTGCTTGATGATCCATAAGTTCCATGTCGTCATTGCTATTAGTGTTGATTATCTCATCCAATTGTTCTTCTTCGTGACGTGTTAAAGTTGGTAGCCCATAGTTTCTCCTTTCTGCGTTGATCCAATCTCTGAATAAGACAGAAATCTCTAAGCTGTCTTCTGCTAATGAATGTATGTGATCTCCAAGTTGGAATCTTGTCTCGCTAAAAGTTGCTTCCGAAGCTAATGATGATGCTTAAATAACTAGTATATCTCAATCATTTTTGCTAGTAATGGAAACGACTTGCCACGCTCCCTCCACCATCCCAAAAGGTCATCAATCCCGTCGTCATCTCTAATAGATTCAAATTCCTGTGAAATATAAAGAATCAAGATCACTTTCATTTTGAGTAGAACCAATACCAATATAATCATTATCCATTTCCCTATCAAATTTTCGGTTGCCTATTGTAGGCCTCTTTTTTTTTTTTGCGAAGAACGTAAAACTTTATTTCTTTTAAAAGATTTATACCTATCATACAATAGTTTAATACTAGTATAAATGCTACATTTACATTGTTCACAAAATGGACTTTCTTCTAATTTATTAATTTCTAAATTTATATAAATTTTTGAAACAAGTCCCTTGGCATCTTGTAATTTTAAAGACGGATCATGTACCCAAGCAATTAAATATATTTGTGAAATTGAAAAAACTACTTATTAAATTTCACAATTATTTCATCAATGGCTTTCCTATGTTGTTCCATTTTTCTATACTTTGCAAATTGTTTTGTAAGACCACAAATATAAAATAACATTTGTGCAATAGTGGGATAATATATATTGAAAATGTTTTTGTTGCAATATATTTTTTTTTTAAATTATTAAGTTCCTCAATGTCATCAAAAGCTTGTTCTTTTAAGTGAACAACGAACTAATAATGATGTGCATTAAATACCATTTGAAGGGGTTTTCGGTATTCATGAGCAACTAATAGCATTTCATATGTGGTATTCCACCTAGTACAAACTTCTTTGAAATTTTTTTAACTGGAAATTTAGTAATAACACATGTTTTTTATTTTTAAATTCGTTAATTCTACTAGATTTATGAGCATTAAAAATATATTTACAAGCATCACGTATTTTTTGAAAACTTCCGGTAACCAAATCAAGACCATCTTTTACAACTAAATTAAAAAATATGGCATGCATCTAGTATGCAAATTATTAAAATAAATTATCAAATGTCACAGTAAAAACTGTCTAGAAGATCAAATAATTGCAAATTTTCTTGAACATTTGAACTTATATAAGAACCCGTTTTTTTCTCATCTACATATGTATAACCAAGTATACATTTTTGTAAATTCCAATTATGATCAATTCAGTGTGTTGTAACACATAAATAATCATTGTTATTAACACTATGGCCTATATCAGAAGTGACAGAAATTGTACTATCTAAGTGATAACACATGCAATGCATGTACTGACAATAATTACTTTGAAATTTAAAACATCTGCTCTAACAATTGATCTATGAATTTCTTTAAAATCAGGGTTAGATATAGCTTGAATATAATGCACAAAATCAGGGTTAGAAGGAAAACTAAAAGGCAAATCATAGACCGCTATCATTTTAGCTAGTTCTTCATGATCTCTATTCTTACTATAAGCAATTTTTGTGACAACGGGGTTAGAAGTATTTAAAGTTTGTTGGACCATATTAGAACATCTAACGGATCCAGTAGGAGCGCAACTAATGGTGGCGCCGGTAGGATCCGCGCCGTCAAGGCTCATTTTTTTCGAGCATCAAAGTATGACTTCTTAACCCATTTTCTCAAGTGTATCTAAATCAACCGTCCCATCCAACCCTCCGTCGGATTCGTGTTTAAATCATTTTTTACATGTATGACAACGTGCATCCAGTTTATCTTCATCATAAGTCATGAATTTTCATACAGAACTAGTTCTAGGACGTTGCACCTTAGTCTTACCCCGAGTAGGAGGTTTAGGAGGAAGACCAGCTCCAGACCGAGATGGAGTCAGAGTTGGAGCTTGGATAACGGGACAAGTAGGTGTATCATCTAAATCTAATTCCTCTCCCTCGTAAATTCAACATCCTCTAATTCATCAAAATAAAAATTACTGTTAAACAGAGCAATATACATGTGATATACACTGAATATACATCAGTGTATATCACATGTATATCAGTGGAATAAAGCAGCAAAGAAGCAGGCCAAAGAAGAATGGTCCAACTGGGCCTCTCGACACCAAAGAGTAAAGAAGGTCAAAGAAGAAGTGGTCTAACCGGGCCTCTCAGTCCGCTTAAAAGGCCCAAAGACGCCCAGCTGTCGCCAATATTCAGGTAAGTAAAATCAGCACAAATCTTGTATATTAAGGAAAGTATATTGTGTGTATATTGTAGTATATTTATTACCTAGATTAGGTTATACACTTACCATAATTAGGAAATACACTTACCATATTGTATAGGTAGAATTATGGTAGAAGAAGGTTTGTAACTTGTATATATATCTATTCAATCAATGAAAATAATCAAGGGGATTATTTCTTTCAATTACCATAAGCTCTTTTTAATTCCTCATTTTTTAAATCACGATCTTCAGCACTACGTTCATTAAGATTAACATCATGAAAATCTGGGGGGATAAAAATCAGCTTCATCAACATGAGTAAAATCTTTCGTATTTTTTCTAACACTAGGTTTAATTTTACTAGAACTACCACGTTTAATCTTACTACTACTACCACTTTTATCACTAATTATTTTTTCGGAAGACATAGTTGATAATCAAATTAAGTAAAATAAAATAAAGCATAAAAATTAATTAAATAAAAAACGTAAATTAAATATAAGAAATTAAACAAATAAAGGATGGAATAAGTGTACCAAACGTCTGTGTAAAAGTAGACGTAACCGAAAATGTTGAATTTGAGACTTGAAATGTTGAAGCTTGAAAGTTGCTCCAAAAATTTCCCAATTCACAAAAATATAAAAAAAATCTAAATTCTAAAGATGATAATGTAATTAGCAAATATTAGAGATAGATAGATAGATAGATAGATAATTGTGTGAAAATAGAATAGGATGGGCGTATTTATAATTTAGAATCAAAGTGTAATAACTAAAAGTTAGGAGTTAAATAAATATTGGGGGAGGGGGAGAGGGGTAGGGGCTGTTTTGGGGTGTGGGGGTTGTTCCAGACGGCATTATAGCCGCTGGAACTTAAGCAAAATGCCCAAATAAAGGGGCTGCCTCCAATTAGCCGTTTGTGGGGGCCCTGAAACGGCTATAAGTTAACACAAAAAACAAAACAAAAATTAATTAGCTGAACGGGATCGGGTCAGACCGGGACGGGACCGGACCTGAGCGGTTCAAGTCCGGCCAGGTTTTCCTTCGGTCCCCGTCTCCTATCCCACTACCTCCCTAATCCCCATCCCCCTATAACTATCGGGTCTGAGTGGACCGGGCAGGATCGGGATCAGGATGACCTGACCCACTTGTCACCCTTCGCTTCATCAGCTCATCGTGACTTCTTATATAGGAGAAAGATGAAAGGCACCACGAGTCTAGTTGGCATTAAGTGTCAATGTGTCATTATTATATCTGTTGTGTACTAATGAGTTGTATTCTTTTAGGGCATATACAGAGTGAATACACTCTTGGCCTTGAACAACATATGTACGTCTTTTTTTTTTGGAAGAAATTGCCGATTCGCCCTTCAAATGGGCTGATCTATAATTTTTGCTCTTCTCTTTAATTTTTGTTCTTTAAATTCGAACTTATGTCGAGTGGGACATAAGTTCTTTAAGGACGCGGGCATAATTTATGAGATATTATAATGCGGAAAAATAAATTTATGCACATAAAAAAGCTATTTGCGTTGAGGGGCAAAAAATAAAGTCCAACAAGGGTATGACACCTTATAGCTTCACAGTTACAGGTCATTTTCTCATTACTTTGGGTCTCTCATTTTTCAATTTTTATTGGCATTACTATAGTGAGATTTCAAAAAAATGGGCTTTATTTTTTAAGCTTCTTATTACCTGTAGGAGTCCCGGACATTGCCATTAGCACCTTTTTTAATACTCCTTGAGCTAATCCCTTATTATTTTCGAGCATTAAGCTCAGGAATACGTTTATTGTTAATATGATAGCCGGTCATAGGTTCAAAATCGCAAATGACTCATTTTTGTGTGTCTAGATAATCTCTGGTCATTTGTACTTTTCCTCTATTTTATACTGGTCTTCGATTTTTGCCCCTCAAATGAAACTTATGCCTTCTGGGACACAAGTTCTTTACAGGATCTGACATAAGTTGTGTTCGGATCCCGTAAAGAACTTATGCCATGTGTCGAATCCCATAAAGAATTTATGCCGTAAAAGGCATAAATTTCATTTGAGCAGCAAAAATTAAAGAACACCCCATTTGAACGGCAAACCGTGCAATTTCTTGGATGGTCTCTCTCAACACCTCTAAAATCTATCCAGTCCAAAGTGACTCAAATGCATTGCGCCATATGATTTTCTAAAACAAGCCAACCCCTTTGAAAAAGACTAATTAATTCCAATTCTCTCAAAGAAATGGATAATTTCCTGATGGAGGAAGAGCTATTCCTTTTTGTAGGAATTTTGTTGGGTAGTTGTACGCAACGGATATTGAAAACTTGTTTCAAACCCAACAAACGTAGAACTGTTTGACTATAGAATAATTTTAAACTGTAAACATAAGCCTTGAATGGTACTTAAATGTTTACAATATCTAGAATCTTTATCAACTGTGGGTGAGCATACAAATGCCCTTTCGATTGCAAGCTCCAAGCTTCAATTTATTCCTCCTTTGGAAAGCTAGGAAATCTGACAGAGGTTCGAGAGAGTGTTTTGATTATGAGTCTCTAAGACTTAGAATAATGATATGAAAATCAAGTGTAATGAAGAATGAAGTGTAGGTCTGTATTTATAGGTGAAAAATTGGGCCTGGCCCAAAACTCGAAACGAATTAGTTCACCACACCGGCGGCGCTGCGGCCCAGCCAGTGGGCCCCGCAGCTCTGTTGCGTTATGGCCCTACGGTGTGGGCCCCGCGGAGCTAACGTGGCCCTACACTGCCTAGTTTTTTTTCCCAGCACATTCTTAATTAAACCCAAAATCTAATTTTGACTTAATTAAAACAATCATCATTCATTTAAATATGTCGATTCTAAATCGAATATTTAATAATCTCTCAATACATCCTTAGATTGAAAGGACAATCGACATAGTGTGACCCTACAGGCCTTCTCATATCGACACTAATCAAATTAAGGTCTACGCGGAACTCCTAGACGGCGCCGCAAGACGAACTCAATATGTGAAGTACGAACGAAAAAGACTGAGCTGAGGGAAGCCCTATGAGTTACTGAAAGGACGGCATGAGTGCCCTTTTTCTATCAATAGAGGGACTATGTGGTAAGATAAATTCTTTCATTCACGATACACTTGATCAAGCTTAGGATTTTCCAAGTGTCTATCCAAATGGCTTGATCATTATATCTCATCTATATTGGTTGACAACAAGACCATATTCTAGATATGTCTATTGCGTTGGCTAACGACTTTGTCAACCCACTATCAATGAGAAGCTGAGTGTTCTCTTGAATATACATTCTAGGAATGAATCTTAATCTTGGCTCAACTACCACCTTTAATCCACATCGTAATGTACCCAATACAAGCTGTATCTCAACCTATAAGGCATTTGAGCTTAGGACAGGATCAAAGTATATTACTATGTAGACAATGTATGTATTGACCTCAAGTCTAAGGACTTCTATCTTCCACACGCTGATCATACTTTAGACATGTATAACAAACAGTATATCAGCAGGGTATACCAATACTTTCAAAGTATCCATGTGTCCATCACGAGTAGCCATTACTCGTAGCAGGTGAGACATACTATATCCTCTAAGGATGTGATGTAGACCACATGTCGACTTATTACATATCATCGATATCCATTCTCGATGATCATTAGTCGAGGCTATTTTAAGAGTTACGTTACAATATTAATAGATCACACTATTAATAACAACGTAACCTCTAGGGATGCATATTATAGAATATTATAAACAATCAACTAATAATTCAATAATTGAAAATGCCAAAATATTAATCTCCATTTATAATAATACGATTGTGTATAAAGTACATTTGTCCTAATACAGATTGTCTCTAGGACATACATATACTTTCAATCTCCCACTTGGCCTAGAGCCAATCTCCAACATATCTAATGCCCATATTCTCAAAATGACCATTATGCTTGACTAAGCTTAATGGTTTAGTGAATGGGTCAGCTAGATTATTGTCTATGGAACATAGTCTAATCTAATCTCTTCAGTCTCCACCATCTCCCTGAGTATGTGGTACTTCCTTAGTACATGCTTGTTTCTATTTGTTGATCTTGGTTCCTTAGCCTGTGTAATCGCACCAGTGTTGTCACAATAAATAGTTATTGGATAACTGGCACTCGAAACTACCCGTAGTTCCTTCAAGAACTCCGAAATCGCGACAGCTTCTTTACCAGCTTCCGATCCAGCAATGTACTCAGCTTCTGTTGTCGAATCAGCAGTTGTAGCTTGTTTGGAACTTTTCGAGCTCACTGCTCCACCATTGAAAATGAACGTGCACCCATACTTAGATTTGAAGTCATCAAGATCCATCTGGAAGCTAGCATCAGTGTACCCAGTAGCAACCAGCTTTTCTTTCCCACCATAGACTAAGAAGTAATCTCCTAGTTCATCTAAGATACTTAAGAATACTCTTGACTGCTTTCCAGTGTTCTTCTCCAGGATTCTGCTGGAATTTGCAAGTCATACTAAGTGCAAAGGCCACATCAGGCCTAGTACAGGTCATGTCATACATGATCGATCCTATAGCCGAAGCATATGTGATCCTCTTGATGCGTTCAAGTTCTATAGCATTAGAAGGACTGTCCTTCTTAGATAACTTGACGCCTTGTCCTATAGGTAGACTGCCTTTCTTGGAATTTTTCATAGAAAAACGTCGAAGAACTTTGTCTATGTAGACTGACTGTGATAACCCTAACAATCTATTAGATCTATCTCTATAGATCCTAATTCCCAGAATGTAGCAGACTTCACCTAAATCCTTCATCATGAAGGTACTGGACAACCACTCATTGACTGACTGTAGGAGAGTCTTATTGTCTCCCATTATCAATATGTCATCTACATATATAATAATGAAGGCAATACTCTCATCCTTGCGTTTACTATAAGCACAGGGATCCTCTTTGCTTCTGACGAAATCAAATGACTTGATAGCCTTGTCAAAGTAAATGTTCCAACTCCTCGAGGATTGCTTAAGCCCATAAATGGACTTTTGTAGCTTGCATACAATATTTGGTTTGGACTTAAATGAAAAACCCTCAGGTTGTTTCATATACACCTCTTCAACTAGATTACCATTGAGGAAAGCGGTTTTGACGTTCATCTGTCATAGTCATAATATGCAGCTATTGCAAGCAAAATATGAATGAACTTAATCTTAGCAACATGTGAAAAAGTTTCATCATAATCGACCCCAGGCCGTTGATTATAACCTTTAGCCACCAACCTTGCTTTATAAGTATGTACATTTCCAAATGCATCGATCTTATTCTTGAAGACCCATTTGCATCCTATGGGTCTAACCCCAGCTGGAAAATCAACCAAGTTCCACACTTAATTGATGTACATAGATTCCATCTCGAATTTCATGGCTTCTTGCCATCTCTTCGAATCAATGTCCAACATTGCTTCTTTATAGGTTGTAGGCTCATCGTTATCGGGAATATCTATCTCACTGTGTGTTTTCACAAGCAGATTTAGTTTTTCAGGAGGACGATGAGTTCTAGTGGACCTACGGAGTTGATTGTTTTACAGTTCAGTGCTTAGTATGTTCTGACTGTGAGAGGATTCTTGTGTGTTGGAATAATCCACTAACTTGAGAGCTTTCAGAAATATCATTTTCATGTATTTCCTAAATGGGAGGAGGTGCAACCATTGCATCTACTCCTAAAAGCTGTGTAGGAGGATCTTGCATTTCTGCATTGTTCCTCGTACCACTCCCACTGGCCGAAGGGCGTACTTGAAGTACCCAATCTTCGTCAAATACTTCCACTGAATTCTTGCTTGGTCATTCGGAAAGGATTCAACCTCTATGTTATCTTGCGGTTCTTGAATTTCTTCAAGTTCTATCTCTGTGAAACTATGTTCCTTGTAGACATATTCTTCTTCAAGGAAAGTTGCGTTCTTGGAAATAATGACCTTACGTTCTCCAGGAAGATAAAAGTAGTATCACTTAGTTTCCTTTGGATACCCCACGAAGTAACATTTCTCACTTTTGGATTCCAACTTGTCAGTGAGCATCTTCTTAACATATGCAGGGCACCCCCAAGGTCTCATATGTTTATAAGTTGGTTTCTTGTCATACCATATCTCATAGGGTATCTTTTCTACTAACTTGGAAGGAACCCTATTCAGAACATATATTGAGGTTTGTTTAGCATGTCCCCAATGTATGTCGGTAGAGCTGAGAAGCTCATCATGGATCGAACCATATCCAATAAGGTTCGATTTCTCCTTACGGCAACACCATTCATCTGTGGTATTCCAGGAGGTGTCAACTCTGATTGGACTCCATGTAACTTTAAGTAATATAGAAACTCTTTGCTCAAGTATTCACCCCCTCGATCAGATCGAAGGGTATTGACACTTGTTGCAAGTTGTTTCTCTACTTCAAACTTGTACTCCTTGAACCTTTCGAAGGCCTCAGATTTGTGTTTCATAAGATACACATATCCATACCTTGTGAAGTCGTCAGTAAAAGTAATGAAGTAAGGGAAACCTCTCTTAGCTTGAGTCGAGAGTGGTCCATATACATCAGTATGTACCAACTCAAGCACCTCCTTGGCTCGCACACCATTCCCAGAAAGTGGCTTGTTGGTCATCTTACCTTTCAAACAGGATTCACATTTACCATAAGACTCAAAGTCAAATAGTTCGAGGTAGTCAAGCTTCCTCAACCTTGCTAGTATTGTTTAGGTAGGTAGAGTTTCTATTACTTAGAGTTTCTATTACTTATCTTAGCTTGTTTATTTTGTACATTGAATATTATCGACTACAGTTTAGTGTATATAATCCATCCACAAGAGGAGCAGTTTCATATATAACATTATTAAAAGACAGTACATGACTGCCATTATAAATATATGAGGAAAAACCCTTCATGTCCAAAACAGGGATAGAAATGATATTCCTCGTTAATGAGGGTAAATAGTAACAATCATTTAACACTAGACAATAGCCAGAAGGCAAATTTAATCTATAAGTTCCTATGCGCTCAACATCCACTCGTGCTCCATTTCCAACGCATAGGTCCACCTCTCTTGGTCCAACCTTTCTGTTGTTAGTTAGCCCCTGCACATTGGTACAAATGTGTGAGCGACAAGCGATATCCAATACCCAAGAATGAGAGTTATTTATAGACATATTTATTCAATGACGTACATATATTGTCCACCAGAGGTAGAAGCACCTGGTGCTTTTCCTCCTCCTGGTGTAGTGCAGTCCTTCTTCCAATGCCCTTTCTTGTTACAGTTGAGGCATACATCCTTAGCCGAATTCACCTTCTTCTTCTTCTTCTTCTTCTTCTTCTTCTTCTTCTTAGTCTTCGTAGTTGAGGGTGCAACGACTGCTTTGCCCTTCTTCTTCTGCCAGTCATTGCCTTTCGGTTTGGGCCTGCTAGAAGAGCCCACCATGAGCAGAGCTTTATCTTTGGAAGTGGAAGACTCAAAGGTCTTGAGCATGTTGTGCAGCTCTGGCAGACTCGCCTTCGTTCCATTCATATTGTAATTCACTATGAAGTTTTCAAAGGAACGAGGGAGAGAGTTCAGGATGAGGGTGGTTGCGACATTATTTTGCAGCCTTGTTCCAATTGAAGCAAGTCTCTCTATCAGCTCTATCATCTTCAACACTTGCTGTGAGACCTGGGCCCCTTCATTAAGCTTACACTTAAAAAGTTCTATTAGTAACTCATATTCCATAGTCTGGAATTGTGAGCCATAGAGACTCTTCAAGTGTTCGAGCATCTCATTGGGACTCATGTTCTCATGTTGACTCTGAAGTTCCATAGACATGGAAGACAACACCACGTACTGTGATGAAGTGGCATCATCTAGGTGTTTTTGGTAAGCATCTTTATCAAAAGAGGCATATTCGGTAGAGTCTGTCGCAGGGACCGTTGGGAACACCGTGTCCAACACATATTCTAATTTTTCTTGTTTCAACACTATTCGTAAATTTCTTAGCCAGTCAAGGTAGTTAGGTCCAGTAAATTTGTTCATTTCAATCAACATTTTCAATGATAAGCTCGACATCTTTGATAATCTGAAGAATTAGATAGACTAGAAATCAAACTCAAAATTTATTTCCTATTAGGACATTCGTTTGACTAATTAACATGGTCTTTTGTTTAGTTAGCTCCCACTATTTTAACATACTTCTATGACCCCATGGTAGAATACGGACCTATATTAATTGAGGTCATAATGGGCCAAGATCCAAGCATATTCTATCTCTGCGTTTGCTTTGGCTGATAACTTCAATAACACATCTTGGTAGGTTCTAAACCAATTGCAAAACTTATTTGCAACTCTTGGTTGATCAAATATTATATTTAATCTTGTGTCCTTAGATTAGTCCGACACTTTGGCGCCAAGATTTTTCTAAGCAAGTCAACCCCATTACACGGCTGCATTTATGTAGCTAAGTAAATTTGGCCTTTGTGAGCAAACACTTTGGTGTAAATACCCACAAAAGTTTATCGTCTACCTTTACATTTAAAACACATCTATGAAAGAGTCTGGGTCCTCGTAGACTTAGAGCAAATGCTTTGGCATAAATACTCGTATCGCCGAAAAGGATTTTGCACTCTAACAATTATAATGGACAAAGCGTTTTAATTTAGACTTGTATTTAAAAATTTGGGGAACATTTTAGTTTCAGAATTTTAAACAAGATCAACAAAATTTTATGTCATATCCAATACGGCATTTAATCATGCAATTTCTAAAAACACATTTAGTTGGGAACCATCAACCCAATAGGGATGATATAAGATGGTTTGATCAATTACTGGGTGCCTCCTACCCAGACAGTTATAACGGACATTATGCTAATAATTAAATGTACGCATTTAAACACTTAGCATATCGTTCGTATATTATTCAATAATATATAATTAATAATAATCATGGGTTAACTTGTCGAAACTCTAAAATTTAAGTCTAATCCAAACAGCCCTTAAATATTTTTAGATTTTAAAAACTGATTTTCAGGATATTTCTTTAAATTCCAAATTTTAAGAATTTACAGTTTAGTCACTCAAGAATTTAAAATTTCAATTTTGAACCCCTTTAAATTCAGAAAATCTAATTTCAATTTTCAGAAAATATTTTCAGATTTCAGGAACCTGTCTATAATTTCCAAAATTTAAATTAATTACAGATTTGGACCAAAGGACCAAAACTGTTTTTCAGAAACTTATTTCAATTACATATTTGCCCCAAAGGACCAAATCTGCTTATTTGAAAAAGTTTTAATTTTAGATTCTGAAACTCTTAAACTTCAGAATCAAAATCTGAAACTTTTAAGACTTCAATTTCTGATTCAATATTTTTTGGACTGAACAGTGACTGCCACTGTCCGCTGGAACAATGACCGCTGCCACTTTTTACGTCGAAACAGTGTTTCGGTTACTGTTTATTATTCCATAATATTATTTTTTTGATTGAACAGGATCGCCATCGCTTCGCGAATGCTGATCGCCGCCATCGCTTACGCCGAACAAAGGTTCCTGCATCGCTCTCTTTTTCCTCGGATGAACAGCAAGCGCCAAGGCTTCCACCATGGAGCCACGCCGCTGCCTTTAAAAACCCTAGGTGGCGCCGCGGTGCTCCATCATGGAATTGCGGTGCCTCCGTCTTAGAATCACAAAATATGCATTTCCGAAACCCTAAAACTGGTTCAGGGTAAGATTTGCAGATTCATCTTCGTAACCCTTCACTATCAAACAATACGTTCATCGACCATCATCCAATCCCTTCTCGTTCTTCGCTTTAGTGCACCATGTTCGCAATGAACCGGTTATGCACATTAACTTAGAAGAGTTAGATCAGAATGACTTCCTCAATTACATCATTGTTTAATAGTTTGGGAGACAAGGATGATATGCTTTTAAGATATTAGGTTTTCAAGCTTTAAACGATAAAGATTTCGGATTTAAACAAATTCTAACTCATATTATTATTAATTAATTACCTTATAATCATACAAAACAACCCTGACTCTGATACCACTGTAGGAATTTTGTTGGGTAGTTGTACACAGCGGATATTGAAAACTTGTTTCAAACCCAACAAATATAGAACTGTTTGACTATAGGATAATTTTAAACTGTAAACATAAGACTTGAATGGTACTTACATGTTTACAATAGCTAGAAACTTTATCAACTGTGGGTGCGCACACGAATGCCCTTTCAATTGCAAGCTCCAAGATTCAATGTATTCCTCCTTTGGAAATCTAGAAAATCCGACAGAGGTTCGAGAGAGTGTTTTGATTCTGAGTTTCTAAGACTTAGAATAATGATATGAAAATCAAGTGTAATGAATAATGAAAGTGTAGGTCTATATTTATAGGTGAAAAATTAGGTCAAACCGGATTAGGGTTTGACCTTGGGCCTGACCCAAAACTCGAGGCGGATTAAGTCACCACGCCGACGGTGCTGCTGCCCAGCCAGTGGGCCCCGCGGCCTTGTTGCGCCATTACCTTAAGGTGTGGGCCACGTGGCACTGACGTGGCCCTACACCGCCTCATTGTTTTTCCAGCACATTCTTAATTACATTCAAAATCTAATTTTGACTTAATTAAAACAATCATCATTCATTTAAATATCTCGATTCTAAATCGAATATTTAATACTCTCTCAATACATCCTTAGATCGAAAGGACAATCGACATAGTGTGACCCTACAGGCCTTCTCATATCGACACTAATCAAATTAAGGTCTACGTGAAACTCCTAGATGGCGCCGCAAGACGAACTCAATATGTGAAGTACGTTTCAAGAACGAAAAAGACTGAGCTGAGGAAAGCCCTATGAGTCACTGAAAGGACGGCAGTAGTGCCCTTTTTCTATCAATAGAGGGACTATGTGGTAAGATAAAATTCTTTAATTCACGATACACTTGATCAAGCTTAGGATTTTCCAAGTGTCTATCCAAATGGCTTGATCATTATATCTCATCTATATTGGTTGACAACAAGACCATATTCTAGATATGTCTATTGCGTTGGCCAACGACTTAGTCAACCCACTATCAATGAGAAACTGAGTGTTCTCTCGAATATACATTCAAGGAATGAATCCTAATCTTGGCTCAACTACCACCTTTAATCCACATCGTAATGTACCCAATACAAGTCGTATCTCAACCTATAAGGCATTTGAGCTTAGGACAGGATCAACGTATATTACTATGTAGACAAGATGTGTATTGACCTCAAGTCTAAGGACTTCTATCTTCCACACGTTGATCATACTGTAGACATGTATAACAAACAGTATATCAACAGGGTATACCGATACTTCCAAAGTATCCATGTGTCCATCACGGGTAGCCATTACTCGTAGCAGGTGAGACATACTACATCCTCTAAGGATGTAATGCAGACCACATGTCGACTTATCACATATCATCGATATCCCATTCTCGATGATCATTAGTCGAGGCTATTTTAAGAGTTACTTTACAATATTAATATCACTATTAATAACAACGTAACCTGTAGGGATGCATATTATAGAATATTATAAACAATCAACTAATAATTCAATAATTGCAAATGCCAAAATATTAATCTCCATTAATAATAATACGAATGTATATAAAGTAAATTTGTCCTAATACAGATTGTCTCTAGGAAATATATATACTTTTACTTTTGACCAAGTCTAGAAGTGTTTTAACCGCTTGTAGATTTAGTCAAGTAACTTTTTTATTGTGAGATGGAGAATAGATAAACATTGGTTGAACGTCACTTGAAGTGATTAACTGGTATCATTAGGAGACTAAAGCAGATTACTGAGCTAGCACGTGGTCACTGCTACACTACTTTTGTTAAACCAGGTATATACCCGTGATATACACTTGGTATACATAGTGTATATCACAGGCATAATGGGCTGAAAGCAGTATCTCAGACTGGTGACTGGCCCATCACGGGCTGTATAGTTGGTGTATATATGGTTGGTATATTGTAGTGTAAATGTTACCTTAATTAGTCTTGTACACTTACCATAATTGTATAGTTAGAATTATGGTAGAATAAGGTTTTAGGAATAGAATAGGAATATGATTCTCCTATTATAGAAATATGTAACTTGTATATATACCTTTCAATTAATGAAAATAATCAAGGGGATTATTTCTTTCATGGTATCAAGAGACTAGGTCTTGCTTCCGTCATTGCTCTCAGTTTTTGTGCCCTTTTCTCGGCCACAACCATCGCCGGATTCCGTCCCCTTCACCGGAATTCGTGTGATTATTTACCTCCACTCTTCCTAAATTTCCCCTCATCTTCTTTTGTTTTTTCAATATGTCTAAAAATAATTTTCATCCTGTCCTCATAGTTTCTAACATCAAGAACAACATCCCTATTGTTCTTGAAATGGAAAACGTCCAATATGCGACGTGGGCGGAGTTATTTAAAATTCACGTTATCTCCCATCAAGTCATCCATCATATAATTTCTCCCGCTGCACCTATTCCCGCGGAGGATCCTCAGTTATGGATTACTCTTGATGCTATCGTTCTCCAGTGGATTTATTCCATTATTTCGGTTGACCTCTTACAGACGATCATTGAGCCGAACACTACGGCTATGGCTACCTGAAATAGATTGCGTGACATATTTCAAGATAACCAACATTCATGTGTTGTCACACTCGAGCAGGAATTCTCTCAAGTTTGCATGGAAGAATTTCCAAACGTGTCTGCATATTGCAAGAAGCTCAAGGAGTTGGCGGACCAACTCCGTAACGTTGGCGCACCTATGACAAATAATCGTCTGGTTCTACAATTGGTTGCCGGCCTTTCTGAGGCCTATAATGGCGTTGGAACTCTCCTTCGTCAAAGCAACCCTTTGCCCACCTTTTATCAAGCCCGCTCCATGCTTACCTTGGAAGAATCCGGTTTGGCTAATAAGGCGGCTACCGGAGCAAGCCCCGTCGTCCTCCACAAATGCTTCCAGTTTTGTTGATAATTCGGGCCAAAACCATACTCATGGTGGCTGCAAAAATAATCGTAAGAGTAATAACAAAAACCGTGGGGGCAAACGCGGCAGTTCCGGTGGTGGTTCCAGTGGTCAGCAGTCCAGCAGCTAGCCCCGTTTAGCTAACAGTAGGCCTCTTCCCTTCTGGTCCTAGCAGTGGGGCTGGGGCAATGGACCGTGGGCTAGCAGCCCCTATTTTCCAGGCCCTTTCAATGGGCAGTGGGCTGGACAACCTCAATTCAGGCCTAACAGTCAGCAGACAGCTTCTCGTTTAGGCACTGGGCCGGGGTAGCAGGGTGGCATGCTTGGGCCTCGTCCAACACAAGCATTCTCGGTAGTAGGCCCTTCATCTACTCACACCGACATTGAGGC
The DNA here is from genome assembly GCA_029783415.1 of Anisodus acutangulus. Classification (NCBI taxonomy): domain Eukaryota; kingdom Viridiplantae; phylum Streptophyta; class Magnoliopsida; order Solanales; family Solanaceae; genus Anisodus; species Anisodus acutangulus. Next base: position 3,023,504 of record CM056510.1, on the reverse strand, counting down.
CGCAATGCACACACTTGGGTTGATGCAACCGGATCCAAATTGGTACATGGACACCGGCGCAACGACACACATGACTTCCAATCAAGGTACTCTCTCATCTTATTCCAATTTGAGCAACCCTCGTGGTATAATTATCGGAAATGGTAATTCTGTTCCAATTCAGGGTTATGGTCATAAAACTTTGTCTCCCCCCAATCCACCTCTTATCTTGAAAAATACTTTACATGCCCCCAAATTGATTAAAAACTTAGTGTCTGTCCAAAAGTTCACCACTGACAATTCCATTTCTGTTGAATTTGATCCTTTTGGTTTCTCTGTGAAGGATTTCAAGATAGGGATTCATCTCATGAGGTGTGATAGTAGGGGAGATCTTTATTCTATCACGTCCGGTTTCAGTCCATCGAGTCAAGTCGTGCCATCAGTCTTTGCAGCCATTTCTCCTTCCTTGTGGCATGCTCGTCTTGGTCATCCGGGATCATCTATTTTGTCAGCTTTAGATAAAAATATTTTTATTTCATGTAAGGGTACGAGTCGTACTCCAATTTGTCAATCTTGTTCTTTAGGAAAAATTGTTAAGTTACCATTTGTAGGCTCAAATTCTCATACTTCAATGCCATTTGATATTATTCATAGCGACCTATGGACGTCTCCTGTTCTAAGTTCGTTGGGGCATCGATATTATGTTCTCTTCTTGGATGATTATTCTAAATTTTTGTGGACGTTTCCAATTGCAAATAAATCTCAAGTGTTTTCCATCTTCGTCAAATTTAGAGCATTCATTAGAACCCAATTCAAAAGAGAAATAAAAACTATTCAATTTGATAATGGAAAAGAGTATGTCCATAAGGTGTTTCGGGAGTTCTGTGCTAATAATGGGATCAAATTTCATTTTTCTTGTCCTCATACATCTTCACAAAATGGGAAAGCCGAAAGCAAAATTCGTTTCATAAATAATATTGTCCGCACTCTCTTAATTCATGCTTCCGTACCCCCATATTTTTGGCATCATGCTCTTCAAATGGCTACATATCTCCTTAACATAATTCCTTCCAAAGGTCTGACATATTCTTCCTCCCTCCAAATTTTATATAATAAGAATCCTTCTTATTCTCATCTTCGGGTTTTTGGGTGCTTGTGTTATCGTTATTTCCATCCACCACAATTAACAAACTTCAGGCCCGGTCTACTCCGTGTGTGTTTTTGGGTTTTCCGTCCAATCATCGTGGTTACAAATGCTTTGATTTATCCTCCAAGAAAATCATTATTAATCGCCATGTAATTTTTGATGAAACCCAATTTCCATTTACTAAAGTGCATACTCCCTAGCCTAGTTCGTATAATTTTTTGGATGACGGTATATCCCCGTTTATTACTCACCATTTTTTGGACATGCCCCGCACCCAAAATTCTCCAGCGGGCCCACTACCCATTGGCCCCACGAGTCGGGCCACACCCACCGCCATCGATCGGTTCAGCGATTGGGCGATCCAGCCCACCTGAACCGGTCCAGCCCAAAGACTGCTTACCGTCTTGGGCCGCCAGACCCACCGCTGCCGCCACCCATCCCGAGCCCAGAAAATTCCCAAAATCCGCTATCTTCCTCCTAAAGTCATAGACCGGTCACTCGGAGTCAACATGGTATTTTTAAACCAAAGAGACATTTTAATTTAAATTCTAATGTTTTTAAATCACCCTTACCCCGTACTCATGTGTCTGCGTTAAATGACCCCAATTGGAAAACTGCTATGACCGATGAATATAATGCTCTTATTGATAATAAGACGTGGGAGTTGGTGCTCTCTCCTTCTGATATTAATATTATTAGGTCTATGTGGATTTTTGCTCACAAGAAAAATTCAGATGGTTCGTTTGCACGTCATAAGGCGCGGCTTGTGGATGATGGTAAGACTCAACAGGTTGGGGTGGATTATGGTGAGACATTTAGTCCGGTGGTCAAGCCGACCCGCTATCGCAGTCTTGCAGGGGGCCTTCAGTATCTTACCTTTATAAGACCAGATATTACATATGCTGTCCAACAGGTGTGTTTGTTCATGCATGATCCCCGAATTGAGCATATGAATGCGCTCAAACGCATCATCCGGTATATTCAGGGAACACTTGACTATGGGTTACATTTATATCCTTCCTCGATGGCCACACTGGTCTCGTATACAGATACTGATTGGGGTGGTTGTCCCGACACCAGATGATCTACGTCTGGCTATTGTGTGTTCCTTGGCAACAACCTGGTCTCCTGGTCTGCGAAGCGTCAGGCAACTCTATCCCGCTCAAGTGCCGAGACTGAATATCGGGGGGTAGCTAATGTGGTCTCAGAATCATGTTGGTTACGTAATTTGCTATTGGAGCTTCATTGTCCCATTCAGAAGGCAACCTTAATGTATTGCGATAATATTAGTGCCATCTACCTTTATGGTAATCCAGTTCAGCACCAACGCATTAAGCATATAGAAATGGACATTCACTTTGTCCGTGAAAAGGTTGCTAGTGGTCAAGTTCGAGTATGCCATGTCCCGTCGAGATATCAAATTGCAGACATCTTTACAAAGGGTCTTTCCGCGGTCCTTTTTGAAGATTTTAGGGACAGTCTCAGCGTTCTAAAACCGCCCGCTATGACTGTGGGGGTGTGTTAAATCAGGTATATACCCGTGATATACACTTGGTATACATAGTGTATATCACGGGCATAATGGGCTGAAGGCAGTATCTCGGGCTGGTGACTGGCCCATCACGGGCAGTAAACAGTGGCCCATCACGGGCTGTATATTTGGTGTATATATGGTTGGTATATTGTAGTGTAAATGTTATCTTAATTAGTCTTGTACACTTACCATAATTGTATAGTTAGAATTGTGGTAGAATAAGGTTTTAGGAATAGAATAGGAATAGGATTTTCCTATTATGGAAATATGTAACTTGTATATATACCTTTCAATTAATGAAAATAATGAAGGGGATTATTTTTTTCAACTTTGAATGTAACAAATTTTTAGAGACAATCACGAAAAAAAATAAGAAAGAGGTTTAGGCCTATAATAACAAACCACATAGCTATAAAACTAGTATGTCTTTTGTGCATAGATCAGGACAACACCTATCAACTTCCTTGATTTAAATTTGGTTACTTTTTATCATTAATTTCAAGACTTTACAGGTTTCTATTAGGAGCTTCCTTCTCTTGCAAGTTCATGCACACTTTAATTCGATTTGATTAAAGAAACCTCTATTTTCTAAATTCAAGTATCATGACGATCATTAGGCCTTTCTTGGAAGAGCTCTTAGGAACTCATATTTCGAAGTGACAAATCATTTGAAAATTTAGGAATTACTAAATTAGTAGTTCATGAATTCAACTGCCAACACTGACCAACCTCAAATTACTAAAAATATTTCATAGATAAATTTATGTGGCACGTTTGTCTAATGGCTCTTTACTTAAATGTTAACTTGTTCACGTGAATTTATTCCACACATGTTCAATTTGTCTCTGTTGAACTTATGGGAGTGATAGAATGTGTATTTGGATGATAAATTATGAGTTTGAAGTCCTGGAGTGGTATGTTTGTGTGTGGAACTTGGTGTCGTCCAAACTTTCAAAATATATTTATTTTAAAAAGTACTTTTTGGAGTCGCTTTGTTAGGAAGCGCTTTACGGTCTAATGTGGGACTTCATGACGCGAATCCGTATTTAGTCAAGGCTCTAATATGAGAATTGGAAACTCAATTCCTTATTCTCAAAAGGAACACATAAGAAAAATAAAAAAAGAGAGGTAATTTAAGTCAAGTTAAAGACGATGATTGATGTCTTTCCCTTTCCTACGTGGATTAAAAGGTGTCTTTCCTAGCCGACTTTTGCCTTGTAGCTCACCAATATAAATATGACTTATTTTAGGTTTGAAACACAACAAGAGAGAAAAATACGAGCAACCGTTTTTGAAGTGAAAGATAAGAATAATTTCTCCTTAGAGATTCCTTTCATTATTCACAATATATATAGCTATACAAAGGTTGATTCCTAATATGATACGAATCCTAACTTACCTTACAAAGGTTGATTCCTAATACAATTAGAATCCTAAGTTACCTTAAATATACATCTATCATAATTACAAAATATACGGAGAATATTCGCTAATACTCCCCCTCAGACGGAGCGGGAGGAGGCCGAATGCTAAGGCTGGATCGGAAGTCGGTGAAGAGCTATTGCGGTAGTCCCTTTGTGAAAATGTATGCATACTGATAAGAGGAAGGCATGTGTAAAATTTTGACCTGACCACGGGCAACCTTCTCTCGCACAAAGTGGATATCCATCTCAATATGCTTAGTCCGCTGATGTTGGACTGGATTATGAGACATATAGATAGTAGATATGTTGTCACAATAGACTATAGACGCCTTGCGTAATGGACACTGGAGCTCCAAAAGAAGATTTCGGAGCAAACAGATCCCAGCGACGACATTAGCAACTCCGCGATATTCTACTTCAGCACTCGAACGGGATAGCGTGGCCTGCCGCTTGGCGGACCATGAGATAAGATTATCCACAAGAAATACACAGTACCCTGAGGTGGTGCGACGTGTGTCGGGGCATCCTGCCCAATCTGCATCCGTGTAGGCTAGCAACTTGGTTGGGGAAGAGGGGTATAGATGTAAACCAAAGTCTAGTGTGCCCTTAACGTATCTGATAATACGTTTGAGGGCGGCAAAGTGGGACTCTCGGGGGTCGTGCATAAACAGACACACATGTTGAACGGCATATGCAATATCAGGCCTAATGAATGTAAGATACTGAAGAGCACTTGCAATACTCCGATATAGAGTGGGATCAGAAACTGGCGCACCGCCAGTGGCACTAAGCTTGGATTTTGAGTCCACCGGAGTTGGCATAATTTTACAATTTGTCATCTTGGCCCTGTACACTATCTCTTCTGCATACTTACGCTGACACAGGAACATGGTGGCTGCAGATCTGGTCACCGATATACCCAAAAAGTAACTCAGCTTGCCCAAGTCAGTCATAGTAAATTCAGTTTTGAGCAGAGCAATGATTTCATTCTTCAAACTGTCAGACGATGCAGTAAGAACGATGTCATCGACATATAGTAGCAAATATGCAGTGATGCTACCTCGGTGAAAAGTGAAGAGAGAGTTATCACACCTGCTACATAAAAAACCAATCTGCAGAAGATACCTGTCAAAATGATCATACCAAGCGTGGGGTGCCTGTTTCAATCCATACAATGATTTCCTAAGACGACATACAAATTGCGAAACTGTCGGATGAACAAAGCCAGGGGGCTGATGCATTACACAGTTTCTTTCAAATCCCCAAGAAGAAATGCATTCTTGACATCTAACTGATGAATCGGCCAATGCATGCCCATAGCAATATTGAGAACTGTCCCGAATAGTGGTCGGTTTAACAACCGGACTGAATGTCTCACCACAATCAATGCCCTCCTACTGATTAGTGCCATTTGCAACAAGTCTTGCCTTATACCTCTCTAAGTCACCACTGTCTCTGAACTTGTGATGAAATAGCCACATATACCGGATACCATTCACACCAGCTGATCTAGGTACCAAATCCTAAGTGTTCTACTTGGTTAAAGCGTTAAACTTCTCGCACATGGACGCATTCTAATTGGGGTCCAATTTAGCTAGTTTTGGATTATTTGGAATGGGTGATAAGGCTTGTGTGGAGAGATTGGAGTGAACATTATTTGAAGATCCCGTGTTGTGCACGAGTCTCCATTCGGTGAGATGGCAGCAGTGGGAGGTCGGAACTGGAAGGCTGCATGTCCACTGGTTCTGGACTAGAAAACTGCAGAACTGCGGGACAAAGTTCTTTGGGCGAGAGGGCGACAATGTTCTTTGGAGAATGCAGATCTTCTTTGGGGGCCGAACAACCTTTGTTGAGACAGCGATGGTGTTCTTGCCGATAAAACGATTGGTGGAGGCAGCAATGGTGAGGATGATCTTTGTCGGAGACGATGGTCTGGTTGGTATAGATTTTGGATGACCGGAGACAAACTTGGTTCATCGAGAAAGAAATAATCGGTGGTCTAAAATTTTTGGAGATTGGAAAAAGGAAAGGTTATCTCGTCAAAGGTGACGTAACGGGAGATGATGATTTTGCGAGTAGCAATGTCATACACAAGTAACCCCGATGATTAGGAGATAGACCAAGGAAGACACATGGCAGAGTTTGAGAGGCAAGTTTGTGAGATGCAGTGGAGGCTATGTTGGGGTAGCATAAGCATCCAAAAATACGTAGGTGATCAGATGATGGTAGCCTATGGTATAAGATTTCTGTAGGGGTCTTGTTTTGGAGTGTGCTAGTTGGTAACATATTAAGAAGGGATTCTACCATTTTGACAGCATAGACCTAAAAAGGGGGTGGTAGACAAGCATGAAACAGAAGTGTGCGAATCATGTTATTGATGGTACATATAATTCGTTCAGCCTTTCCGTTTTAGGAAGAAGTATAGGGACAAGAAAAATGGAAAACCATGCCTTGTTTAGAACAGAAATTGTGAAATGCTGAGTTATTAAATTCACGTCCATTATCACATTGGAATAATTTGATAGATTTTTCAAATTATGTTTAATGAATTTTTGAAACTCGAGGAATTTTGCAAAAACTTCAAATTTGAATTTCAGTTTGTAAATCCAGACAAAATGTGAAAAATTATCCAAGAATACTAGATATAATTTATGACACAATGAGCTAACAATCGGAGATGTCCACAAATCAGCATGAACAATATCAAAGAGAGAAAAAATAATACTATTTGATGACATAAATGGAAGACGAGTATGTTTGCCTAGTGGACAAGAAAGACAATGTTGGGCAATTTTCTCATTATTACATTGAATACGCTTAGAAGTCCTAAGAAAAGTAAAAACTGGATCTCCCCGAGTCTGTTGTGCCAAGTTGAGTGAGAGATTGCCGCAAGGAATAGAGGTGATTGCAGTCTAACAGCGGAAGATTGAGTGAATGGGTAGAGATCTCCCACACTATTGCAGCGTGTAAGAATTTTCTCCGTATTGAGTTCCTTCAAAGGAAAAACAAAAGGGTCAAATTCGACAGACACAGAATTATTGCTAGTGAATTTTCTAACAAAGATTAAGTTTTTAATGATGTTAGGTGTGTGTAGGACGTGGTTTAGGGAGAAAGGCGGGTGTGGATGTTTGGTGTGTATGTTACCGTAACCTTCAATTGGAATGCGATGACCATTGCCGACAGTAATAAATTGAGGACACTTTAACCGATGTAGTTGAGATAGGTTACCTGACGACCGGGTGAGGTGAGATGCGGCTCCGGTGTCCATGTACCAATTGTCGTCGGGATGTTGAAGGTTCACGGTGGTGTACGCCTGGCCTAAATCAGTCGGGGCCAGGCTGCTGGGCTACTGCTGCTGCGGCTGGACCGCAACCAGGTGGGCCTGCTGCTGCTGCTGGTGGACCTGCCTGGTGGCTGGGGCAAGGCCCAAGAGGCCAGTCGACCAAGGCTGCTGGAACTGGGCCCCTACAGTTGGGTATGGGCTTGCAGGCGAGGCCCAGTTCTACTGGTTGGGCCACGCTGGTTGTTGTCCAGCCCACTGAAAAGATGCAGGCTGCGGGACTAGCTGTTGTCCAGTCCACTGGTTGCGTTGGCCCTTGTCGCGGCCCTTGCCTTTGTTGTTGCGACCTCTGTCGCCATGACCTCCACCGCTCTGCTGCTGCTGGACATGCGGTAGTGGTAGGATGATGTTGGTTGCTGGTAGTGCCATTCCGTCAATGGCTAACGTTTTTTTATTATATTCCTCTTGTTTGGCATGACAGGTTTCTTCCAACAATAATTGTGATCGTGCCTTGGTGGAACTTGGTAGTGGGTCGGCTTGTTGAATCATTGTTGCAAGAGTATCGTATTCACCTTTCGGTAAACCCGCAACTAATTGGAGTACCATCTTGGTTTCAGAAACAGATGTCCCGACGTTGGAAAGTTGGTCGGCTATGAGTTTTAGTTGTTTGCAATATTCAGACATGTTGTTGAAATTCTCGAGGCGCGTATTGTTGAATTGCTCCTCCAAATACACGGCCCGAGTAATTTTGTTGTCCTAAAATATTTCTTCCAACCATACCCAAAGGTCACGTGCCGTGGCACCCGTTTTCATGATGGTGCACAATAAGTCTTTTGAGATGGTGTCGTATATCCACTATTTGACGATGCCGTCAAGGCGACGCCATGTTGGTTCGGCAATATCGGTGGGACGAGGAACGGAGTCATCAATATGGTCGAGCACGTTATATGCACATGCATGAATATAAAATAGTTCTGTCCACATGGAATATTGACAGTCTTCTTGGTCAAGAATTATAGGGATAGAATTCTTGATATTTGTAACGACAAACGCCGGGTGAAAAGAAGACGATGAACGTTGAGAGGGATTGTCAAAAGTGCCAATGGAGGAACCGGAATTTGTGGGGGAAGACATGGTGGCTGTTTCGGCCGAGGGAAGGGAAACAATTTTTTTTTTTTTTTAAATTTCTGGTTTCGGCCGAGATAGAGAAGAGAAGGGGGAAGAGTGGGGTTTAGGTTTTAGGCTCTTGATACCATGAAAGATAGAATAATTTCCTCTTAGGGATTTCTTTCATTATTCACAATATATATAGCTATACAAAGTTTGATTCCTAATATGGTACGAATACTAACTTACCTTACAAAGGTTGATTCCTAATACAATTAGAATCCTAAGTTACCTTAAATATACATCTATCATAATTACAAAATATACAGAGAATATTCGCTAATATGAAGCTTTGAGAGGAAATTGTGTTCTTTTGCTCCAGAAATGTTTTGTTTAGGCAGTCCGCTTTAAACTGCATCTTCTGACTCGTTAACCATTGGATCATGCTCAAATTTAAACGAGGGGTCTCTGGTTCTTGGATTGCAAGTTTGCAACGTTGGAGATCAGATTTTGCGGTCCGGAGATTTAGTTTTGAAGGCGTGAAATGTAGCTCATCTTTCGGGTGATTCTCTCATTTTTCTTCTCTAGCTTTTATGCAATCTTTCTTCGTTGTTGCTCTTGGTTTGACACTTGCTTTGTGTCCAATTTTTTAAAAATTGTAATTCTTGTTGATTGATTTAGTGGAGCTTTGTGGAAAAGACTTCCCGTGATTTTTACTCTTCACGTTGAAGAGATTTTCACGTAAATCTTTGTGTCTGTGTGTTTGATTTATTTTTGTCTTTCCATATTTAAATTTGGTTGATATACTTTCTGCCAAACATTGTAGTGCTTGAGTTTGTTTGTCTTCTTTTGGTTCAATAAATTGGGAAAGTTTAGACTTGGATATTCTTCCGCTGCTACCTTACCGTGCATTTTGTAGTGCTTATTTTCTCCAACACTTGATTTGGTAGATGTTAGGAAATAAGTAAATTATAGTTTTAAAAAAAGGATCATAAAAAATACACCTCAAGTATCACTTTTTTTTTTAAAAAAATTGTCTAATCTATTAGGTGTGTGAGTTTTCTACCTAAACTATCACCAATTAGTTCGCAAAACGCACTTCAACTATCAATCGTTCACTTTTTCTATCTAAACTATCACCAACTAATTTGCAAAACACACCTCATTAAAAGTGAACAACTGATAGCTGAAGTGTGTTTTGCAACTAATTGTGATAATTTAGATAGAAAACTCTGATAATTCAAATAAGAAATGCAAATAAAGATGATACTTATGGTTTGTTTTTGACCGTTAAGAAGGTCGGGTGCATGTGGTACCTAGAGGCAACCTCACATACACTAGTTAAAAATCGAAGGAATGTTATCCAAAGTGTTTGGCCCAGTGGCCAATACATTAGGGTATTCCTGTCTGAGGTTCCGTGTTCGAGTCCTCTGATTAGCGAGAGTGGAACTGTGTACCCCCAAAAAAATCCCTCCATACGCGTAGGGCCAAGCGGTGTATACTAATTCGTAGGGCCAGGCCGGATGTGTGGTTTTCTGGGGTATGGGGTCGTAATGCGATGGGACCAGTCACTTTAAATAGTTTACCCTACCTTAATTTTTGTCCGCTTGGGCAGCTCAATTGGTTTCAAGGGGGATATTTGGAGCAAAGACCAAGGATCGAATCCCGTCAGCGGCAGTGTGGGGGTTTCTTCTTGAAATAAAGGAGGGTCCCTTGTGCGCAGCGTGGTAGTGGTCTAACCTTTGAAATCAATTGAGTCACCATGATTTACCTCCTTCACAGACCTGTCGGACCGGGGTGTGGGGCTCCTGGGGTGGGAGATTCCACCTTTTGGAGCAAAAATCGAAGGAATGTGATTTTTTCCCCGTATTGTATGGCAGCACAAGTGTACTAGCGGCAGGCTCAAAGTCCAGACAAAAATTTGAGCTGAAGTGCGATATCACTTCTTTACCCCAACTGCATGCACTAAAGCTAAAATCAAGAACCTATATATTTTTAGCGGGTGCGTAATGGCCCCAAACATTTGAAAAGCCTAGAACTTAATCAACTTATCTAGTTCACCACCAGCCAATCCACGGGATATTTACACTCCCTGTCCATCGATACATGTTCTTTAAAAATAGTCATATTCTCTATTTTATTAACCTATTTTAACATTTTTTAAAAAAGTATTTATAATTTATAGCTCACAAATTTAACTCCTAGATTTAGTTTTTCTAATTCTCCCTCTACAATTTCTCCATTGTCGTTTTTGGTACTCTATTTTACATGTCTCGAGAAATCATCATCTTCATCACACTTTTTTCATTTGAATTTTCACTTGGTTTCCATATACCAAGGCAATTTCGTTCCTTTATCAGCAATTCCATGCTAACGTATACTTCTCATCCTCAGGAATTTTAACTCTTGGCGGTTGCTCTTTCTTAATCCTCTTATTATTGTTCCTTTTATTTTTCTCACTTCTAACTTTATTAAGATAAAAAAATTATAATACCTTCGAACAAATTGACGTGCTTAGAATTCTTTTTTTTTCCTGCTCAGATGATTGTTGTTTTGATCATGAATTCTTGATGTGATTCGATGACAATGATGTCAAGCCATATTTTTAATCAAATAATTATAGTTTGGATGATAGGCCACTTTTTCTAGTGGAGTCATGAAATTTTCTTCTTCTGTTTCTGTATGAGATTATATATAGTAGTGGTAATGGGAAAAGGTGTTTTGTAATGTAAATGTGTATAATATGTATATAATAAGTGAATTTACATTATTTAACAATGTATAAATGGAATATAAAAATTTATTATATACTGTATTACAGGGTATATACAATGCTTACACATTGTATAATGGTGTTGAGATTTTTAATGGTGATTAAGAGGGGTGGATATATATATATATATATATATATATATATTAAAAGCATGAATTTCTAAATTTAAAAGTTAAATTACTAAAACTCTTATTGCTATTTTAAATACCCTACTTATTAGAAATAAATAAAAATAAAAACACCAAATTTAATTGAATGGACGTGATCCTTCGAATTAGCGAATATCAAAACTGCAAAAGAAAAATTCAAACGGTGTCATGTGTTGTCCATGGACCGCAAAGATTTTTGAACAAACATGAGAATTGGAAGATCATTGCAGGAAATTACAGATTTTTAGAGAAATAATCTGTAATTTGTTGTGGTAGAATTATTCATTCAGATTTCAAATTAATACCACAATCGAAAGCCTCGTTATTAAATTTGTAGTCCTTGCTATGCCTAATTATTCTTGGACTTGCAAAATAATATTTTTGGGGAAAAAGCAAGCCCACACGTTTTGGACTAGGGTTTACACCCTAAAACGTGGTTATAAATAGAATGTTTTTCAGCCCTAAGAGTGACACCTTTTCCTAAGCCGTAATACTTGCACACACGAGTATTTTCTGTCCAAAGCTATTTAGGTTACATAGCAGAAGACTGCCGACCGTGAAACTGGAGGATGATCTCGTGGATAGTTTCTGTTCATAATTGAATATCTGATTCTTGATTGTTATCACGTTTAAAGAGATAAGTATCGAATTTGTATTTGACTGAAATATGTAATTATGTGTTGTCTATGTAAAGAATGGATCTTGGGCCTAACTCGATGAGAACATGGACTCCTTATATGGACTTGGACAATCCTCACCCTACAAGCTAGCTTTTGAGGTTGAGTTAGACCCAAGATTCATTCTTTACATGGTATCAGAACCAGGCTTATTCCAATTCTTTATTCACCGATGTTGGGCCCTCACATTATATTATCCACGCTCCAGTTAATAAGGTATGGGCGTGCGGGGAGTGCTAAGAGTCCCACATCGGATATGGAATGGGAACATGGACTCCTTATATGGACTTGGACAATCCTCACATACAAGTTAACTTTTGAGGTTGAGTTAGGCCCAAGATCCATTCGTTACAGTCTATATTACATGCAAGTTTGATTCTTGCTATTTGTTTCTACTGTTTATGCCTGTATTCCATCAATTGACATCACAAACCTGCTTGCATCTAAATAGATAACCAAGATGATATGTATTTGTATGATTATACACAAGTTCATGATTTATTATTTTGGTTAAAAACTGAAAGAAATAATCCCTTGATTATTTTTATTAATGAAAAAGTATATATACAATTTATAATTTTCTATAATAGAAAACATATTCCTATTCTAGTAGTATAGGAATCCTGTAATTATGGTAAGTGTACAATACTATATACGGGCTATATACACTGAATATACAACTAGCCGAAACCCTATATACATAAACCAAAACCATATATACATAAGATATACATGTATATACCGTGTATATCTTATGTATATTTAACACACACCCGCAGTCATAGTGGGCGGTTTTCGTACGCTGAGACTGTCCCTAAAATCTTCAAAAAGGACTGAGGGAAGACCCTTTGTAAAGATGTCTACAATTTGATACCTGGAAAGGACATGGCAGACGCGTACTTGTCCACAAGCTACCTTTTCACGAACAAAGTGAATGTCCATCTCGATATGTTTAGTATGCTGGTGCTGAACCGGATTACCAGAAAGAAATAACACTAACATTATCACAATAAACCGAGGTAGCTTTCTGAATAGGACAATGAACCTCTAAAAGAAGATTACGTAACCAATAGGATTCAGAGACCACATTGGCTACCCCTCGATACTCAGCCTCTGAACTAGAGCGGGAAAAAGTCGACTGACACTTTGCAGACCAGGAGACCAAGTTATTACCAAGAAACATACAATAGCCAGACGTAGAGCGTCTGGTGTCCGGACAGTCACCCCAATTAACATCTTTATATAAGACAAGTGTAGACGTCGATAATGGATATAAATGTAAGACAAAGTCAAGTGTCCCCTGGATGTACCGAATAATACATTTGAGCACATTCATGTGCTCAACCATGGGATCATGCATAAACAATCACACCTGTTGTATGACGTACGTAATGTCTGGTCTCGTGAATGTTGGATACTGAAGAGCCCCTGCAAGACTGCGATAGCGGGTTGAATCCTCGTACGGGGAGCCAGCCGCAGCCTCTGCACTAAATGTAAGAAAACATTCTTCACATCTAACTAATGAATGGACCATGCTTTCGAAAGAGCTAAGCTGAGCACAATCCACACCAACCTGCTGAGTCTTACCATCACCTAGAGACGAGCCTTATGTCTTGCAAAAGAACCGTCAGAATTGTCCTTAGGAGCAAAAATCCATATAGACCGAATAATATTAACACCAGACGGATGGGGCACCAACTCCCACGTCTTATTATCCATAAGAGCATTATATTCGTCGGTCATAAAATTTTTCCAATTCGGGTCATTTAAAGCAGACACAGAATTACGGGGTAGGGGTGATTTAAGAACATTAGAATTTAAATTAAAATATCTTTTTGGTTTAAAAATACCCCGTTGACTACGAGTGACTGGTCTTTGACTCGGGGGAGAATTGAGTGGATTTTGGGAAATATCTGAACACGTGACAGACAGGCCAGCAGGCAATGGGTCTGCTGGCCTAAAACTGGGAATGATAGCACTGCCCGAATCAGATACTGGGCCAGTTTCCAGATTGGGCAGGGCAACTGGCCCAATTTTGGAAATCGAAACAGAGGATGGCCCAAAGATGGTACTAGAAACAGTGGTGGGAGACGGGACTGTAGGTCCAACGGGCAGTGGGCCCGCTGGCAAATTTGGGGTGCGGGACATGTCCAATAAATGGTGGATAATATACAGAAAGACATCGTCATCCAAAAAATTATACGAAATAGGCACGGGACTACTCACTTTAGAAAATAGAAATTGAGACTTATCAAAAATAACATGGCGACTATTGATGATTTTATTAGACGATAAATCAAAATATTTGTAACCACGATGATTAGACGGATAATCCAAAAACACACAAGGGGTAGAACGGGCATCACATTTGTTAATTGTGGTGGACGGAAACAACGGATAACATAATCACCCAAAAACCCTAAGATGAGAATACGAATGAGTCTTATTATATAAGATTTGAAGAGGGGACGAATATGCCAAACCTTTGATAGGAAGAATGTTAAGAAGATATGTAGCCATTTGTAGAGCATGATGACAAAAAGAGGGGGGTACGGAAGCATGAATCAATAAAGTTCGGACAATGTTATTAATGGTACGAATTTTGCGTTCAACTTTCCCACTTTGTGAAGACGTATGAGAATAAGAAAAATGAAATTGATCACATTATTAGAACAAAACTTCCAAAACATCCAATTATCATATTCTTTTCTATTATCACATTGAATATTTTTTATTTCTCGGTCGAATTGGGTTCTAATGAATGCTCTAAATTTTAAGAAAGTGGAAAACAATTGAGATTTTTTCGCTACCGGAAAAGTCTATAAAAAATTAGAATAATCATCCAGAAATAGGACATAATAACGATGACTCAAAGAACTGAGAACAGGAGATGTCCATAAATCGCTATGAATAATATCAAATGACATTAAAGTATGAGAATTAGATTCTACAAATGACAATCTAACAATTTTCCCTTAAGAACAAGATTGACAATTCGGAGTACTACGCATACCCTTACAAGAAATAAAATTATTTTTATCTTAGAAAGACAAAATAGACGACCCCGGATGACCTAGACGAGCATGCAACAAGGAAGGAGCAACGACTGTAAAAGTTGATGGCAAGGCTGGACGTGAGAGACCGGAACATGGTGTGATAGGATAAAGATCTCTCATACTATCACACCTCATTAGAGGAATCTCCGTCTTGAAATCTTTCATAGAAAACCCAAACGGATCAAATTCAACAGAAACATATTTATCAATGGTGAATTTACGGACATACACCAAATTTTTAATCAGTTTAGGGGCATGAAGGATATTTTTCAAGATAAGGGGTGGATTGGGAGGAGACAAAGTTTTATGACCGTAACCACGAATTGTTATTGAATTACCATTACCAACAATTAGACCATGATTGTTGCTCAAATTGGAATAAGACGAGAGAGTACCTAGGTCCGACGTCATGTGAGTAGTGGCGCCAGTGTCCATATACCAATTTGGCTTCGAGGGATTTATTCTAAGTGTGTGCATCGCCGCTTCAATGTCAGTAGTGGTAGGGACCTCTGCATGATGGGCCTGGTGGGGCCGAGGCCCAAGCCTGCCTCCCTGCTGACCCGGACCTCCACTGTACTATAGCGTTGGACTGGAGTTGGAGCAGAAACATTGGGCCAAACCTTTGTTGAACCTGGGCCCAATTCACTGGAAATTGGGTTGGCTGAACGAAGGAGCTGTTGGGCCAAGGGCTACAGGCCCAACCCCATGGCCATGGGGTCCACTGCTGGGACCAGGATGCTTGGGGACCATTGTTGCCTGGGCGGGGCCCACTGCCCAGATTCTGTCCACCGCCACCATTGCCGGAACCACCGCGTTTGCCCCCGCAATTTCTGCCATTATTTTTCCGACTATTCTTGCCACCACCGTGTCCACAGTTTTGGCCTGAATTATCAACAACACCTGCAGAATTAGTGGAGGACGTCAACATGACTACGGGACTAGCGCGGGTAGTCGCCTTTTTTGCCAAGCCGGCTTCTTCGAGCATAAGCATAGAACGAGCCTGATAAAACAGAGGAAGAGGGCTGCTCTGACGAAGAAGCGTGCCAACATCACTATAGGCCTCAAATAGGCCTGTAACCATTTGTAGGACTAAACGATCATTTGTAACTGGCGCGCCAACGTTGCAGAGTTGGTCCGCCATTCTTTCAACCTTTTGCAATATGCTGAAACGTTGGGGAAATCTTCCATATTGACGTAGGAGAATTCCTGCTCAAGGGTAACAACACGTGAATTCTGATTATCTTGGAATATATCACGTACTCTATTCCATGACGCCATCGCCGTAGCGTCTGGTTCGGTAATCGTTGGCAAGAGGTCTGTAGAAATAGTGGAGTAAATCCACTGAAGAACGGTAACATCAAGGGGCGTCCATAACTTAGGATCATCATCGGGTTTGGGCACCTCCGTATCCGTAGGAGCCGCGTGGATAATATGATGGAGGACTTGATGCAAGCGTGCATGAACTTTGAACAGTTCGGCCCACGTAGTATATTGGATGATTTCTATTTCAAGAATGATAGAGATGTGATTCTTGATGTTAGAAATAGTAAGGGTAGGGTTAAACATGTTCTTAGCCATAATAGCAATGAACGACGTGAGAAAGGGATATGGAAGAATTTGGGAAGAAGAAATAATTTCCAGGCACGGAAACCGAGAGAAGGGGACTCGGAATCCGACGCAAAAGTTGGACGGAAATTGGGAGAAAATATTAACCTAGACTTCTGATACCATGAAAGAAATAATCCATTGATTATTCTCATTAATGAAAGAGTATATATACAATTTATAATTTTCCATAATAGAAAACTTATTCCTATTCTAATCCCAAAACCCTATTTTAGTAGTATAAGAATCATATAATTATGGTAAGTGTACAATACTAATTAATGTAAAACATTACCTATACGGGCTATATACACTGAATATATAATTGGCCGAAACCCTATATACATAAACCGAAACCATATATACATAGAATATTCACGTGTATACCGTGTATATCTTATGTATATTTAACAAAAATCATGTGTAGTTGTTTAAAAACTTGTTAAACCCTGACAGTGGCTAGAACATATAGATTGTCCAAAGTCAGATCCAACATGTTTGCTGTGCCAAAGTTGAATGTTTATTTACTTATCTTTTGATTCTGTTTCCTCACTGATGCGGCTACTTATTAGTTATACATATAATAATATAATAATAAGAGGCACCGGAGAATGAATTGTTAAAGGAAAAGGGTGAAATTTGGTTTCTGCTAATGGAGTTTGTTGGTTTTGACTAGAACGGTCCAAAGCTTGGGTTGAGTTGGGTCAGGGCCGGGTCGGGTGACTTTTTTTTCTGCTTGCCCAATCCTGACCCGGCCCTGACCCTAATTTTTTTTTAAAATTGATGACCCTGGCCTTGACCCTACGGGTCACGGGTCGGCCCTGACCCGCCGGAAGGTTGCCAGGATTTGGCGGGATAGGTCGCGTCGCGGGATTCATTATTTTTTAAAAAATTGAATTTTTAACACTGAAATTGACATTCACGCCTGATCACCACGAAATTTCGATGTTGAAATCTATTGTGTATCGTGAGATGTTTACTAAAGAAAAGGGAAAATTAGAAATTGATTTGGGGGAAAACACAAATTGATTGAAAAAACAGATGTTTTTCTAAAAATTGGCGGCCCCAAACCGCCTTACAGCCGTTTGACTGGCAGCATCTAAAAAAAATACTCAAAATGAATTTTTTTTTTGGTAAAATGGACATCCGAACGCAGAGTTATGACTATTTAAAGTTGCATCAATTTACAACTACTTTCTGTCCCTACATTATGATATAAATATATTATTATTTATTAATAATCAACTACAATTTTTATCTTATTTTATGTCAAGTTCAATGTAGATTAGAGCAATATATTTATAAAAACATGCATCATATCACTTAATGATAAAAATATATAAGTACAATAAATATGAATGAAGGAAAATAATATAAATTGTATTAAAAACACGCAGGTTGGGGTCGGGTAAAATATTCTGACCCCGACCCGACCCTAAATAAAATTGGATCCCAGCTTTTTCAGATCGAGTGGCTCGTGGGTCAGTTATAAACTATCTCTGACCCTAGTTTTTTCGGGTCGGGTCGGGGACCCGATGGACAGGTCTAGTTTTGACGGTGAACATTAGGTTACTTTTTTATGTTGGTTCCAAAGTTTCACGCGGCGGCTATGAAAGAAAATATATTTTATGTCATAAAAAAGATGTTCCTGATAAATACGTAGATTCCATAATTATATTTGAAAAGTTGAGGTTACATTTTAACTAATCCTGCAATCTATTAACCTTATTATTATTTAAAGTGGAACTAATACTACTGAAAAATCTGAAACTGATATGACGAAAAATGAAATAGAACAGAAATATAGGCGCGTCGTTGAATTTAAATTACAACCAAAAAAATAAAAATAAAAGAAAAATATGTATTTTCTTCAACCCCTTATGTTATCCATCTTCAAGCTTCAACCCCTCTTTTCTTCTTCCTCGTTGATTTTCCGACGAGGCGAGGGATTTTAGTTTATAGTGAAGGAAGAGAGATGATGACAGAAAGAGACAGAAAACAAGCTTGAGGGTCGGAATCTTTCCGGCAAAGATCCGGCGAAGGTGTCACGGAAATTTCGGCTTGGAAAATTTTCTGGCAAGTTAGTATCGGTCATGGATTATTATTCAAAATTAATATTGATAATCAAATTGTTCTCTGTATTACTATCCTAATCAACAAAAGTTGATTGAGAAATTTATATTGACAGTGGTGGTGTTTTAATTTTTTGTGGGTCACGTGAGGATGGTGAAATTGATGGTGGCATTGTGATTATTTGTGATGGAAGGTATGGTGGTGATGGTGAAATTGAGTTATAATGCTGTGATTTTTTGTGGTGATAGTGAAATTAATAGCGGTGAGACAATTTTTTCGTTTGATGTAGAGAAATCAATGGTGGTGTGATGAGTCTTCTCTACTAATTTTTTGGCAAAGTTGCAAAGATATGTAATGGAAAAGATGAAGAAATTGAATATTTATTTTTGTATCAACAATGGAGAAGAAGAGGATTGGTTCCTTTTTGGAATAAGAAATGAGTGAAGAGCTATTAGAGGTAAAAATGGTGAAAAGGAACAGAAAAATACACCTGTAGATTTATAATGACGTGGCCGGCGCATGAAAATCACGTTGCACCATGTGACTGATTTTATACGTTTGTGGGTGATATTAGTTTCACTTTAAATAACAATAACGGGTAATAGATTGCGTTAGAATATAAACTCGACTTCTCGGATATATTTCAGGGCGAAATTTATTTTTACCTCTTAATTTGGTTTGGCCATTCTTTGTTTCATTGACTTTTAGCCACCAGAAGAACTTTGGTTCTATTTGTCTTGACAAATCGTTGAATCATGGCTCAAATTATGTGTGTTAAGTTGGGAGCAGTGGTTCATCATGATGGTATTAATGGGCTTGATCCACAATAATTATATGAGCATTATTTATTACATATGTATATAATATTATATAAATTAAGATTTTATGATTAATAAATAGTATTGCTAAAGTGGTCTATTTATTTGAAATCATTGAAAAGTTCTTAAAACTTTATACATGTAAAATTATATTAGTATATGAATTGAGAGTTGTGATTAATAAATAGGATTTACTAATCTGGTCTATTTATTTGAGTTATTAGAATATGATTCATGTACCATGTGTAAATTATCCCAGATATGTGTACACTAGTGATATAATTTTATCTACGGAAAGAAGATCTACTTTTATATACTAGTGACGTGTAATTAATTCATGAGAAGAGATTGAGGTTTTCACTCAAAAGAAGAAAACGTAGTATCTTGAATTCTCAAGTGTATTAACAAAGAGGACAATTAATTTTTGCGTATCTTACTTGGAAGAAAGGACACAATGTATTGTGCTCATGTGATAATTATAAAAGGAGAAGGAAAATTTAAATCATGCTATTTTAATCCTTAGATGTCCCTAAAATTGTTATGTCCGGAATTTGGTCATAGTTTGGCAGTCATGAATTTCACGATCTCCAATTCCGAGGTCATTAGATGGGTTTTAGGTAGTTTGTTAGATTAAAATTTGATTCAAGTATGAAAACGTTATTCTTTATATCAGTTTTATTTATGTTAAATCTGGAACATGAATACACATGATGATTCAACATGAATTGACAAGGATATAAATCAGATTCTTTTTTTCTTGAATCGCCTCAATAAGTGATTTTTTCTGAATTTGATCATAAATTTAAAGATCTGATATTTTATGAACTCTTATTGATCTGAATTCGATAGATTCATAATAAACGATCCAGTAAGAAATACTCACTGCTATGCAGCGAATCATGTCATTTTTCGGTGATTTGGGGTTGTTTAGATGATATTTTGGGCATCTTTTTTGTTTTCTAAAATTTAATTTTTGGGAAAAATAACTCGACTATGATCTAGTGATGATAGATATTATTTTCTATGGTTTTCATGACTAAATACTAGTGAAATAATAAATTTATGTTTGACTTTAGGTCTTCCTCCATATCGGATAGATTTATTATGGGTTGTCACTAGGTATTATCACTAGTTATTGATAACTTGTATTAACTCTCCATCTAAGTTACATTTTGGATTAATGGAACTAGAGATAATGACAATGATATTCACTTGGATTAAATCTATAATATACTCTCCATCTGAGTTAGCTGTGGTTCTATATTTATTGGATTGAGTAGTTGACATCACACACACATATATATGTTGCATGAATTGTTCTTTTCTATTGAAGTTTGTTGTTCAAGATACATGGATATACATGTGGTGTGTTTTGAATTTTATATTCAATGATTACATAAACATGCTGATTTTTATAAAGCAGTACTGAGATTAGGTCAACATATTTTAAAATTTTGTTCGTTGTTCTTGATTCATGTATGTTAGTACGCTAATGGTGATATGTGATAAGAATTACTAAACAAATATATATATTTTTAAAAATTCTATTTTGGCGGAAAAATATTTTTATCCGAATTGGTCATGGTTTTGGAATTCTAATTTTTGACGAACACCGATTGACCGAAAATTTTGGGCGTTTTTCTGTTTTCTATTTTCTGGAAATTTTTTGTTAAGTAAAATTTTTATTTCATCAAACAATGGTGGTAGAGTTCATTCTCTATGGTCCTCTTGTATATTTTTTTAATCAAAACCATCAAACTAATTGTTTGATAGTGCTTTATTAAAAAATAGTTTTGTACAGAAAATGAAATGAAAAGGAACAAAAAAGAATAAGACAATCCAGTTCAAAGCACTGGAAAACGTGGAAACGAATTCTAAGAATTACACAAAAAGCTTGTCTACTGTAGATCCTATGGCCTTGACTTGAATCTATCTCACACCTACAGAGCTCTCACCAGGTGCTATGGATCAAATGTTTAATGAAGTGAACTTCATGCTTCAAGGATGGAGTATAATTCTTCCTGTAGTTACTCAGGTTCAGCTTTTGTATCTTTGCTGTAACTGAACATTGGTTGCCATCTTCATACTGAATTTTCAATGAATATACCTTTGGATCTGTTACAACTGAATGAGCATGCTAGCATACTAATACCACATATTGTAACCTATCCAACAATACATTCATGCAAAATTAAGTATGTGTATATGTCTGTATTGATGCAGTGTTGTTGAGATACTGCATTCTCATGTAGCTAATATTAATCCCCATAAATCTGATGGTCTTTTGAATTTCTGATTCTCATGTATGGTATTTATGTTTTTTTTTGTATTCAAAATTTGTCTGGCTTTGCTGGGAAGTGAGATGAAGTTGTTGAACTGCTAATCACCGACAAAATAAAAAATATAGTTGGCTAAAAAATCTGTCAGTCCATTCCCTTATCTCAATACATGCTCCACCCTTCCTTATTTCTCATCAACCTTGTGATGTCTATAATGATCATAGTTATAGTCCAAGGTACCTCCCATTGTCCTGTTAATATCATCTTCAATGTCATGGAGTTAGTTTCCAATATCATAGGCAACAATGTGTGACTCACACAATATTCTAGCCCCTCCCTTAGTGCTATTGATTCCGCCACCAAATTAGTCACATTCGCAATTCTCTTTGCTGCTGCATATTATAAATTTTCTTCTGCATTTCTAACACAGTATGCCACTGAACTTGGTCCTGGATTCCCTCTTGAGGCTCAATTAGAGTTGCATTTGAACCATCCTATCATAGGAAGCTCCCATTTAACAATTCTGCTCACCAATCTCGGTCTGTATGCTTTAAATAGTTGCATTATCTGAGGCAAACATCTTGGTATGGAAGTATGCCATTGGAATCTTATTCTACACAACAAATAGATATTCAAATTAATCTCATATATCACCTTGTTAACAGACATCTTTCCTCAATGTAAAATTATGTTACTTCATTTCCATATCTGCCACATGATGATTAGAGGAAAAGCTTTGAAGACTTGGTTGAGCTTAGGAGGACATGCAGTATTCCACCACACCTGCACTACTTGTTTCATCTGCAACAATGGACCAGTAATACCTACAGCTCCATTAAAGTATCTCAACACCTTTGCAGCTATTGGACTTGTAACAAATAAGTGATCTATTGTTTCATACTATCTCACAGTACAACAATAGTATCTAGCCTCTACATACATTCCAATTCTTCTTAATACCTCTCCTATAGGCAATTTAAACTTTCACAATCTCCAAAAGAAGAAAGATATTTTAAAAGGTAAACATTTTATCCATACATTCTTAAAAATATCTGTTTTATGAGATTTCTTTCTTAGAAACTCCCATGCACTGCCTACTGTGAATTTCCAAGAGGTTGTCATCATCCATCATGTTCTATCCCACTCTTTAGATGCTTCATGAATCTCCAACTCATGTGTGATATACTCTACAATTTCCCAGGGAGTAAATTCTGCAGCTTATTCACATCCCATTTGCTATCTACCCATTAGTTCATATAGATCTTGTACACTTTCATCTACCACAAATTTCTCAGGAACAATGTGATATAGTGCACTAGTTTTGACCAACTGTCAAACCATACATTAGCAGTACCACTCTTTGGCTCCCACCATATCTCCTATTTATATTATCTCTGGCCTCCAATATCATTTTCCATACCTGAGATCCTCCTTTCCACTGCACAGTCTGAGGATATTGTCTTTTACAATATTTGATCCACATAAAGTTAGACTATAGAGTATTGGTGGTTCTAAACTTGCACAATAAATTATCACATAAAGCTTTAGAGTATTTTGGAGGCCTTATTGCTGAAAGAAGATGTATTTACATACTCTACAGAATACCGATGATCAAAACAACTGTGCCTCCAAAAGATAATAACCTCTCTTTCCAAGCTTGCAACTTATTTTTCACCTTCTTAACCAATTTATTATAATCAACTTTTATCTTCTTTGCATGTGTGATAGGACATCCCAGTTATGTAAATGGAAAAGTTCCTCTTGAAAATCTAGTAGCCTCCTTCACATGTTGTATTATATCATTTGATACTTTGTTGTGCATGTAGAAGGAACTTTTATCTTTGTTAATCTTCTACCCAGAAACTTGCTCATAATCCTGCAATACTCCCATAACCAGCTCCAATGATTTAGAATGTGCAGATGAGAATATAATTATGTCATCTACATATGCAAGGTGATTTAGGTTGGCACTCCACTTTGGCATTTCATAGTTTCTGAAATTATTGTTCTCAAATAAAGAGTTCAATATTCTAGATAATACTTCAGCAGACAAGATGAACAAGGCTGGTGAGAGAGGGTCTCCTTGCTTTACACCCCTTGTTGAATGGAAAATCCATAGGCCTGACCATTAAGTAGAACTGAGTACCAATTATTAGCTATCAATCTCCACCATATCTATAAAAAAACTCAACAAATCCCATTTTCCTCAATACTCTGGCTAAGAAGATCCAAGATACTCTATCATATGCCTTTGACATGTCAAGGTTAAGCACCACATTTGCTGGTTTTTCTCTTAGTCTGATATCAGTCACAATCTCCTGTGTTAAGAGTACATTTTCTATAATGTTCCTACCTTTCATAAAACCAGATTGATTGGCTGAGATTAAGGAAGGTAAAAAATTCTCCAGTTTATCCTACACCACTCTTGATATAACTTTATTGATGAAGTTACTCAGACTTATAGGTCTTACATTAGAAAAATCTCAAATGTTCTTCTTTGGTATCATCACAAGGTTGGTACGTGTAATGGATTTGGGTAATGTCTGGCCTTCAAAGAATGCCTTGACCACATTATACACATCATCCCCCAATATATCCCAACACACATGATATAATACACCAATCATACCATCTGGACCTCTTGTACTCTCTCCTGATAGTTCAAAAATTACTTTCTTGACATCCTCTAATGTAGGCAAACATATGAGCTTTGCATTGTTCTCTTGACTAATCATATCTGGTATATATTGCAGTAAGGAGAAATCAGATGGCTCACCTTCTTGAGTAAACTGCTGTTGAAAGAATTTGACTGCCTCATCTGCCAATGGAGTAGAACATTCAATCCATGTGCCTTCATTACTTTTATCCTCTTGAGTTGTAGTCTTTTCCTTCTTCCATTGACAATGTTATGGAAGAACCTTGTGTTTCTATCACCCTCATCAAAACTAGTAATATGTGATTTTTGTCTCCAAAATTCCTCCTCATAGTGAACATACTTCTTCATTTTTTCTTGTGCCTTCTGCAATACCATTCTATTAATTGGTGAAGGATCCTCTTCAAATAGTTGCTCCTTCATTCTCACATTCTCTTCTCTTATATTAAGGTGTTTGAATATATCTCAAAAAGCTTCATTACTCTATGATGATAAGGCAGTCTTGACATTCTTCAGTTTCAATTTAAAAGAAACAAAATCATCTCCATCAAAATCAGTATGCCAGTTTTGATTTACCACCTACAAGAATGCTTCATATTCTGTCCAAAACTTGAGGAATCTAAATGGTTTACTCACATGCATAGATTGATCACCACAAGTTAACAACTAAGGGGCATGGTCTGAACCTGCTCTTGATAAATGTTCCACCTCCATTTGTCCAAACCAATCTTATAAAAAATTATTTATCAACATTCTATCAAGCCTCTTAAAAATACAGTCATTATCAGCTCTTTCATTCCACCATGTAAAAGGACTCCCTTTAAATCCAATTTCAAACAATTCACATGAGTTAGTACAAAATGCAAAATCCTCATATTCGGCAGGATATATAGGAAGACCACTTATTGTCTCCTCTTCATTCATAATAACATTGAAATCCCCACCAACAAGCCAAGGATCTCTCATGTGGTCAGCAATACAATATAAACTATCCCAGAGAGCAATCTTCTCTAATGCATCACACTTTGCATATACAATAGTTGTCACCAGAGATCTACCTAAATCATGTAAAAACATTTTAATAGTAATTTGTTGCTCAGTATCTTGCATCACCTCCACATCCACATTGTCTTCCACAAAAAACCATACCATTACAGTTGCAGTGAGCATATTTCATACCCAACCTTCTTCTGAATCTCTGAATATGTCTAAAATTTTGAAAGGTTCCATCAATGCAATAATGCAAAATTTATGATGTTTGTGCACCATTTGAACCATGTGAAAGGCATACTGTGTGTTCACAGATCTTATGTTCCAAAAGAGTGTCTTGATCATCATTTAAAAATTTGCTTATTAGACCATCTCTTTGGTAATACTCTTGTTGGTTGAGCATCAGATACACTTTGTTTTTTTCTCTTCATGTTACCTTTCTGCATGGATTTTGAAGAGATACCAGCTTCCCTTGCCACCCTGTGAAATACAGGCTCCAAATTCCCCTCATCTGCAGTATCTTTGATCTTACTATTGCAAGCAACATCTTTAGTGTTTGTATTAACATTAGCAGCAAAATCTATATTGTGAGAAACTACATCATGCAACTCTTGTAAAGGATTATTCTTTATTTGAGTGATGATTTGCTTCTCAGTATTCACTTGTACCACTGATTTCCCAGCATCATGCAACTCATCCTTTTCTTCTATGAAAATGTTAGATTTATGAACAACCTCATCTCTACTTAGTGGAAAAGAACCAACCCCATTCATATCAATAGACACCATAAGTTGATCATGTGTATGTATCTCAGCAACCTCCTCATTGGCAACCAATTGTGTCTAAGATACACGTATGGACATGTGCAACTCTGCCACACTTGATTTCTCAAGTCCATCATGTTGATCACCCCTTCCATTATCTCTGATTAAGTTTTTCTGCTGATCAATATTTGGATCATACATATCCATTTCTACTGCAATATTCTACTCCACATCGGACATCATTATCCCATCTTCCTTTATTATTACTGTGTTACTATTATCAGAGTTGTTACCATTGGTACACATCTCCTGACTCTTGTCAACATTTCCCTCCTCATTAACTTCTGCTGATACAAAAGCTCTTTCAAACCATTCTTTAGTAGTAAGAGTTGCTTCTGATTCTTTAATCAATTCTGGATACTCCATGACTTGTTCTACTTCTACCACATTATCATTGTGATCTTCATTGTTCTCCTTATTAACATATTCTACCCCAGTATCTCTTTGTTCCTCCTTATTCTCATTCTTACAATTTGTCTCCTCTAGTGGCATTTGTTCTATCCCTTTGTTGGACTCAGTTGTACCTTTGGCTACATCAACATCTGCCACTTTGGCTATATCACACTCAATATCTACTATCACATTGTTGGACTCAGTTATATCTTTAACTGCATCAACATCTGCATCTTTGGCTCCCTCACACTCAATATCTACTATCACTTTGTTGGATTCATCTATATCTTAGATTACATTAACCTCATAAACTACATCCTTAATATTATCATTAGTTTTTCCTTGCATCACTTCATTATTTTCCACTTCTAAATCATTATTCAACACATCAAATTGATTCTGAGTATTTACTCTTTTGTCAGATATCCTGATCCCTTTATCAATGTTTGCCCCATTAGCTATTTTCTTATCTTTGCCATTATTATTTTCAGGATATGTGACCACCTTTCCACTAGATAATACTTTTGGTACATATTTCTGCACACGATATCTTCTTCCATGATACTTCCTCTGAACCCTTTGTTGTTGTGTACCCTTAATATTTGCCTTTCCTACTGTTGTTGTTGCCTCTCCTGTATCTCCATCATTTGCTTCTTCCTTACCAATATCACATAATTCAGGATGGAGCACTCTATACTATGCATTTGCATGGCCTTGCAACATGCATTCAGTATAGTACTAGGTAAATGATCATACTGAATTCTCACCTTCACTGCATTGCTCTCCTTAGATTTCTCATCCTCAATCTCCATCATAACAAACTTAGAAAGATATGCTAATAAATCGAGTTGAACTTTAACTCTAGCACAACTAGGTTTAGTCCTATTAATAGTTGTCATATCAAGTTGAAGAGGTTTTCCAACTACAGATGTCAATGAGAATAATGATTCTTTGACAAAGAAAGTGGGAAGTAGGTTTGGAAAGGATATCCAAGCCATATCAATTGGTGTTTCTTTGTCAATTTTGAAATTAGAATCATATATGAGGGGTCTCATTTGATATGTACATTCATCCTTAGATTTCAACCAATGTGCACCCTTGGAAGAGATGTTAATAAAGTCTTTCATAATATTACACCTTATCAGCACATGTCGATCCCTAAACAATCCAACTTGACAGATTTCTTTCACACCACATTGTTTAGGAAGAATGACTCTCAGTTCCTTCAACTCAGGCCAACCATATGAGAACTTACCTATAATAGCATATTGTAAGTTCTCCAACTTTTCCATTCTAGACACTTCTGAAGTTGTCCACATCACAATGGGAATTCCATCAACATAGTTAACATTCTTGATCAGGATGGGTACAAAATTGAGACTGGACGTGGGAGCTATAGCATGTGTAAGTGTTTGCACATAGTTTGTAGTAGGGTTGGTGCTAATGGCTTGATACGGGGAATTATGTTGGGTTGCGTGTGAGTGCGAGATGGGTAAGGAGGAATTGTGTTAAGTCGGTAGTTGGAGGAGACTGGCCAACTACTGGCCAGTGGCCGGCGCAACCATAAATGAAGAAAAGTAGGGTTTTTAGATTAGCGTTTGCATGGGAATTTAGGAGAGAGAAGAGAGCGTTGAGTCAAATTAGAGCTTGGCTAAGAGAGTGTTCTACATTGTATATAGCAGTGATTAATGAGTTTATATGTTGACAAAGGTCTTCTTCCCCATCAGATAGATTCATTATGTTTAATTATTGTGCTTTAGTCCCTAGTTAATTGATAGCTTGTCTTGACTCTCCAACTAAGTTACACGTTGGTTCAATGGAACTAGGGTTCATTAAAAGTGAAATTTCCCTAAATTAAATTTGCAATTTGCTCTCCATATGAGTTGGTCATGTTTTAATTTATGGGGTGAATTATTTGGCATGACTCATAGTTTGCCTGAATAGTTAAGTTTCACTATCGAATCTAGTTTTCAGTATGCATGGTTGTATGTGTGATCTGTGTTTTGAATTATATTATTCATACGACATAACTAATGATCTATTTAATGGTTATATCTCAAATTCTCAGTAGACTTCATCTAGCCCACTTACTAATCAAGAATTTCTTCTGATAGAGATAAGACATTAATTAAAACAATGCCATTGTCTGTACATTTTGTTAGAAAGAATTTATTTTAGTTTCTAATCAAACAAGAGATGGATGATTAGTTTGTTTTTCTTGTAACTCTTGTGTTATTGAGATTGAAAAATATTTTATCTCTTGTGGTACATTGAAGCATGGACACTTCATAATTAATATCTCTTTTGAACTGAATATTATTAATGTCTCATAAGAGATTTTTTTTATGAACTGAATGAACTTATCAGTGGCACTTGTGTCGAGGTCATTTTAATAGGATTTCGAAGTTGGTCAAAGGATGAACTTTTAAGGTTCATTGAAAGTGAAGGCACTACCAACTTGTTAGTCCTATACACCAACAACAACATACCCAGTGAAATTTCATAACGTGCGGTCTAAGAAGGGTAGAGTGTACACAGACCTTACCTTTACCTTGGTAGGTAGAGCGACTGTTTTCGAGAGACCATCGGTTCAAGACAAAGTATAATCACAAGCAAAGCAAAGCAAGATAAACAGTCAGACTCGGACAAGAAATTAAAGTAGTATGAACATGCTGATAACAAAATCGAATACGACATGGTAGCACATTCTAACAAAAGGAAGCCTTAGCTAACGTAGCTAAATAAGATAAACAAAGTACACTAAAGAAAACATAGCAGTAGAAATCAAACTACAGAGGACTATAAAGCAATACTGCGCCTATAAGTATGATAGGCTAATAGGGCCTACAGTAATAACACTACAACTATAATTTTGTAAGTATAAGTAGGACTACACTCGACTACCTACTACCCTAATCTATGTCCTCCACAACCCCCTATATAAGGTCATGTCCTCAATAACTTCCACATGCGCCATATCCCGTCTAATCACCTCTCCCCAATACTTCTTCGGCCTACCTCTACCCCTCTTGAACCCGTCTATAACCAACCTCTCACACCTCCGCACTGGGATATCTGTGTCTCTTCTGTGCATATGTCCGAACCATCTCAACCTCGCTTCTCACATCTTATCCTCCATCGAGGCCACTCCCACTTTGTCCCAGATATCATTATTTCTAATCCTATCTCTCCTTGTATGCCCACACATCCATCTTAGCATCCTCATCTCCGCAACTTTCATCTTTTGTATGTGTGAAGTCTTGACTGGCCAACACTGCGCCACATACAACATAATCGATCTAACCACAACCCTATTGAACTTGCCTTTAAGTTTTGGTGGCACCTTTTTGTAGCACAAAACTTCAGATGCGAGTGTTGACACCCAAATTTGTCCCATCTTTTTTGATTTTATTTGCAATTTTAAATATTTTTGACACCTTAAGACAATTTTAAAATATAGGAATATATATGTATTATTTATCGTCATTATTATTATTATTTGCATTTTATTGTCATTTGCAATTTTTATATCATAGTCATACTTTATATCTTAATATTATATATTATTTTATTTTTCGCAAAACGGCATCGCACTTTATTTTTAGCATCAAGCATTTCACAAATATTATATTTTTTATCATATTGTCATCCTTTTAATTTATAAATTTTGCAAAGCTTTCTTTTTATATAATAAAATCCCTTTTTATATTTTTAACCCATAACCCATTTATTTACCAACCCAAAACAAATACCCATTTTTAAAAGGGGCAGCCCATTTGGCCACCCCCCCCCCCCAATTTTCGGACCCCCAACCGAAGCCCAACTCCCGCAGCCCACACTCGAACCGATCCGACCCATCGGACCAACCGCCCAAATCCCTTTATTCCCCCTTTAAACCAAACAAACCCTAAAGACCCACACCCTTACTCTCTCTCTCCGAAAATTTCCACACACACCCTATACCCGATACCCCCCCACTTCGCCGGCCGTCACCTCACCTGCCACCACCAACCCCTGACACCGCCACACCCCCCATCACTTCAACCCACTCCATTATCCCCGAAAATCCGCAACCCATACCCCCAAAATCCGCTTCCAAAATTAGATTTTTAAACCTTTTATTCGAATTTCAAACTCGTTCTTGGGGGGTTAAGACAAATACCCCATGTTGTTCTTCATTTTGGAGGGTTTTTTTGGGTCCGGTCTGAATCGAAAGGAGAAATCAAAAGGGGTCCGAAATCGAGAAGAAAAGATCGGTTTTTGGTCCGAAAGTCTAGTTTTAAGTTTTGGAATCCGAAATCTTCTTAAGGATATTTGTTCTACTTTGCATGTGTTCTTCATCTTAGAGAGTCCAAAAATATAAGTTAAAATTATTGGGGTTTTGGTATTGAATAATCTGAAATTTTTGCTATTCTTCACTGTTCTTCCATTATCTTGCACACAACGCAATAGGCTCGCATGATCGCCTTAATAGGACAAGCAAGTTGCCTGCACAAACTCGGTTTTGTCCAGTTGGAAGTTCAACATCTTCATATATACTAGAAACTGGGGCAAATTTTAAGGGTTCACTGCAAGAATATGTCAATGGGCTTGGGAAAATGCCAAACATCCATATCTTCAATCTAAACCAGTCTGAGCTTGCAAGCGTCAATGGCAAAAACTACAAAGTCAATGCGAATCAACCGCCTATGCCCCTCAAACTCACAAATTTCTTTGAGTGCAGGTCTTCAGGTTGACAAAGGCACGGAAGCCGCAGCATGTGTGCTTAATTTGGCAAAGAACTTCCGCATCACAATTCAGCGCACAAAGATCACGTTCATATTGGGCGTCTGTACAAAAACATCATCTTGACCTACAAGGTCCCAGCTGCTATGTCCGTACAAGGACGGTATTTTGACAGACAGGGTTATATTCTCATCCTTATCCATTCCTCTTACATCGCTTATGTCCGCGCATTAACTTTTAGTCTAGATTGATGACATAACAATTCGACCTTAGGGTCACACATCTGCATCACGTCTAAGCAACGACGTCATTACATTTCTTCTATGCAATGACGACATCTGCATCACGTCTAAGCAACAACGTCATTTCAGGTGCCCACCTCCTAATGCGGGTATTTTAATTTCAGTCAGGCGCCCACCTTCTAATGCGGGTATTTTAATTTCAGTCAGGCGCCCACCTCATAATGCGGGTATTTTAATTCCAGTCAGGCGCCCACCTCCTAATGCGGGTATTTTATTTTTAGTCAGGCGCCCACCTTCATAATGCGGGTATTTTATTTTCAGTCAGGCGCCCACCTTCATAATGCGGGTATTTTATTTTCAGTGAGGCGCCCACCTTCTAAAGCGGGTATTTTAATTTCAGTCAGGCACCCACCTCATAATGCGGGTATTTCAATTTCAGTCATGCACCCACCTCATAATGCGGGTATTTAATTTCAGTCAGGCGCCCACCTCCTAATGCGGGTATTTTAATTTCAGTCATGCGCCCACCTTCCAATGCGGGTATTTCAATTTCAGTCAGGCACTCACCTCATAATGCGGGTATTTCAATTTCAGTCAGGCACCCACCTCCTAATGCGGGTATTTTAATTTCTGTCAGGCGCCCACCTCCTAATGCGGATATTTTAATTTCTGTCAGGCGCCCACCTCCTAATGCGGGTATTTTAATTTCAGTCAGGCGCCCACCTCCTAATGCGGGTATTTTAATTTCAGTCAGGTGCCCACCTCCTAATGCGGGTATTTCAATTTCAATCAGGCGCCCACCTCCTAATGCGGGTATTTCAATTTCAGTCAGGCGCCCACCTCCTAATGCGGGTATTTTAATTTCAGTCAGGCGCCTACCTCATAATGCGGGTATTTCAATTTCAGTCAGGCGTCCACCTCATAATGCGGGTATTTCAATTTCAGTCAGGCGCCCACCTCATAATGCGGGTATTCAATTTCAGTCAGCCACCCACCTAATAATGCGGGTATTTTAATTTCAGTCAGGCGCCCACATTCGAATGCGGGTATTTAAATTTCAGTCAGGCACCCACCTCCTAATGCGGGTATTTTATTTTCAGTCAGGCGCCCACCTTCCAATGCGGGTATTTTAATTTCAATAACGCCTGTACAACGACGCTATTTGCATAACGTCTAAGCAACTACGTCATCTCATCACGCCTATGCAACAACGTCATCTGCATCGGGGAAGTACTTCAAACGTTGTTCCGCCCTTCCCCCAGTATTTCGCCACATCCGCAACCAGTGTCATCATAACTCGACACTGGAGCAATGCTTCTTGAATCTGCACCATCTTTTGCAACTTCTCTCCCCCATCAGGATTTTATTTTTTCCCACGCATCCCTAACCTTCCCTCGAGTCCCGATGATCAGGACAAAATTGGCTACTCAGTCAACTTCTTTGGCCGAAAACTCTTTCATCGTCTCCGGCCAAAGAGGGGCATTTGTTGACACCCAATTTTGTCCCCTCTTTTCTGATTTTATTTGCAATTTTAAATATTTTTGACACCTTAAGACAATTTTAAAATATAGGCATATATATGTATTATTTATCGTCATTATTATTATTATTTGCATTTTATTGTCATTTGCATTTTTTATATCATAGTCATACTTTATATCTTAATATTATATATTATTTTATTTTTCGCAAAACGGCATCGCACTTTATTTTTAGCATCAAGCATTTCATAAATATTATATTTTTTATCATATTGTCATCCTTATAATTTATAAATTTTACAAAGCTTTCTTTTTATATAATAAAATCTCTTTTTATATTTTTAACCCATAACCCATTTATTTACCAACCCAAAACAAATACCCATTTTTAAAAAGGGCAGCCCATTTGGCCACCCCCCCATTTTTCGGCCAAGCCCACCCGAAACCCCCCATTTTCGGACCCCCAACCGAAGCCCAACTCCCGCAGCCCACACTCGAACCGGCCCGACCCATCGGACCAACCGCCCAAATCCCCTTTATATCCCCCCTTTAAACCAAACAAACCCTAAAGACCCACACCCTTACTCTCTCTCCCAAAATCGCCAGACACACCCCATACCCGACACCCCCCCACTTCACCGGGCCGCCACCTCACCCGCCACCACCAACCCCTGACACCGCCACACCCCCCATCACTTCAACCCACTCCATTATCCCCGAAAATCCGCAACCCATACCCCCAAAATCCGCTTCCAAAATCAGATTTTTAAACCTTTTATTCGAATTTCAAACTCGTTCTTGGGGGGTTAAGCCAAATACCCCATGTTGTTCTTCATTTTGGAGGGTTTTTTTGGGTTCGGTCCGAATCGAAAGGATAAATCAAAAGGGGTCCGAAATCGAGAAGAAAAGGTCGGTTTTTGGTCCGAAAGTCTAGTTTTAAGTTTTGGAATCCTAAATCTTCTTAAGGATATTTGTTCTTCTTTGCATGTGTTCTTCATCTTAGAGAGTCCGAAAATATAAGTTAAAATTATTGGGGTTTTGGTATTGAATAATCTGAAATTTTTGCTATTCTTCACTATTTTTCGGATTCCGGATCGGGTCGAATTTCCGGGTTGGGTCACTGATCCGGGTCGGTTCGACCCGATTTGAATAAATTTCCAGAATTTTTTGTTTTAATATTTAGTTGTTGGTTATCTAAAATTTGGAAAGAAATCGATTCGGGTTGAAAACATCCGATTCGGGTCGGGTCACTGATCCGGGTCGGGTCGACCCGGTTTGGTTAAAATTCCAGATTTATATGTTTATATCTTGTTGGTTATATGAAAGTTGGAAAGAAATCGATTCGGGTTGAAAACATCCGATTCGGGTCGGGTCGACCCGGTTTGGTTAAATTTCCAGATTTATATATTTATATCTTGTTGTTGGTTATCTGAAATTTTGGAAAGAAGTCGATTCGGGTTGAAACATCTGATTCGGGTCGGGTCACTGATCCGGGTTGGGTCGACCCGATTTGGTTAAATTTCCAGATTTATTTGTTTATATCTTGTTGTTGGTGATCTGAAATTTGGAAAGAAATCGATTCGGGCTGAAACATCCGATTCGGGTCGGGTCGACCCAATTTGAGTAAATTTCCAGATTTTTGTGTTTATATCTTCTTGTTGGTTATCTGAAAAAATAAAAATCCAAAAAAATTAATTAATTCCGGGTCATCACTGTTCCGGGATGCATTTCTCCGGTCGGGTCGGCCCGAAATCCGGGTCGTCTATCCGGGTCTGTTTTTTCAGAACTGGATTGATTACCTAATTTTCTTTACTGTTTCGTTGTTTATATGGGTCGGGTTACTGTTTTGTCGGTTCGGATTTTCAGGAGCATTTCAAGTTCTATTTCGGTTCGAAAATTTCAGAACTCGGGTCGCACATTTTAATTGCAAACTGTTGGTTTATTTTGGCATTTAAACATCCGTACACGGATATCTTACTGTTTTGAATAAATACTGCATTTAGAACAATGAAATTGAATTTGAGGCCGCGTCCTTCGGAAGTTTGTTTTTCTCAGATTCTATTTTTTCTTTACTGTTTTATTGCTTTGAATAAATACTGCATTTAGGCCAATGAAATTGAATTCGAGGCCACGTCTTTTCGGGAATTGCTTCTCGGTTTCAGTTTATTATTTTCGGTTTATTTTACTGATTTGTTACTGCATTTAGGCCAATGAAATTGAATTCGAGGCCGCGTCTTTTCGGGAATTGCTTCTCGATTTCAGTTTTGCTGTTTTGGTTTATTTTACTGTTTTGAACTAAATACTGCATTTAGGCCAATGAAATTGAATTTGAGGCCATGCCCCTTCGGAAAATGCTCTTCTATTTCAGTTTGCTTTTTGGCATTTAAACATCCGTACATGGATATCTTTACTGTTTTACTGATTTGAATAAATATTGCACTCTGGCCGATGAAAAAATATACGTCGATTTTTTAGGCCTCCATAGTTGTAAAGACGGAAAATAAAACTTCTGGGCAATGATGAAA
The DNA here is from genome assembly GCA_029783415.1 of Anisodus acutangulus. Taxonomy (NCBI): domain Eukaryota; kingdom Viridiplantae; phylum Streptophyta; class Magnoliopsida; order Solanales; family Solanaceae; genus Anisodus; species Anisodus acutangulus. Next base: position 2,987,770 of record CM056510.1, on the reverse strand, counting down.
CTTAAATCTTTTTCACCCGAGAGACCAACATGTTCGGTAGGCAAGGCAACTAAAATGGCCAACGAGTCATATGTTCGCAGCCACGACGTGATTGGAATGATCTTTTCAAAATTTAAGTCGGAGTCCTCCGTAATCAAAACATTTATTATTTTGGATACGGATCTGAAGTTATGTATATTCATTTGTTTCTAACCGTTTGTTCTTGACAGCTTGCAAAGGATAAAGTTAAAGAAGGCAAATACCCCTCGGAGATTATTTATTTTGTTGTTGTTTTTACTTTCTTTAATTCAGCTTTATTTCATTCAGTATTGTAATATTATTGTACTCGTGAAATTATTCAAATGTTTAGAATAGGCAGACATAGAATTAATTAATAGGGTTGTCTAAAACTGGAAACCCATTGCTAGTTCATTTATTCTTAGGCTCGGTTAGTTTTAAAATTGGAAATCGCTAGTTTATCCATTTTTAGGCCCGTCGCCCATAAAAATCACCTTGCATACATTTTTATCAATTTTCATACAAATGCATACCTTTTTCAGCTTTACATGTATATTAATGTCGTACAAATACATACTTATACTTTTTTTCAGCTTCACATGTATATTAATGCCATCCAAATGCATACTTGTACAAAATGCATCATTTTATTAACATCTTGCAACATTATTTTTATACTTGTAAAAAACATGCATTTTTCTTACTATAATAATTAACCTGAGTTTGACCGGATAACCGCAAGTTATCGGATCTTAAAGGATGCCTAACCCCTTTCCTTTAGGATAATAAAGAATCCTTACCTAGAATCTCATTAGTTTCGCAGACCACAAAATTGGAGTTATTTTGCATTTTTTAGTTAGCATTTAGGTGCCCTAATTCACCTTAGAATAATTAGGTGGCGACTCCTCAAAGCAAGCATTTTTATCCAATCCAGAGGGAATCGACGCCATCACGTCGCGAAGCCCGCATGTCAAACTCGGGCGCGACAGCGAGCCTCCATTTTATCCACCCTACCCCAATACGATGAGTGACATTATCATCAATATCTCCATTTCTTCGGATAATAGACCCTAGGTACTTGAAGCTTCCTTTCTATGGAATGACCTAAGTACCAAGCCTCACCTGCACACCTGTCTCAGGGTCGCTCCCGTTGCTGAACTTGCACTCCAAATATTCTATCTTGGTCCTACTCAACCTGAACCCTTTAGACTCCAAAGTCTGTCTCCATACCTCCAGCTTGGCGTTCACTCCGCTGCGAGTCTCATCAATTAAGATTATGTCATTTGCGAATAACATACACCATGGTACCTTTCCTTGGATTTATCACGTCAGTCCGTCCATCACCAAGGCAAATAGGAATGTGCTAAGAGTTGATCCCTGGTGCAACCCCATCATCACTGAGAAGTGCTCCGAGTCTCCTCCTACTATCCGTACCCTAGTCTTGACTCCATCATACATATCCTTGATCGCCCTAGTGTACGCCACAGGTACACTTCTAACCTCCAAATATCTCCATAGAACCTCTCTAGGGACTTTGTCGTATGCCTTCTTGAGGTTGATGAAAACCATATGTAAGTCTCTCTTCTCTCCCTTTATTGTTCCACCAACCTCCTAATAAGATGAATGGCTTCAGTAGTCGAATGCCCCGACATGAATCCAAACTGGTTTTATGGAGATGTTTGGACGGACTGACGCGACATTCTGATTTTGTGTGGTATAATGAACTTCAATGTAAGAGGTGATTTTGAGTATTTTGTGACATTCATTGAAGATTACTCATGATATGAATATATTTATTTGATGCTCTATAAGTTCGAATGCTTTGAAAAACTCAATGTATTTAAGGGAAAGTTAAAAGCGTCATGGAAAATATATTAAGTCACTGCGATTTGATCGTAGTGTCAAGTACCTCTTTGCAGAGTTGATTAGTTACTTGTCAGATAGAGGGATTGGATTTCAATTGTCTACACCAAATATTCTATAGTAATTGGTGTAGAAGAGAAAAGAAATATGACTCTTATGAAAGTGGTAAGATTAGCAATTAACTTATTTGTATTTGCTTTTCGCTTCGGGATATGTCTTAGAAACTGAAAATTACATTCTTAATTTAATTCATTCTAGGTTAGTAACTTTGATACCTATAGAGCAATGGATTTAATGTAAGCTAAATCTGCAATATGTTCAGATTTGATGTTGTCTAGTACATGTGTTCAAAGGGAAAACAGATAAGTAGGAATTAAGAACGGATGTGTGCATGTTTATTGGATATCCAAAAGGGAAATAAATGAGGTTTATTTTATTTTCCTAAAGAAAATAAGACAATCGTTAACACAAATGTCAGATTTTTACGAAAGGACTATTTAATAAATCATGTTCCTAAAAGTAAACTAGTTTTACAGTGTAACGACTCGAAAAGTCATTTATCTTATTTTACCTTGAAACCTCTAAATTATCCTTCTAGAGTCTATGTTTGCTTGTTCGTGGCTTACGAAGATGGGTGTCATGGTTCCCGAGGTGATCAGGTATGTTTCGAACCCATTTTAGTAGGTTTGTGGAATCCCAAGTTAAGAGAATATAAGAGTTTGATCCATAGTTGACTTTTGGGTAAACACACTTCGTTTTTAGTTTTGTTGGTTTCATTAGCTCTGGAACGACATTTATGACTTAGTCGAGCCCTTGGTTCAGTTCCCGAGGCAGTCGGGTGAGTTTTGAAGGTTAGGTTTCAAAATTATGGAATTAGGAAAAATTTGACTTTAGTCAAACTAGAGTCTTAGAGACCTTTTCTAGGAAATCCGAGTATGCGAGCAGGTTTAGAATGTGTTTTCTGATAGGAATGCATGTTTGGTTTGTGTCCGGGAGGTCCCGGGACTGTTTTGGGTGGTTGACGGAGAGTTGATAAGTTTTGAGCATTGCTGGTGTCTAGTGTTCGCCCCAACACCCTTCTTTTTGCTTCTGTAGGTTCGCCTCAGCGGAGGTTTGGCTCATCAAGGCGAGGTTCTTCCATGAGCCAAGGGTTCTCCTTAGCGGACAAGTTCCTCGTAGGGGCGGGTGCACATCTGCGGCGTTTCCCTTTGCCTCAGCAGATAGGCTTTCTGTTGAAGCGTGTCCGCTCTAGAAGAATCGATTCCTACAGAGCGGAAACACTATTCAAATTTAAGAGAGTTAATGACCTAGAATCCATTTCATTCCCCAAAATATTCATCTTGGTCCTAGAGCTTGGATAGTAGAATTTCTTGAACATTCAAGGGAGTTTCATCCTTAAGGTAACCTTTTCCCCTTTTATTAATGTGTTTTAGTTAATCTTCATCCTAAGTATGATTCTTAGATGAGGGAAATAAGAGAAATGCTTTGTTGAGAATAAGAGAGTTGTAATTGGGAATTGAGGATTGATTATTAAATTATTGTTATTGATATTATAAACTAGAAATGTATTAGACTAGTGAATGATAATTACTTGACCAATTGCATGATTTAAACCGTTTTGAGAATTGGGGGAAATTCTAGGGTTAGAAATTGAGGCTTTTTCCAATTCATGAAATTGAGGATCAATTGGACTTTGTTGTTAAATTAACTTGAGAATATGATTATCTAGCATGTATTGGTACTATTTGGATAGAAAAGTTTGTATATTTGATAATGTGGGCCAGGGATTCCTTTATAATTTAGCTTGGAGATTATGGGTATCGTTAGACCGTAATCTCATATAATTGATATAATCGATCAAAGTGGATTAGTGAGGAAGCTCAGCGAAAGGTCAAAGCTATTGCGTGAGTTCTTTGGCATCGATCCAGTCAAGTTGAGACTTTCTAGACTCTAGTATAGCGCTTATATGTTGGTGTTGTTAATTAATTAATGGGAGTAATGGGAATTGAGGGTCCCGTATTAGTGAGGTGACGAGCACTAATACAGGCACCGGTGAACTTAAGTTGGGTAATTAACAAACTAGTTGATATACTTGATGGTGATTATGTGTTTACCCCTTCGGACTGTGAGCACGATGCATAAATCCGCTTAGGTTGGTATGTTTGCTGATTTATTAGACTTGTAGCCGTGTTTGATATTATATCCTTGATTGAACCTGTCATGCATTCATCACTCTACATCTTGTCTAAATACTTGAAAAAAATTAATAAATATTGATAGTATTGATTATGCTGATTGCATGGTGTACACATATCCATATAATTCATACATATTATAATTGACATTAAACTATTGAGATATTTCTGATAGAGGCTTGAGAAGTTGGTTGGATATGGTACATGAAACAAGAGCGATGACTGATGATGACACTACATCCATAGAGCTGGTATCCGATGGGATCGGATGGGTATATGGACCTCATAAGTCCTCCATGGGTCACGTAACATCTATTACAACAATGTGTGTATACCTGGTACATGTGGCCATTACATACATACATATATATCATTTACATTGCATTCATCCATATTCTAATATGTATTTGGTTCTATGTATTCTCGTTGTTTATCTCTGATAAACTTATACTCTTTTGGTTTGATAGAAGGAATATTGTTGGCTTATAATTATATTGTTGTGAGACTTGAGTGGAGTGTCTTGATGGGTCTAGACGTCCTGAATGGGGTTTAGGCTGAACCTTGTTATAAACTTGAGAATGTGAGAGTACTTGTACAATATGGAACTCTAGACTTATTGCTAGGTTGGTTAACTGATTACTTATTATGTTTAACTAACTAATTAGTAAAGGTATCGGAAAGTACCAACCCTTGCCACCATTATAGCTAGGGTGGATCGACGATGCTGCAGAGTACACGTGTTTTCCGTACTCACTCTACGCTTGCTGCACTCTATGTACAAGTATTGAGCTAGACGACGGAGGGGCATATAAAGCTTAGCTTGTTGGCGATTTCTTGGAGAGTCCAGGGTGAGCCGCTGATGCATTCCCGACACTGGAACACTTTTATCTACTTTATGTTTCTGTCATTGTTACTTCCAGACAATATTTATTGTTCACTTTTAGACTTGTACTCGATTTAGAGCTTTGTACTCGTGACTACCGGATCATTAGGGCTTTTCTTCAGACTAGGTTTAGCGTACGTGCATTGCATGTGTCAATAAATTAAAAAATTATTTAAAAGAAAATAAAAAAATGTACAATGAACGTTAAAGATGAAGGATTACCGCTGGATGGGACTCAACACCCCCTTCTATACTATCTCATATCTCACCGCTTCCATTAATGATATTACCTATATGAGAAATCTATTTTAATTTTTAACATTCAAAAAATAAAACTCTTCTAAATATCGTCCTTAAGGGATAGTATAGCCCTTTTTCAACTTCTCCATATATCTATTATATTGTGTTAATTGTTTAGGTAAAATTCTAAAGTCCTAAATATTGAACTTTTGATATAGTTCAAATAAGGAATGATTTAATAATTAAAATGGATTCAATTCTTTTTAAATATTAAGAAAAAAAATAAATGGCAATTTGTCTATGTAAAGTTTTTTTGCAAGGTACAATTTTTCAATATTAAAGAACATATGTCTCAAAAGATAATACCACATCAAATATGCATTGCTTTAATACGTAAATGCGAAATTCAACTACTACAAAAAAAAATCGTCAAAGAAAACGAACCTGGAAATTTGTTGTTGTTGCTAGACCTCGATATTTCGAAAGAAAATCAGATTTGATTATAGAAATAATGAAATAATGAAATAATGAAATAATGAAATAATGAAATAATGAAGAGTTGTGCAAGGTAAACTTGAAAGTGGCTGAACTTTCTTGCTATGAATTGAAAGTGTATGAACTTCTTATTAAGAAAACAAAAAATCCTATAGATTGAAAAAAGAAATTCTACCTGAATTGGGAAGTGCAGAATTCTAGAACTCAAATGAATTGAAAACTTAAAGCCATAAGTATATGGGAAATAATCAAAGAAAACAAAGGAGAGAAGTTTTTGATATATGAATACTTCGAGAAATTACCAACCTTTTCGTTTTGTGTAGTTCACGTCAGATTACTCCACTACCTTATTAACTAATTATATGATTAGTGAGCTACTGCATGGACAAAATTATACTCTTTTAAATTACTCAAATTAATATGTATCCTGAACACAAGAACATAATAATATGAATATGAACAATAACATGATGGTCAATTTAAACAAACACGATCTCTCAATGTAAAGGGAATAGTGGTTCAACGTGTATGCGTGTGAAACATTAACCCTGTGCATAGGACACAATGTTTCAAGGAATTTGGATGTTTGAAGGTATTAAAAGTTCATGCAAATTCGTATAAGGCAAGGAGTTTATATAAATAATATTTTCTTGGATTTTATGAAAATTTCCTAATATAACAAATAATAAAGACTCCTAAATTTAATGTGAGTTCTTTATGCACGAAAATTTCTATTACTTCATTATTTGAGAAAAAAACAATGACGCACTATTTTTAGAGGCAACCACAACTAACGCCAAAAAATTGATTGAAAAATTGTATAAGAATTTCTCAAAAAGATAAGATATTACGCAGTACCATGAAATAAAATGTTACAATGAAATTAATGTTACATTGAATTAAAAGATGCCACACCAAGGTCAATTATTTTGAGAAACCTGCATTAGATAAGAAAAAAATCAAGTACATAATCAAAACTCCATCAAGTTAATTAATATAACATAATCTATATTCAAATAAATTTGTACAATTTTCACATATCAAACAAGTAGACGAAAGGTAAAAGAACAAAAAAGACAAAAGAGAGTTTCCCATCAATTCATCGTATCAATGAGGTCAAAAGCTAGTTCTCTGCTTGGCCGGAAAGATTTAAAAGTTAGAGTTAACCTGTCTCTGAAAATTTATTCAGTAATATTGTATTTTCGTTGTCATCCTCATTGATCTTCAAGATCCTGTACAATCAATGCAGAAAGAAAATAAAATAGTATCAGTATATTTTTCTGACAAAAAAATAAAAAAATGTGTAAATTAAACATCAAGAAACCCATATCTAAGACAGAAAATTTCAATCTCTACGTTCTCTTATTTTTATATAGAATATAGAAGAGTTATGTTAGAAATCTAAAACAAATATTATTAGTTTGTTCAACAATAGGTGGCTTAATTGATAAAAGAGTTGTAAACCTAAAGTACTATAAATACTGAAACCTTAACCTATTTTTTTCCTATTAGCCTACGACAGTTTTGGTAGGAAGTTTTGTTCGAGTGCTAAACTTAAACGAATTCTAAATCTAAATAAAGAAAAGACAAGTAGTACTAAAATAGGTGAAATATTAAAAATAATTAACTAATAATTTCATAAAAATAGTAAATGACAATTTTGTCAATTGTGGAGTCTTTTAATGAAGGACAAAAAGTTCAATCAATATTTTCAAGGCCATTCGTGCTTTTAATATAATATAGATTATATATTTATTATAAGACTTGTTAAAATTACTTCTTCTCTACTTCTTTATTTCCGCATTTACTTCTGCATATTCTTATGTTATATGAATGGGGTTCGCCTACAGGTTAGGGTAGGTGCCCTCACGGCACAATAAAATTTTGGGTCGTGACAAATTAGTATCAGAGCACTAGGTTATTGGTATCATGAGTACAAAAGAGATGTCTAGTAGAGTCTTGTGGATCGGTATGAAGAGCTCCGTACCTATCCTCGAGAAACTATAAGACATTTAGGAAATTTCAATTCTTTCATTCTTTCGTGCAATTCGACTATGATTGAATTCTAAATCTCTTTATTTCAATCTTTCTCACAAATGTTGAAGACTAGATCAACCGTAGGAAGATATCAGGATCCCACACCTGCACCGGCACCCGTTGTCAGAGGTGGTGCGCGGGGCAGGGGTGAGGTAGAGTTAGAGGCAGGCCTCGAGTTGTAGCCCGAGGCTGAGCACCTGTAGTTGCTCGAGCTCGTGAATGAGTAGAGTATCGGGGGACTGAGCTATTCTGGAGGATGATGAGGCTCAGTTGATGAGGATGAGCAGGTTCAGGCAGACGGGACAGGGACATATCAGGTGCCCCGAGTTTTATTTCTACACTAGTGCTTCAGGATACCTTGGTTTGAATGATGAGCTTTCTGGAGTCTATAGCTCATGGTATTCAGAGTTTTATCGGCCTTGCAGGGTATTATCGGCGATTCGTGAAGTGATTTGCATCCATTGCAGCTTCGTTGACTAGATTGACTTAAAATAATGTAGCTTTTCAGTGGTCTGAAGAGTGCGAGGTGAGCTTCCAAAAGTTCAAGGCCTTATTGACTACCGCTTTGATTTTGACCTTGCTAATAGATGAAGAGAGCTTTACCGTGTACTATGATGCTTCTGGAGTGGGTCTTGGGTGTGTGTTGATGCAGAAAGGGAAAGTGATAGCATATGGTTCGAGGTAATTGAAGGTTCATGAAAATACAGTTCTGAAGATTTATATGATAGTGATCCTATGGAGGAAATCTTAGAGACAAGTGAGGATTCCTCACTTGACTCTTCCGAGAAAGACAACCCACAAATATTCATGAATCAACCAAGAGAGCCATAGATTTCTGAAGTAGATGATGATCATAAAGGGATGACCGATGAGCCAATTCCAGAAAGAAGACCAGAGCCAATAACGGCAAAATATGTTGGAACCGAATTCCATACCTTTACTCTAGACGATACTTAAGTTTCAAAATGGCCGCAAAGGATCCAAGATTTCCTTACTTGAATGGTGACAAATAATTTGGTAGAACGAGAAAAGTATCTGATCTTGTCAGAATTCACTTCAAGGTTCTCCAGAGTCCTTAGAGACTGGTGGAATTCACTTGGGATATAGGACAAAAACACTTTCCTTATATCCCAAGATTTTGCATTCAATATCGGAATCCTACATCAAGTGTTCTGTGGATATGCTGGCCAAAGGCAAGAAACGTTGCGGAGATAGTTCTTCGAAATGAAGTGCATATCATTTGACAGAAATGTCATTGATATCCACTTCAAAAAATGGCAAAAATATTCTTTGAGTTAGGTGGAGAAACTTATCTCAAACAAGCTATTGTTTCATCAGTTCCAAAGATGCTAGCAGCCCGAGCCATGACGGTCATTGAAGAAAAGTTTCAGTCGATAATAATCCCACAAGTCGGCTACATCAGGTAGGCAAATTTTCTAGCACAAGATGATATTTGCACAAGGAGGTCTATTTTGAAGCAGATCATAAATAACAATCCATCCCTTCATAAAGCATGCGGAAGATCTGATCTAGTCACTGGGTCAAGTTGTTCATGACATGTCCCTAGACAACGGAGAGAAATCAAGCGGTTCAAATGGCCAAAGCCTCCAGGAGAAGGACCTAAGTTCAGATGACGTACACAATATTTCAGAAGAAGGAGCTCGGGTGGTTTCCCAAAAAATAATGGATGCTTCATCTGCAACAAGATTGCACATTTTGCAAAAAAAAATCCTTAATCAATAAAGTCCATGAAGTTGCTTACTGAAATAGAAGATTACACTAGTATCCATCTTAGTGACGATGATGATCTTAAATCTATTCTCTCATTGGAGGAAGAACCGATAGAGAAAACTATTTTCTCTATGGATGTATATAGAGATGACCATTACCAGATTTCAGAATCAGATGTAAACACTCAAGACAGGATCAATAGCATCATGGTTATCCCTCACGTCCAATTTAAGTTTCATAAGATCTTGAATATGGAGATGACAACGCAAGCCATACTCAGAAGTTTCATGGTTATTCCAGATAATAGATGACGAGCAGATCAAGGAGATCGAGCGGAAGCTGGTGGAGCATTCTTGTGCGGAATCTCACAAGGAGTTTATGAGAAAAAGAAAAAACCCTTTGTGGCTGAATGAAGAGTTTTTCGTCAAGCTCCCTGTCAAGAAAAATGAAAGCATTAATCCAACAAAGGCAAGTCACTCAGGCATGTATCCATAACATCTTCAACTATGAAGAAAGAACGTGATAAACTATTGAAGTTTAGTCTAATCAAGCCATCCGACTCGTAATGGGCATCGAAACATTTTATGTCAACAAACGGGCTGAAGAAATAAGAGGTAAACTCAGATTAGTCATAAACTACCAATCTCTTAACCATTTCCTCAAAGATGAGAAATTCCCTATCCCAAATAAACCTACCATTAGCTCACACTTAGACAAAGTTAACAATTTCTCCAGGTTTGACCTTAAGACTGGGTTTTGGGAATAAGCCCTGAAGAAAGAGGGAAAACAGGGTTTGCATACCGGATCACCACTTTCAATGTAAAGTCATGCCCTTTGGATTAAAAACTTCACCCTCTTTATTCCAAAAGGCCATGATAAAAATATTTTAGCCCATCATCCACACATCACTAGTTTACATTGATGACATATTAATATTTAGTGATACTATAAAAAAGCACCTCAACTTGTTTCATCAATTTCGTGATCTAGTAAAGAAAAATGGAATCATTCTCTCAGCAAAAAAATATGGTTCTTGGTAAAGGAGAAATTGATTTTCTAGGGATGCATTTTGTTCATGGAGCATATAGCTCGGGGCCACACATTTGTCAGGAATTACTCAAGTTTCCAGACACCAACATCACAACATAGCAGCTCCAGCAATTTTTAGGTGTGATTAATTATGTTAGAGATTTTATCCCTAATGTCTCTACATACATTTCTCCTCTTACAAAAATGCTCAGGAAAAATGCTCAAGTTTGGGAGAAGGAATAAGATGAAGCAGTTCAAAAAATAAAAGAAATATTCAAAGAAGTCAAAGCCCTCCATATCACCTCAGACGGAAGGAGAATATTGCAGATTGATGCCAACAATGAATATTGAACCGCGGTACTTTTTGAAAAAGACATGTTCACCATGGTCACAAATTTGTTCCTTGGTCCAACAAAAACCAAAAGGAGTTAAAGAATATGTTTCTGCCTAAAACTTGACCAGCACTCTATTCTTGAAACTCAAGAGGAACAATTTATCACTCGCCAAATTCTAGAGGATTTTCTTACATAATGGAAAATCATGGTTTTACCCATATCCATTTTGGTGTTGTTAGGATTGCGTTGGCATATCATGGAAGAAAAGGCCAACTAGTCGTGGCTCGCCTTTCCCTTCTTGATACAAGATATTATGAGTACTAAGATGTAAATTCGGGTACCACAGAAGTTACTCTAAATGCTGGGACAATCTTTTTCACTATATTTCCAAACTTCAATATGTCCCTGTATGATCCATATGTGGCGGAGGCCTTAAAAATCCAAGTCCAAATCCAAGGTGCTCTACAAGCTAGAGATGTTATTCAAGATACTCTACATTATCAAATAACTTGACGAGTTCAAAATTATGCTATGGATCTTTCTCTTCAAGGTGCAGAAAATGTTTTACTCTTAAACGTAGATGCCACCAAAGGAACTACCATGTGCACCCAAATCCCAAGGCAAATTTCTAAGAAGGAACTTGTCAAAATTCTTCCTGATTCAAGGGTCACAAATTGAAAAAAAATTGAGAGAACCTGGTAAACCTCTCCAATCCTCTGAACCAACCTTTGTCAAAAAACATGACAAAACACTTTGAACCACAGGAACCCGAGAGTCACTCTACAACACACACATTTCCCCCCATGTAATCAAGACATACTCACTACCTAAAATAGACCACTTTTTTTCTACTTCACCTTCCATTTAACAAAATCCCACATCCTTTACTCAAAAACCAAAAGATGAGCCTGAGTTTGACATTGCAAAATTGGTGTGGGAAAGTCACGGTTATTCCAGATAACAGATGACAAGCAGATCAAAGAGATCAGGCGGCAGCTGGTGGAGCATTCTTGTGCGGAATCTCACAAGAAATTTATGCAAAAAAGCAAAAATCCTTTGTGGCTAAATGAAGAGTTTTTCATCAAGCTCACTTTCGAGAAAAATGAGAGCATTAATTCAACAAAGGCAAGTCACTCAGGCATGAATCCAGAACATATTCAGCTTGCGAAGAAAGAATGTGATGAACTATTGGAGTTTGGTCTAATCGAGCCATCTGACTCGCATTGGGCATTAGAAGCATTTTATGTCTACAAACGGACTGAACAAACAAGAGGTAAACTAAGATTAGTCATAAACTACCAACCTCTTAACAATTTTCTCCAAGATGACAAATTTCCTATCCCAAATAAACTTACCATTTTCTCACACTTAGCCAAAGCTAAATACTTCTCCAAGTTTGACCTTAAGTCTGGGTTTTAGCAATTGGGAATAAGCCCTGAAGAAAGGGGGGAAATAGAGTTTTGCATACCCGATCACCATTTTCAATGGAAAGTCATACCTTTGGGTTAAAAAATGCACCTTCTGTTCCAAAAGGCCATGATAAAAATACTTCAACGCCATGAAGAGGATCCTAGACAACAAAGAGAGCTTCATCAATGTAAACTAGTGATGTGTGGAGGATGGGCTAAAATATGTTTATCCTAGCCTTTTGAAATAGAGAGGGTGCAATTTTTAATCAAAAAGGCATGATTTTCCATTGAAAGTGGTGATCGGATATGCAAAACCTTATTTTTCCCCTTTCTTCAGGGCTTATTCCCAATTGCCAAAACCCAGACTTAAGGTCAAACTTGGAGAAGTATTTAGCTTTGGCTAAGTGTGAGAAAATGGTAAGTTTATTTGGGATAGGGAATTTGTCATCTTTGAGGAAATGGTTAAGAGGTTGGTAGTTTAAGACTAATATGAGTTTACCTCTTGTTTGTTCAGTTACCTCTTGTTTGTACAAGCTATAAGAGTTTTCCTATAAGAGAGGACTAGGCTTCAACATCCTAAAGGACGACTTGTCATAAACCTGTCTTCAGCATCCATAAGGACGGCTTGCCAAGCTAGTCAAACAGTAAATTCGATCATAGATGCAAAAGTTTTTCCTACAAATAGGCTGACTTCTACATCCCTAAGGACGGCTTGCCTAGCTACTCAATTCGGAAAAACTTCTACACCACTAACATATTTAGTTTTTATAACTCAAAAAACTATTGTATTTGTAGCAAGTTAACTTGCTCAATATTTTCTAACCTTATACTAAATTAAGGACCAACCTTTCCATGCCTTTCAAAGAGAAAAACAAGAGAGAATGTTAGAAAACACTCATTTATTGAGCAAAGAAAAGATTACAAGATGATTATTTGATGTTTTTCCAAGTACTACGCAGCTTCCTTTATATAGGAGTTGGAATACTATTACAAGACAAACCCATATTATATGATCCCTGAGTTGCCTATAGATATCAAATCCAACAATGAGGTCTTTTCTTGGGATATCTGAACCAATCAGCTTAGTTCGAAATGTCAACCCTAAGAAGAATTCAATTGTTACTGGATGCTTTGTGATGACGGTGGTGGTCAGGATTCCATTTGATACACTAGTCAAAAATTTTGAACTATGAAACCCATTGATCCTCTGGAAGGACGGCTGGGTTCATCAGTGAATATCTTGCTCTAGTGTCCATGAAGGCAATAACACGTATTGGTTTATCCCATTTGGATAGATAAACTTTAAGTTGGACCTGTGGGATAACCATGATGCTATTGATCATCTCTTGAGTGTTTACATATGATTCTGAAATTTGGTAATGTTCATCTTCATATTCTTCGTATACATCTATGGAGAAATGAGTTTTCTCTGTTGGTTCTTTCTCTAATGAGAGAATACATTAAGGATCATCATCGTCACCAATATGGATACCACTATAATCTTCTATTTCAGTAAGCAGTTTGATGGATTTTCTTGATCGATGGACCCTTCTATAATATTATATTTCCTACCCTACTTTCACATGATCACCACATGCTACCTAAAAGAAGATGAAAATGGACCCTACTTGCACAAGCTACCACATGGTGTCACATGTTTTTCCATGTATATATTTCCATTTTCACATACTTAGGATGTTGTTTTTCTTGTTTAATTAGGACCCTTCACATGTTTTGTGGGGCCCACTTTGTGTGATAAGTTTGCCATGTAATATAGGTTTGTCTTGTAGTAGTCTTCCAACACCTATATAATGGAGGCTACGTAGTACTTGGATGACCATCAAATAATCATCTTGTAATCTTTATTTTGTTCAATAAATGAGTGCTTTCTAAATTTCTCTGTTGTTCTTCTCTTCAAAAGGCATGGAAGTAGATATCCTAGTAAAATATATCTGAGTCATTTCCATCCTCATCCACCCCTTGTACACCCCTTGCAAAAATAAATATGTCTCCTACTCTTTATAAAACCCTTTCATGTAAATATGATTACCTATATGAAGTAGATATCCTACCCGATGAAAATAAAGTGTCTCCAACCGAACTACCCTTCATAAATCCATATTCTGCTTTTGCCAAAAAGACATGTTCACCGTGGTCACAAATTCGTTCCTTGGTCCAACAAAAACCAAAAAAAGTTAAAGAATATTTTGCTTCCACAAAATTTGACCAGCACCCTATTCTTGCAACTCAAGAGGAACAATTTATCACTCTCCAAATTCCAGAGGATTTTCCTACACAATGGAAAACTCATGGTTTCACCAATATCCATTTTGGTGTTGTCAGGATTGCATTGACATATCATGAAAGAAAAGGCCAACCAGTCATGACTCGCCTTTCCCTTCTTGATACCAGATATTATGAGTACCAACATGCAAATTTTAGTACCACAAAAGTTACTTTAAATGCTGGGACAATCTTTGTTAATATATTTCCAAACTTCAACATGTCCCTGTATGATTCATATCTGACGGAGGCCTTAAAAATCCAAGTCCAAATCCAAGATGCTCCACAATCTAGAGATGTTATTCAAGCTACTCTACATTATCAAATAGCTTGGTGAGTTCAGAATCATGTTATGGATCTTTCTCTTCCGGGTGGAGAAAATGCTTTGCTCTTAAACGTAGATGCCACCAAAGGAACTACCATGTGCACCTAAATCCCAAGGCAAATTTATAAGGAGGAACTTGTCAAAATTCTTCCTGATTCACGGGTCACAAATTAAGAAAGGTTGAGGAGACAGTTCTTCGAAATGAAGTGTGTATCATTTGACAATAATATTATTGATATCCATTTTCAGAAAATGGAAAAAATATTCTTTGAGTTAGGCAGAGAAAATAGCCTCAAGCAAGCTTTTGTTTCATCACTTCCAAAGATGCTAGTAGCCCAAGCCATGACGGTAATTGAAGAGAAGTTCTAGTCGATAACAATCCCACAAGTCAGCTACATCAGGCAGACAATTGTTCTAGCACTAGATGATATTTGCACAAAGAGGTCTATTTTGAAGCAGATCATAAAGAACAATCCAGCCCTTGATAAAGCATGCGGAAGATATAATTTAGTCATTGGGTCAAGTTATTCGTGCCATGAACCTAGACAATATAGAGAAATCAAGCGGTTCAAATGGTCAAATCCTACAGGTGACAGATCTAAGCTTAGACGACGTACAAAATATTTCAGAAGAAGGAGCCCATGCAGTTTCCGAAAAAATAACAGATGCTTCATCTGTAACAAGATTAGACTTTTTGCAAAAACATTATCCTCAATCAAAAAAGTCCATCAAGCTGCTTACTGAAATAGAATATTACATTGGTATCCATCTTGGTGACGATGATGATCTTGAATCTATTCTCTCGTTCGAGGAAGAACCAAGCTTCTTAGTTTAGATGTCCTATAACAATTGAATTCTTCCCAGGGTTGACATTTTGAACTAAGCTTCTTAGTTTAGATGTCCCAGGAAAAGACCTTATTATTTGATTTGATATCTATAGGAAACTCAGGGATCAACTCCAGATCAGATCTCATGGAGTAGCTTTCAAAAAATTCAAGACATACTCAGAAGTTTAACGGTTATTCCATATAACAAATGACGAGCAGATCAAGGAGATCGAACGACATATAGTGGAGCATTCTTGTGCGGAATGTCACAAGGAGTTTATGCAAAAAAGCAAAAATTCTTTATGGCTGAATGAAGAGTTTTTCGTCAAGCTACCTTTTAAGAAAAATAAGAGAATTAATCCAACAAAGGCATGTCACTCAGGCATGAATCCAGAACATCTTCAGTTTGTGAAGAATGAATGTGATGAACTATTGGAGTTTGGTCTAATCGAGCCTTTTTGGATTAATGCTCTCAGTTTTCTTGAAGGGAGCTTGACAAAAAAATCTTCATTAAGACACAAAGGATTTATCTTTTTCGCATAAACTCCTTGTGAGATTCCGCACAAGAATGCTCCACCAACTACCGCTCAATCTTCTGGATCTACTCGTCATATGTTATCTGGAATAACCGTGAAACTTTTGAGTATGGCTTGAATTATTGTTTGAATGGAATTCCATGAGCTTTGATCTTGAGTTGATTCCTGAGTTTCCTATAGATATTAAATCCAACAATGAGGTCTTTTCCTGGGACATCTGAACCAAACAACTTAGTTCGAAATGTCAACCCTGGAAAGAATTCAATTGTTACCGGATTCTTTGTGATGACGGTGGTGGTCAGGATTCCATTTGATGCACTGATGAAACTTTTGAAATGTGGAATCCATTGATCCTCAGAAAAGACCGTTGGGTTCATCAGTTAACATCCTACTTCAGTGTCAATAAAGGCAATAACATGGATTGATTTATCCTATTTGGATAGATAAACTTTACATTGGACCTGAGGGATAACCATGATTTTATTGATTATCTCTTGAGTTTTTACATCTGCTTCTAAAATCTGGTAATGGTCATCTCCATATTCTTCATATACATTCATGGAGAAAAGAGTTTTCTCTATTGGTTATTCCTCCAATGAGAGAATAGATTCAAGATCATCATCGTCACCAAGATGGATACTAGTGTAATCTTCTATTTCAGTAAGAAGCTTGATAGACTTTCTTGATAGAGGACAATTTTTTGCTAAATGTCCAATCTTGTTGAAGATGATGAAGCATTTGTTATTTTTTTGGAAATTGTCTGGGCTCCTTCTTCTGAAATATTTTGTAAGTCGTCTAAACTTATATCTTTCACCTGTAGGCTTTGCCATTTGAACCACTTGATTTCTCTCCATTTTTGATGGACCCTTCTATAATATTATATTTCCTACCCCACTTTCACATGATCACCACATGCTACCACATGATTGACACATGCTTGTACATGCTACCTAAAAGAAGATGAAAATGGACCCTACTTGCACATGCTACCACACGGTGTCACATGTTTTTCCATGTATATATTTTCATTTTCACATACTTAGGATGTTGTTTTTCTTGTTTTATTAGGACCCTTTATATGCTTTGTGGGGTACACTTTGTATGATAAGTTTGCCATGTAATATAGGTTTGTCTTGTAGTAGTCTTCCAACTCCTATATAAACAAAGCTACATAGTACTTGGAATATCATCAAGTAATCATCTTGTAATCTTTTCTTTGTTCAATAAATGATTTCTTTCTAAATTGTCCATTCGTTCTTCTCTTTGAAAGGCATGGAAAGGATGGTCCTTAATTCAGTATAGGGTTAGAAAATATTGAGCAAGTTAACTTGCTATAAATACAAAAGTTTTCCGAGTTATAACAACTAAATATATTTGGAGTGTAGAAGTTTTTCCGAGTTGAGTAGCTTGGCAAGTCGTCCTTAAGGATGTAGAAGCCAGCCCATTTGTTGGGAAAAATTTTGCATCTATGATCAAATTTACTTTTCAACTAGTTTGGCAAGCCGTCCTTATGGATGTTGAAGCCAGGTTTGTAGCAAGCTGTCCTTCGGGATGTTGAAGCCCAGTCCTCTCTTGTAGGAAAACTCTTGTAGCTTGTGGTCTTGTTGTCTTACTTGCTATTTCCTCTCCCTTTCTACCTCTTGAAGCTGAGTCTTCTCTTGTAAGAAAACTCTTGTAGCTTGTGGTCTTGCTGTCTTGCTTGTTATTTCCTCGCCCTTTCTAAATTTTGCTTTATTCAATAAATGAGTGCTTTCTAATTTTCTCTCTTATTCTTCTCTTCGAAAGGCATGGAAAGGATGGTCTTTAATTTAGTATAGGGTTAGAAAATATTGAGCAAGTTAACTTACTACAAATACAAAAGTTTTTTGAGTTATAACAACTAAATATGTTAGTAGTGTAGAAGTTTTTCCGAGTTGAGTAGCTTGGCAAGCCGTCCTTAGGGATGTAGAAGCCAACCCATTTGTAGGAAAAACTATTGCATCAATGATCAAGTTTACTATTCGACTAGCTTGGCAAGCCGTCCTTATGGATGTTGAAGCCATTTTTGGGGCAAGCCATCCTTCGGGATGTGAAAGCCTAGTCCTCATTTGGAGGAAAACTCTTGTAGCTTGTGGTCTTGCTGTCTTGCTTGCTATTTTCTCTCCCTTTCTACCTCTTTGGTATCAGAGCCAAGTTTAATCTTATCAAACTCCTGGAACACGTCGCACTGAAATTCCATAAAGATGTAACACTGGTGACACAAGTACCAAAAAAAATATTATAGCTCATGTGGAAAATCATTGGCCAGTGCTATGAAAACATGAAAGGGTGGGAATTCTGGATTGACTCAAAATAGCTTAAGGATGGATCCTCCATATTTTTTGAAAACTTGAATCTCATAGAAAGTCCTTCTTTCAATAAGGATGGATCTATCAAATGAGTCCACGAACGATCTGAATAATTCTGGTGGATGATTTTCTATCTTTGGATGAACCAGCTCCTGGTGAGTTTGCAAGCATGAAGATTTGGCTAGTTGGTTGTTTCTTTTTTTGCCTTGTTCTGATGAAAGTTTATTTGAAAATTCATCTGGCATGGATAGGATATCTGCAAGAATATTATCCTTCTCTTTAAGGTGCTTCACTTGAAATTTGTAAGGGGAGTACCACTGCGCTCATCTGAGAATTTGCGGATTTGGAATAATCGTTGGATTTATCTGGATTATCTTTGTAAAAGCCTTCATATCCGTTTCAATTAGAAATTTTGAGTGAATTAAAAAGAAATTGAACTTTTAAATTCCATTTTTCACGGCAAAAAAATCTTTAAATGTGGAATGATAGTGTTGTTTAGCATCTTTGAACCTTCCACTGGCATATCCGCATATCTTTCGCTGGCCATTTTTTTCTTCAAAAAGTATTGTGCTCCAATATTCGTTGCTGGCATCAGTCTGCAATATTTTCCTTCCGTCTGAGGGGATATGGAGGGCTTTGACCTCTTTGGATATTTCTTTTATTTTTTGAAGTGCTTCATCTTGTTCCACAATTTCTCCTTTACCAAGAACCCTCTTTTTTGCTCAGAGCATGATTCCATTTTTCTTTACTAGATCAAGAAATTGATGAAGCAAGTTGAGGTGTTTTTCCACAGTACCACTAAATAGTGATATGTCATCAATATAAGCTAGTGATATATGGAGGATGGGCTGAAATATTTTTATCATGGCCTTTTGGAACATAGAGGGTGCAGTTTTTAACACAAAGGGCATGATTTTCCATTGAAAGTGGTGATCGGGTATGTCAAATCCTATTTCCCCCCACTTGCACTTGGAATTTGTAAGGGGAGAACCACTGCGCCAATTTGAAAATTTACGGATTTTGAATAATCTTTGCATTTATTTGGATCATCTTTGTGAAAGCCTTCATATCCATTTCGATTAGAAATTATGAGTGAATTAAAAAGAAATTGAACTTTTTAAATCCATTCTTCAAGGCAAAAATTTCTTTGAATGTGGAATGATAGTGTTGTTCAGCACCTTTGAACCTTCCACTGGCATATACGCATATCTTCCACTGACCATCTTTTTCTTCAAAAAGTATCGTGCTCCAATATTCGTTGCTGGCATCCGTCTACAACAGTTTCCTTCCGTCTGAGGGGATGTGGAGGGCTTTGACTTCTTTGGATATTTCTTTTATTTTTTGAACTACTTCATCTTTTTCCTTCCCTCAAACTTGTGCATTTGTTTTGAGCATTTTTGTAAGTGGAGAAATGTATGTAGAGATATTAGGGATAAAATCTCTAACATAATTAATCACACCTAAAAATTATTGGAGCTACTATGTTGTGATGTTGGTGTCTGGAAACTTGAGTAATTTTTGACAAATGTGTGGCCCGGGGCTGTATGCTGCATGAACAAAATGCATCCCAAGAAAATCAATTTCTCCTTTACCAAGAACCATCATTTTTGCTGAGAGCATGATTTCATTTTTCTTTACTAGATCACGAAATTTATGAAGCAAGTTGAGGTGCTTTTCCACAGTATCACTACATAGTAATACGTCATCAATGTAAGCTAGTGATGTGTGGAGGATTGGCTAAAATATTTTTATCATGGCCTTTTGGAACATAGAGGGTGAAGTTTTTAACCCAAAGGGCATGACTTTTCATTGAAAGTGGTGATCGGGTATGCAAAATCCTGTTTATCCCCATTCTTCAAGGCTTATCCCCAATTGCCAAAACCCAAACTTAAGGTCAAACTTGGAGAAATGGTTAACTTTGGCTAAGTGTGAGAAAAGGGTAAATTTATTTGGAGAAATGCAAAATCCTGTTTATCTCATCTTTGAGGAAATGGTTAAGAGGTTGGTAGTTTATGACTAATCTGAGTTTATCTCTTATTTGTTCAGCCCATTTGTTGACATAAAATGTTTCGATGCCCATTACGAGTCGGATGGCTCGATTAGACCAAACTCTAATAGTTCACCACATTCCTTCTTCGCAAGCTGAAGATGTTTTGGATACCTGCCTGAGTGACTTGCCTTTATTGGATTAATGCTCTCATTTTTCTTGAAAGGGATCTTGATCAAAAACTCTTCATTCAGCCATAAAGGATTTTTCTTTTTTCACACAACCTCCTTGTGAGATTCCGCACAAGAATGCTCCACCAACTACCGCTCAATCTTCTGGATCTGCTCGTCATCTGTTATCTGGAATAATCGTGAAACTTTCGAGTATGGCGTGAATTATTTTTTGAATGCTATTCCATGAGCTTTGATCTAGAGTTGATCCCTGAGTTTCCTATAGATATTAAATCCAACAATGAGGTCTTTCCCTGGGCCAACTGAACCAAGCAGCTTAGTTCGAAATGTCAACCCTGGAAATAATTCAATTGTTACCGGATTCTTTGTGATGACGGTGGTGGTCAGGATTCCATTTGATGCACTGGTAAAATTTTGAAATGTGGAATCCATTGATCCTCAGGAAGGACGGCTAGTTCATCAGTGAACGTCCTACTTCAGTGTCCATGAAGACAATAACATGGATTGGTTTATTCCATTTGGATATATTAACTTTAAGTTGGACCTTAGGGATAACCATGATGCTATTGATCATCTCTTAAGTGTTTACATCTGATTCTGAAATCTTGGTCATCTCCATATTCTTCGTATACATCCATAGAGAAAAGTGTTTTCTATATTGGTTCTTCCTCCAATGAGAGAATAGATTCAAGATCATCATCGTCACCAAGAATGATACCAGTGTAATTTTCTATTTCAGTAAGCAACTTGATGGACTTTCTTGATTGAGGACAATTTTTTGTAAAATGTCCAATCTTGTTGCAGATAAAGCATCTGTTATTTTTTCAGAAACTACCCGGGCTCCTTCTTCTGAAATATTTGTACATCATCTGAACTTAGATATTTCTCCTGGAGGCTTTGGCCATTTGAACCGTTTGATTTCTCTCCATTATCTAGGGACACGGCACGAATAACTTGACCTAGTGACTAGATCAGATCTTCCGCATGCTTTATCAAGGTCTAGATTGTTCTTTATGATATGCATAAAAAAAGACCTCTTTGTGTAAATATCATCCAGTGCTAGAAAAATTGTCTGCCTGGTGTAGTTGACTTATGAGATTGTTATCGACTGGAACTTTTCTTCAATGACTGTCATGGCTCGGGTTGCTAGCATCTTTGGAAGTGATGAAGCAAAAGCTTGCTTGAGACTAGTTTCTCAACCTAGATATCAATGACATATCTATCAAATGATACGCACTTTATTTCAAAGAACTGTCTCCTCAATTCTTGCCTTTGGCCAGCATGTCCATAGAACACTTCATGTAGAATTCTGATATTGAAAGAAAAATCTTGGGATGTGAGGAAAGTGTTTTTGTTTTGTGTCCCAAGTGAATTCCATCAATCTCTAAGGACTCCAGAGAACCTTGAAGTGAATTCTGAAAAGATCGGATACTTTTCTCGTTCTATTAAATTCTTTGTCACCATCCAAGTAAAGAAATCTTGGATCCCTTGCGACCATTTTGAAACTTTGGTGTCATCCAGAGTGAAGGTATAGAATCTGGTACCAAAAAATTTTGTCGTTATCGGTTATGCTCTTCTTTCTAGAATTGGCTCATTGATCATCCCTTCATGATCATAATCTACTTCAAAAATCGTTGGCTCCCTTGGTTGATTCATTAATATTGGTGGGTTGTCTTCCTTAGAAGAGTCTAGTAAGGAATCATCACTTGTCTCCAGGCGTTCCTTCGTACGATCACTATCATATGAATCTTCAGAACTGGATCCTACGATATCATTATCCTCTATGCCGTTATTTGGTTGGGCCACATGAAGGACTTCATTGCGACTCAAAAGTAGTCCAAACAAAAAACAAAATTTGGAAAAACATAAAGGTTTGGAACTACTGATTTGAGATCATCAAGTTTTCTGGGTCGAGGTATTTTGAAGTTTCTCCAAATTTTGTTTTTTGTTTGGACTACTTTTGAGTCGCAATGAAGTCCTTCTTTTCCCACACCAATTTGGCAATGTCAAACTCAGGCTCATCTTTTAGTTTTTGAGTAAAGGATATGGGATTTTGTGAAATGGAAAGGAAAGTAGAAAAATAGTGGTCTATTTTAGGTGGTGAGTATGTTTGTGATGACATGGGAAAAAAAGTGGGTTTTGAAGAGTGACTCTGGGTTTCCTGTGGTTCAAAGGGACCATATTTCAGCTGTTGTATTTGTTTTTTGATAGCAGACATCTCCTTTTGTTGTTGTAGAAAGAAGTGGAAAAGTGAGGTGTCTGGTGGACAAATCTCATATTGCATATTTGTCAGTCTCAATTCCAGGGCTTTGATAAGTCCATAATGTTGAGAAGATGTTTGGTCCACTTTTTTCTCAATCGTCTACACCTTGCTCATCATTTTGTTTTGTATGTGAGCAATATTTTGAATGGAATTGTCGATGTTGGTTAACACCTTGTTTAGACATATGTCATTTCCAGATTGCTAATTAATTGTTGCTTCATATTGGCCGAACCAATATTCATGAATCAACCAAGAGAGCCAGAGATTTCTGAAGTAGATAATGATCGTAAAGGGATGACTGATGAGCCAATTCTAGAAAGAAGACTAGAACCGACAACGACAAAATTTGTTGGAACCGAATTCCATACCTTCACTCTGGACGATACCAAATTTTCAAAATGGCCGCAAAGGATCCAAGATTTCAAAATTCTACCAATATTCAGAGAAGCAATTTTTCTTGCACTGGATGATATTTGCACAAAGAGACTGGTAGAATTTACTTGGGATACAAGACAAAATCACTTTTCTCATATTCCAAGATTTTGCTTTCAATATCATAATCCTACATGAAGTGTTCTATGAAGATGCTGGCCAAAGGCAAGAAAAGTTGAGGAGATAGTTCTTCGAAATGAAGTGCGTATTATTTTACCAGAATTTCATTGATATCCACTTTCAGAAAATGGTAAAAATATTCTTTAATTTAGGCGGAGAAACTAGTCTCAAGCAAGCTTTTGTTTCATCATTTCAAAATATGCTAGCAACCCGAGCCATGATGGTCATTGAAGAAAGGTTTCAGTCGATAACAATCCCACAAGTCAGCTACATCAGGCAGGCAATTTTTCTAGCACTGGATGATATTTGCACAAAGTGATCTGTTTTGAAGCAGATCATAAATAACAGTCCTTGGTCATCTTTTTTGCTTAGAGCACGGCTAAAATAGGGTTTTGCATACCCGATCACCACTTTCAATGGAAAGTCATGCCCTTTGGGTTAAAAACTGCACCTTCTCTGTTCCAAAATGCCATGATAAAAATATTTCAGCCCATCCTCCCCACATCACTACTTTACATTGATGATATATTACTATTTAGCTATATTGTGAAAAATAACCTCAACTTGCTTCATCAATTTCATGATCTAGTAAAGAAAAATGAAATTATGCTCTTATAAAAAAATGGTTCTTGGTGGAGAAATTGATTTTCTAGGAATGCATTTTTTTCATGGAGCATACATCCTGGGACCATACATTTGTCAGGAATTACTCAAGTTTCCAGACACCAACTTCACAATAAAGCAGCTCCAGCAATTTTTAGGTGTGATTAATTATGTTAGAGATTTTATCCCTAATGTGGCTACATATGTTTATCCACTTACAAAAATGCTTAAGTTTTGGGGAAGGAACAAGATGAAGCAGTTCAAAAAATAAAAGAAATATCCAAAGAAGTCAAAGCCCTCTATATCCCCTCATACGGAAGGAAAATATTGCAGACGGATGCCAGCAATGAATATTGGAGAAGCAGTTCAAAAAATAAAAGAAATATCTAAAGAAGTCAAAGCCCTCTATATCCCCTCATACGGAAGGAAAATATTACAGACTGATGCCAGCAATGAATATTGGAGTGCGGTACTTTTGAAGAAAAGGATGACTAGCGAAAGATATGTCGATATGCCAGTGGAAGGTTCAAAGATGTTGGACAACACTATCATTCCACATTCAAAGAAATTCTTGCCGTGAAGAATGGAATTAAAAATTTTAATTTCTATTTAATTCACGTAGAATTTATGATCTAAATGGATATGAAGACTTTCCCAAAGATGATCCAGATAAATGCAAAGATTATTCTAAATCCACAAATTCTCAGATAGGCACAATGGTTCTCCCCTTACAAATTCCAAGTGAAGCACCTCAAAGGGAAGGATAATATTCTTACAGATTTCCTATCCAGGCCAGATGTATTTTCAAAGAGATTTGCATCAGAACAAAGCAAGAAAAAGAAATAACCAACTAGCCAAATCTTCATGCTTGCAAACTCACTAGGAGCCGGTCATCCAGGATAGCAAATTATCCATCGAAATTGTTCAGACCATTAGTGGACCCATTTGATACATCCATCCTTATTGAAAGAGTGACTTTCTATTAGCTTCAAGTTTTCAAAAAATATAGAGGATCCATCCTTATGCCATTTGGAGTCAATCTAGAATTCCCATTCTGTCATGTTTTCAAAGCACTGGCCAATGATTCTCCACATAAGCTATTATGGTTTTTCTAGTACCTGTGTCACCAGTATTACATTTTTATGGAATTCCAATGCGACATGTTCTAGGATTTTTACCAGATTGAAGCTGCTCTCCAAAAGTTTCTACAATGGTTTAAACCACAACGATATTGGGTTCAATGCTTCTAAGATTCCTACGCAGAAAAGGTATTCATGTTACATCGACTGGTAGAGATTATTGACAGAAAAGTCCATGCGCAGCCAAATATTTCATTTTGGTGGAAATTCCCCGTCTCCAAATTGTCCTTAAATTATGAATACATCGAGGCGCAGAGAATTATTTTCCGGTAAAATAAGTTCATTCCAAAGGAGATATGGCCAAAGGAGTGGGCGCGTTGGAAATACACTGATAATTATCCCCACTGGGAAAACGTCCGACAAGTAGCAAAGGAATACTAAGTACCGTATGAAGTCATCAGGGATGAATTCACACAGGTTATCACAAGGATAAGATTAAACATTCCATCTCATAGTTCACAAAGAATGAAGCACGATGTACCGAAATCATCCAACAAAAAATGTTACTATACAAGGTCGTTGAAGAGGATCCTAGACAACAAAGAGATCTTCAAGAAAAAGCATGGCGCCAATTGGAGGATAGATGAAGGATACACAAGCCCGCCATCAACACCATCAAACACTGCTCTACAAATGATGCTTAATGATGTGTGCAAGATTTTCACCACTTACCCACAAAAGTTTACAACCTATGCCAAAACAAATCTTCCTATAATATTATATTTCCTACCCCACTTTCACATGCTCACCACATGCTACCTAAAAGAAGATGAAAACGGACCTCATTTGCACATGCTACCACATGGTGTCACATGCTTTATGGACCCTACTTGCACATGCTACCACATGGTGTCACATGTTTTTCGATGTATAAATTTCTATTTTCACATGCTTAGGATGTTGTTTTCTTGTTTTATTAGGACCCTTCACATGTTTCATGGGGCCGACCTTGTGTGATAAGTTTGTCATATAATATGGGTTTGTCTTGTAGTAGTATTCCAACTCCTATATAAAGGAGGCTGCGTAGTACTTGGAAAAACATCAAATAATCATCTTGTAATCTTTTCTTTGCTCAATAAATGAGTTCTTTCTAACATTCTCTCTTGTTTTTCTCTTTGAAAGGCATGGAAAGGTTGGTCCTTAATTTAGTATAAGGTTAGAAAATATTGAGCAAGTTAACTTGCTACAAATACAATAGTTTTTTGAGTTATAAAAACTAAATATGTTAGTGGTGTAGAAGTTTTTCCGAATTGAGTAGCTAGGCAAGCCGTCCTTAGGGATGTAGAAGTCAGCCTATTTGTAGGAAAAACTTTTGCATCTATGATCGAATTTACTGTTTGACAAGCTTGGCAAGCCGTCCTTATGGATGCTGAAGACAGGTTTATGACAAGTCGTCCTTTAGGATGTTGAAGCCTAGTCCTCTCTTGTAGGAAAATTCTAATAGCTTGTACAAACAAGAGGTAACTGAACAAACAAGAGGTAAACTCATATTAGTCTTAAACTACCAACCTCTTAACCATTTCCTCCAAGATGACAAATTCCCTATCTCAAATAAACTTACCCTTTTCTCACACTTAGCCAAAGCTAAATACTTCTCCAAGTTTGACCTTAAGTAGAGGTTTTGGCAATTGGGAATAAGCCCTGAAGAAAGGGGAAAACAGGGTTTTGCATACCCTATCACCACTTTCAATGGAAAGTCATGGCCTTTGGGTTAAAAACTTCACTCTCTCTATTCTAAAAGGCCATGATAAAAATATTTCAGCCCATCCTCTACACATCACTAGTTTGTATTAATGACATATTACTATTTAGTGATATTGTGGAAAAGCACCTCAACTTGCTTCATCAATTTGGTGATCTAGTAAAGAAAAATGGAATCATGCTCTCAGCAAAAAAATGGTTCTTGATAAAGGAGAAATTAATTTTTTAGGGATGCATTTAGTTCATGGAGCATACAGCTCGGGGCCACACATTTGTCAGGAATTACTCAAGTTTCCAGATACCAACATCACAACATAGCAGCTCCAGCAATTTTTAGGTGTGATTAATTATGTTAGAGATTTTATCCCTAATGTCTCTACATACATTTCTACACTTACAAAAATGCTCAAGTTTGGGGGAAGGAACAAGATGAAGCAGTTCAAAAAATAAAAGAAATATCTAAAGAAGTCAAAGCCCTCTATATTCCCTTATACTGAAGGAAAATATTGCAGACTGATGCTAGCAATGAATATTGGAGTGCGGTACTTTTGAAGAAAAGGATGACCAGCGAAAGATATGTGAATATGCCAGTGGAAGGTTCAAAGATGCTGGACAACACTATCATTCCACATTCAAAGAAATTCTTGCAGTGAAAAATAGAATTACCAATTTAAATTTCTATTTAATTCACGTAGAATTTATGATTGAAATGGATATGATGGCTTTCCCAAATATGATCCAGATAAATGCAAAGATTATTCTAAATTCGAAAATTCTCAGATGGGCACAGTGGTTCTCCCCTTACAAGTTCCAAGTGAAGCACCTCAAAGGGAAGGATAATATTCTTACAGATTTCCTATCCATGCGAGATGAATTTTCAAAGATATTTGCATCAGAACAAGGCAAAAAAAAGAAATAACCAACTAGCCAAATCTTTATGCTTGCAATCTCACTAGGAGCAGGTTCATCCAGGATAGGAAATCACCCATCGAAATTATTCAGACCATTCGTGGACCCGTTTGATACATCCATCCTTATTGAAAGAATGACTTTCTATTAGCTTCAAGTTTTAAAAAAATATAGAGGATCCATCCTTATGCCATTTGGAGTCAATCTAGAATTCCCATTCTGTCATGTTTTCATAGCACTGGCCAATGATTTTCCACATGAGCTATTATGATTTTTCTGGTACCTGTGTCACAGTATTACATTTTTATGGAATTCCAGTGCGACATGTTCTGGGATTTTGACAAGATCGAACCTGCTCTCCGAATGTTTCTACAATAGTTTAAACCATGAAGATATTGGGTTCAATGCTTCCGAGATTCCTACACAACAAAGGTATTCATGGTTCATCGGCGGGTAAAGATTATTGATGGAAAAGTCCATGCGCAGTCGGATATTTCATTTTGGTAGAAATTCCCCATCTCCATATTGTCCTTAAAAGACGAATACAACGAGGTGCAGAGAATTATTTTCCAGCAAAATAACTGCATTCCAAAGGAGATATGGCCAAAGGAGTGGGCGCGTTGGAAATACACTGATAATTATCCCCACTTGGAAAAAGTCCGATAAGCAGTAAAGGAATACAAAGTACAATATGAAGTCATCAGGGATGAAGTTACGCAGGCTATCACAAGGATAAGATTAAATATTCCATCTTAGAGTTCACAAAGAATGGAGCACGATGTACCGGAATCATCCAGCAAAAAATGTTACTACACAATGTCATTGAAGAGGAGCCTAGACAACAAATAGAGCTTCAAGAAAAAGCATGGCACCAATTGGTGGATAGATGAAGGATACACAAGCCCTCCATCAACACCATCAAACACTGCTCCATCGGATGATGCTTAATGATGTGTGCAAGATTTTCACCACTTACCCACAAAATTTTACTACCCATGCAAAAATAAATCTTCCTATAATATTATATTTCCTACCAAACTTTCACATGCTACCATATGTATATATCTCTAAGGACCCCACTTGAACATGCTACCACATGGTGTCACGTGCTTTTCCATGTATATATTTCCATTTTTACATGCTTAGGATGTTGTTTTTCTCTTTTTATTAGGACCCTTCACATGTTTCATGGGGTACACTTTGTGTGATAAATTTGCCTTGTAATATAGGTTTGTCTTGTAGTAGTCTTCCAACTCCTATATAAAGGAGGCTACGTAGTACTTAGAAGACTATCAAATACTCATCTTGTAATCTTTTCTTTGTTCAATAAATGAGTGCTTTCTAAATTTTTCTCTTGTTATTCTCTTCGAATGTCATAGAAATTTTGGTCTTAAATTTAGTATACGGTTAGAAAATATTGAGCAAGTTAACTTGCTATAAATACAAAAGTTTTCTGAGTTATAACAGCTATATATGTTAGTAGTGTAGAAGTTTTTCCGAGTTGAGTAGATTGGCAAGCTGTCCTTAGGGATGTAGAAGAAAACCCATTTGTAGGAAAAACTTTTGCATCTATGATCAATTTATTGTTCGACTAGCTTGGCAAGCCATCCTTATGGATGTTGAAACCAGGTTTGTGGCAAGGTATTCTTCAGGATGTTGAAGCCCAGTCATCCCTTGTAGGAAAACTCTTGTAGCTTGTGGTCTTACTGTCTTGCTTTCTATTTCCTCGCCCTTTCTACCTCTTTCATATCAGAGCTAGATTCATCTTTTTGAATGAAGGAGTGGTTTAGTAAAATATGTCTAATTCATTCCCATCCTCGTCCAACCCTTGTACATCCCTTACAAAAATAAATGTCTCCTACTCTTTATAAAATCCTTTCATGTACCTATATGAAGTAGATATCTTACCCGATGAAAATAAAGTGTCTCCAACCGACCTACCCTTCATAAATCCATATTCAGCTTTTGCCAAAAAGACAAGTTCATCGTGGTTACAAATTCATCCCTTGGTCCAACAAAAACCAAAATGAGTTAAAGAATATATTGCTGCCTCAAAACTTGACCACCACCCTATTCTTGCAACTCAAGAGGAATAATTTATCTCTCTCCAAATTCCAGAGGATTTTCCTACACAATGGAAAAATCATGGTTTCACCCATACTTATTTTGGTGTTGTTACAATTGTATTGACATATCAAGGAATAAAAGGCCCGCCAATCATGGCTCGCCTTTCCCTTCTTGATACTGGATATTATGAGTACCGACATGCAAATTTGGGTACCGCAGAAGTTACTCGAAATGATGGGACATTCTTTGTCACTATATTTTCAAACTTTAACATGTCCCTATATAATCCATATCTGACGGAGGCCTTAAAAATCCAAGTCCAGAATCCAAGGTGATCCACAAGCTAGAGATGTTATTCAAGCTACTCTACATTATCAAATAGCTTGGGGAATTCAGAATCATGTTATGTATCTTTCTGTTCCAGGTGGAGAAAATGCTTTGCTCTTAAATGTAGATGCCACCAAAAGAACTACCATATGCAAGTGGGGTCCATAACATGTGTTGTCATTGTCAGTTCTGGTCTTTTTTCTGGAATTAGCTCATCGGTCATCCCTTCATGATCATCATCTACTTCAAAAATCTCTGGCTCTGTTGGTTGATTCATGAATATTGGTGGGTTGTCCTCCTCAGAAGAGTCTAGTGAGGAATCTCCAAGGCTTTCCTCCATAGGATCACTATCATATGAATCTTTAGAACTGGATTCTAGGATATCATTCTCCTCTATGTCGTTATTTGGTTGGGCCACATAGAGGTTTGGAACTACTTCATTTGATATCATCAAATTTTCTGGGTCAAGGTCTTTAAAGTTTCTCTAAATTCTTTCTTTCATTTGGACTGATTTTGAGCCGCAATGGAGTCCTTCTTTTCCCATACCAATTTTGCAATGTCAAACTCAGGCTCATCTTTTGGTGTTTGAGTAAAGGATATGGGATTTTGTGAAATGGAAGGGAAAGTAGAAAAAGAGTGGTCTATTTTAGACGGTGAGTATGTCTGTGATGATATGGAGAAATGGGTGGATTTTGAAGAGTGACTTTGGGTTTCCTATGGTTCAAAGGGACCATGCTTCAGCTGTTGTATTTGTTCTTTGATGGCGGACATCTCCTTTTGTTGGTATTGAAAGAAGTGGAAGAGTAAGGTGTCTGGTTGACAAATCTCATATTGCATATTTGTCAGTCTCAATTTCAGGGCTTTGATAAGTCCAGCATGTTGAGAAGATGATTGGTCCACTTTTTTATCAATAGTCTCCACCTTGCTCATCATTTTATTTTGTGTGTGAGCAACATTTCGAATGGAATTGCCAATGTTGGTTAACACCTTGTTTTGATAGATGGAATTTTCAGATTGCTAATTGATTGTTGCTTCGATATCACTTATAGGGGACTTTTCTCTAGTGGGCAGCACAACATTTTTCTTTGGAATATTTGGAGCATGACTTGTACCATCTTTTTTAAAATATTGTTGTAATGGGAATTTAGGTATGACTGGAGCTTGAATGGGTCATCATAAATATTTGTAATTTTGGTTTATTTGTGGTTGAGGGCTTTTGGTATGTGTTTGGGCTAGTTAGTGATGGCCAATTTTGGGGTATGTATGAAACAAGGATTTCATATTTTCCTGGATGGCTATGTGAACCAATCGATGAATCTCTATTTTTATACTTTTCTCGGAACTCTCTCTCAGAGTTTCTCCCTTATTTCTTTTTCTTTCGTGTGGCTCTTCTTGCATGATGTTCATTCCTTTCAATTTCATCGTTAAGACATTCTTGACAATCACACTCGATATTCCATGGGCAGTGTCCCGTGAAAAGACATTTGAACCACCATACATCATGACATTTGCTATCGAACTCATTTATCCAATCATGTTCTCTCATTATATCTGGGAGATGCCAGGAGAATATTTCTGGGTCATCTTTGTTTGCGAAGCTATAAGTAGGTTGGTACATCTGGAAGGAGAAGGTCATTTTATTGGGGTTTTTTAGGTGAGAGTGGTCAAAACTTATGGAAACTGTTTTGTCATGGTTTTTAACAAAAGTTGGTTCAGACGATTAGAGAGGTTGAACAGGTTCTCTCAATTTTTCATAATTTGTGACCTATTAATCAGGATGAATTTTGACAAATTCCTCCTTAGAAATTTGCCTTGGGATTTGGGTGCACAT
Source organism: Anisodus acutangulus (assembly GCA_029783415.1). Lineage (NCBI taxonomy): Eukaryota > Viridiplantae > Streptophyta > Magnoliopsida > Solanales > Solanaceae > Anisodus > Anisodus acutangulus. The sequence continues at coordinate 2,955,688 of CM056510.1, read as the reverse complement.
GGTAGTTCCTTTGGTGGCATATACATTTAAGAGAAAAGCATTTTCTCCACCTAGAAGAGAAAGATCCATAGCATTATTCTGAACTCGCCAAGCTATTTGATAATGTAGAGTAGCTTGAATAACATCTCTAGCTTGTGGAGCACCTTCGATTTGGACTTAGATTTTTAAGGCCTCTGTCAGATATAGATCATACATGGACATGTTGAAGTTTGAAAATATAGTGACAAAGATTGTCCCAGCATTTAGAGTAACTTTTTTGGTACTCAATTTTGCATGTTGGTACTCATAATATCTAGTATAGCGCTTATGTGTTGGTATGTTGTTAATTAATTAATGGACCTAATGGGGAATTGAGAGTCCCGTATTAGTGAGGTGACGAGCACAAATACGGGCACCGGTGAACTTAACTTGGGTAATTAACAAACTAGTTGATAAACTTGACGGTTATTATGTGTTTAGCCTTTCGGACTGTGAGTGCGTGCATAAATCTGCTTAGGTTGGTATGTTCGCTAATTAATTGGTCTTGTCGCCGTGTTTGATATTTTATCCTTGATTGAACTTGTCATGCATTCATCACTCTACATCTCATTTAAATACTTGAAAAGAAATTGATAAATAATGATTGTATTGATTATGTTGATTGCATGGTGTACGCATATCCATATCATTCATACTTATTATAATTGGCATTAAACTGTTGAGATATTGTTGAAAGAGACTTGGGAAGCTGGTTGGATATGGCACATGATACGAGAGTGATGATTGATGATGATATTATAGCCACACATCTAGTATCTGATGAGATCAAATGGGTATATGGACCTCATGAGTCCACCATGGGTCACGTGACAACTATTACAGCAATGTGTGTATACCAGGTACTTGTGGCCATTGCATGATGCATATTATTTGCATTGAATTCATCCATATTCTAATATGTATTTGGTGCTATGTGTGCTCGGTGTTGATCTCTGATAAACTTATACTCTTTGGGTTCGATAGAAGGAATATTATTGGCTTACACTTATATTACTGTAAGACTTGAGTGGAGTATCTTGATGGGTCTAGACGCCCTGAATGGGGGTTAGGCTGAACCTTGTTACAAACCTGAGAATGTAAGAGTACTTGTACAATCTCGAACTGTAGACTTATTGTTAGGTTAGTTAACTGATTACTTATTATGTTTAACTAGCTAATTAGTAGAAAGGTATCGAAAAGTACCAACCCTCGCCACCGTTATAGTTAGGATTGATTGATGATGATGCTAACTACACGTGTTTCCCGTACTCACTCTACGCTTGATGCACTCTATGTGCAGGTACTGAGCGGGACGATGGAGGAGCAAATAGAGCTTAGCTTGTTGGCGATTACTTGGAGAGTCCAGGGTGAGCCACTGATGCATTCTCGGTACTGGAACTCTTTTATCTACTTTATGTTTCTGTCATTGTTACTTCCAGACAGTATTTATTGTTCACGTTCAGACTTGTACTCGATTTAGAGCTTTGTATTCATGACTACCGGATCATTGGGGTTTTTCTTCAGATTATATATTTATTATTAAGACTTGTTAAATTACTTCTTCTCTGCTTCTTTTTCCCCCATTTATTCTTATGTTGTATGAATGGGGTTCGCCTATGGGTTAGGGTTGGTTCCCTCACGGCACAATGAGTTTTTGGATCATGACATACAGTAACTAAGCAAATAAATAACAAATAAGTCGTCTGAAAATTCAGAAGTTCAAAAATATCTAACTGATAAGTCAGGGTTAACATTCCATTGCTTTTAGTAGTGGGAGAAACGTTAATAGACATAAGAAAATACACTACCTTTAAGTAGTGAGAGTGATGTTGAGAGAATAACACTATATGAAGTAGTTAATATTTCAATATCGAAAGGCAATAAAAAAAATATTAAGACTTAGGAACATGATAGTGCGACTATAATAGTAGTAGCACTTAGTCATAGTGGGAGAATAATAATCAAGATCTATTCGGTGTACTTTTGGGAGAGTTTCATAATAGGATCCCTGAAAAGAAATACATTTTTTTTTGGAAAATTTCATGATAGGATCCCCTAAGATCTTAGTATAGAACCGGTCAGTCACGATGAAGCACTACCAAACCGAAGTTGCATCAGAAAACAACTTGACAAGTTTTTTTTTTTTGCAAAGAGCTTATTGGCTAAGACTTTTGATAGTCGTGCAAAAGGAATACATGTGAAAGTTGTAGATGCATGGTTAAGAGTCTAAGTGGGAGATTGTTGGGGTATATACCATTAACCATGCGTTTAGATATGGTATGTTCTAACAATTGTCATGGTTAAAAGTTTAAGTGGGAGATTGTTGGGATATATACTATTAACCATGTGTTTGGATATAGTATTTATTATAGAATAATTGTTTATTCAATTTTAATAAAAATTAAATATATCATGTATTAGTATGTGTGTCATTTACTTATATAGTAAATGATTTAGTGTACAGAGTTTAGCTTATACACGGAAGATTAAATCATCGATTCTTATAAGTATTAAGTTAATGTTCACAATCTAAAATGGAAATTGGACAAAGTTATTGGTATGATTGTAGCACAAGATTAAATATAATGTATCTTCATTATGGGAACAATATAATTCCGACTTCTTGTGCTAGTACATTTTGTATATATTGAACAGACCAAGTATAGGTAAGTGTTTTTGTACTGAATATGTAAAACATCATCTCTAACTCATTAAATGTACTATACTCTTAATTTTGATATGATTATTATAATCAAGGTGATTTATTTATTATTTTGATTTATCAAAAGGTACTACTCTATTGTGATTCAATGTATCTAATATGTTGGATAGTAACAAATGACATTTGAGAAATAATAATTAGTTGATAGGTCTATACTTTGGGATTGATGATACCCCTTTATGGATGCTTATAAGTTCGCATGTGAAAACCCTGCAGGTAAATTTTATATCCGTCACATGAAATAAGTTAAGTGAAAGTACAAATGATTTAATTAATCAATAAATTAAATTATTAGTAATTTAATTTAATTGATTGATATCTGTAATCTTAACATGGAGAGTTAAATAAGATTTAATGAAAGATTTTAAAATTAAACTAAGGAGTGCAATTACAGATTCATTAAAATTAAACTAAGGAGTGCAATTACAGATTTTTAGTAGAATAATCTGTAATTTATTGTGGTAGGATTAATTCATTCAGATTTTGAATTAATACCACAATTGCAAGCGTCGTAATTAAATATGTGGTCCCTGCTATGCCTAATTATTTTTTAACTTGGAAAATAATATTCTTGGGGGAAAAGCAAGCCAACACATTTTTTACTAGGGTTTACACCCTAAAACGTGGTTATAAATAGAATGTTTTCAGCCCTAAGTGTGACACCTTTTCCTGAACCGTAGTACTTGCCCACACGAGTATTCTCAATCTAAAAGCTAATTAGGTTACATAGCAGAAGACTGCAGACCGTGAAACTGGAGGATGATCTCGTGGATAGTTTCTGCTCATAATTGAAGATTCGATTCTTGATTGTTGTCATGCTTCAAGAGATAAGTATCGAATTTATATTTGACTGAAATATATGATTACGTGTTGTCTATATTACATGCAAGTTTGATCCTGACTATTTGTTTCCGGTGTTTATGCATGTATTCCATCATTGTTTAAGTTCATTTAATTAAGAAATTTGTAGGACCAACATAAGAATAACTAATTATTTTCTCACTTAATTCATAAATACACTTTTGCAACCTCGGCAGTTGATTAAATTTAAGTGGATAAAAAAAGGGCAGAATATGTTAGAGCTATATGTACAAAGGAAATATTGGCAGTGTGGAGAAAAGAAAGCAATGCAATTTCCCCCTAAAATCTACTTAGTTTTCAACTCAAATTAAGTAAACAAAGAAAAGAAAATAACTTTCTTTCACTTTCTCTTCTTCTTTCTTGCTTTTCAAAAAAAAAAATATAAAGGGATAATAGCATTTTGGATCCATTAATTATTGATAAATTTTAACTCATGTCCTTGTGATATCTTATTAAGCACATTAAATTTTTAATTAATAAAAATATGCCTTTTTGATTCTTTTTCTTGTAAATATTGACTAATATCAAATATTATTAACCGTTCAATTATTATTAACCATTCAATTATTATTTGACTATGTGTTATGTCAAGCTTGTACTGCTACTTCATTATTAAGGGTAATATATTTCTAAAAATAATCCAAACATAGCATACTTCCTATATAAAAGGATCAAAATACACATTTTAATTATCTGAAAGTTAAATATATCGAGTCATATATCTCAAAGATGACTTCATTATGTTTCTGATTTCCATATACTTGACACTTGTAAATTGTAATGTTCAGATGTTGGGTTGTTTGGCTTATGATTACAAGTTAGTTGTAATCTTAAAAAACAGAAATTATCATATAACTATTATTTTGTGGGGAGATTTTATGTTGAAATGACGATGAAATTCTTTAAAGAAATGAAAGATAATAAATCAAATTTTTGCTTTAGGATCAACTATTCATGTCGATAGTGGGCTAAACTTTGATTGTTCATCTTCTTTAACTTCAAAAGATATCCAAATTCAATTATGTTGATCATGATATATTACGATCCACATTGATCATTCACAGAAATTTGTATTTTATATTTTCATGTATTATTATTTATTGAAAGCTTTGCTTCAATATTATTAATATAATTTTACAACTGTATACTACATAACTCATTATATACGTGCAACGCACGTGTCGAAAAATTAATATATATATATTGTATAACATATGTAAACATTCTACAATAGTCTGTGACAACATGTTACTTGAGCACCTGGTAAAAAAAATTGAAATGTTGGAGGCCATTAAGAAGTTCATGCAATAATACGGCTAATGATACGAAGGATATCACTTGAATGATAATATTTCTACGAACAGTATTAGAAGTGATTTAGGGTATAAAAAGAATTTTAACTCCAAGCAAATTTGAGAATGCGGGTGTGTGAATTGACTTATTTTAAATATTTTTTGGCTTTAAAGCTCTTTATTATTTTTTAAAGTGTTCGGGTGAGATAAAAAATGTTTTAAGCACTTATATTTAAGCTAAAAATGTATAAAAATAAGTCAAAAATCAAAAGTTGGTAGGACCAACTTATGGCTTTTAGCTTATAAGACACTCTTAAAAATTCAATCCAAACACCATCAATATACGGCAGACTAAAATTTCAAAAGAACGATATAGGGCCTAAATTAAAAAATATATACCTCTTAATATAGAAGGAATTTGGCCAAGATTCCCGATGAAAGATGTAGCCCGTGAGTCTAGATTTTCAATGGTTCAAAGTTTTCGTAATTTGGACATCTCTATGAGAAGTTATGAGCGTTTTACTGAAAAGTATCAAGAAAGAGAGTACAACACGTGAAACCAGAAGTACAAGTCGTCGAAGTAGCCTGAGTTGTATAATAAATAGTTGCAGGCAACAGCTATTTTGTTGAACCGTTTTGAGTTAGGGCTTGGAGCAAAGATGGAGATTGAACTTGGGGTTTTATCTACTAATTAAGATGAGTTTCTAGTGATGTTTTGGTGCAATTACAACTCCTTAATGCTTGTTTAACACTTGAATCCTTGAAAAAAAAATAGATTTTCAAGAACAACCTTTAATGGAAATTTTTAAGATTAGTCCTCAAGAAGTGATCTCACTACTCAATTTTTATAGTGTAAATGAGTACATAAAAGATGATTTTATAACAGCCCAGCCTGCCAGTGATATTGTGAGCTCTGGACCTAGGCCCACATGGCTTTAAAACGAGTCCCTAATGTCTAAGACTTCTTCTTTATATACCCAATATCCCTCATGTGTTTTGTCGATGTAGGATTTCCTTGCTGGAGTCACATACACCCCCTCTTGTGGATTTAGCGTCCTTGCTGAGCTTTTCCCCACCACATGGAATTTGCTTAGTCTCAGGATTGAGCTTTGTCCCGCCTACCAGAGATTTTCCTAAACTCGATCGAAGTCTGACCCACCATTGACAAGGCTGACACAAAAGTGTTACGGTTTGCTCTTACATTGGCGTATAAAAGATACATCATAACTTGACATTTGTTGGTTTCTTAAACAGAGTCGCCACCTAATTGATTATGGGAAATTAGGAAATTATTTTGTTTAAGGTTATTTTATGAAAATCTTTTTAAAAACATACCAAAGTTTGGGTAAGGGTTACCTTGGGGTGTTCACGGGAACCGACAAAATAAACCGATATTTTTAGGTTTGATTTCCAATATTAAGAACTGACAAAATTTGATTTGACTTTGATTTAAGTAAATAATAACCGTAAAAAATCCGAACCGAACCGACCATTCAAATATATATATATATATATATATATATATACAAAAAACAACAACTAGATGTAACTATTTTCTATTACGCCCCAAACTTAGGGAGGAGTACCCGGCACCCGATGTCTCACTTGACTGAGCGTACCAAATTGAAAGCATATTGCAGAGCCTACAGAACATTTGGGCCGACAAGGCCTCAATATACAACAAACTATAAGAAAACACAACAATCCTCTGTCAGACCGGCAAGGCCACAACATAACAACTAGTAGACGGGATGGACATAACATCTTGAATACATGAACAGCCCAAAACATGTATATGTATATATATAAGGCCGACAAGGCCACAAGATGGGTCCTCATATCAATAACAAGGTTGGCAAGGTCGTACAAAATATACTAGACATACAACACAAGTCTACAAGCCTTTAAGAGTGTATTGACTGTCATATAGTCGGGACAGGGCCACGGCCTACCCACAACCTGTATATAAAATATGTACAACAAAACTCTAACTCGGTAGCTCTGAAATGAAGTGAAGCTTACCAACCAAACGTTGATCTCCTACTGGAGAGGCCTATCAGAGTCTCTACCTAGACCTGCAGCATGAAATGCATCGCCCTCGACAAAAGGGATGTCAGTACGAAAGAATGTACTTGTATGTAAGGCATGAATAACAATATGAGAGATATGAACAATGGATATGACATAAGAAACAACCTGATAACCTGGATGCCACATGGAGAAAAAATGTAAAGTTTGAAAATCATAAGACGTCTACTCTTAACAACTTACAACTTCTCCAGAAGGACATAAGGTCGTTAGTATTCTGAACGATGTTATGGCATTACTTTCAAGAAATGTACCTTCAGAATGAACCAAGACTCTATGTATATGTGAAGCAACAATCAACAGAAAAACTTGTGATTTCAGATGAAATTATAAACAGTATACGAGTAGTATGATAATTCTTTGAACTATTCATTATAGAATTGTCATTACAGTGGATTCATGCCGAAAAGAGTTTAAAAGGATAGTCATTACATACCTCGAATGTCAATTCTATTGACGATGATGAAATTATTATCCTCTACACATCACTCTAAAATAAAATGACAATAGCACTAGTGTCAAACTTAGGGAAGACACAACCATAACACCATGAGCGCCAAGCTCGCTATAAGATTAACTACACGACATTTTGCCACACCCATCTGCATTACCAACTCACAACCATAACCACAATAATAACATATATACATACTTATATCCAAATGCCCAGCTTTACAACATAACAAGAACAACCCAAGTATGCCACAACAACCCAAAAAGTTCATATATGACATTTCAATCGACGGTCGGCAAGTTCTCATGTAAACAACATGTTCGAAGCCTATATAAGCTTAATTACCTGAAGGAGAAGAGAAATCTTACCTTATACGTCAAATACAACCCTTTCTCGAGCCTTACTTCACCTTGGAGTAATTCCCAATCCAGCAACAAAGTGAAGTAAACACGTTCTACAACTGCTACGACATGTTTTAGGGAAGATCTATGTCAAAACCTTGTGGATTTAACATTGGTTGATATAATAACACTTCTAGAGAATTTGGGGGTGATTTATGATCTGTTTGAGCGAAAAATAAAGTCTGAAAACATTCTCACCACTTAAATAGAAAGTTAGAAACCTCCACCGCATCACTTGGGTTACAGAGGGAAACTCAAGGCGAGCAACACCCTCACTTTGAAGCTCGCTCCGCATTGCCTGTCCGACAATCTAGCGAAAACACAAATATCTCACTAATCCAACGTCATATCGACAAAGTTTAATGTGCTAGAAACTAAACTCGTAGACCTTCAATTTGGTGGTTGGATTACCCCGTAACTCCAAATATTGAGAGAAAATCTCCACGACATCTGACTCAAATTTTAGCAAACTTATGAGTGTATCTTGCGATGACCTTTGCTGACTTTTGTTTTACAACTCACTTGATTTCAAAACTTAAGATACGACTATTATATGATTCAAATACCTTATAATACGATCTTCTTAGCATATTAAGCACTTATAATCTTACTCCAAAAGTACGAGTTATATGATCTTCGATTCGTCAACCTCCAACCCTTACAACATTTTCTTAAAACTTGTTTTAAAACATTACTATTCATATATAAGGCTTCACCTTCCCGAGTTCATAGTAGTTCGATCACGAAGTATCTTAACGTAAAAGTACGGTAACATCCTTCCCCTCCCCCCCTCTTAAGAACATTCTTCCTCGAATGTGGAAGTAATATGTTATATGAGTGTAACTTTGAGAATGGTATGGAAATCTTGACAGTCTCCTTTGTGAACATGATTGTTCCAAACCTGTCAAGCAGCCAAAAAATAGAATATACGCCTCACAGGGCTATATGATGCAGCATATTATAAATTTGGGCCCACATGACCGTTCTAACATCAGTAATACTCAAATCACTTATTATAACTCACCTTATGTACTCGCAATATTCTCAGCTGCCTTTGGATCACCTAGATTATGATCATAACCTGAATGGAAAAAGAAAGATAAGTTTGTTGGCATGTAGTATGAATGAGGAGTACATAACTATTAACTATCATTAAGAACTTTCAAACTGAAACAGATGAGGGCATTTTCTCTTTATTTCTTCTCGGCATCCCATGTCATCTCTTCAACATTCTTGTTTCTTCATAGTACCTTTACCGAGGCTACTCTTTTGTCCTCAACTGGCACAACACGAGAGGGATCTCCCATACACTTCTTTAACATCGATATATGGAAGATCGGATGGAATGATTTTAATTCTGGAGGTAACTCAAGTTCGCAGGCTACTTAGCATATCCTCTGAATGATGCGGTATGGCCCGATGTATCGCGGACTAAGCTTGTCCTTTTATCCGAATCTCATGACGCCTTGGAAAAACCTTTAAGGACACTCAATCATCAATCGCAAACTCTAAGTCTCGACGTCGAACATCTGAATAAGTCTTTTGCCAACTTTGAGCTGTTAACAATCACCCATGAATCATCTTTACTTTCTCTACAGCTTGGTGGACTAAATTAGGTCCTAGCAACTTTGCCTTCCCAACTTTAAACCACCCAATCGGAGACCTACACTGACATACATACAAAGCCTTATAGGGAGTCATTTTAATGTTTGAGTGATAACTATTGTTATACACTAACTCAATAAGGGGTAAATGATCATCTCAACTCCCTTTTAAACCCAAGACAAGCTCATAGCATATCCTCAAGGGTTTGAATAGTATGTTCCGCCTGACCGACTGTATGTGGATGGAATTTATGCTGAGGTTTACCTAAGTACTCAAACTTTTCTGAAAGGATCTATAGAAGTTAGCTATAAACTGAGCGCCTCTATCAGAGATAATAGAAATCATAACACCATGAAGCCAAACTATCTCTTTGATGTACACTTTGCATAGTCATCGGCCGTATAAGTGGTCCTAACATGTAGGAAGTGCGCTAACTTCATAAATCTATCAATAATTACCCATATAGAATTAAACTTATGATACGAATGAGGCAAACCTGTAATGAAATCCATATTAATCATCTCTCATTTCCTCATGGGGATCTCTATGTTCTACGGCAATCCTCCGGGCTTTTGATGCTCTATCTTGACCTGTTGACACTTAGGACACTAGGATATGGAACTCTGCGATGTTTTTTTTCATATCATTTCACCAGTAGATCTCCTTAAGATCGTGATACGTCTTCTTTGACCCAGGATGAATAGAATACCACAAATGGTGAATTTCTGCCATTATTCTCTCCCGAAGCATTCCCACATCTGGGAAACACAAACAACCTTGGTATCTAAGAACTTCATCTTTCTTAAGCTCTAACACCATCTTCTTTTGTTGAGGAATCCCCTATCTCGACTTCACCAATTAAGGATCCTCGTACTGTCGCTCCTTTACTTTTACTATTAAGGATGATTCTGTCGTATTCTGAACGACAATGCCTCCATCAGCTGAGTTTACTAGTCGGGCCCCTAAACTGGCCAACGGATGCAAATCTATGTTCATCTCTTTCTTATTTGCTTTTATATGCTCAAAACTAATTATGGATTTGTGGCTAAGAGCATTGGTTACTACATTAGCCTTGCTGGGATGATATAAAATGTTGACATCATAGCCTTTTAATAACTCCAACCATCTCCGTTGTCTTAAATTCAGCTTTTTCTGCTTAAAATGTATTGAAGGCTCTTGTGGTCAGTGAATATATTGACATGTACTCCATACAAGTACTGACTTATATTTTCAGAGCAAATACGATTGCTACCAACTCCAGGTGGTGGGTCGAATAGTTCTTCTCATACTTCCTCAACTGCCTCGACGCGTATGCAATAACCTTACTATGTTGCATCAGAAGACAACCCAAACCAACCCTCGAAGCTTCACAATAGACTACATACCCTTCTGAACATTCTGGGAGTGTTAACATAGGTGTCCATGTCAACCTATTCTTTTAACTCCTGAAAACTTAGCTCACAAGTATCAGACTACTGAAACTTAACTATTTCTGAGTCAACTTAGTCAATGGTGCTAAAATGGAGGAGAACCCCTCTAAAAATCTTCTATAATATCCAGTTAAGCCCAAGAAACTAGGAACCTTAGAAGGAGTCATGGGTCTCGGCCAATTCTTCACAGCTTCAATCTTCTGATTATCAACATTAATACCCTTGTTAGAGACTGTGTGGTCAAGGAATGCCACTGAGTTCAACCAGAATTAACACTTGGAGAACTTGGCATACAACTTATGGTCTTGGAGCATTTGTAACACCGCTATCAAATGATTCATATACTCTTCTTTAGACCGCGAGTACACTAGAATGTCATATATGAGCACAATCACAAATATGTCCAAGAATAGATTGAATACTAGTTCATTAAATCCATGAAGACTGATGATGCATTCGTAAGCCCAAATGACATTACGAGTAACTCAAAATGACCATACCTGGTCCTGAAGGACGTCTTCGACATATCATTCTCCTTAACCCAGAACTGATGATATCTCGACCTCAAATCAATTTTCGAATAGCATCTGGCACCCTGTAATTGATCAAATAAATCATCGATCCTCAAAAGTGAGTGCTTGTTCTTGATAGTGACCATCTTCAGCTGTCGATAATCAATACATATCCTCAGAACCATCTTTCTTGCAAAAAAATAATACTGGTGCACCCCAGTGTGAGGTACTAGGCCAAATGAAGCCTTTTTCCAATAAATCTTTTAATTGTTCCTTTAATTATTTCAATTCAGCAGGTGACATTCTGTAGGGAGAAATAGATATCGGTTGAGTGCCAGGAAGAACATCAATAGCGAAATCAATCTCCCTTTGTGGAGGAATACCCGGAAGCTCATCTGAGAGCACGTCTACCAACTCGTTAACCAATGAATAGACTGAAGAGACAACGATTCTGCATCCACATTTCTGAGCTGAACTAGGTGATAGATATATCCCTTGGAAATCATCTCTATTGCCTTAAGGTAGAAAATAAACCTACCCTTTGGCGTCGCGTTGTTACCCTTCCATTCCAGGATTGGCTCACCCCGAAACTGACACTTAACAACCTTTGTTCGACAATCAATACTGGCATAACATGATGCCAACCAATCCATATACATAATGATGTCGAAATGAACTATATCTAGCTCAACTAGATCAGTCGAGGTAAGATGGCTACAAATCACTACCACATAGTCTCGATAAACTCTCCTAGCTATAATAGATTTATCAATTAGTGTAGACACAACAATTGGCTTACGTAGTAGCTCAGGTTCTCTCCTAAACTTACCCGTAACAGATGGTGTGACATATGATAAAGTAGAGTTGGGATCTATCAACACATAAATATCATGAGAGGACATGGATAGTATGCCTGTAATGACGTCCAGCGATGACTCCAAGTCATGTCGACCCGCCAAGGCATAAATGTGGTTCTGAGTACCACTTGAACTGGAAGCTCCTCCTCTACCCCTACATTGACCTGTTGATGTTTGTGAATCGCTCCCTGGTGGACACACACTCGAGGAAGAATTTATTGTCGATCCAGTTGGCTGAGCCATGCTACCTCTACCTATGCTCGGCAAAATCGCATAATATGGCCAGGGTGTCCACACCATTAACATACATCAGATCCTTGAAGGCACTGTCTAAGATGGGTCCTACCACATTGATCGCAAGGTGATAAATGCACCCTCATCTGACTTGAACTCTTCGTATGCTGCAAATATGGCCCTCTTACTCTGCTCCCTTTCTGTATCCCGATCAGCCCAAAATTGGTGCTTACAATCCTCCAAATTCTGTGCAAATATGCATATCTGAGAGATATTTATATTCTTGTGCAGAGACGCTATTTTACAATCTCCAACCAAATATGGCTCAAGGTCATTCAAGAACCGATGAACCTTATCTCTAATCAAAGACACAGTCGTATGAGCGTATCTAGTTAGGGAATCAAATCTGAAGCTGTACTCTTGAACACTCGTATTTCCCTGCTTGAGATCTAAGAACTGATAAACCCTGGCCTCGCGAACCTCCAATAGAAGATAATAATCTAAGAAGGGCTCTAAAAAGTCCTCCTACTTTGCCGGAGATTCCTTCGATTCTCTGACCGCTCCCATGACTCATACTATCGAACGACCACATCTCATAGCGTGAAAGATGATAAATCCACTATCTCAATCTTCGAAGCATGCATAACCCGAAATATCCTGTGAAGATGATCAATGAAGTCTTGAAGATCCTCATCTAGGTCAGAACATGTAAACACTACAGGCTCAAACAAATAATCTCTCAAGCTCTGAACTCTCTAAACTATCAGAAGGTCCGGTACTCATAGGTTCCCTCATCTGTCGCTGCTGGGAAGCTAATTGGAACAGCAACTAGACCGCATTCCTAATATCCTAGTCTGATGGGCCGAGATGAGCTACTGGGAGTGCTAGATCCCCTCTAATCTCCTTAGGTATCGGCGGAGTAAGGTATACCGAAGAGGGTGACTCGCTCTAGGCCTCATATCGGACTGCATTACCAGGCGGTGCACTGCTAGTACCTTCACCCACATCCGCACTGGCTCAACGACTAGCGGTGGTCTTTCTAGTTACCGGCATAGCTAAAAATATAGTTAAGGCAAGAGTTAGACTTGAAATCTTATGACTCAGCTCTATTGCACGATGTAAATGATGAAAGAAATGTAATTATCCCTAAATGCATGGTAGCCTCCTAATTATAAGTGTGGTGCACAACACAACTATAAGCAAGTTTGTAGACTACCTAGGATACGACCTGCTCTGATATCAAGTTTGTCATACCCCAAACCTAGGGAGGCACGACCGGCACTTGGTGCCTCACTTGAACAAGCATACAAACCTGAAAATATACAACTGGCCTACAGAACATCTGGGTCGACAAGGCCTCAATATTCAAAAAAGCTATAAGGAAACGCAATAATCCTCCGTAAGAACGACAAGACCAATGCATAACAATTGGGAGATGGGATGGACATAACATGCTGAATATATGAAAACCCAAAATATGTATATATACAAGGTCGACAAGGCCACATGATGTGTCTTTGTATGAACAACAAGCCCGACAAGGCCGTACAGGACACACTAAACATATAACTCAAGTCTACAAGAATCAAAGAGTATACAAACTGTAATATGGTCGGGACAGGGCCCCGACCTATCCACAACCTGTATATAATATATGTACAACAAAACTTTGACTCGATAGCTCCAGACGACATAATGCATACAAACCAAATATTGAACTTAGCAACCGCCTACTGGAGAGGCCTGTCAGAGTCTCTACCTGGACCTGTAGCATGAAATGCAGCGGCCCCGGTGAAAGGGACGTCAATGCGAAAGAATTTACTCGTATGTAAGGCATGAATAATAATATGAAAGATATAAACAGTAAACAAGGCATGAGAAATAACCTGATAACCTAGATGCCACATTGGGCGAACAATGTAAACTCTGAAAAACCATAAGAGGTCTCAAATAAATACATATATATCTATCCATCGCCCATCAATTATAGCTCGGTAGTGTTCATATCATACATATATAAATCCATCGCCCAACCGATTATAGCTCGGTGATATTCACAGCACACACACGCGTGCGCGCACACACACGCACGCGCGCGCGCGCGCGCACACACACACACACACACACACACATATATATATATGTATATATAGAATTAGCACTTGAGGCTCAACTCTTAATGACTTACAACTTTTTCAGAAGGACGTAAGGTCTTTAGTATTCTGAACGATGTTATGGCATTACTTTCAAGAATTGTACCTTCAGAATGACCAAGACTCTATGTATATGTGAAGCAACAATCAACAGAACAATACGAATGAATAGACATGTGAGTTCAAATAACATTATAAACAGAATACTAGTTGTATGATAGTTTTTTGAACTCTTCTTTAGAGAATTGTCGTTATGGCAGATTCATGTTGAAAAGTGTTTAAAAGGATAGTCATTACATACCTCGAACGTTGATTCTATTGACGATGATGAAATTATTATCCTCTACACGTCACTTTATAATAAAATGACAATAAAACTAGTGTCAAACTTATGGAGGACACAACCATAACACATGAGCGGCAAGCTCACTATAAGATTAACTACACAACATTTCGGCATGCCTATCTTCATTACTAACTCACAACCACAACCACAACCACAACCACAACAATAACATATACACATACTTATATCCAAATGCCCAGCTCTACAACATAACAAGAACAACCTAAGTATGCCACAACAACTCAAACGGTTCTTATATGACATTTCGATGGCCGTCCCACAAGTTCTCATGTAAACAATATGTCTGAAGCCTAGATAAGCTTAACTACATGAAGGAGAAGAGAAACCTTACCTTATACATCAAGTGTAACTCTTTCCCGAGCCTTACTTTACCTTGAAGTAATCCTTAATCTAGAAACAAAGTGAAGAAAACACATTCTACAAGTGCTACAATGTTTTCGGAAGAAGATCTATGTCAAAACCTTGTGGATTTAACCTTGGTTTCTATATTAACACTTACATAACAATTAGGGGTGATTTAGGATCAGTTTGGGCAAAAATTGAAGTCTAAAATGTTCCCACCGCTTAAATAGGAAGTTAGAAAGTTCCACCGCCTCACTTGGCTCACTTTGCAAATCTCAAGGCGAGCAACACCCTCGCTTTGGATCTCACTCGGTGAGCTCCTTCATTGCCTGCCCAGCAGTCTGGCAAAAATGTGAATATCTCCCTACTCCGACGTTGTATCAACAAACGGTTTAATACACTGGAAAATAGACTCTTAGACCACAATTTGGTGGGTGGATCACTTCGTAACTCCAAATAGATTTAGAAAAAAACTATGTGGCATCTGACCCAAATTTCAGTGAATTTATGAACGTAACTTGCGTTGACTTTTGCCAGCTTTTGTTTTACAACTTGCTTGACTTCAAAACTAAATATACAACTATTATACAATTCAAATACGTCATAACATGACCTTCTTAGAATATTAAGCACTCATAGTCTTACCCCTAAAGTACGGGTTATAAAATCTTCAATTTGATTAACCTCTAACTCTTATGACATTTCCTTAACACTTGTTTTAAACTATTTTCCCGAGTTCGTACTAGTTCGCTCACAATGTATCTTAACATAAAAGAACAGGGTGTAACATTTTCCTTTTCCTTAGGTTATGTTTAGCAGCGGTTTTGCTAGCTTTCTTCTTTGTAGTACAGTTGGGGTGATCCATTTTAGAGTAGCAGACTCAGTTATAGCCGTGCTTATTTTATAATATTTGTTTGGTAATTAGTATAATCATCTAGTTACCAAAAATATATGCAAAGAACAAATGTGTCATTGCAGTATCTAGTAAGTAGAGACGTATATTTATTTGTTCCTATTATCATTGACAAGAAACCTCTAGATCATCCGTTCAACTGCAACATCTAAGTAGAGGTGTATATTCAGGTCGATTCATAGCAAAAGTTTGATTGCTTCATTTGGTTATGTTATTTAGTGATGAATGAAAATAAATAAAGTTTTTTTAATCTGCATAGATTCTTCAGTTTGACATATGTGAGTTCTTTTATTTGTGGAGTCCTTCCTAATTCTTTGAGTAATTGAAAAATGAGATCACCCCACAGACATTTTTTTTACAAAAGATGGCACCATTATTTAACAAATCAATCAATCTTCTTAGAAAAATGATAAAAACCAAAATAATCGATAAACCCGACAAAAAACCGACTCAATAAAATATCGACTTAATTGGTTTGATTTGATTTTTGCATTTGAGAAATCGATTTAATTGATTCGGTCATCTTTTAGGTAAAACCCGACTTAAATCAAACCATAAAAACCCCTACTTACCATTATGCAAGAGAGTGAGGATCTTGAACCTCGATCTAGCGAAGAGCTTCGACAAAGATGCGATTGGCCACAATGGCAAAAGATAATTCGATCAGAATTGAATTCACTTGCTAAACATGAGTTTCTTGGATAAGTAGTCCAAATGCCTAATCTGGATTGAGCGACATTAATACCTAGAAAATACTTTAGTCTGCAGAGGTCTTTAATCTGGATGTGCTGAAAGAGATGTTGCTTCAAATTAATGATACCACCCAGATCATTGTGGTGATAACGACATCATCAATATAAACCACCAAATAAATGCACGAATTCAGAGCAGAATGTTGATAAAATACATAGTGATCAGATTCACTACGAGTCATGCCAAATGTGTTGAACTTCTCAAATCAGGCTCGAGGAGACTGTTTCACACTATAAAGTGATTGGCGTAATTACATCAAGGCTACTAGACTCCCCCTGAGCAACAAAATCAGGTGGTTGCTCCATATAAACTTCATCCTCGAGGTCATTGTGGAGAAAGCATTCCTAATGTCCAAAGATGGTGATGGCGGACAACAACCATTGATAGAAAAATATTGACATATGTTGTTTTATTCACGAGAGAGAAAATATCTCTGTAATCAAGCCCAAATATTTGAATATACCCTTTGGTATCAAGTTTTTCTCTTAGTTTCTTATCCTTCGATTTCTGTTATTATTTACTTTCTCTTGTTCTTCATTTAGCATACTATTTTGTTGTAGTTACTGTGTCCTTTTTCTCATTTGACCTGCCTTGTTATTGCTTTATTCTGAGCGAGGGTCTATCAGAAATAACCTCTCTACCTCCCAAGGTAGGGGTAAGGTATGCGTACACTCTAACCACCCCAAACCCCACTTGTGGGATTACTTTAGGAATGTTGTTATTCGTATACCCTTTGGTATCAAGGTGGGCTCTAAGCCGATCAACTTGGCCGTCTGGACCAACTTTGATAGCATAAACCCAATGACAAGCAAGAGTAGATTTATCAGAAGGAAGATGAACAAGCTCCCAAGTACCACTCGCATGTAAGATAGACATCTCATTAAGTATAGTCTGTTGCGATCCTTGATAAGAAAGTACTTAACCTATAGACTTAGGGATGAAATAGAGGACGTAAATGATACAAAGGTATAACGGGGTGATGATAGATGATGATAACTTAAAAAGATATAATAGGGGTTAGTATTACGAGTGGGTCATATATCTTTTCGAAGTGCAATCGGTTGACTAGGAAAAGACAAGTCCACAGTAGGTACAGGGTCCAATGCAAGACGTGAATCATCTGGGCATGATACTGGATGGGGATGACGGTGATATGTCAGGAGTGGTGGCACTCTGGCTGGAGATGTAGAAGTAACTATAGATTCCTCAAAAGTTAGTATAGGTAAAATCTAAGAGATATTAGGATAATTAAAAGAAGATATAAAGTACGGTCGAGACTTTAAAAATATGGCATTGGCTAACATAAGGTAGCGACGAAGATCATGTGAGTAATAAGATACCCCTTTTGAACACGAGAATAACCAAGAAAGCCTCTTTTTAGATGAGGGGCTAATTTATCTTTTTCGAGGGCTAAGTTATGAACAAATCATGTGCTTCTAAAGACATGATGGGGAAGAGAGTATAGAGGTGACTGAGGAAATAATACTGAATAAGGAATCTGATAAACAATGGCAGATGACGGCATCTAATTAATTAAATAGCAAGGCGTGAGAACTGCATCGCCCAAAAATTGCAACGAAATATGAGATTGAATGAGAAGAGTGTACACAGTCTTAATGAGGTGCCTATTATTCCTCTTTGCTATCCCATTTTACTGAGGGGTGTGTAAATAAGATGTCTGATGTATAATTTCTTGATGTGTCATAAACTGTTGAAACTGGAAGGATAGATATTCTAAGGCATTATCACTACGGAATGTACGAATAGAAACACCAATTTGGTTTTTATTCATCATAAAAACTCTTGAATATTCGAAACAACTCAAAACAGTCTTTCATTAAGCAAATCCAAGTACATCTTGAATAATCATCAATGAAACTAATAATACAATGAAATCCTAAGGTTGAATCGACCTCTAATAGGACCCCAAATATTAGAATAAACTAATGAAAAAGCAGACTCTACGATTCTCAACACTATGTGAAAAGGTAGTACGTGTGTGTTTCCCAAGTTGACACGACTCACAATCTAATGTGGACATATTAGACAAACTAGGCACCATCTTCTGTAGCTTGAATAAATACGAATGCCCTAAACATATGTGAATTAAGTATGGGATTTATAAGTGGACATACTGTAGAGGAGTTAGGAGAGGTAAGGTAGTAAAGGCCTTGTGATTCATGTCCTGCACCAATCATCTGTCCCCTACTGTCGTCCTACATAACAAAAAATTATCAAGAAATATTATGGCACAATTTAGGGCACGTGTCAAATGTCTGACTTATACAAGATTAAGAGGAAAATCAGAGACATAAAGAATAGAGTTTAGAGTGATATTGGATAGGGATTAGCTTGTCCAACTTCTTTTGCTTTTGTTTGGATCCCATTCGCATGGGAAGAGACTGTGAATAAATAATATTTGGCAAAAGTGATTTATTATCAGAAGCACTTGAGTCCACGACCCACGGTCCAATGATATTAGACTGTGGAACACAAGAAAAAGAATTACCAGCTGAGGCTACTTGTAGAGATATCTTCTTACCTGGTCGATACGGAAGGAACTCATTATATTCCCTTCCAGATAAAGAAAAAGAAAATTCCTGATTATTGTGTTGTTATCATTGTCTTGGCTTACACTAAACACTGACGGTTCAAGACATCACGTTCACCGCGCAGTAAGTAAGTCCGATGGTTTCAACTAGGGAAGGTTCAAAGCGGAAGCTACCTCTCCTGATGCAATATCTTTTCGCTGAAAGATTGCTGAAATGTAGGCACCCTGTGCGTGCACCACAATCTCTCTTTCATAGAGGGGATTGTTGGAAATTTACCTTTGGCGGGGAGATGCGTCCATCCATCTTTGATGAATTAAACACTAGTATTCCACATATTGGAGACCTTGTCTCTTTGCACATGCATGATCTACGAAGTGAGTATATGATCGTAGGGCCAAGAATCGTCAAATTTCGTTGAGAAATGAAAGAGATATTGGTCCACGAAGTAAGGTGTTTGAGGCATAGAAATGTGGTGTGGGACAAATCTACCACATCGGTGGGAATAGGAAGAATTGCTCTCTATATAAGTCTCTAATGTGGTAAAGGGTTTGGGACCCCAAGGGGTATCCTATGTGTTTAAAGGAGGGAAGACCTAGATGTACTGGGGTTCAAGGCTAAGCCCACACGCGCACCGCCGCCGCCCGCCCGTCCAGTCCGGGTCTCGGTCTCGGGCTCCTGGTCACGGGCTGCGGGGACTTTCTGATATTATGTTTTTGGACCAGAGAACTTTGCTAGATGTACAGTTTGATTCCTAAAGTTTCTTATATACAGTTTGGGTCCCTGAAGTTTAATATTTTACAGTTTGGTCCCCAGAATTTCTGGAAAGTTGGTTATGCTTACCGTTGGACTATTTTATAGAGCATTAACCAGCCATTATTTAGTTGATTAACTCCTCCATTAACAGCCCATTACTTGGGCATTTGAGCAGCCTCCTTCATGACCTTAAATCAGCTCACTAATGGCATTAAAACTGCCATTATAGCCCTCCCTTTATGGCCATTAACATCCATGTTTTGGGCAGTTGAACAACCCCTCTTCCATGCTATATATTGAGTTGTTGTTGGCTCAATTCAGTGACTGACAATACACGAAAAACAGACAACAATATAGCACTGGAAAAGCAGAAAAACAGTCACGAAATCAGTGACTGAAATTCGGCAAAACAGTGGCTGAAATTCGTATCTACATGACAAAGGGCTTACCCAAAGATCGCAGATGTCATCATAGGGATTAAAATCTCTAAGACGTCTGACAGACTGGTCTTATCTCAGTCTCACTACATTGAGGATGTTTTGAGAAAGTTCAAGATGTTAGACAATTCACCGATAGCATCACCAATGGATACAAATCAAAAGCTTGATAAAAATCTTGGTGCACCTGTATACCAGGAGTGATATGCACAGGTGATCGGTAGTTTGATGTATTTAACAAACTGCACCCAACCTGATATTGCTTACGCAGTCAATAAGTTGGCTAGGTTCACCCGTAATCCGAGTGATAATTACTGGAAGGCGTTGAATCGGGTATTACAATACCTGAAATACACGTTAAATTTCAGGTTACACTATTCGAGATATCCAGTTGTACTAGAGGGGTACAGTGATGCAAACTGGATATCTGATATAGAGAACACCAAGTCCACCAGTGGGTATATATTTACAATTGGTGGTGGGGCTGTGTCTTGGAAATCCTTTAAGCAAACTTGCATCGCCCGATCCACGATGGAATCGGAGTTTATCGCTTTAGACAAAGCAGGAGAAGAAGTTGAGTGGCTTCATGACTTCTTAGAGGATGTTCCATGTTGGAACAAACCCGTACCTTCGGTAATGATCCACTGCGACAGTCAGTCGACTCTAGGAAGGGCACGGAATACTATGTACAACGGCAAGTCTCGTCATATTCGACGGAGGCATAAGACCGTTAGGCAACTGATCACCATGGGTATAATATCCATTGATTACATTAAGTCAAAGGATAATATAGCAGACCCATTGACAAAGGGCTTACCCAAAGATCAGATGGCTTGCCTTTCTAGGGGAATGGGCTTAAAACCCAAAATATAAAGACCAATACAGTGGTAACCCAACCTTACTAACTGGAGATCCCAGTAATTTGGTTCAATGGGAAAACTAAGTTGTAAAGGTTCAGTTGCTTCAGTGGAAGCATGAGCACTTCGGATAGTGATTTCTGAAAAGAAACACCAAATCCAAAGTCGTTCCCGCGATAGACGTTAAGTGCTATCTGCAGTGTGGGTAAAGGTTAAGTTTTCAAAACCTGTAATGATCCTCAACAGTTGAGGTTAGGTTTTGGGAAACTTTTAATGGTTCCTAACACTTGTGAAGTGGGGTATAGCAGGATACCTTGTAGGAGACCACCTATTTAAGTGCGAGGACGGACCGCCTCAAATGAACTCACTTAAGAATCCAAGACGTTGTCCATGGCCAAAACGGACAAACATTACGAAGAAGAGAGTAAGGGAATTTGTTGTGTTGGTACCATTGACTTGGCTTACACTAAACACTGACGGTTCAAGACATCACGTTCACCGCGTAGTAAGTAAGTCCGATGGTATTTAACTATGGAAGGTTCAAAGCTGAAGCTACCTTTCCTTATGCAACATCGGTCCGCTGAAATATTGCTGGAAATGAAAAGACACCATGTGAGTGCGCTAAAATCTCTTTCAAGAGGGGATTGTTGGAAATTAGCCTTTGGCGGGAGTTGCGACCGACCAACTTTAACGGCTTAAACACTAGTGTTACGCATATTGGAGAATCTGGTTCTTCACGCATGCATGATCTACTAAGTACGTAGATAACCGTAGGGCCAAGAATCGTCGAATTTCATTGAGAAATGAAAGAGATATTGGTTCATGAAGTGAGGTGTTTGAAGCATGGAAAAGTGTGGTGTGTGATCAATTCTCCCTCATCGGTAGAGGAAGAAAGAATTGTTGTGTATATAAGACTCGAAATTGGTTTGGGGTTTGGGACCCCAAGGGGTATCCCATGTGTTTAAAGGAGGGAGGACCTAGATGTGCTTCGGTTCGAGGAAAGCCCACACGCGCGCCGCCGCCGCCCGCCCATCCGGTCCGGTTCCGGGTTCTCGGGTCTCGGGTCTGTGGGCTATGGGTTGTGGGTCTTCTGATATTATCTTTTTGGGCCAGAAAACTTTACCAGAAGTACAGTTTGATCCCAAAAGTTTCATATGTACAGTTTGGACCAGAATTCTTTTAGATGTACAGTTTGGTCCCTGACATTTCAAGATGTACAGTTTGGTCCCTGAAGTTTCCAGAAAGTCAGAATTTCGGCAGACAGAACAGTACTCCTCCTATAATGGCCAATTCGTTGGTCTTTCTCACCATTTATGTTGGTGGCTTTACTACCTCAATAATGGTCATTATTTGGCCAATAATGGTTGTTATGGAGGCAGTCAAACAGCCCCTCCCTCACCTATATAAACACCCCTTGCACCATTGTTGAGAAACACTTGATATACACGAAAATACACAAGCAGAAAAACAGTTTCTTCCTACAACTTCCAAGCATTATTTCGTTACTCAATATTCTTCACGGTAGCTCTTGAGTTTCCTTTGCTCAATTGTTCCATTGTTGTTTTATCTTGGGAGACGAATTGTCCAGGATGTATAAATAATACATACGTTGCAATATTGTCTTAAGGACAGAGTGCCACACTCGACTCAGCAAAAATAGTTTCCAGTTTTCTTCTTCAACAAAATTATAATTTCAGTTTTGTTGTTCTATTGTAATTTTCAGTTCTTGAATTACTTTGCAGTTACTTGTAATTTTCGTTTCCTGCGATCCTTTGTAAGCCAACACTATGTTGCTACTCAGGGGCAGATGGACGCGAAATACTTGTACCAAAAGGATGAAAAGTCACATTACATTTCTATTCCTGTGGTAAAACTATGGTGCTTTTGAGGGGGCAGATGGACACAATTTGATGCCTTCAACTACTAAGAAATTCACACTACCTTCTATCCCTGATGAAAGTGGGATTGCAGGCGAACATATTAGGAATTTGGGGTTTAATGTTTCTCAAGGATCACTAGAAGCTAAGTCTCAAAAAAAAACAAAAGGATCAGTAGAAGCTTGCTGAAAATGCTGCTTACTTTGGCAAATGATTTAGGCAAGGTTGATATGGTTGGAAGCTTCTCTCTAGAACGATGATGTATTTAACCAATGGTTAGGATATTCCACCTGAAAAATCAACCTTGTGTTGTATACGTCTTAGGTGGTTTATTTAAATTTTTTTAGTGGTGGTGTTCAGATCAGCTTACCCGCACTTCGACTATTTCAGGGTACCTGAGTTTTCCCACCAAATTAGGCAGATTGGAAGAAATCCCAAGTTTCGTTTGTCTTTATTGGATTTGAATCCCGGTCTCCTAGATTTACTTACACCCATTTCGTGAGCCACTGGGCCATGTCCTTGGGTGCTTTAATTTCGGGATTAATTACTATAAAGGTCAGTTATACTTGTAGTGGTGGGAAACAATTCTGGCTTGACTTTCATAGGGAACCCTTCTGCTAGAATTCTAGCAGAAACGAAAGGTAGAGACCCGTACTCAGCAAGTGATTAGACAAAGTTCTCTTTAAGTTGGAAAACTGCTGATAGCAACTTAGTTCTTTGATCTTCCATTCAAACTGGGATTCTTTGACCTTCCTATTCAAGCTGTTATCTGCCATAAACCCAATTTATGGCAGTTTTTGGTGTTAGCTTAGGCCCCAGTATGGAGCTAGCAGAAGGTTATTTGTAATGCATAATTTCAGTGGTAGACAACTAGCATGATTGTTTCATTTGTTGATAAAATGATTCCTTTTCAAGGTTGCCTGTCCTTGACTTTCAATTAAATTTGCATCCATAGGGTTCTCTTTTCTTTGCATTTGCACCAAAATAAACAGATCATTTCATCTGGTCCGGTTGGTTTCTTTTAGAAAGAATAGGAAAGTAACAGTCGTAATCCATTTTGTTCTGTGTGATCAGTGTGACTCGAAATTTCTGTGAGAATCTGGTCCGAGCTTTAGAAAATGGCCTCTCGGATGTGGATTCTCGTGGTGCATGCAGCAGAACAGCAAGCTCGAAAAACCTGGGTGGTGGAAGTGGCAAGGTAAAAGGCAGTAGAGGCAAGGGAACTGCATCTAGGTCAGTCAGTTCCAGAAACATGGATGATTCAGGACATTGGTCTTGTGAGTACTGTACGTATGCCAAATGTGTGCCAGATGTACCAGCAACACCGTTGAAACCATTTAGTCCTGCTTCAGTTGAAAAATCCAATACTCATTATGTACTGGTCGTGCTGACCGAGCCCGACCACAATGGAGGATATGGTCATGCAATTCATGAACATACTGGATATGGATTTTGGAAACCAACACAAGTATGAAAGGCGAAGGACGAGAAGATGTCATCCAGTTGAAAAGCCTTTGTGTCTTCCTGGAGATGATATGTACAGTTTTTTGTTATCTGTTCATCTTTATGACTTGTATCTGTTGTAACAATGTGGTGATTTATTTCGTTTGCTGATTATATTAGAATATCAAATCCCCAATTATTCAAGCCTTCTATGTAGTAGTCTTTTGAGTATGTCCCTGCATTAATGAGTAAATTTTTAAAACTTACATTTAGAAAGTAAAAAAGAAAAAGTTTTAAGTTTCGAAAATGATGCATGTTTTCATTTAGCTAGCTTAATAAAGAGAAATCACGCCCCACATAAGGTAAATATTTTATTTGGACACTACTATTTAGGTTGTACCAAATTTTTTAATCTTGCACATTACTCACTTTGGAACGACTTTAGACGTGTGGTGTATGAAGCTTAATATAGTTGAAGTTCAGACCAAAATTATTGAACTTCAACAACATATGGTAATAGTCATATGACGCCTGAAACATATAGTCTAAAGTTAGACTTTGTCAAGACTAACTTCATACACTCCATGTTTAAAGTTGTTTTGAAGTGATAGATATGAAAAAAATTATAAATATAGGCATAACTTAAAGAGATTTTTACCCTCCATGATCATCTGAAAATATAGGTTCATTTTGTTTATAAGGTTGAGCCATGTGATATAGAGGGCAAATCTTTCAATCTTCCATAATAATTATCGGACAAAGAAATTTGGTGGCAAAGTGGGAAATGATCGTCAGGGGATAGCAATGAAAGTTTCAACTTCAGGATCAAACCAAGGTTCCAATTTAAGGGGCCTAATATAATAATACATGTTTATGTATTTGATATATAGAGAACGCAGGCTTAGACAGTATATGCACATAATCCTCTTGAAGAGATAATCTAATTACAACAACATATATAGTGTAATTCCATAAGTAGAGTCTGCGAAGGGTAGAGTGTACGCAGATCTTACCCTTACCTTTGGAGGGAGAGAGGTTGTTTCTGATAGACCTTCGGCTCAAGAGAAAGTATATCAAAGCAGGTCAGAAAAGAAAATAACGGAAGTGATGAAACAATGACAAAATATTAAAGAAAGCAAGGCAAAGCAATTTGGAAAGAGGGAAAGGAACATCAGATATAGTAATAAAAATCGAAGGACAAGAAACTACAGAAGAAATACTACTACTATTAGTATGGAGGGATAAGCAAGATAACACCCTACTACCTACAAACCTTCTACCCTAATTTGTGTCATCCACAACCTCCTATCTAAGATCATATCCTCGATAAGCTACAACTGTGTCATATCTTGTCTAATCATCTGTGCCCAATACTTCTTCGATCTACTTCTACCTCTCCTGAAGCCATGCATAGCCAACTTCTCACATCTCCACATTGGGGCATCAACGCATCTCCTCTTTATATGCTCAAACCATCGCAGCCTCGCGTTCCAAGATCGAGGCCACTCTCACCTTGTCCCGGATATCTTTATTTCTAATCCTATATCTCCTAGTATGCCCACACATCCAACTCAGCATCCTCATTTCCGCAACTTTCATCTTCTGAATGTGAGAGTCTTAACTGGCCAACACTCCATCCCACACAACATAATTGGTCTAACCACTACTACGTAGAACTTGCCTTTAAATTTTGGTGGCACATTCTTATCACACAAGACTTCGGATGCGAGTTTCCATTTCATCTACCCTGCACCAAATGATGAGTGACACGTCAATCTCCCCACTTTCTTGGATAATCGACCGAAGATACTTGAAATTCTCCTTCTTTTGGATGGCATTTGTATCAAACCTCACTTCTCCGCCAACCTCATCGTTATGTCACTGAACTTGCACTCCACGTATTCAGTCTTTGTCCAATTCAACCTGAAGCGAAGACTCCAGGGTCTTTCTCCAAACCTTCAGCTTAGTGTTAACTCTGCCACATGTCTCGTCAATCAAAACTATGTCATATGCAAATAACATATACCATGACACTTCATCTTGAATATACCGCATCAATACATCCATCATAAAGAAAAATAAAAACGAGCCAAGAACTGATCCCTGGTGCAACTCAATCACAAGAGGCTGATAAGTTCAAATCAATTATGTAAAATTTCATTATTACAATCACTCGAAATGTCATGCTATATTGGAATCAATTTAAATAACACAATAAGGTCAGGCCATCCATAAGAAAGCTTGCCAATAATGACATACTTTTAGTTCTCTAGAGCTATCACACGCACGAGTTCTTCCTCCTCCCAAAGAAACGTGATTCCGAATGCAATTAATATATAACAAATTGCACTGAAATAGGATTTGTATTGTTAATTGTCAATATTATTTTGAGTAACGTCGCATAAGATGGGATTGGGGTGGCTAGATGCTATGATCATGTGATTACCCTTGTTAAGTTAATGCATAAATGATTGGTATAATATAAACAAATACAAAACGCTAAATGCAAAAAGGATGCTATACATTGTTGCGTTCTTGACCTTATGTAAAGACTTACATAGAGGAGGGGAAATAAATCCCTTTAAATAATCTATACAAATTAGAATAAGTAGATGTTGAAAATCATCACCAAGTTAATGTTACAATCTCAAGCTATCTAGAAGCCATCTTAGTTTGATTAGATATTAAGATATTAAATACATGTTTATTGTATTAAAACCTTTTTCTAATTTGGTAGGCTACCAAGTCTCAAGAAAAAGATTTTTCTATTTTGGTAGGCTAGCAAGTCTTAAGGAAAAAAAAATCATAATTTAGTAGGCTAGCAAGTCTTAAGGAGTTAGCATATGAAGCAAGTTTCTTCCAACAAATTGCTATAATTACCAATGGATGGTGAAGACATTATCATGGGGTGAGTTGAAGAAAAAGAAAGGAGAGTTGAGAGAAAGAAAGAAGAAGATAGAGAGAGGTGTCTGAGATGAGAGATTTAGATTTACTATAAATTGTTGTATTGTGAGTCATTCCGAGAAATAAATTGAGAGTGTGTTATTTGTCCATATTTTTTTTTGGTTAATTTATTAGTTGCGTATTTTATATATACCAACAATATTTTAACCAAAGAATTGTCATTTATTCTCAACATTTGGTATCATAACGGGTTCAGTCCGGCCAACTCTCATAATTTTAGGGTTGTAATTTTGGAAGCTTTGTGTAGTAAAACTTTGCATGAATATTGTTAAAATCATGGCAGATTTTACTACCTCTATTGAGAAGCTCAATAACAACAATTATGGGTCATGGAGTACCCATATGAAGTTTTACCTGCTCGGACAGAATTTATGAGATATCGTTAATGGAAGTGATGTAACACCACCACGGGAGGCCCAAAGCACATATACAACTTCAGACACCTCAATATCAACACCGGCGAGACCAGATGTCGCACCGACAAGACTCGGAGATGCACCCCAAAGGCTAGTAGTTGACCTTGATGCCTTGAAGAAGTGGAATGTTAAGGCGAGAAAATCCATGTACACCTTAACAGTAGTTGTGGAGGATGAGTTCCTACAGCGGATCAAAGATGCCTAAACGCCGAAGGAAGCGTGGGACACCTTGGCGGTAATTTTTGCCAAGAAAAATGATGCAAAATTACAAAGGCTCGAAAATGAGCTTTTGTCTATCTCCTAGAGAAATATGTCCATGAGTCAATATTTCTCGAAAGTAAAATCTCTATGTGACGAGTTTCTAAACTAGATCCTGAGAACGGTATTATGCAGACTAGGATGAAGAGAATTATCATCCATGGGTTAAAGCCGGAATACAAGAGTATTGTCACGGCAACTCGGGGCTGGGCCACCGAGCCAACTTTCACAGATCTGGAGAATTCGCTAATTAACTAAGAGGATCTAGACAAACCTATGTCTAGTCGACCAACCAATGGTGAAGAGACTGCCCTTTACATCAATAGAAGAGACAGATTGTGTCAGGAGATTCAACAACCAAGAATGAGATGTTCGACGAAACCAAGATAGAAGCTTCCAGCCATGGGGAGCTCAAAATAAGGGACGGAACCAAAATCGATGGCAACAAAAAGATCATCAAAATGACGAATGTTACAATTGCGTCAAGAAGCGACATTTTGCAAGAAACTGCTGGTCGAAGAAAGTTGAAGAAAATGCTGCAACATCCTCTAAGAACGAGGGTCCTGGAGAAGAAGATTGGGACTTCGAGACATCATTCTTTATGGAGTAGATAGAAGCTGCTGACACACGAGAGAAAGGCCCAATGGGTAAATTCGCACTTACAGTGATGTACGAATAGTCAGTCGACTACAAGAATGATTGGATTGTTGATTCAGGTTGTTCCAATCATATGACTGGAGATGAGTCGAAATTATTGAGCATGACCAAGTACAATGTAGATCGTGTTGTTGTGACAAAAAACAACACACATATGCCAATAACTCATATTGGAAACAAAACTACCACAGAGATACGGTCATGAACAAGTTCAGCTCCAGAGTGTCTACTATGTCCCTGGAATGAAGAAGAACCTGTTGTCAGTTTCTCAGTTGACTGCCACATGTAATTATGTAATGTTTGGTCCAGACGATGTGAAGGTGTATTAAGATTTAAAGGTCACTATTACATCGGTAATAGAAGGACAGAGAATGAAGACTGTTTATGTGATGTCAGCTGAAGCAGCCTATGTTGACAAGGCTAGGAGAAGTGACACCAGCGATCTTTGGCATGCACGACCTGGACATGTCAATTACAACAAATTGAAGATTATGATGCAGAAGTCGATGCTAAAGGGACTTCCACAATTGGAGATTTGCAATGACATTGTGTATGCCAGATGTCAATATGGTAAGGCTTATCAATTGACTTACAAGGAATCAAAGTTCATAGCCAAGGAGCAATTGAAGCTGGTCCACTCAGATCTGCTTGGGAAGATAAAAAACTATTGTGGTTATCAATATATGATAACATTTATCGATGACTTCTCAAGGTATGTGTGGGTATACTTTTTAAAGCATAAAGATGAGGATTATTCAAAATTCAAGGAATTCAAGGAGACAGTGGAACGTGAGCTCGGGAAGAAGACCAACTACTGATAATGGGGGAGAGTACACCTCAAAGGAGTTCAACAACTACCTCAAGGAGTGTAGGATCCGGAGGAAACTCACATGTCCAGACACACCGTAACAGAATGGAGTAGCGAAAAGGAAGAACTGTCACCTAGAAGAGACATGTAGAAGTCTTCTCCATGCCAAGAATGTTGATACAAGGTTCTAGGCAGAATGCATGAAGACGATAGTCTATATCACCAACAGACAACCACAACCGAGGTTGGGATTTATCTCGCCATTTGAGAAATTGTATAATATAAAGCCAATAGTCAATTACTTTTGAGTGTTTGGTTGCGTGTGTTATGTGTTTATTGTAGATGAACACTGGAGTACGCTTGACAAGAAGGCAATTTGTTGCATCTTTATAGGATACGATGAATAGAAGAAATGTTGGAGATGTTGTGATCCCAACACAAATAAATTGTATGTCTCACGAAATGTTGTATTCTATGAGGCATCCTCATGGTGGGCAAACAAGGCAGTATTACCAGATACACATGAGCTGCAAGAAAAGCTACAAATTAAGTTGCAGTTAGATTCCTCTCAAAACAACGGTGATCAAGTAGAGATGGAGAAACCAAAGTCTCCAAATGATAGACAATCACAGGAGTCAGAGATAGAATCCAAATCTAGAAGTCCTTGGAGAATATGCATTCATGAAACACCAGAGGAAATACAAACCAGTCTACATGAAAAATAGCAAAATGAGTTGTCACAACCTCAAGTGAGAAGGTCTACTAGAGAGAGGCGGTCAAATCCAAAATATATAGATGTTGCATATGCTGAGGTCAATGAGCCAACCATATTCAAAGAAGCATCAAAGAGTCCAGAATGGAGGAAGGCTATAGAGGAATAAATTTTGGCACTAAAACAAAATCAAACTTCGGATTTAGTGCCAAAACCTGAAGGTGTCAAATCCATATCATGTAAATGGTTTTACAAGTTAAATATTCGCCCAAATGGTATGATCTAGCGATACAAGGCTCAATTAGTTGTTCGTGGGTTCTCACAAAAGTATGGCATTGATTATGATGAGACTTTCAGTCCAGTGGTAAAGATTACTACAGTTCGTGTCTTACTGGCCTTAGCAGCAAGTAAGTTGTGGATATTATGATAGATGGATGTAAAAAATGTGTTTCTATATAGAGAACTTGATCGGGACATCTATATTGATCAACCCCAAGGATTTGTGAATTATGAGAAACCATATTACGTGTGCAAATTGAATAAGGCATTATATAGCTTGAAGCTGGCACCTAGAGCATGGTATGGGAAGATTGTTGAGTTCTTAGTCCAAAGTGGTTATCATGTTGCCCCAACAGATTTGAGCTTATTCATAAAATCTCAAGGAAGTAAGCTAGCAATGTTTCTTGTATATGTTGATGATCTAATCATCACTAGAGACGATACAGATGAAATTCGTCGTACAAGAGAAAATTTGTAAGTCAGGTTTCAGATGAAGGAGCTTGGTGAACTGAAACACTTCCTAGGATTGGAAGTTGAAAGAACAGACAAAGGCATATTTCTTGGTCAGCAAAATTATGCAAGAGACTTACTTCAAAAGTTTGGGTTGCCTGAGTGCAAAATGATATCTACCCTAATGGAGCCAAACTTGAAGTTATGTGCCAACAATGGGAAAGACTTGGAGGATACTACAATGTACCGACAAATAGTAGGTAGTCTTATCTATCTAACTCTTTTCAGACCAGCATAACTTTCACAGTTAGCGTTGTTAGCAGATTCATGCAGAACCCAAAGAAGCCACATCTAGAAGTTGTTAGAAGGATCTTGAGATATGTCAAAGATATAATTGATTGGGGACTCTTTTATGAGAATGTAGTACAATGAAAAGTCAATGCATATTGTGATGCTGAATATGTCGGAGATCATGACACCCGAAGATCAACTACAGGATACGTGTTCAACCTCAGTTCAGGTGCATTATCACGATGTAGTAAGAGACAAACCACAACCTCTCTTTCAACTACGAAAGTCGAGTATAGAGCAAGTGTGATGGAAGCACAAGAGTGTGCTTGGTTGACTCAACTAATGAAAGATTTGAACCAACCTATAGAAAATGGAGTCACATTACACTGTGACAACCTGTCAGCAATCTGTTTGGCAGAGATCCAGTATTTCATGCTCAGACCAAACATGTCGAGGTACATTATCATTTCTTACGAGAGAAGGTACTTCAAGGAGACATGTACATGAATCAAATCAAGACAGAAGATCAGGTTGCAGACATATTTACAAAAAACTTACATGCAACAAAACTTGCTGAGTTTCGAAAATTACTTGAAATGGTAGTACGCAATAGGGAACTTGGTAATGAGGGGGAGTGTTGAAAATCATCACCAAGTTCATGTCACAATGTCAAGCTATCTAGAAGCCATCTTAGTTTGACTAGATATTAAACACATATTTATTGTGTTAAAGACTTTTTCTAATTTGGCAGGCTAGCAAGTTTTAAGGAAAAGTTTTTTTCTATTTTGGTAGGCTAGCAAGTCTTAAGGAAAATCTTTTTTTTTCTAATTTGGTAGGCTAGCAAGTCTTAAGGAGTTAGCATATGAAGGAAGTTTCTTCCAACAAGTTGCTATAAATATCAAGGGATGGTGAAGGTATTATCATGGGGTGAGTTGAAGAAAAATAAAGGAGAGTTGAGAGAAAGAAAGAAGAAGATAGAGAGAGGTGTCTGAGATGAGAGATTTAGTTTTACTATAAATTGTTGTATTGTAAGTCATTCCCAGAAATAAATTGAGAGTGTGTTATTTGTCCATATTTTTTTTGGTTAATTTATTAGTTGCATATTTTATATATACCAACAATATTTTAATCAGAGAATTGTCATTTATTCTCAATAGTAGAGACTAACATAGAGGGGAAATCAATGATAAAACTCTAGTTTCTATGGAATGTTATCTGGAATCACCGACAGTCTTCAGATAAAATGAAGACAGAGCTAAAGTGTTTTTACCTCAACTGGGTCAAAGTCATTCGGGCCACAATACTCTTTTGGGTCTGTTTCGAATAAATTGGAGGGCTTTTTACATGGGCATACTATAATAGATTAATATTTACCAATTATAGAGATAAAATCTCCTTTACCAAAAATCTCTCCTACATAATTACCTTCCCCGAAAGTCTTCATTATTCACTTGCAGATAAAATCTTGCCTCAAAGATTACAAAAAGCGATACTTTATACAATTTCCTTCTCATGATATATGAGATGTTTATACAATGAGTCAAACAAAACAAACTTAATTCTGATTTGGAGGAGTTCCACTTCATTCAAATCATTCGTCGCTACTAAGGGAACATCGGTGTAATGATCCGTCTGATCGTTTTTAACTAAGGCCCTTATTTGACTATATTACTCTTCTCGTAGACTCTATGTGGGGTTTGTGATGCGCGGAGATGAGTGGCATGGATCCCGAGGTGCATTTATTTGATTTTCAGAAGAAAACCCTAAAATAAGAAACTTAGAGTTGATAAGTTTGATTCAAAATTGACTTTCGAGTATATGGGTTGGTTTCCAGATTCTATCGCTTTCGGTAGTTTCAGAGAGTCATTTATGACTTAGTTGAATCATTAGTTTGCTTCCCGAGGCAATCAGATGTACTTTGTGGTCTTATTTGTGAAATTATGATATTTGGATGTTTTGGGTGATTCTTTATAAAAGTATGTCTTCGCTTAGTCGTATGAGGAATTCGGGGAGCGAGCGAGTTTGTAGCACTGTTTACCTTGAGTTAACATGTTTGGTTTGTATTCGAGGGGTCTCGGGAGTGTTTCGAGTGTTTGATGGAAGAATTGCTAAGTTTTCACGTTGTTGGTGTGTGGTGTTCGCACCAGTGGTTGTTGGCTGCTTTTGAGTTCCCGCCTCTGCGAAGGTTGGCTTGCAGATACGGGCCTTGAGTGTAGTTGGGATTTCTACTTATGTGGTTACTTTCTCACAGAGGTGATGACGTCTCTACGGAGTTTCTCCCACTTCTGTGCTAAGGTGGGATATTAAATGAATCCGCCGAAGTGTGACCTCCCCTGTGGAGTCGATTTGTGAAATCGATGTTCAATCTGATTATTTTAATATGCTAAAAATCATCTCACTTTCCCAAAAAGCTTTACCTCGGGATCAGAGCTGGACTAAGGGGCGAATTCTTGAGGATTGCATTTGGGTTCTTCTTGGAGGTATATTTTCACCTCTTTTTGATTATTGTTATATTTAGAATCCTAGTATGGAATTTATTTGGAGAAGAAAGGTCTTGAGTTTTCATGGTAGAATAAGAAAGATAAATTCTTGATTTGAGGTGGATTAAGAATTAGATGAGCATGATACTATGCTTTAGTGTTGTTTAATATTAGTTAATGATGTTGTAATGATCACTTTGATGTTAGAAAGCCTTTCCAATTTAGGGGAAAACGTAGGGTTAGGAATTGGATATTTTACCAAATCATGTAATTGGGGATCCATTTGGACTTAGATTTCAAATAAACTTAAGGATATGACTATTTAGTATGTAATTATGCTATTTTAGTAATAAAGTTCAGAATTTGATACTGTGGGCCCGAGATTGATTTTGGGTGTCTTTTGGATTGTTTAAGGTTTAAGTCATTGTATGAGTATTAACTTAATTTTTAATGTAGAATTTATATATGTTAGACTATGATTACTCTGAAGTACTTTGAAAGGGCAAGGCCTATGCGGAGTGATAACTGTTTGTGGCTCGTGCTCGGCTCTGAGAAGGTGAAGCTGATTCAGGATAAGATCTTGGTAGCTAAGAGTGGACATAAGGAGTATGCGGACCGGAAGGTCCGAGATATGAAGTTTATAGTTGGTGATATGGTTCTACTATAGGTTTCGCTTATGAAAGGTGTGATGAGATTCGGCAAGAGGGGGAAGTTGAGTCCGAGGTATATCAGTCCTTTTGAGATTCTTCAGAGGGTTGGAGAGGTGGCATATGAGTTGGCTCTGCCACCAGGTCTTTCAGGTGTCCATCCGGTCTTTCATGTTTTTATGCTGAAGAAGTACCATGTTGATGGTTCCTATATTATCAAGTGAGACTCTGTATTTCTTGATCAGAATTTGGAGTTCGAAGAAGAGCATATGGCTATTTTGGATAGGTAGGTGAGAAAGTTGACGCCCAAAGAGATTGCTTCTGTGAAGGCGCAGTGGAAGCATCGTCATGTTGATGAGGCAACTGAGGAGACAGAGTATGTTATGAGGAGCCAATACACTCACATGTGTACTACTTCCGGTACATTTCCTCTTTTCATTTCTCTCTATTCGAGGACAAACATTTATTTAATTGGTATCTGATGTAACGACATGTCTGGTCATTTTTAGCTAAGACCCTTATTTTACTAAATTACCCTTTCTATTGACTTTATGTGGGGTTTCTGATGCTTGGGGATGGGTCACACGGATTTTGAGGTGCATTTATGTGACTTTCGGAAGAAAAACCCAAAATAGGAATCTTAGAGTTGATAAGTTTGACTCAAAGTTAATTTTTTAGTATATGGATTCATTTTTGGGTTCCGTCACTTCCGGTAGTTCTAGAGAGTCATTTATGACTTAATCGAATCATTGGTTTGCCTCCCGAGGCAATCAGATGTACTTTGTGGTCTTATTGGTAAAATTGTGATATTTGGATCTTTTGGGAGATTTTTTTAGAAAAGTATGTCTTAGCTCGGTCGTATAAAAAATCCTAAGGCGCGAGTGAGTTTGTAGCACTGTTTACCTTGAGTTAGCATGTTCAATTTGTATCCGGAGGGTCTCGGGAGTATTTCGGGTGTTTGATGGAAGAATTTCTAAGTTTTCAAGTTGTTGGTGTCTGGTGTTCACACCAGCGGCTGTTGGCCGCTTCTGCGTGCCCGCCTCTGTAGAGGTTGGCTCGTAGATGAGGACCATGAGTGTAGTCAGGATTTCCATTTCTGTGGTTACCTTCTCGTAGAGAGGACAACGCCTCTGTGGAGTTTCTCCCGCTTCTACGCTAATGTGGGATATTAAGTGAATACGCTTTAGAAGACCATTTTCCCGCCGAAGCGTGATCGCCTCTGCTGAGTCAATTCCGCATAGGTCGAATCAATGTTCAGTCTGATTATTTTAATACCTTAAAAACGATCTCACTTTCCCAAAAAGCTTTACCTCGGGATCAAAGCTGTACTAAATGAGGAATTCTTGAGGATTGCATTTGGGTTCTTCTTGGAGGTATATTTTCACCCCTTTGTGATTATTGTTATTTTTAAAATCCTAGTATATACTTTATTTGGGGAAAAAAGGTCTTGGGTTTTAATGATAGAATAAAAGAGTTAAATTCTTGATTTGAGGGTATTATGAATTAGATGAGCATGATACTATGATTTAGTGTTGTTTAATGTTAGATAATGATTTTGTAATGACCAATTTGATGTTAGAAACCCTCAGGAGCCGGTCAGGCTCGTGCTAGATCTACATCCCCCGAGTTGTATATTGAGCCTGAAGATGAGTTGTATGATAAGGAGATAAGGCTAGCCCAGGATCAGTCTGAGTTTATAGCTACTCCGGTTCTTGAGGACACTTTGGTTAAGTTGTGAATGTGCTTGTTGGTTTTGCCCAAGGGGGTGTTTTTCTGACTACTCCAGGTGAGTCTCACACCCGAGTAGAAGAGGGATATATTCCCGAGTTTCGTACTCCAAGGGTTTGGCTAGCTGCTATTTTGGCACCCCGTATTGATGAAATTTCGATGCCAGAGTGTGGTACCTGGCCGGTTACAGGGACAGTTATGACCCGTGATGAGCGAAAGATATGGGAGTATTTCTCGAACATAAAACCTCATGTATTTTATGGTCAACCAGAGGAGGATGCATATGAGTTTATTATGAGCAGCCATGAGAGGCTCCATACATTGGGTATCGTCGAGTCACACAGGGTCTGTCTATTGCTCTTTAGCTTATGAGTGATGTAAAGAAATGGTAGAGGGCTTATATTGATTGGCAACCAGTAGGGTCGCCTCCATTATCATGTACTAGGTTTTATCAGATCTTTCTAGAGAAGTATGTGCCCCTGAGTTTGTGTGTGAACACTTGTGAGGGGTTCTCAAGGTTGGAACAGACAGGATCATCAGTTGTTGAGTACGAGACTCGTTTTCATGTCTTGTCATGCTATGCAGCGCTGTTGCTACCTACAGAGACTGAGAGAGTTAGATGCTTTATGACAGGGTTGAATATTCCCCTTCAGTTGGCTACGTTACTGTTGTTGGCCTCTTGGTTTCTTTTGAGTCTATGAGGGGCAAACTGCCTAGATAAGAGTCCGACAAGAGGATGCGATGACATGGGTATTACAGTGGGTCTATTTCTCGTGGGTATGTGCAGTAGTGTAGATTCCAACATTTGCAATCTAGTCAACTGATTCAGGCAGCCCTTCATATTACAGATAGTTCTTCTGCAAAACAGAGTGGTTATTGTGGGGGTCCATCTTCTAGAGGTACTTTGTCTTGGTACTCTGACTATGGTGGTCACTCAGGTTCTTCTATCACTATTCAACAGCCCTCAGCGGCCAAGACTTGTTACAATTGTGGTGAGGTTAGGCATTTTAGGAGAGAGTGTCCCAGACTTAGACCAGGTGGATCCCAGACACCCATGACCCCAACACAACTATCTAGAGGTGGCGGGCAGTCTAGTAGAGGGGGTTTCCATCAAGCCGTAGTGACCATTAGACTAGTCGAGGTGACTCCTGCTCGACTTTGAGGTAGGCTATTATTTCTCTTTTGTAGACTTTTATAGGAGTACGTATTAGTTATAAATGTTGAGGGGTATTGGCCATGTTGGGGGTCCGACCTTATCGGTTGTGATAAACGCTTGGGTGGGTACACCACCGTATTGAACTGTGATGATGGGTGATTTGGGAAATTAGCCTTAAGCTGATTTCGTCTGCTGTTGTTTGGGCGTGTCGCCATTTTATGGGCTCATCACCATATTTGATATTCTTGTGTTTATTCATCACATTTCTTTTGATATGATATCTTGATTTACATGGATTATGTGTTAGTGACGTTATGAAAATATGTGATATTTATCTCTTATACTTGATTACCTGCCTTGGATTGTCATTTGCATTCATACACTCATCGTTGTGATAATAGTGGACTGAGAGTAGTATGAAAATATTATGGGTCCAGTGAAACCGGAAAAAGTAAGTTGTTCGATGATATGGTTGGAAACACATATATGATGGAAACGATTGAGTATATGGACGGTGTGGGTCCTTCATAAGTGTGAAGTTCATAGAATTTTGAATGCATGTATACTGGAAATGAAAGATACCTGGCATTGCATTTGCATACATACATTATCACATGTATTTCATGTTGCTTGGTATGTGTTTAGAATGGTTGATGGAACTTGGGTTGACTTCTTGATGATGGATTTTTTATTATGGAACTCCTTCGTAAATGATGTGACTTACATGATTATGGAACTCTTATGTGGACAAAGTGACTAATTTGCTGATTCAAACTGCTTAGTATAGGATTATTTGAGTGTCAACTTGATATTTATCTCTATTACGTATCTTCCGTCGTTGTCGGCCTATGATGCATATGGGGGTACGTTGTGTACTCTTGCTACACTTGCTGCATTCTTTTGGATGTAGATACATCGCCTTTCACCAGTTCAGGACTTCGTGGCTGAGTCTGAGTCGGTGGTCTTTTAGTGTTCAGGGTGAAGATGCTTCCTTCCAGCATACCCTTTGATGCTCCTATCTTCCTTACTGTTTTTTATTTACTCGAGAGACATGACTATGTTGTTTTTTCTGTTATATTCTTGCATTTGGTTTAGAGCTCTTGTATTATTGACCAGATTTATGGAATTGTACGGATGGTTATCAAACTTATTTCAGTATTTATATTATGATTAGACAGTTTGCTTAAATATTTAGTTATTTTCGCATTTCTTACTTATATTATGTCGTTACTTGGGAGCGGTTTGCCTATCGATGGAAATAGTGTAGGTGCCACCGCGATTCCTCAAAAGGGATCGTGACAATCGGCATAGAAATTTAAGGAAGAACATGGGTTACAATTGAAGAGTCGATAAAGTGATGAGCAGGATGAATGAAGCAACAATCTCCTTTTCTTTTACTGTTTTTTTTTTCAACTTCTCAAGCTTTTGTATTTAATCATACTATATTTGAAATATTGTTATAGGAAATCAAATACAAGCAAAATTCTTTCTGATTCGAAGGAGTTATATTCCCTTTGAATTGTTTGTCGCTTATAGGGAATATTGGCACCGACATTTTGTATCAGAAAATGGTGAAGCATTTTTTATATGTATTTCTTTTATTAATGATTCCAAAATCATTATCATATGTCTAAGGTTTCATATCAGATCGTTCTTGATTACACGAACATTAGTTTAAAAACCCATATATATATATATATAAATTATGTAAAATGGAGTAATATGTATTACGTATAGACTTAAGTAAAATAGTGTATTAAAATATTATTATAATTGTATTTGATATGTATTTTTTCATTAATAATGCCAAAAACTTCATTATACTTGTATTTGAAACGTTTACATTGCTTTTTAATCATTTGATATATTAGTGTACCAAAATTATATTATAAGTGTATTATATATGTATTCATATAAGATGATTCCTAGTTACACAAATAGTAGTAAAAAATCGTAGCACATGTATTAAAGTTGTATGTAAAATGTATATAATATGTATAGGTCAAAGTAAAATAGTGCATTAAAATATTATTATCACAGTATTTAAGATGTATCTCTTTCATTAATAATGCCAAAAAAATGTATCATACTTGTATTTTAAACGTTTTCATTGCTTTTTTATCATTTTATATATTGATGTATTAAAACTGTATTGTAAGTGTATAATATATGTATTCATATCAAATGTTTCCCGAATATATAAATAGTTGTAACAAAGTCCCAACACATATATTAAAGTTGTATGTAAAATGTGTATAATTTAAATAATATAAATAGGGGTAAAGAGTATGAAAATTGTATTATAAGTGTATTTTGATATGCATTTCTCTAATCAGTGATGCCAAAACTGTATTAAAATTGTAGTTGAAACGTTTTTGTGTATTTTTTGAACATTTTATATATTAGTGTATTAAAATTATATTATACATGTATTGGATGTGTATTTCTATTATTAAGGCTCTAAATTGTATCCTATTTGTAAAATTACATAGTTCCTTCGACTTCATCTGATTCGAAAATTGTATTCAAACTGTATTAAGACAAAAGTTATCATTCAAAATGACAGGCATTTACATTTCCTTGGAGATATTTTCTCATTTGAAATATGTAAATCTTAGGGAGAAAGTTTTTTAATTTGTCCTATAATTAAGGTATCAGTTAAAGAGGATATTTAATGCCTTAAATCATGGGATACATGCTTCCCCTAATTTTTGCTATTTAAGGTAAAATCTCGCTATATATTAATTAAGCCTTAGAAGTAGCATGCCCATGTAAAAATTCCTAAATTGGACTCTATGCTTATCAGAGGAAATAATGCAGCCCAATCACAATCTTCCTCAGCACAAGTATTATTCAATGCACCATAAGAAATAAATGATCCCTTGAAGAATCTTCTAGGAATCGAGTAGCTGTACAGAATTAGTTAGTTGGTTATACAAATTATTTATTTACATTTTCAGTGCTTAGGCTAATTGTACAAATATAGACATAGAGTTGTATACATCCTTGCATAGAAATATACGAGGGAAAATTTTCCCTCATCTGTCAGAGTAAGGTCTATTCTAATTCTTTGTTCTGGTGCCCTAAATTATATTGTTTATGTTTTAGTTAATGATGTGTGTACGTGTGAGTGAGCGTTAAGAGTCTCACATCAAATATGAAATGGAAACATGAACTCCTTATATGGAATTAAATCATCCTTACCTTATAAGCTAGCTTTCGAAGTTGAGTTAGGCCAAAATTCATTTTTTTACTATCAACCCGTCATCTACAGGGAAATAAATGCCTCATTTACAGGGAACATTTGTTCACAAGTTATTGAAGAAACCATTATTAGAATGCAATAATTGGAAATTTGGAAATTAAGGTAAAATAGAGAAAACTGACATAGAGAATTGTGGGACGTGATTGGGTGTAGGTGTAATTAAGAGCTCGTGGAATGTGACTTTTAGGAAGAAATTAAATGAGACCAATTGAGAAAAGAATCTATTTATAATAGGAGAAGAAAACTGTTGAGAAAAAAAAGTAGGAAGAGGAATTTAAGAAAAAATAATAAATTGTAGTAATAGTGAGGAGAGAGATAAATGAGGTATCTTTATACGGCTGGCAATGGATCAGAGGTGGATCGGGTGAAGCTCAATCCGCCTCCACCCGCCAACCATCCATCCACCACCTGACTCATCCATCACCCTATTTTTTCTTCATCCACATCCGATTCACCCATCATCTACGGGTGAATCGGGTGCTCCGCGGATGAAAATTGTAGCACAATCAGTCAATCACCTAAAATTCTTGGTAAAACAAAAAAAAAGCACATCAAATAAATATCATCATACTCTTTTTATAAATCGTGTCTATGCTCCAAACATGCAACCAAAAAAACGGAAAGGAGCCAAATGCCAATAATAATCCGAAGTAACTAAAGTTTAAAGGACGAATTACATGTCACTTCTAATAATACTAATAATTGAGTTTCTAATTAGCGATAGTCTTAATAGACTAAAACATTAAAATCTAACAGGTATTCCGTCTTCATAACACATCCTCTAAGATCCATTCATTTTCTAAATCACATATCCATGTCCTCTCCATCCTTCCATTAATGAAATAAAAGCATATAAAAAACAAAACATTATTAAAGCAAACATTATCATAGGAAATAAATGTGATTAGTTTACCGAGTTAACATCAATGATTCACTTGTAGAGCTTCCATCACCTCCCACATCGGCATCATCCAAAATAGTTGCACATGTGTGTGCATTATCAAAAGAAGATTCTAAAAAAAATCCACCAGAAATCATAAATTATCATCATATCAATTTAACAAAACGGTTCAAGTGAATGAAAAATAAAAATATATATTACCTGAATATTCTCTAAGAATCCAATTTTGCATGCACATAAGTGCTTCCACTGTATCGGTATAAAGGCTCGAACGATGGGGACTAACCACCCTACCACCCATACTAAAAGCACTCTCAGAAGCTACTGTTGATGCAGGTATTGCTAATATATCTTTAGCATTTTTTTTCAAAGTTGGATACTTCAAGTCAGTCTTCCAAAAATTAAGGACATCAAACTCACTACTCTCTGGTAATGCATCCTCTTCAAGATAGTGGTCTAACTCACACCGCACATTGCCTTTTCTTTTCTTAGTCTTTTTCATCAAAATCCATTTATCATAAATACCACCATTATCAGAAGCATTGCAATCACTAGGTCACTTTCCAAGAAATACAATATGACTACAAGTAGAGACACAACATCCTCTCTTTCAGAATTCTCACGGTACTCATGCAACAAATCATACAACAAACACTTTATCCTATCTACCTCAACATAAGCTTCATCACCAATATTTCATTAAAATAAAACTTCACACATTCCAACTTATTTCTAAGGTATAAAATTGCAGCAACCGACAATATTCCATTGATATTAGACCAATACTTTTCAAACTTTTCAATCATTTTTTGAGTCATATCCCTAACAACTTGCTCATTACTATTTTTCCACAAGCGCAAAACTAATTTAATCTCACATACTTGACGAAAGAACAAGTTGGCAGTGGGATATTTTCTGCCAGAGAACAACTCAGTCACTATGTGAAATCTTTTCAATTTATCACATATAATTTCAGCCAACTCCCAATCACGTTGAGTAGGAACCACAAATTTAAACATTGGATTTTGAGTTTTCAAGTTAGCAAAAACATTCTTATGTGGTAGAGCACTTTCAAGCATTAAAAAAATCGAGTTCCACCTTGTTTTACAATCAAGAGACAACTTTCTATAACAATCAACTTTCGAACCTCTAGCCTTATCCTCAAATTTTTGAAGTCTTTTTTGTGTTGAACCCCCAAAAACAACACAATTGCGTATCCTTTCTATTCCAGAACCAATCACCTCCAAACCATCCTGGACAATCAAATTTAATATATGTGCACTACAACGCACATGCAAAAATTGATCAGAACACAAAAGACTATCCGAATCAAACTTTTCTTGTAAAAGATCAACCATGACATCATTTGTGGTACAATTATCAGGAACCACAGAAGATATTTTCTCAGCTATATTGTATACATTCAACGTATTCACCAGAACTTGAGCAAGCATATTGGCAGTGTGTGGACAAGGAACGTAAACAAACTTATTTTGAAAAAAATATATCAATTTGGTGGAAAACAATATGCATAAAATTAAACAAGCCACTAATCAGTAAATACTAAATAACAAGAAGCTTCAAATTTTAAGTACCTCAAAGTTTTGTTCCGCAAAACCCATTGATCATCAATGAAATGTGATGTGATGGCCATATAACCTTTCTTTTGGTGTGAAGCAGTCCATATATAGGTTGTAATAGCTACTCTTCCCATATGACCATCAAACAACTTCTTGAGATTTGCTTTCTCACTCACAAACATCTTCATAATATCAATTTTTAAAGTGTTACAACTTATTATCTTGAAGTTTGGATTCAAGCAATTAACAAATCTCCTAAACCCAATATGCTCTACAATTGACAATGGGTACTCATGGAGAACAACCATGTGAGCCAACTCCTTTCTTGATTCTTCTTGACTAAAGACATGATTTTCTAGCCTTATGCTTGAATCTTGTCTACGATTACCCGACAACAATTTTTGACGTATATCAACCTTCATGTGTTTTTAGTGCATCTGAGATCAAGATGGTCTTTAAAATGAGAAGTCCCATTCTTACTATTATTCGAAAATAAAAACGTCTAGCCTTTTGTTCACCATTGATTATAGTCTTCTCGAAGTGATTCCACACTTCTTATTTAAATCTCCTGGGATGACATAGAGGTGACGGTCCCATTTCTTCTTCTCCCTGTTGAGGTTGAGTAGTTAAACGAGAAGGCATTGGGACTGAGATTTCAGGAGACAACGGAGAAGGGGAAAATGAGACAGACTTGGAGTCAGCACTACTATCTCCCGTGTCTATCGTTGTCATACACCAAATTATACACCAAATTAACTTAACATAGAAGAAAATCACAAAGATCCATATTTGCAACAATAAAATATGATACTTTATCCGGTAAACTCCAATCAACAAAATCAAAATAAATAAATAAAAATTCACATTTAATAGGAATAAAATAATCAAGAATTATGAGCTTTGGACATACCTTAGAGACGAAGGGAGAGATAGAAGAAATAAATGGTGTAAATTTGAGAATATTAATTATTAGGGGGATTTATTGTGACAACTAGGGCAACGAGAGACTGAGAGAGACAGAAAGTCGAGAGAGAGGCAGATGGGGTAAATGATGAAACACTAGAATTTAGTTGTACATTAAAAAAAAATTAATTTATAAACGGGTGGATGGGTGGGTCGGGTGGTGGGTGGGATGTATGTCCACCCGAATCCGACCCTATCCGTTACCCGATCCATCCTGACCCGATTAAAATCCGTGTTTTGTCAAATTTTCGTCTATATAATCG
Organism: Anisodus acutangulus; assembly: GCA_029783415.1. Taxonomy (NCBI): domain Eukaryota; kingdom Viridiplantae; phylum Streptophyta; class Magnoliopsida; order Solanales; family Solanaceae; genus Anisodus; species Anisodus acutangulus. The sequence continues at coordinate 2,910,949 of CM056510.1, read as the reverse complement.
GATAGGGTGGATCGGATATCCATCGGGTCAGGGTGAAATTGCCAGCCCTATATCTTCAGTATTTTGTTTTTTTGCAGATTTTAGACCAAAAAAAGAAAAAGGAAAAAAGTTAAAATCCTGAGAAAAAAGATAAATATTAATCCTGACCTAAGAGAGGTGCCAAATCAGTCTCTTATTTTCCAGTATTATATAAATAAATTATTATATAAGAAATAAGTAATAATATTACTGCTTGAACTACATCTATGTTAATTAAAGCTTAATATGAAAAAAATATTCTTCGCATTAAAATAAGGTAGTGATAAGGATTGCATACATCCTACCTACTTTTAGAATTATATTGGGTATGTTATTATACATTATAATGAAATAAGTGAATTTTTACTATGTAATTTTTTTTGAGTTATATTCAAAAGTATTTTCTGAAAAGATTTAATAGGCATCATTTTTTTCAGTAGAGATAAGAGTAATGTATTTGTCAAATAAATTTAGCTAAATACAAATTATTACTTCGAAAGTAACTTTTTCTCAAATTGAAAAAGATCATTTCAAATTTGTAGATTTTGGAGATATGGCTCTTTTTTGTATTTTATTACTTTTTCCTTCTTAATTTATATAATATAGTTTGACTGAACACGAAATTTAAGAAATAAAGAAGAGTTTTGAATCTTGTAGTTTAAAATAAGTCAAAGATATATGCGTGGTTATAAATTATTTCTTTAAACGTAAAAGATGAAATTTAAAATTTAATTATTATTAAAAAAATTATTTTATTTAACGGATAAAAAAGAAAAGGTTATCCCACCGACTAAATGGAGGGAGTATAAGAAATTCGTTGCAATTTTGCAGGTTCAGTTTTGTCTAAAAATATGAGTCACCATTTTCTTTAACACAAAATGAGGCAATAGAGTGAGTTACTCAGCCGTACTTGGCAGGCAACTATCAGCCGCCGCACTCCCTCTCTCTATGTAAATCATTCTCCGACATACCCATAAACCAGTCCGCAATCTTTAAAGCAAATAGAGTTTCATCTTTCTTTAAATGCATTCGAAAAAGGCCTACACTTATTATTTGTTGTGGGGTTGCTGAACCAACATTTCTTAAGGGGAGGTACGCAATCACAATTATGTATGCTTTTCTTCCAATTTCGAATCATGGGTCTTTTTCTTTTTTTAAAATTGTTTTGAGTTTTTGCCAGTATTGTGCAATTTTGATAGTTCTATCCTGCAAACACTGAGAAAAAATAGTGGACTTTTGCTGGTTTAATTGTGAATTGCAAATGGGGTCGTCATGTTTTAATGAAAATAATGGAAGACCAAGGTTTGGATTTAGCAAAGGAAACAAAGCTAGGTGGTTTATTCCCCATATGCCATTGTTGGGTAGAGGTATCCCGTTTACCTGTGTGGTGGGAATAGTTCCGTTTGTTAGGGAATCTAACATGCTTATTTCACTCTGTCCAAGGCTAAACTTCCCTTTTTAGGAAGAAAGTTAAGATTGAATGCATATCTTATGAGATGGAGAAGAAGTGGATCAGTTCCTAGTGAGCCTGTACAATCGTAATTATCTTGGGGAAATTGATAGTAATGACATGGAGAAGGTCATCCTCAAAAAGTTCTATTATAGTCATCTAAGCACCAGAGCCTGTATAATAAACCTACGATTTATCAGAGAAAAAATAGAAATACAAATAGATTGAATACACAACGCAGATTAGTCTAGTCATGATTGAACCATTTTAAATTCTCTGGATAAGTAATTTACTTGATTATTAAAAATTAAGGCACTCGTGACTGAGCCACTTATTGGGGAAATTTAAATATTTTCTTTCTATGCATGACTCTTACATGAAATGGTAGCAGAGAATTCCTTCTGAAAAACCTATAACCTCTCTACCTGCCAAGGTAGGGTAAAGTCTGCGTATACACTGGGTATGTTGTTGTTGTTGAATTCCTTCCGAAAAATATTTTGGGTCACAAAGACTTGTTTATCAAATATAGAGACCAAGTTGCTAATTAGGTGGTACAAGCATGAGAATGCTTTTAGTTTAGTAGGCAAATTGAAAATGACACTTTCAAAATGTAAAAGTACCTCGCTACATTTTTCTTTGCTGAATGATGACACGAAGACCACTTGTATTTTACAAAAATACATTCAAGAATACTTTATCTAGTTTGAGATCCTGTGTATAGTTTGGCAGTTTGATAAAGTGTATATTTTGAGCCCTGATATGTCTGTGGTAGGCCTTTTACTTTGAAAACTTTGGACGTTATATACATACAGGGATCACACTGATTCTTTCATGCCCCCTTCTCTCTTTTCATAATGTTGTATCATTAAGTAGGTTTCTGATTGCTTCTTTTGTATACTTTACAGTTCATGGCTTATAGGATGAATGCAATCATGTTGCAGTCTTTGCCAGCAGCCGAGAATGAAAGCTTTGGACAGTTGTTTGTAGTTTCACGAACTTCACCTATCCTGGATTTCTCAAAAAGACTAGAAGTAACTAAACAAATTTCAAAGTTTGGTGTAAAATGTATGCCATCTCTTATTATTAGGTAACATTCAAAATGTTGGCTTTGAATCGTGTAAATATTTACATGATTCTAGGCTTCTGAAAAATAATTTCTTTCACGATTTGATCTTTTGCTCCTTGGAACAATGTCAGTTGCATTTCTGAATGTGCAATAGGACCATTTATGGAATTAAACTAGTTTTTCAGTCACATGCATTTGTTGTTATTTGACATTGAGAGAAGAACTGGAAGTAAATTCTGCAATCAATGTTCTTAATGGTAGAAGTTTGAAGGTATTTGAGCTCTTACAATCCTCACTCTTTGGCCAAAAGTTGGTGAAGGGTAGAGTCCCCTTCCTTTTCCTCCTCGTTTTTGCTGCAGGTGGACACTATTAGCTGTCTCTAGCTGTGGAAGGCATAGGGTTAAGTAAGTGAGTCGGGGAAGATCTTTTCTCTGGGCTTAGAAGTATTAGGATTTTATATCAACAGCCTAACAAAATATTTGCACGGTGATTAAAGCACTATATTTTTTTTACTAGTGTCTAAACCTATATTTTTATCGCCTGGGCCACATGATTTTCTTAAACAAAACATTTGTCATATCTCACTAAAGCTGCAAGCTTGAAACTTAGCACTTCAAAATTTGTATGTGTCAACATATCGGTGCATTAGTTTAATCTTACATTAATTTCAATCAACTACACCTTTATCCCATACCAAATCTTTTTGTGCATCTTCACGTAAATCTGTGTGGAAGCACAGTAACAAATTTCTTGATAATGAATTTGACATACTTGAGTAGAATCCAAACCATTTGATTTCCACTGGATAGGTACAACATAAAGTCGTGTTCTGATTATTTGCTTCATGTTTTAAAATTTGGACACTTGTGTTAGCTTTTTGAGAGACAACTCATGTAGCTCAACAAGAAACCAATTGAACATTGCTTTCCCATTTTATAATTTTGTTCAGATTCTTCTCCTAGGTGTAGAAAACAAAGAGTTTGAAGTGATAAGTGAGGCTTTTTGTGACACGCCCAATTGTGAAAAAATGGAATATCTATTCTCATTTACTAGATCAATCCCCAAATCAGAAAGAAGAGGGGAATTTGCTCATAGATTTAGATATCTGTTGTGTATGTTTGCTCTTTTAGTATTTTAGTCATGGATATGCTTATTTAATCTATGTAGAGATATTGAATTATCCATGGAGTATTATTTATTGTTATAATCTAATATTATTCATGGAGTGTAACAGACTAACAGTCATAAAATAGTATCTATAAATTTATAATTTTGTGTCTTACTACTGTCATATTCTCCATATTTTCAAAGAATGTTTCAAGATGTGTTTCCAGGGCCAATTTTTTTTTGAAAAAAGGACTTCCAAAATCAATGGCCAAATGGGAGCTTAATATGTAGGAGTTACTCTTCCTTAGACATAATTATGTAGCAAGATTTGACTAAGAATTCCCCTTTGCTGCACCCTTTCCACAGCAATTTATCTATATTTGAGGAGCAACTTTGAAAACTTTTAACAGCTTGTACAGTTAGATTGTCTTCTGTTGTTTCATTCGTGGTGTAAACTGGAATATACTAATGAGACAGAAACTTTGTTAGAGTTCATAGAGTCTAAGTTTAGCAGAGGGTCATACTTTTGGTTTTTGCTCACATGTACAGAATTTACCGCACTCCCTCAGTTCTGTTTTGTGAATACAATCATTACCTTTTCAAAAAAAAAAGAATGTTCATCAACCCATATGTCTTCGCATCCAACATGGTTCTAGTGTTTGTGTCTATGCTACTTAAAATAACTAATTCTGTCTATGCTCTGAAAGACTGTTTAAAGTTTAGCTTGTATGAGGTTGAATATCAATATGAAGGTAATAAGAAACTATGGTGTCGCTTTTCTCCAATAAACGACAAATAGTTCTCTCTGAAACAATGTCAATAAAATGCTGGAAGTGTGTTTGAGAAATTGAGAGTGAGGGATCGCGTGCTTTACTAAATCAATAGGACCGAGATGGAGAAAATCAACTAGACACGTTTGTGTAAAAATAGTTATTTATTTGCTTATACTAATTTTTGTAACTTTCTCTCTATTGCATGATTAAACAGTCCTTTGTTTTGTAAAAAACAGGTCCTGGACAAGAAGACGTGGTTCAAGAATAGCATTTGCTCTGGATACAGGCAGAATTCCCAGTAGTGACGATCAAGATGGCCTCAATGGTGATGGTCGTGATCTAGGTGGAACTCGTTTGGGGAGGATAGTAGGTGCTGGAGGCAGGCAGTTATTGGAGAAGCTTAATTCAGCTCGGAAGAATTTTCCTATGAAAGTATTTCTGCTTCTCTTAGGTTTTTATACGGCAAATGCCTTGGCTACGATCCTAGGACAGACTGGTGATTGGGATGTATTAGTAGCAGGAGTCGTCGTAGCTGCAATTGAGGGAATTGGAATGCTGATGTATAAAAAGCCGTCTTCTCTTCCGTCCAGGAGATTGCAGTCTCTGGTTTCAATGGTGAACTACTGGAAAGCAGGTGTTATTCTAGGTCTCTTTGTTGATGCTTTCAAACTAGGTAGTTGATTTTCTCTCTAGCAAACTTGAATTCTTTTCTCAATTTGATTGTTACCTCAATGCCATCATCACTTCATTTGTGTATCATATACTCCACTAGATTGCTCCTATGTACTTAAGTGAGAGTTGAGGTGCTTCTATTTTGAGGGCACATGTATATTTTAATAAAATTGTTTCCAATTCACTTTGTGATACCTTTATGTTATATGTTGTATCAATACTATTGCAATCTCGTAAGAGACTTGTTTATTAATCATAACCTGTTTTATACGTTTGACATTTTTTAGCAAATTTCCAAATTGAATGCCTGTTGAGAGCAAATTTTCTGGCTGTTGCCCAGGGAGGACAAAGGCGCCATAGGCCGAACTCCTAGCTGCTCAAAATGTGCTGTATATTGTTTCATTCTTAAACCTGAGACCCAGATTTTCAGACAGCATTCAATATCCAGTTAGGAACTTAATAGAAGTACTTAAATGCTTTTGTAATTTGTACACTATTGTATAGTTAATTAATTATTGTCCCATAGAAAGAAGGTGCACCGGTACATATATTTCACAGTAGGATGGTTGGATGTGTTTAAAGTAGAGCTAATATCGCATGTAGGAAAATTGGCCCCAAAAGACGATTTTTTTAAAAAAATTATAGTTAATACTAGAACAAATTAGAAACATATGATCAATAAACGCAATTAAACCAGTTATCCGTGCGGATATAAATGTGAGATATTGGTGACACTCACTATTTTTCTTTCAAAGGTAAATTAGTTTGTCTTAAAATGAAATGAATACGAATAAAGCAAAATGGATATAAAAGAGTAAAATATGAGTCTCTATCCCAATCATTTAATTGCACGGTTTTCCCTTTAAAATCAAACATATGCCTTGGAGCATAAGTTCTTTAACGCGCACAATATAACTTGTGAGATATTATGATGCGAAAATATAAACTTATGCCCTGCGAAAAAGTTATTTGTTACGAGGGACAAAAATTAAAGACCAGCATAAAACACGAGCAAAAGTGCAAATGACCCGACTCCAATGTGATTCGCAAGAGTCCCACAGAGACATGCAATGCTTTGTGGTAACAGAAACGGAAAAGTATGAATCTTCTTCATGCAGCATATCCATGGCGTGACAATTGTTACTCTTTCAGTTACTTGACACGGTAAAAGACATGGAAATTTGAGTTTTTATGCAGCAGACCACAATCATCTTGTCAAATGAAGTGCTGCTCTTGTGTATTAAAGGGGCTGAATTGAAATGAAGTGCTTCTCTTGTGTATTAAAGGTGCTGAATATAATGGATGTAGGCCAACAAGCAGGTCCTGACATAGGTGAGAATTTAAACCCTTTTAGATTGGAGGGCCGGGTCAAAAGAACCAAGATTGATCTATATGATCACCATTCCACACCCATACCCTTGAAGATCTCATTTCCTCCTTTCCATTACGCAACATCCCCATTTATTAACATATTATATGCCGGGAGAATCTAAAAGTTGGGTGAGATTTCTGGTCCAAAGTCTGTTGCAAAGGTTTTATTGAACTATTTGAGTACTAAATGATCTTCTAGCAGACTAGTGTTATCTAGTACCTACTAAGGAATACCGCAAAATGACAGACAAATATTAGGACCACAAGGCTAAATCATATTTTTAAAGTATCAGATAGTTCTGAATACTAAACTCGTGGCAAAAAAGTTACAAGATACATAAAGTAGATTATGACTTGTTTGGGATTGAGGCACAGATGATTGATTGATCAATCGCTGTATGTTTTTGAATGTTTTCTCCCCTAGACAATACATAATATGAAAAGTTCAGGAGTTCGTAGCATATCCTACCAAGGGGGCCAAGAAAAAGGCAAAAACAGAACGATGATGCACATCAAGAATTCAAAGATATTGACATTTGCCTCATTTCCTAAAGAGCTCAACGAGAAAAGGTTAAGATAAGGCGCGGCTTGTGGGAGATGGTAAGATTCAACAGGTTGGTGTGGATTGTAGTGAGACGTTTAGTCCAGTGGTCAAGCCGGCTACCATTCGCACTGTGCTCAGCTTAGCTCTTTCGAAGGCATGGCCTATTCATCAGTTAGATGTAAAGAATGATTTCCTCCATGGGGATCTCAAGGAAACAGTCTATATGCATCAGCCTTTGGGATTCAGGGATCCTAAACATCCGCATCATGTCTGTTTGTTGAAGAAGTCCTTATATGGGCTTAAGCAGTCTCCACGGGCCTGGTATACGAGGTTTGCAGACTAGTTTCGACTATTGGGTTCACTCACAGCAGGTCGGATAATTCCTTGTTCATTTACCGTCGTGGTTCGTCCTTGGCCTATATTCTGTTATATGTGGATGATATCATTTTGACTGCCTCTTCCGATGTCTTACGCTAGTCTATCATGACCATGCTCAGTTCTGAGTTTGCTATGAAAGACTTGGGGTCCTTGAATTACTTTTTGGGGATTGCTGTCACTCGTCATTCCGATGGGTTGTTCTTATCTCAACGGAAGTATACAACTGAGATCATCGAGAGGGTTGGGATGTCATCTTGTAAGTCCACTTCCACTCCAGTTGATACTAAGCCCAGCTTAGTGCCACGACCGGCGTATCCTACGAGGATCCGACCCTCTATCGCAGTCTTGCATGGGCCCTTCAGTATCTTACCTTTACGATACCGGATATTACATATGCTGTCCAGCAGGTGTGTTTGTTCATGCATGATCCTAGAATTGAGCACATGAATGCACTCAAACGCACCATTCGGTATATTCAGGGTACACTTGACTATGATTTGCATTTATATCCTTCCTCGACGTCCACACTTGTCTCATATACAGATGCTGATTAGGGTGGTTGTCCAGACACCAGACGGTCTACGTCTGGCTATTGTATCTTTCTTCGAAACAACATAGTCTCCTGGTCTGCGAAGCGTCAGTCGACTCTATCCCGCTCAAGTACTGAGGCTGAATATCGAGGGGTAGCTAATGTGGTCTCGGAATCATGTTGGTTACGTAATTTGCTTTTGGAGCTTCATTGTCCCATTCAGAAGGCAACATTGGTTTATTGCGATAATATTAGTGCCATCTACCTTTCTGGTAATTCGGTTCAGCACCAATGCACTAAGCATATCGAGATGGACATTCACTTTGTCCGCGAAAAGGTTGCTCGGGGTCAGGTACGCGTCTGTCATGTCCCGTCAAGATATCAAATTGCAGACATCTTTACAAAGGGTTTTTCCTCGGTCCTATTTGAAGATTTTAGGGATAGTCTCAGCGTTCGAATACCGCCTGCTATGACTGCGGGGGTGTGTTAAATATACACAATATACATGTGTATATTGTGTATATTAGTCTCTCGATTTTAGTGTACAAACAATGTACATGATAGATAAATTAGGTAAGGTTTTAGTCTCCTAGTTTAGGTAATGTTGTTGTGTAAATAGTATTGTATACTTACCATAATATTTGTATTACCATAATTGTGTAATTAATATCCAAGTAGAATAAGATTTTAGGAATAAAATAAGAATAAGATTCTCTTATTATAAAAATATGTAATTTGTATGTATAGCTTTTCAATCAATGAAAATCTTTCAGAATCCACCGATCATATCAATAATCACATAGACTCAATAATCTCAAATCAAAATATCACATTTGGACTTTCAATAGTCCCCATCACTATACATCAATTCGGACGAACTCTCAATAGTCCCCAATATTTGTGTCTCAGTTCCACAATCAAAGAAATCATAATTCAAGGGGCAGATAATATATAATAACATATCACAAATCAGAAAATAACTCAAGATATGAGGATCAACGCGTCCTATATAAATAATGCATTTCTAGCATGTACGTAATAGACCTAAGCGTAAAAAAAAAAATGCACGGTGTGCTCAGATAATCACAACATAGATATTGTAAGAAGAACATCATATTTAGCATTTCAAGTAAGCCCATAATTCACCCAGTAATTTGAAAAACTTCTCCTACTGAGGACAAAGTTTAACTTAACCTCGATTCAAAAAAGCTTTAACCTTCCAAGATCATTTTTCTACACCCGGATGCATTGAAACGGTTCAATTCTAGCAAGAAAAATACTTAACAGAGTCAAATAGGGTCATTGAACTTGATTTCACAATTTAATATACAGTTTAGGCAAAGTCAACAAAAGTCAACATAATTTAATATGCGGTCTAAATCATTTCTCCATGATTGAAGTAACCTTTAATAGAGAGTGCGTTATCTCCTAAAGTGAGATTTCTCCATACTAATCCGGACAAGTTGGTGAAAGTATGTATGTCCTAAAAACAATCATTATTAGAGACAAAACATACTTGAACATATTTGTATTATTAATAAAATTAATATATTTATGACATTTGCAATTATTGAATTATTATTTGATTGTTTGTAATTATTCATTAATGTGCATCCCTTGAGCTTACGTTGTCATTAATAGAGTGATATATTGATGATAGAGAGTAACTCTCAAAATAGCCTTGACTAATGATCATCGAGAATGGGATATCGATGATATGTTATAAGTCGACATGTGGTCTGCATCACATTCTTGAAGAATGTAGTATGTTTCACCTGCTACTAGTGATGGACACATGGATACTTTTGGAAAGTATTGGTATGCCCTGCTGATAAACTATTTGTTACACATGACTAGAGTGGTATCGGCATGTGGGAGATAAATGTCCTTTGACTTGAGGTCAATACGTACCTTGTTTACAGAGTAATGTACTTTGTCCCTGTCCTAAGCATAAACTTCTTATAGGATAAGATACGGCTTGTGTTAAGTGCATTATGATGTAAACTAAGGTGGTAGTTGGGTCAAGAATATGATTCATTCCTCGATTGAATATTCGAGAGAGCACTCAACTTCTTAGTGATATTAGGTCGATCAAGTCATTGACCAATGCAAGAGACATATTTAGAATATGGTTTAGTTGTCGACTAATATAGATGAGATAAAGTGATCAAGCCATTTGGATAGATACATGGCAAATCCTAAGCTTGATCGAGTTTGTCGCGAATGAAAGTAATTTATCATCTCACATAAAGGTTAGGTTTGCTGGATTCATGTAAACGTACTTCATATATTGAGTTCGCCGTACGACGCAGTCTAGGAGTTCCGTATGGACCTTAATTGAATTAGTGTCAATATATGAAGACCTATAGGGTCACACTATGTCGATTGTCTGTTCGATCTAAGGGTGTATTGAGAAAGTATTAAATATTCGATTTGGAATCGAGATATTTAAATTGATAATAATGGGATAATTTCTATTAGATGGAAATTATTTAATTAAGTCAAAATTGGATTTTGGATTTAACTAAATGTGTTGAATATATATATTAACGAAAACGAGGAGTGTTGTTGGACGTAAGGCGCCACGGTGCCTACTAGGTTGAGCTGCGGCGCCGACCCGGAAGTGGGCCCAGTCAAACTGGCCCACTGCACCTCGAATTTTGGGCCAGGCTTAGAGCCCAACCCTAATCTGATTTTGACCTAAATTTTACTATATATACAGTACTACCCCATTGTTTACAATACCATTATTTCTTTATACAATTCTAGACTTAGAGTCTAGGATAAAACTCTCTCAAACCTCTGCCAAGATTTCCTGGCTTTCTTGACAGAGGAATACACCGTAGCAAAGTGCTTACAATCGAATGGAGAATCGCGTGTTCACCCTTTAGTAAAAGAATCCAGATTTTAACAACCTGTAAGTGTTTTGTTTAAGTTTACTTTACAGGTTTGATTGTCATATAACCATACCAGAAAGAATTGTTGGGGTAAGAAATAAAACTTTAAACTTTCGCTGTGCTTTACTTTTGTGTTTTAAATCCAACAAAAACCCTACAGTTGAGCCCAGAAGGAGGTACCGAATACAAGATAAAAACCAAGAAAAATTATTCACATGCTATGAAAGGTGAGGTTAAAATCCAAAGAGAAGCTAGTAGAAAAGAATAAAGAAAAAAGATTTCTATAGATAGAAAGGTTAAGGCTCCATCGTCGATCAAAATTTCTTTTTTGAGAATTAAGCTTACCCTAAATTACTTAAAATATTTATTTAAATTTCAACTCAACCAAGGAAAACTTATTAAATATATAGCTAATACCAAGACATCTGGGGTTCTACTCTTTTTTTTGGGGGGGACAATAAAATTACAAACTCTTTCTTGAGGTTACTGAAAGAGTTTCATTGCACAAATTTTACACCGGCCAGTAGCTTCTTCGTCCAAAAAAACAGGCATCCGTTAGGTGCCATCACTGACCTTAAAAGCAGGGATCAGGAATGAAACAAAACACAGAGGAGGGAGTTACACAAATAGTTCTTCTTGAGGCCAATATTTAAATTTTCCCTCCATTTTGATTACTGTTTATATTCTGTCCCATACCAGATGAAGCAAAATTTGAGATACTGTTCTGAAAAACTATAGACTATTATATTAACGACCATAACACTCAATAAGTATACTGACTATTGACCATCAAAATTTAACACTAAATAATTTATTTACAGTTGTTCAACACAAGGTAAATCTTTACAGCAAAAATGGCATAACGGCCGCCATGGTCCCATCTCTACCCTTATGTAGTTCTTCATGCAAATACTTACAATTATCCAACGGAATTTACATAACGAGAAAGGAGGAATCTCTCCTTCGAATTTGCGAACATACTTTACACACTTTTAATAATTACACCCAAAAGAACGGATCTTTTAAGTTTTGTTTTCCCGCACCAATCTTTAACCGGGAAGGAGGGAGATCCAATTTTTGATTTTAGAGTGTAGGGAATATAAGTTTTTAATGAAAACACTTTCATATTCCTAGCCTTTCTTTACACACTTTTATTATTATCTAAACACTTTATAGACAAGGAAGAATAATTAATTTAGACCTTTTGGATTCTGGCCCACTTCAGTCAGACTGAGTGTCCATTTCCTCCTTACCATAATTCGGATCCTTTGTCTGGAACAGATATAGGCCTTCTGCTACAAGATAGAACAACATCTTCATCCTTCTCCTCTTGTCCCAATTGACATCCTCAACCTCTCGTGGGCACTTGCTTCTACTACTCTCGGGAGCGGTAACACTGTTTCTGCCAACAAAACTGTTAATGAAACTGTTTTCAACCAGAAACCCACAACCATAGCCAGATTTGGTCACACAATTGTTGACTGACATCTTTCGAGCACTAATGCAATCTTGTCTTAAAATTGTTGGATATAAAGCAGTACGGAAAGTAAATAAATATTACAAGTGCTCCGAAAGGATAAACAACAAAGATTACAATAAGAAGTTGTCAATCTTTTAATCTTGTACTAGAACTTCAAATCTGGACCTTGTATTTAGAAATACAAGAACAAGAATTGCTACACTTGTGGCTTGTAGAACCGCTGAAAATCTGAACTGTTAGAGTCCTTTGAGTTTCAAGTTCACACCTGAAACACTTAGCAACCAATTAGATAATCACAACACCACCGGCTAAGTCGAGAGATGGCTCTCAGTCTTTAAGACAAGATTGCCCCGTTTATATATGCTTTTACGTTAGTGGGCAATAGTCTCCCAAGATAAAAGAACAACTAATCAACACTACAAAGCAAATAGGTTGATTCTGACTAAGAAAACAAGCATGAAACGACTTGTTGAAGAATGAAAAATTTAGAGGAAAAGAAAGAGTTTTTGTTCTTGTTCAAGACTTGTGTTATCTCTTTTTTTCCTCTACCCTCAAAATTAGAGTAAGATTTTCTATTTATAGTGTTTAGGAGGAGGAGAGGTATTAAGAGGATGTTTAAGAGGTATATTCATGGCCAGAAACATTTTGTACGTTTTGTAATAAGAGTAAAATGTTTCAGATGGTTAAAACTGTTGACTTTCCGGTTGCTGGCAGCATTCCTGAAAATCCAGAGATCAAACTATAAATACTAAGCAGTTTGGGGTCCAAAAGATAATATCAGAAGCAGCACACAACACACACCTCGACCCGACCCGACCCAGATCGGGGGGGTGGGTGGTAGTGGTGGCGCGCGTGTGGGCCTAGCCTTGAATCCAAGCACACCTAGGTCCTTCCTCCTTCAAACACATGGGTTACCCCTTGGGGTCCCAAACCCTTATCCATTTTTGAGTCTTATAAAAAGAACAATTCTTCATTTTCTCACTGATATGAGAGATTTGTCCCACACCATATTTTCATGCCTCAAACACCTTACTTAGTTGACCAATATCTCTTTCATTTCTTAACGACATTTGACGATCCTTGGCCTTCGGTCATCTACTCACGTAGTAGATTATGCACGTGTGAAGAACCAAAGACTCCAACATGCGGAACTAGAGTGTTTAAGTCATTAAAGAAGGGTGGACGCAACCCCCATCAAAGGCAAATTTCCAACAATCTCCTCTTGAAAGAGAATTGGTGCACACATGGTGCCAAACTTCAACAATCTTTCAGCGGAAAGATATTGAATCAGGAGAGGTAGCTTCCGCTTTGAACCTTCCCTAGTTGAATACCACCAGACTTACTTACTGTGCGGTGAATGTGATGTCTTGAACTGTCAGTGTTTACTGTAAGCCAAGACAATGATACCAACATAATAACTCCCCTTATTCATTTCCATTCTTATTGTTCTGTCCATTGTGGTCGTGGACACACTTGGATTCTTAAGTTCGTTCATTTGAGGCGGCCTATCTTCGCACTTAAATATGTGATCTTCTACAAGGTATCTTGCTATACCCACTTCACAAGTGTTAGGAATCATTAAAAGTTTTCCCAACCTTAACCTCAACCGTTTGAGGATCGTTAAAGGTTTGGAAGCTTAAACTTTACCCACCATGCAGGCATCACCTTAATGTCTATCGCGGGAATAACTTTGGATTCATGTTTTCTTACAGAAATCATTATCCGAAGTGCTCTTGCTTCTACCGAAGCGCTCAACTGAACCTTTTGCAGCTTAGTTTTCCCATTGAACCAAATTCTTGGGCTCTCCAATCAGTATCGTTGGGTTACCACTGCAAAGGTTCGTATTGTTAGGGTTTTTAAGCCCATTCCCCTAGACAGGAAGAACTCTTGATCTTCGGGTAGTCCCTTAGTTAAAGGGTCCGCTATATTATCCTTTGATGTAATCAACGGGAATGAGACCCGTGGTGATCAACTTCCATACGGTCTTATTTCTGCGACAGATATGTCCAGACGCCATCATCTGTGACCTTCCTGAAGTCGACCGGCTAGCCATAGTGTATAATTGCCAAAGGCACGAGTTTCTTCCAGTTAGGGACGTCCTCTAAGTAGTCGTGAAGTTACTCAACTTCTTATCATGCTTTATTTAAAGCGATAAACTTCGATTCCATCATGAATCGGCCGATGCAAGTTTGCTTAGAGGATTTTCAAAGACACACCATACACATCCACTTGTGGCTTTGGTGTTCTTCAAGTCCGATGTCCAGTTTGCATCACTGTGTTTCTCAAAACCGCTTTACATCCAGAATACCATAATCCGTAGATAAGCGAATATTCAGATATCATTATATCTGATTTAACGCCTTCTATCGATCATTTTTAGAATCACGAGTGAACCTTAGTTCAACTGATCTACTTTGTAAGCCGATACCAGGTCGGTTGTAGTTGTAAAATACATTGAACTATATGTGACCTGAGCATATCGCTCCTGGTATATGGGTGCACCATGATTCCAATTAATTCTATGATTCATATACATTGGTGTCTTCAATGAGGCTGTAAACTACCTCACAAATGAGTTTGGAATTAGACCAGCCCATTAGATGTCTTAGAAACTTCAATTCCTAAGATGTCATCTGTGATACCCATATTTTCATATCGAGACTTTTTTTTCAATATGACTTCCACTTTCAGACTGTTGGTTTTCCAATTGTCGGCAACTTCAGAGTCAATGTTTCTATTGTCAGATTCATTATTTCTGTTTCATATGAAACTTCCAAGGCCAAAATGTAAACATTTCAGGTACCAAAATGAAAGTTTAGGAAGAAGCCCAACAGTCCAACAAATCAACTCTGATCCTCCCCTTCCGGCTGTCTCAACATCCATGTGACGCAAGACTGCAATGACCCTAGGTGTTAGACTATTCACAGGGGAGCACATGTCCAAGTAGCCGAGGCCTTATACTCGTCAGTAGATCCATCTACTTTGTACTAAATTTGAGTATCCACTTTTACAATCCAAAGGTTCTTTTCCCGGAGGAAGGTCAACCATTACACAAGTATGGTTCTATCTGATGGAATCTATTTATCTCTTTGTAGCTTCTTTCCAAACCAGTGCTTCTGGAGATGACAATTCTTTGATAATTGTCTATGGTTCATTCTTAACCATACAAGCTAGAAGGACTGAAACAAGTCTTTGCACCCTCTTTGCTCTGTCTTGTTTCAACATCTAGAATCTATGAGTTCTGTAGATCTGGAATATTAAGTTCCAGATAGTCAGCAACTTCTGAGTCCTGTAGATTTGGAATGTCTAGTTCCGGATAATCAGGCACTTGCGGGTTCTTGTTAATCTTGAGCAATTACTTCTTTTTGCTTCTCAAGGAAAGTTATCTTCAAAGAATTCAGCATTCTTTGACACCAAGAGGCGATAAACACTACTATTATTTGAAGTTCCAGTGGATATGCAATCTACAGTCTTAGGTCTAACGTGACCTATTTCGATATTCCAACCTTTACCAAGCCACCCCACATCACAACATTTGTAGGTGGGATCCTTTCCATATTTCACATGGAGGGTTATCCTTATTCTTATGTAGAGTTCTGTTGAGAATCGCATTAGATGTAAGGATCGCCTTGCCCCATATATTTTGGGCGTACGACTTTGTGCTTGGCTAACACCGTTAGACTGAGATGAGTAATGAGCAGTAGTTTGATGAACGATGCTTCACATTCTCCCCCTCTATCACTACAAATTCCTCAATCCGTAGGCTTAGTTGATTTTCAACTTATGCTTTGTAGCGCTTATCCGCTTCAACAGTTTCATCTTTTCTTTTCAACAATCAAATGATGTAATACGTTGTACCATCATCAATGAATGTCACAAAGTACTTGTCTCCCCCCTCGATTTTGTATAAACTTCAAATCATCCATGTAGGTGTGACTAAGTTCTAGAGAAGCGATGCATCTTTCGCTATTCCTTTGACGGAACGAAAAGGTGATTTTGCCTCTTCACCAACCGCACATTCATTTTGAGGGTTTATGTCGACAGAAGGCAACAATCTCAACTTAGTTAGCTTTTGAGTGACTTTCTATTTAACGTGTCTTAATCTATGATGACAGAGATGCACGTACTACAAATATATCATTCATTTGGCTACAAACATACTGTACAGTTCTTAGTTATTATAGACCTGTTGGACTAGTCTCAAACCAGCTTGACCAACAACGTCCCTAAATCATGTTTGGGACATGTATCACCTCCTTTTAGAGTGATCCCATTTCTGAAGTCCTTTTGAGGACAACCTCTCCAACCCCTTATACTTTAGAGGTGGCGTTGCTTCACATGAACAACCTCTTGCCCGTGGTTAGGGTGCAACCGGATCACATATGATATGGATACTCTAGCCCACTCCAGTTGCCTTGGCAGAATGAGTGTCCAATTTATTTTCTGCCTTTCGTTTAGCCATTAGATCATTTAAGACCTGAAAACTCTGGCCCACTCCCGTCGCCCGTAGGCTTTGTACGACTAAATGTCCAATACCATCCTATCAAATGAAGGATCTTCTGTCAGATAGTGTGACAATTTCAACATCTTAAGATAAGCCATTATTGTCTTCTTCCCTTGAGATTGGTGCCCAGACAATTCCTAGCGCTTGCTTAAGAGTGGTAACAATTTTCGCACAGTCAGTGGATATCTCTCCTTCGTATGTGCGAACATACTTTACACACTTTTAATAATTACACCCAAAAGAACGGATCTTTTATGTTTTGTTTTCCAGCACCAATCTTTAACCGGGAAGGAGGGAGATCCAATTTCTGATTTTAGAGTGTAGGGAATATAAGTTTTAATGAAAACACTTTCATATTTCCAGCCTTTCTTTACACACTTTTATTGTTATCTAAACACATTATAGACAAGGAATGATAATTAACTTAGACCTTTTGGATTTTGGTCCACTTCAGTCAGACTGAGTGTCCATTTTCTCCTTACCATAATTCGGATCCTTTGTCTGGGATAGATATAAGCCTTCTGCTACAAGATAGAACAACATCTTCATTCTTCTCCTCTTGTTCCAATTGACATCCTCAACCTCTCGTGGGCGCTTGCTTCCACTACTCTCGAGAGCGGTAACACTGTTTCTGCCAACAAAACTGTTAATGGAACTATCTTCAACCAGAAAACCACAATCATAGACAGATTTGGTCACACAACTTTTGACCGACATCTTTCGAGCACTAATGCAATCTTGTTTTAAAATTGTTGGATATAAAGTAGTACGGGAATTAAATAAATATTACAAGTGCTTCGAAAGGATAAATAACAAAGATTACAACAAGAAGTTGTCAATCTTTTAATCTTGTACTAGAACTTCAATTTTGGATCATGTATTCAGAAATACAAGAACATGAACTGCTACACTTGTGGCTTGTAGAATAATTGAAAATCCGAACGGTTAGTATCCTTTGAGTTTCAAGTTCACACCTGAAACACTTAGCAACCAATTAGATAATCACAACACCACCGGCTAAGTCGAGAGATGGCTCTATATCTTTAAGACAAGGTTACCCTGTATATATGCTATTACTTTTGCGGGCAATTGTCTTCCAAGATAAAACACCAACTAATCAACACTACAAAGCAAATAGGTTGATTCTGACGAAGAAAACAAACATGAAATGACTTGTTGAAGAATGTAAAATTTAGAGGAAAAGAAAGAGTTTTTGCTCTTATTCAAGACTTGTGTTACCTCTTTTTTTCATCTACCCTCAAAATTAGAGTAAGGTTTTCTCTTTATAGTGTTTAGGAGGAGGAGAGGTATTAAGAGGCTGTTTAAGAGGTATATTCATGGCCAGAAACGTTTTGTACATTTTGTAATAAGAGCAAAACGTTTCAGATGGTTAAAACTGTTGATTTTTCGATTGTTGGCAGCATTTCTGAAAATCCAGGAATCAAACTGTAAATACTAAGTAGTTTGGGGTCCAAAAGATAATATCAGAAGCAGCCCACAGCTCAACCCGGCCCGGCTCGGGCGGGTGGGTGGTGGTGGTGGCGCGCATGTGGGCCTAGCCTTGAATCCAAGCACACCAAGGTCCTCCCTCCTTCAAACACATGGATTACCACTTGGGGTCCCAAACCCTTACCCATTTCTGAGGCTTATAAATGAACAATTCTTCCTTTTCTCACCGATGTGGGAGATTTGTCCCACACCATATTTTCATGCCTCAAACACCTTACTTAGTGGACCAATATCTCTTTCATTTCTTAACGATATTTGACGATCCTTGGGCCTACGGTCATCTACTCATTTAGTAAATTATGCACGTGTAAAGAACCAAAGACTCCAACATACGAAACTCGAGTGTTTAAGTCATTAAAGATGGGTGGACGCAACCTCCATCAAAGACAAATTTCTAATAATCCCCTCTTGAAAGAGAATTGGTGCACACATGGTGCCAAACTTCAACAATCTTTCAGCGGAAAGATATTGAATCAGGAGAGGTAGCTTCCGCTTTGAACCTTCCCTAGTTGAATACCACCAGACTTACTTACTGCGCGGTGAATGTGATGTCTTAAACTGTCAGTGTTTACTGTAAGCCAAGACAATGATACCAACATAATAACTCCCCTTATTCATTTCCATTCTTATTGTTCTGTCCATTGTGGTCGTGGACACACTTGGATTCTTAAGTTCGTTCATTTGAGGTGGCCTATCTTTGCACTTAAATATGTGATCTTCTACAAGGTATCTTGCTATACCCACTTCACAAGTGTTAGGAATCATTAAAAGTTTTCCCAACCTTAACCTCAACCGTTTGAGGATCGTTAAAGGTTTGGAAGCTTAAACTTTACCCACCATGCAGGCATCACCTTAATGTCTATCGCGGGAATAACTTTGGATTCATGTTTCCTTACATAAATCATTATCCGAAGTGCTCTTGCTTCTACCGAAGCGCTCAACTGAACCTTTTGCAGCTTAGTTTTCCCATTGAACCAAATTCTTGGGCTCTCCAATCAGTATCGTTGGGTTACCACTGCAAAGGTTCGTATTGTTAGAGTTTTTAAGCCCATTCCCCTAGACAGGAAGAACTCTTGATCTTCGGGTAGTCCCTTAGTTAAAGGGTCCGCTATATTATCCTTTGATGTAATCAACGGGAATGAGACCCGTGGTGATCAACTTCCATACGATCTTATTTCTGCGACAGATATGTCCAGACGCCATCATCTGTGACCTTCCTGAAGTCGACCGGCTAGCCATAGTGTATAACTGCCAAAGGCACGAGTTTCTTCCAGTTAGGGACGTCCTCTAAGTAGTCGTAAAGTTACTCAACTTCTTATCATGATTTGTTTAAAGAGATAAACTTCGATTCCATCATGAATCGACCAATGCAAGTTTGCTTAGAGGATTTTCAAAGACACACCATACACATCCACTTGTGGCTTTGGTGTTCTTCAAGTCCGATGTCCAGTTTGCATCATTGTGTTCTCCCAGAACCACTCTACATTCAGAATACCATAATCCGTAGATAAGCGAATATTCAGATATCGTCATAACAGATTTAACGCCTTCTATCGATCATTTTTAGAATCACGAGTAAACCTTAATTCAACTAATCTACTTTGTAAGCCGATACTAGGTCGGTTGTAGTTGTAAAATACATTTACCTACATGTGACCTGCGTACATCGCTCCTGGTATATGGGCGAACCATGATTTTAGTCAATTCTATGATTCATATCCATTGGTGGTTTCAACGAGATTATCAACTACCTCACAAATGAGTTTAGAATTACACCAGCCCGTTAGATGTCTTAGAAACCCCAATTCTTAAGATGTCATCTGTGATACCCATATATTTTATATCGAGACTTTTGTTTCAATATGACTTCCACTTTCAGATTGTTGGTTTTCCAACTGTCAGCTTTCTAACTTCAGAGTCAATGTTTCTATTGTCAGATTCATTATTTCTGTTTCATCTGAAACTTCCAGGACCAAAATGTAAAGATTTTAGGGACCAAAAAGAAAGTTCAGTAAGAAGCCCAACAGTCCAACAAACCAACTTTGATCCTCCCATTCCGATTGTCTCAACATCCATGTCACGCAAGACTGCAATGGCCCTGGATGTTAGGCTATTCACAGGGGATCACATGTCCATGTAGCTGAGGCCTTATACTCGTCAGTAGATCCATATACTTTGTATTAAATTTGAGTATCCACTTTTACAACCCAAATGTTCTTTTCCCAGAGGAAGATCAACTATTACACAAGTATGGTTCTATCTGATGGAATCTATTTCTCTCTTTGTAGCTTCTTTCCAAAGCAGCACTTCTGGAGATGACAATGCTTTGTTAATTGTCCATGGTTCATTCTTAAACATACAAGCTAGAAGGTCTGGAACAAGTCTTTATCCCCTCTTTGCTCCATCTTGTTTCAACATCTAGAATACCTGAGTTCTGTAGATCTGGAAAATTAAGTTCCGGATAGTCAGCAACTTCTGTATCCTGTAGATATGGAACGTCTAGTTCCGGATAATTAGGCACTCGCGGGTTCTTGTTAACCTTGAGCAATTACTTATTTTTCCTTCTCAAGGAAAGTTATCTTCAAAGAATTCAGCATTCTTTGACACCAAGAGGCGATAATCAATACTATTATTTGAAATTCCAGTGGATATGCATTCTACAGTATTAGGTCTAACGTGACCTGTTTCGGTATTCCAACCTTTACCAAGCCACACCACATCACAATATTTGTAGGTGGGATCATTTTCATCTTTCACATGCAGGGTTATCTTTATCCTTATGCAGAGTTCTATTGAGAATCGCATTAGCAGTAAGGATTGCCTTGCCCCACATATTTTTGGCATATGGCTTTGTACTTGGCTACCACCGTTAGACTGAGATGAGTAATGATCAGTCGTTTGATGAACGATGCTTCACATTCTCCCCCTCTATCACTACGAATTCCTCAATCCGTATGCTTAGTTGATTTTCAACTTCTGCTCTGTAGCGCTTATCCGCTTCAATAGTTTCATCTTTGCTTTTCAACAAACAAAGGATGTAATACGTTGTACCATCGTCAATGAAGGTGACAAAGTACTTGTCTCCCCCCCACTATTTTGTACAAACTTCAAATCACCCATGTAGCCATGACTGAGTTCTAGAGGAGTGGTGCTTCTTTCGCTATTCCTTTGAAGGAATGGAAAGGCGATTTTGCCTCTTCGCCCACCTCACATTCATTTTGAGGGTTTATGTCGACAGAAGGCAACAATCTCAACTTAGTTAGCTTTTGAGTTACTTTCTATTTAACGTGTCTTAACCTATGATGACATAGACGTATTACAAATATATAATTCATTCGACTACGGACATACTGTACCGTTCTTAGTTATTACAGACTTGTTGGACTAGTCTCAAACCAGCTTGACCAACAACGTCCCTGAAATCAAGTTTGGGACATGTATCACCTCTTTTTAGAGTGATCCCATTTCTGAAGTCCTTTTGAGGACAACCTCTCCAACCCCTTATACTTTAGAGGTGGCGTTGCTTCACATGAACAACCTCTTGTCAGTGGTTAGGGCATAACCAGATCACATATGATCTGGAAACTCTGGCCCACTCTAGTTTCCTTGGCAGACTGAGTGTCCAATTTATTTTCTGCCTTTCTTATAGCCTTCAGATCATTTAAGACTTGGAAACTCTGGCCCACTCCAGTCGCCCGTAGGCTTTGTACGACTGAGTGTCCAATACCATCCTATCAAATTAAGGATCTTCTGTCAGATAGTGTGACAGGTTCAACGTCTTAAGATAAGTCATAATCTTTTAGTCTTCTTCCCTTGAGATTAGTGCCCAGACAATTCTTGGCGCTTGCTTAAGAGTGGTAACAGTTTTCACTCTGTCAGTGGATATCTCTCCTTCGTATGTGCGAACATACTTTACACACTTTTAATAATTACACCAAAAAAAATGGATCTTTTAAGTTGTGTTTTCCCGCACCAATCTTTAACCGGGAAGGAGGGAGATCCAATTTCTGATTTTAGAGTGTAGGAAATATAAGTTTTTCATGAAAACATTTTCATATTCCTAGTCTTGCTTTACACACTTTTATTATTATCTAAACACATTATAGACAAGGAAGGATAATTAATTTAGACCTTTTGGATTCTGGTCCACTTCAGTTAGACTGAGTGTCCATTTCCTTCTTACCATAATTCAGATCCTTTGTCTGGGACAGATATAGGCATTCTGCTATAAGATAGAACAACATCTTCATCCTTCTCCTGTTGTCCCAGTTGACATCCTCAACCTCTCGTGGGCGCTTGCTTCCACAACTCTCAGGAGCGGTAACACTGTTTCTGCCAACAAAACTGTTAATGAAACTGTTTTCAACTAGAAACCCACAACCAGAGCCAGATTTCGTCACACAATTGTTGACTGACATCTTTCGAGCACTAATGCAATCTTGTCTTAAAATTGTTGGATATAAAGCAGTACGGAAAGTAAATAATTATTACAAATGCTCCGAAAGGATAAACAACAAAGATTACAATAAGAAGTTGTCAATCTTTTAATCTTGTACTAGAACTTCAAATCTTGATCTTGTATTCAGAAATACAAGAACATGAATTGCTACACTTGTGGCTTGTAGAACCGCTGAAAATCTGAACTGTTAGAGTCCTTTGAGTTTCAAGTTCACACCTGAAACACTTAGCAACCAATTAGATAATCATAACACCACCGGCTAAGTCGAGAGATGACTCTCAGTCTTTAAGAAAAGATTGCCCCATTTATATATGTTTTTACGTTAGTGGGCAATAGTCTCCCAAAATAAAAGAACAACTAATCACCACTACAAAGCAAATAGGTTGATTCTGACTAAGAAAACAAGCATGAAACGACTTGTTGAAGAATGAAAAATTTAGAGAAAAAGAAAGAGTTTCTGTTCTTGTTCAAGACTTGTGTTATCTCTTTTTTTCCTCTACCCTCAAAATTAGAGTAAGGTTTTCTATTTATAGTGTTTAGGAGGAGGAGAGGTATTAAGAGGATGTTTAAGAGGTATATTCATGGCCAGAAACATTTTGTACGTTTTGTAATAAGAGTAAAACATTTCAGATGGTTAAAACTGTTGAGTTTCCGGTTGCTGGCAGCATTCCTGAAAATCCAGAGATCAAACTGTAAATACTAAGCAGTTTGGGGTCCAAAAGATAATATCAGAAGCAGCCCACAGCCCGACCCGACCTGACCCGGATCGGGCGGGTGGGTGGTGGTGGTGGTGGAGAGCGTGTGGGCCTAGCCTTGAATATAAGCACACCTAGGTCCTCCCTTCTTCAAAAACATGGGTTACCCTTTGGGGTCCCATAGCCTTATCCATTTTTTAGGCTTATAAAAAGAACAATTCTTTCTTTTCTCACCGATGTGGGAGATTTGTCCCAAACCATATTTTCATGCCTTATTTAGTGGACCAATATCTCTTTCATTTCTTAACGATATTTGACGATCATTGGCCATTCGGTCATCTACTCACTTAGTAGATTATGCACGTGTGAAGAACCAAAGACTCCAACATGCGGAACCCGAGTGTTTAAGTTATTAAAGATGGGTGGACTAACCCCCATCAAAGGTAAAATTCTAATAGAATCTTATTCAGGTAGAAGCAACCGGAGTGCTGCTTATTTACAACTATTATCAACCCCCTATTAAAGCAAATGCCAAAAGAGATGCATGGTTTAGAAGTAAATACACGACCATGCTTGTCAGCTGTACACAAGTAACTTCAATTCTTCAAAATTGTATTGCCTCACGAAGAACTCAAGGATAGAGCTATGTGTTTCTCTGAAAAAAAAACATAATGAGAATTGTGAAACAGCTTGAATAATGGTGTGCTCTTATCCTGAGAGAGTTTCACCAAAGAAGGCTACTAACCTCCTGTTGTAATGAGCTTTTCAACATGAGATATGATATGTTTGCCATAAGTGTACTTCTTGAGAGTATTAAGGTTTACTTTGATGCGAGAAAGAATTAATTCACGACTTTGATCATCATAAGTCTCAAGTACCTTCTGCACAACATAGTTTCCGAATGGATCCTTTATCATAGCCTACAATACGTTCAATAATTGAAGTGATCTAGTTGTAAACTAGACTGGAAAAGATTATAATTCAATGAACTAACTTTGTTGTTGATGACAAATAATCACAAACAGAAAAAGGAAAAGGAAAAGAAAAAATAAAACCTTACATTTTCATCTGTAATTGATTGTAAAACTATTATTACCAAAACACATGTTTACAATTGCTAGCCTTTTTTTTCTCTTCCTCATAGGTGAAAACGAAGTTCTTACTCAGAACGAACAGTTTGAACACCAACATATTTTATGCAAAAGCCCACACAATAAGTAGGTGATCACAAAGTTAGTTAATGATAGTTAGAAGTTAGTTAGTCATTATTACCTACAGTCATTTAGTTAACTAATTATAGTTAGTTGAAGTAGTTAAAACAGTTACTTGTATACATTGTGTATATATATCGTATACACTGCATTGTACAAGTTAAGTGAATGAAATGAGTTCATCTTCTTTACATGATTACTTTCTCTCTTCTTTATCTTCTTCTTACATCTGTTTTCTATCTCAATTATGTTAAAACTACATGGTATCAGAGCGTCTCAAGCTGGAAATCCTAGCTTGAAGGTCGATCAAAGTGGTTGATTCACAAATTCTGCAATACAATCAAATTCTTGTTATACGATTCTGAAATTTTTAAAGATCCAAGATGGCAGTCGATGAAATCGCTAATGGAAGTTCACAATACAATTCTCAAGAAAATGCTAGTGGCTCTCAAAACCCAGGGATCGATTACTCTCATCATCTATTCCTGCATTCGTCGGATGTAAGTGGTATCCAAATAATCTATTTTCAATTAACTGGTGCTGAAAATTTCTCTGTATGGTATAGATCAATGAGAGTTGCACTTTTGGGGAGAAACAGGGAATGGTGGATGGGACTAATTCTAAAGAGAATTTTCCGGGGTTAGAGGCTCTATAAAAAGAGTGAATGACATAGTCTTGTCTTGGGTGATGAATTTTATCTCTAAAGAACTGCTTAGAGGTATTATGTATGCTTCTAGTGCTCAAATGGTTTGGGATGACTTGTATGAAAGATTCCATAAAATAGATGGAACAAGAACATTTAACATCCACAAAGAAATTGCCACATTAACTTAGGACAAAAAATTATGTGTCTGTATACTACTCTAAAATCAAAGAATTATGGGTAGAATTTGAAGTGTTACATCTCGTAATTTTAAGACTATAATTAGAGGACGTAATTAAGGAGGTAAGATTCGAATCTTGGATATAGAGTATATTTATATATGCTAATCCGGAAATTAGTATACAAGAGGATGTGATTCCGGAAAGATGTTGGTCACAATAAGGGTGACGTTGGATACTTTTAGCAATAATTGTATATTCCCGTTATGGAATAGTATTGTATTATAAAATTATGACATTGAGGATACGAGGCTTATGAAATTCTCGGGAATTAAAAAAAGTGGGTTTGAGATTTATTAATTGAAGAACTTGGGGGCCAAAGTGTAAAAAGGAAATTAGATTTTTTTTTATAATAAACCTACACTTACCTCTTCATCTTCTTCTACACTTAAACAAAAAAATAACTCTCCTCTCATTCTCTCCTCTACACTAATCCGAAAATCACCCTCCACCCATAACCAAAATTAAGGTTGTTATATTCTCTTCCTAGACTACATTCTTCACCAAAAATTAGAAGCAAAACAACACCAAAAACAGTGGCGAAAACAGTGGCAAAACAGCCACTGCTTGGGCCGAAAACTGCCCAGAAATTTGGGATTTTTGGGATGAAAGTTTGGAAGAAAAACGTGTAGGGATGATGGCTTAACATTGTAGAACACTTGCATGTCAATTGGAGTTGAAGAAGTGAACAAAAAGGAGGAGAAAAATTACAAAACAGTGGGGATTTCCGGAAAAACAGTGGCAAAAAAAATTGCGGACTGTTTTGACGAATTTGAGGTATAAAAATTCTTCTTTCTATGATATAATTGGAATGCATGTTGTTAGAACTAAGGTAATGAATTTGTGTTAAGGAAGAATTGGAATTTAAGCATTGCATGTGACCATTTTGGGCTAGTTGCCAATTTGGGACAGATTTTGGTGTTGTTAGATTCGTTGGTTATTGTTGTTATTATTATCACTAATTGCATGATGAAATTGAAAGGAAACGTGGAGATTTAGTTGGAATTAGTTATATGGAAGTATTAAAATCCGAAATTGGATTATAGGAATTAAGATAAGAGTTATGGAATTATGACATGTTGTGGCCAAGAACTTGCATGAAATTGTTGGACATGTTGTGATGTATATGGACTATTTTAGGGATTGTTTTGTGGTGTTATAATTCTGAAAATTTAGTCACCATTATGCATGTTTAAGTGTGGTAATTGCTAAGGTAAGTCCTAAAGGAATAAGGGTGTGGAAAGGCATAGAAAGACTTCACATTCTACCCTCGTTGTTGTTGAAACATGGGCTGTTTTGTGGGCTGTTTTAAGGTGGATTAAGAGGCTAAATTTATATGAGAAGTGGGTGTGTAAATTCCCTTTATTGTTGTCTTGGTGGTGCCCTTAATTGGTGCTTGTTTATTGATGTTATTAGCCTCGTTTGGAAGTTGTGGAAACATGTATAAACAGGGGAAGTGCTGCCCGAATTTTTATAAAATAAGAAGTCGTTATTCGATATAAAGTATGCTAGCGATCATAGAATTGACGAACGTATTACCATTATTATAGGTTGAAGTTCTAAATCGAGACGTACTCTAATATAGAGTTGATTAGTTCATCTAAGAGGTATGTGAAACCCTTACTTCTTTCTTTTTGGCATGATTTAATGAAAGTACGGCGGACGTACTTAATTCTTATACAGTTTAATTCCTAATGAGGATTGTTATGAGAAGTGCCTATGATTTTTCAGCAAAGAGTTTATTATGACATTATTACAATGATTTTATTGAGAGTCAAATGATAATTTTTACATGCATATGGTTACTCACGATATCTACTCGTGCTAAGTGTTACTACTTCACCTCACCGAGTCCCGGGCCGGGTTACGACTCGTGCACAACCTTGCATTATTCACCGAGACCCTCACTAGAGGGCCGGGTTACGTAGGATGGATCCATAGATGAGAGATGACTTTACCGAGTCCCAGCATGGGCCGGGTTATGATATGATTCCACCGAGTCCCGCATTAGTGGGCCGGGTTACGTCACAGGTATATATATGTATATGGACAGACATTCATGTTTTCTTGCCTTGACTCTCATTTTTATAAGGAACAACTAACTTTTATGGTTTATGGCACAGTTGGATTTGGATCCTGATTTTTATACTGATCTTCTGTTTCTGTTGGCTACTTATGATCTCTTTTACAGCTTCATGTTTTACATACTCAGTACATTATTTCAGATCGACCCCTTTCCTCGAGGGGTCATGCGTTTCATGCCCGCAGTACATCCTCTCGCTTTGGTGAACCTCGTGCCTAGGTTCCTACTCAAGAAAGTTGGAAAGCTCCTTTGATCCAGAGCTTTGTCATTTTGGTACCGAACCTCTTTTAGACTTACTGCTTGTATTTAGGGGCACGACGGGCCCTGTCCGCCATATGTCGTTATTCTTCTTATAGAGGTCTGTAGACAAGGTGGTGGGTTGTACGTATGTAAGGGTTATGACTCTGTTTTGGTCGGTCATGTTATTGTATTCTGTGGCCGGGTGTTCCCATGTATATATCGTTACTAGCGGTGGCGACCTTGTCGGCTTGCTTGTTATGTTATATTGGCTAGTTGTGACTCCTCGAGACAGTACAATCTTGGGTAAAGGCGACCTCGTCGGCTTGCCTACCCCGACATATGTTGCTATTGCGGCGTTATCTTTGCGGATTTGAACTCATTAAGTGTTAGTTGGATTATGTGTGACATGTTAGTATAATGACGTCATTAGGGCGGTTAGTCGCGGCCCGTCGGGTCGGGTCGTGACAAAAGTGGTATCAGAGCAGTTAGTCCTCGGAATGTCTACAGACCGTGTCTAGTAGAGTCTTGCGTATGGGTATGTTGTGCACCATACTTATACGCAGGAGGCTACCGGACATTTAGGATTGGTTTCTATTCTTCTTACTCTAAGATCGTGCGATAGAGCTATGTTATTAGGTTATTCCCTCTTTGACGTATTAATGTGTTACAGCTATGCCTCCGAAGAAAGCGACAGTACGAGGAAGGGAAATACGAATTCGAGGTTATGAGAAACTATCTTACTCGTATACGGGAAGAAATAATGTAAGCTTGGGACATGGAATATTTGAGACTCTTAGAATATTAGATAATCGTTGAGACCTTAGATATACAAGGCCTTCTAGAGTAAAATATTTTATGTTTGATCTGGGTTAAAGTACATGGTATATGTGAAGTCTATTAGTTGTGATGACTCCTTGGTATGCTTATGTTTATATGAAAAGGGATATGAGATATGCCAAAAACTGGAATTGCTACTGTTGTACATATAAGGTTTGTTGTCTCTGGAGCAAGTTGTCTGGATAAGTCCTTGAAATTAGTTCAGCAAGTAGTTGATAGTCGTTAACGGGTTGTCCTACTTGTGGATGGGGCTTAGGAGTAGATGGTCCTCTACATGTTGTAATATTACCCTGTTTAAGTTGATGTGTTCCAGCTTTTCTTATGAGTTATGCTATCCATGTTATGTATAAATATATTCTGTCTTGGTCATACTTCTTTCGGAACAGGGTGGTCTGTTAATGTCCCTGTACAGTATGTGGGTTGAGTATAAATCACTTGTGTTAGGACCTATATTTGCCAATTTTGCTCAGTGAGACTACCCCTAAACAGTTAATTAGACTTGCCTAGATATCTTTTATGTTTGATTAAAATTTCCCCCGTAATTGTCTTTGCGTATCATAATGTAGAATGCAAAATGTTCTAATAACCCAAGCATGCGTTTTATCTCTTAAATAGGGAATAGATTCGTATGCTAAACATGTTGTCAGTAGTTGCTTAAGGGAGTGGGAAATTGAGTATTTACATAATTCCAGGAATGACTTGTTGCTGCAATAAACGGTTTACTTATTTAGTTAACTATTAAACCGTGAATATATTATGCCAAGCATTATGTAATATATGTGAATATTATGGCTATTTATGACTACTCTATTAATGTCTAGCATGTTCAGTTGATGAAAACACTGTTAGAGTATTGTGTGACGATTATTTGTGTGTTAAGTGGTTGTCTTGTTAAGTTTAAGGGTTATTTGACCTTGTATGATCTGTTTAAATGACTTTGAAGTAATTGGTATACTAGTTTTAGTCCATTGTAACCCCTCTTGGATTGTTTAAGTCCTGTGGTGTCCATAGTATGTTAGGTCAAACCATCATTAGCACATGTACTAATTTAGTATGCTTAATACATGAACATGAGGTTTGTTCCCCTGGTTAACTGAACAAATTATTTCGGTATGTTGCTATAGTGGCTTGAGAAGTATATTAAACCTCTTAGACACTGTGTTCGATTAATCCATGACTCAATACACAAAGTTATGTTAATTAAACACCAATTGTTGAAGTTAAAAATTATGCTTACATAATGACTATGTTGGTTGTAAAGGTCACATTTGGTATGGAAATGATTGAAGGGCTTAATGTTTTTATTTATTTATTTATCTGCCTATAATAAGGGAACTAAGATTTAGCATAGGAATGTTGTTATAATTATGATAGGATCACCTAATGACTTTGAAATGGATGTGTGTCTTGTTTAAGTGTTGTCGTGATCTGAAGGATAGTTTAGGAGCCTATTTGGTGTATGTTTTGCTTGTTAAAGGGTCATATCTATCCTTGGTATGTCCCAATAGTCTTAGGTGGTCTAATACTCATCTGAACATAACTATTTAAAATAACCGTGTCTCTTCCTCATGTGCATAACTCTGCATCCAGTTTGGTTTGATTGTATATGCCCATGTTTTGTATCTATGTGTTGATTAAATCAAACTGTTAAGTCCACCTATTTCCATGTCTGCTACTGCAGTATGTCTACCCCCTTCTCCTTTTATGTAAATTTGGTAGATAATATAAGATCATTTGAGTTTTGATAGGTATCTAAATCGCATGTTAAAAAAAATGAAATGAATATCTGAGTAGTTCCTCAACTATGTGCATTCCCTTGCTTCTGCAGATTTGGTTAAGTTATTAAGTGAGTAGTGATGAGGTTAGCATGGCATGGATAGGCAATCCACATATGTTTGGTATGTCTATATATACTTGTTTATGCCTACTCATGTCCGAATAATTGGTTTACCTGTTACCACTCGGGATTGAATAGCTAGTTTGGTATAGTTATAGATTTCTTTAAGTTTTGATTGACATTGTCCATTTTCCAAGATGTGAAATTCAAAAAAATAAAATAAAGGGGGGGGGGGTACCTTGAATTTTATGTTTCCCAATCCACTTCTTGATGGTACCTACAAGATTGTAGCTTTAGGTAATACCAAACTTAGAAACAGTAAGCAGAGAGATTCTTGTTCTGTCCCTTTAAGAGTTTGGGATTGTACTGGTCACCATCAACTTTATATAGGAAGAAGAAGGGGCATTGTTACCAAATTGAAAGTAGTAGTAGATATCAACAAAAGAGTGTAAATGTTCCATGCTGATTTAGAGTAATCTGTACAATTGAAATAGAATGAAACATGTTAATTTTAGATTTGTCTAGTCGTGTATGGGCTACCTAGTTAATTTAATGCTTAATATTTCTAATTTAAAGATATTAATGATATATGAAACGCCTAGATTTGATTTAATGGATTGGCAGGTTGGATTGAAGTTGGGTTTAGAATGTATGGGTTATTTAAATTAATGTGATGACCAATATATTATTTTGGAAACTCGTTTGGCTATCTGTAAGTCATTTGGTCATATTATCTACCTAAAACAAGCGCCACTAATTAAGAACAAGATTAGTTGTCCTATTTAACAAAACTTGTCTTATATCGTCTGATATGATAATTTAAAACTAGAAGAGAATGAGTTAAGTGGGTTGATATGGTTGAGGTTATATGATGTTATTTATGATGGGAATTGATAAAGGGTAGCCTATGTGATGATTGTGAATTATGAATATTACCTAAATTCCGAGCGTGCTTTACTGATTTAGGGGTATGTTAGAAGATATGACTAAGAATGCCTAATTAATGTTAATATGATTTGGATATATCTGTAAGTTTTGGATTAGTAAGTTCAATATGGTGTCGACTTGTAATAGATAAAGTCTTGCTAATCATTGTTAAAAATGAGACATTGTGTAACCTGATTTGATTAACTTAAGCTTCCAATTTATGCTCATTGTTTAAAATTATTCTTAATATGGGTATTAAGTATATGTTAGGCTCAAATAACACGATATGGATAACACTTGCTATTTGAATTATTAGAGAGATAGTGATTAATATCTGGACAGGAAAACTTAGCTCATTATATGCCTATTATGTGTTCACTTGTTCTGATTTAGGCTTGATGTAGGTCTAATATAAACTTTAAGACTTGTTTAGCCTTAGTACCTGATCATAGGCATGGTAATGATGAATTGGATATTCATTTAGCATCTGTTGTGTTCCTAAATATATATGTGTGGTTGGGACGGTCTAAGGTAGTCTGTATGCATATGTCACTTATTTACACCTGTCTTGTGATCCCTTGTTTTATGGTTCAGACTAGGTAACTAGTGTCTATGCCATGTTGGTGTCTTGGGCATGTTCATATGTATATCATCATTAGGGTAGCTTGTGTGTTTTTCCTTAGTACCCTGCATGATCAAACAACGCCTCTATTATGTATATTTGGATTCTATTATATAGAACGCTTGCATCTTGATCCAGGTAGAGGATATTAGGCTTTCGGAAACTCGGAAAAAAAAATATATATTTTAGTCTCTGCTATTACACCATTTTGAAGTTATGTCTTCCCTGATCCTTATGTGCTTAGTTGAAACTGCTGATTTTGAGTTAAAACATTCATTTAAGTACTTAACTACTGGTTAAAATAGGACCAGGAATCTGAATATATAAAATGGGGATTAGTCATTGGTTGTGAAGATGATATCTGTTCTCAAGTTTAAGATTAAGGTATAGATTATGCTTAAAGTTCTTGTATATATGTACATAATGTGGTACTGCGGGAATAATGACTCTACTTAGCCTTAGTTTTAGTATACTTCACTTTTAGAAAATTACGAATAAGCTAGGACGTAGGTTGTTTCCTTGTTTATTTAAGTCCTTTTGTTAGATAATGACAAGAGTTGAGTTGTTTGTAAGTCGGTTATTTGTTGGCAGAAACGTGTATCATAGAGTCTAAGATGACCTAATATGCAAATTTCTGTGTGCTTGTGAATCCTTGAATCAATTTGTATAAGATGTGCCCAATAGTATGAACATTCGAGGACGAATGTTTCTAAGGGGGGAAGAATGTTACACCTCGTAATTTTAAGACTATAATTAGAGGACGTAATTAAGGAGGTAAGATTCGAATCTTGGATATAGAGTATATTTATATATGCTAATCCGGAAATTAGTATACAAGAGGATGTGATTCCGGAAAGATGTTGGTCACAATAAGGGTGACGTTGGATACTTTTAGCAATAATTGTATATTCCCGTTATGGAATAGTATTGTATTATAAAATTATGACATTGAGGATACGAGGCTTATGAAATTCTCGGGAATTAAAAGAAGTGGGTTTGAGATTTATTAATTGAAGAACTTGGGGCCAAAGTGTAAAAAGGAAATCAGATTTTTTTATAATAAACCTACACTTACCTCTTCATCTTCTTCTACACTTAAACAAAAAAATAACTCTCCTCTCATTCTCTCCTCTACACTAATCCGAAAATCACCCTCCACCCATAACCAAAATTAAGGTTGTTATCTTCTCTTCCTAGATTACATTCTTCACCAAAAAATAGAAGCAAAACAACACCAAAAACAAGTTAAACAAGTGGCAAAACAGCCTAATTGCTTGGGCTAAACTGCCTGTAAATTTGGAATTTTGGGATGAAATTTTGGAAGAAAACGTGTAGGGATGATGGCTTAACATTGTAGAACACTTGCATGTCAATTGGAGTTGAAGAAGTGAACAAAAGGAGGAGAAAAATTACAAAACAGTGGGGATTTCCGAAAACAAAGTGGCAAAAAAAATTGCGGACTGTTTTGACGAATTTGAGGTATAAAAATTCTTCTTTCTATGATATAATTGGAATGCATGTTGTTAGAACTAAGGTAATGAATTTGTGTTAAGGAAGAATTGGAATTTAAGCATTGCATGTGACCATTTTGGGCTAGTTGCCAATTTGGGACAGATTTTGGTGTTGTTAGATTCGTTGGTTATTGTTGTTATTATTATCACTAATTGCATGATGAAATTGAAAGGAAACGTGGAGATTTAGTTGGAATTAGTTATATGGAAGTATTAAAATCCGAAATTGGATTATAGGAATTAAGATAAGAGTTATGGAATTATGACATGTTGTGGCCAAGAACTTGTATGAAATTGTTGGACATGTTGTGATGTATATGGACTGTTTTAGGGACTGTTTTGTGGTGTTATAATTCTGAAAATTTAGTCACCATTATGCATGTTTAAGTGTGGTAATTGCTAAGGTAAGTCCTAAAGGAATAAGGGTGTGGAAAGGCATAGAAAGACTTCACATTCTACCCTCGTTGTTGTTGAAACATGGGCTGTTTTGTGGGCTGTTTTAAGGTGGATTAAGAGGCTAAATTTATATGAGAAGTGGGTGTGTAAATTCCCTTTATTGTTGTCTTGGTGGTGCCCTTAATTGGTGCTTGTTTATTGATGTTATTAGCCTCGTTTGGAAGTTGTGGAAACATGTATAAACAGGGAAGTGCTGCCCGAATTTTTATAAAATAAGAAGTCGTTATTCGATATAAAGTATGCTAGCGATCATAGAATTGACGAACGTATTACCATTATTATAGGTTGAAGTTCTAAATCGAGACGTACTCTAATATAGAGTTGATTAGTTCATCTAAGAGGTATGTGAAACCCTTACTTCTTTCTTTTTGGCATGATTTAATGAAAGGACGGGGGTCGGACTTAATTCTTATCTGATTTAATTCCTAATGAGGATTGTTATGAGAAGTGCCTATGATTTTTCAGCAAAGAGTTTATTATGACATTATTACAATGATTTTATTGAGAGTCAAATGATAATTTTTACATGCATATGGTTACTCACGATATCTACTCGTGCTAAGTGTTACTACTTCACCTCACCGAGTCCCGGGCCGGGTTACGACTCGTGCACAACCTT
Source organism: Anisodus acutangulus (assembly GCA_029783415.1). NCBI lineage: Eukaryota > Viridiplantae > Streptophyta > Magnoliopsida > Solanales > Solanaceae > Anisodus > Anisodus acutangulus. Next base: position 2,876,272 of record CM056510.1, on the reverse strand, counting down.
GCATTGTTCACCGAGACCCTCACTAGAGGGCCGGGTTACGTAGGATGGATCCATGGATGAGAGATGACTTACCGAGTCCCAAAGATGGGCCGGGTTATGATATGATTCCACCGAGTCCCGCATTAGTGGGCCGGGTTACGTCACAGGTATATATATGTATATGGACAGACATTCATGTTTTCTTGCCTTGACTCTCATTTTTATAAGGAACAACTGACTTTTATGGTTTATGGCACAGTTGGATTTGGATCCTGATTTTTATACTGATCTTACATTTACATTGGCTACTTATGATCTCTTTACGACTTCATGTTTTACATACTCAAGACATTATTTCAGATCGACCCCTTTCCTCGAGGGGCTGCGTTTCATGCCCGCAGTACATGCTCTCGCTTTGGTGAACCTCGGACCTAGGTTCCTACTCAAGCAGTTGGAAAGCTCCTTTGATCCGAGCTTTGTCATTTTGGTACCGAACCTCTTTTAGACTTCGCTTGTATTTAGGGGCACGACGGGCCCCGTCAGTCATATGTCGTTATTCTTCTTATAGAGGTCTGTAGACGGTGGTGGGTTGTACGTATGTAAGGGTTATGACTCTGTTTTGGTCGGTCATGTTATTGTATTCTGTCTTTGGGGTGTTCCCATGTATATACGTTACTAGCGGTGGCGACCTTGTCGGCTTGCTTGTTATGTTATATTGGCTAGTTGTGACTCCTCAGGAGACAGGTACAATCTTGGGTAAAGGCAGCCTCGTCGGCTTGCCTACCCTGACATATGTTGCTATTGCGGCGTTATGCTGCCGGATTTCAGACTCATTAAGTGTTAGTTGGATTATGTGTGACATGTTAGTATAATGACGTCATTAGGGCGGTTAGTCGCGGCCCGTCGGGTCGGGTCGTGACATGAAGTTTTAGTCCCAACATCATCATGCAATTGTGAGAAGTCAAAAGAGTTTGTGGAACATCTGTAGAAACTGAAGTTGTTTCAGTTTCTTATGAGGCTTAATGAGACTTACAAGGCAGCAAGAAGCCAAATCTTGCTAATGATTTTAATGCCTACTGTTAACCAGGCATACTCTATGATAATGAGTGATGAAAGCCAAAAATCTGTTGTGGCAAGTGCTAGTGTGTTAGGGGCAACTCCTGCTTCTTAAGGTTCATATGAGTGTGCTTTATACTCAAGAATAGGAGGAAATCAAAGATTTAAGAAGAATTACAACTTGTTCTGTGACTTTTTCAAGTTAAAGGGACACGCTAGAGAAAATTTCTACAAGATTGTAAGATATCCAAAGGATTTTCATTTCAAAAAGAAAGGAGGAAACAATTCTGCCTATAATATGGTGTCTAAAACTGGACCTGGAAATTACAATACCAATGGTGCCATCAATGAAAATGTGGGGAGTTTTACTCAGCATGGGCTGGTTCACTTAGAAGCTCAGACACATAGATATGGCTATGGTTCTGCAGGACAAAAATAGTCACTTCAACAGATGAGTTAGAAGGAGGCATCATGTCCACACTTAACACAAGAGCAATATCAGCAGATTTTGCAGCTCTTGAACAAACCATCTGATGTCACATATTCAGCTAACATGGCAGGTATGAGTACTACCTTGACAATTAAAGAAACTAAGAAAGAATGGATAGTGGATACATGTGCTACAAACCATATGGTAGCAAACCTGAATCTGCTAAATAATCTAACTGTTTCTACAACTGAAAATTCTAAGAAAGTGTACTTGCTAAATGTAGACATTTCTTGGGTAACTCATATAGGCTCATGTACTCTATCTAACAATAATATTGTTACTGATGTTTTCTACATTCCACAGTTCAAGTTTAACTTGTTATCTGTTTCAAGGCTAACCAAAGAGTTGAAATATTCAACTTCTTTTTTTCCTGACTTTTGTATTTTTCAGGATCTCTTCAATGGGAAGGTGAATGTGATTGCTAAAGAGGAAGGAGGACTTTACATATTGTCAGACCAGAAAAATCAGAAAGAAGTCATTTTAGCAACTAGAAGTTCTAGACATTCTGTGTTTTCTACAGTTGATTTAGATATAGATATGTGGCATAAAAGATTTGGTCATGTATCTATTTCAGTTTTAAAGAAATTACTTCCTACAAGTTTAGAACAAATTACTGGAATATTAAACAAATGCATTGTTTGACCTTGTGCTAAACAAGTCAGATTTCCTTTTCCTTTAAGCAAGTTATACTAGTTCTAGTATGTTTGATTTACGACATATGGATATGTGGGGACCATACAAAGTAGCAACAACTGATGGAAACAAATACTTCCTTACTGTGGTGGATGATTATTCTAGGTTCACTTGAGTGTTTCTGATAAAACTTAAATCTGATATGTATAATGTCATTAAACAATTCTTTACTTAAGTAAACACACACTTTGATAAGAAAGTTAAAGTTGTAGGAGTGACAATGGTACTGAATTTGTTAACAACTTATGTAGCACCTTATTTCAGAACTTAGGTATCATACACCAGACTTCTTGTGCATATACTCCTCAACAGAATGGAATAGCTGAGAGAAAACACACATACTAGAAATGACAAGGGCAATGAGGTTTCAAACATGTATACCTATAAAAATTTGGGGTCTATGTGTCAAAGCTGCAGTATACATTATAAATAGGTTGCCTAGTTTTGTTATCGGGAATAATTCTCCTTATGAGAAGCTTCATAATAAGAAACCTTCTCTGCAACATATTAAATCTCTTGGTTGTTTATATTTTGCAAAGATTCTGAATGAGACTGACAAACTTAAGCCAAGAGCCAAAGCAGCTATTCACTTAGGATATGCTGAGACTCAAAAAGGCTATCTATTGTATGATCTAACTAGCCATGGTTTGTTTGTCAAAATGGATGTGACTTTTATAGAAGATACATTTCCATTTAAAGAAAATGAGCAACATATCCCAGTGTTTCCATACACTGGTATGAATGATGCAGTTGACATAACCCAGGCAATACAAAGCATTACAAGTGGTGATCCTCAGTTGACTAGACATACTGAAGTACCAACTAAGGGGGAGAAAATGCAAGTAAATAATGAACCTACAGTAGATGATCCACAAATCTAAGATCCAGTACAAGTACAAATACTAGATGCCAATCAGTTACTTATACAACATCCACAACCTCATGAAAATCAATTACTTATACCTCTACAACCAAATGAAAACCAATTACCTATACCACTACCTCCAGTTCAGACTAGAATATTAAGAAGGGATAATATACCACCAGTATGGTTAAAAGATTTTTTCCCTCAGTATACAAGATGAACCATATGCCTTGGCAAAATATCTATCCTGTGCAAACTTGTCAACAAGATATCAAGCCTACCTATCCAAAATGTCCAATATCATAGAACCTCAAACATATAAAGAAGCAGAGTAGGATCCTAAGTGGATAGAGGCTATGCAGGTAGAAATTGCAGCATTACAAGACAACCACACTTGGGAAATTATTAGTTTAACAGAAGGCAAGTCTCTTATAGGCTGTTAATGGATTTACAAGGTGAAATACAAGTCAACATGTGAATTGGAAAGGTATAAGGCTAGACTAGTTGCAAAAGGGTATAGCAAAAAAGATGTCATTGGTTACAAGGAAACCATCAACCCAGTTGTAAAAATGAAAACTGTAAGGTCTGTGTTGAGTATTGCAGCACAAAACAAGTGGCATATTCATAAAATGGATGTCTTTAATGCTTTCCTTCAAGATGATCTACATGAGGAAATATAAATGAAGCTTCCTCAGGGATTTAAGAGTCAGAGGGAGAAGAACCCAGTGTATAGACTCATCAAATCCCTATATGGACTGAAGCAGACACCTAGACAATGGAATGCAAAGTTGTCTGAGGCACTACTGAGTTTTCAATTCAAGTAGAGTGAGCATGATCACTCCTTATTTGTCAAAAGAACACCTACAAGTTCAGTGTTTGTGCTTATCTATGTGGATGACATGCTTATTACTGGAAGCAGTTTGCAGATCATGGAAGAAACAAAGGATCAGTTAAAGCAATCATTCAAAATGAAACATTTAGGTGAGCTGAAATACTTCCTAGGGATTGAGTTTGCTAGGTCTAAATAAGGTATTCTTATGCATCAAAGGAAGTATGCACTTGAGCTCATTTCTGAAACAGGTTTAAGTGTTGTAAAGCCTGTAATAACACATAGTGATACAAATGTTAAGCTGACCACTAAGGAGTATGATGAGTTAGTTAACTCTAAAGCTGAAACAAAGCCAAGTATATGTGACCCACTTGCTGATTAAGGGGCATACCAGAGGTTGATAGGAAAGTTACTTTACCTAACTATGACCAGACTTGACATATCATTTGGTGTACAAACTCTAAGACAATTTCTCCAACAACCTAAAAAATCTCATATGGAAGCAGCATTAAGGATAGTGAGATATATAAAAGGTTAGCTTGGGCAAGGAATACTACTATCAAGTACAAAGGAAAATATTATTAATGCCTATTATGATGCAGACTGGGCTACTTGTCCACAACCTAGGAAGTCAGTCTCAGGTTATTTGGTACAATTTAGCAACTCACTTGTGTCATGGAAATCCAAGAAACAATCTAAAGTTTTAAGGAGCTCTGCAGAATCTGAATACAGAAGCATTGCAACAGTTGTTACTGAAATTATACGGCTACTAGGACTGATGAAGGAGCTTGGTATTGAAGTTTAAAAACCAGTTTATATATTTACAGATAGTATGACAGCAATACAATTGGCAACCAATCCAGTTTATCATGAAAGAACCAAGCATATCGAAATCGATTGCCACTTCATAAGAGAGAAGATAACACAAGGATTAGTGGCAACTAAGTATATTTCCACACATGAACAACTAGCAGATCTTCTAACAAAATGACTGACAAAAGTGCAACATCACCATCTTAGCTCCAAGCTAGGAGTTCAAAACATATTCTCACTTCCTAGATTGAGAGGGGGTGTAGAAGTAGGTGATCACAAAGTTAGTTAATGGTAGTTAGAAGTTAGTTAGTCATTATTAACTACAGTGAAGTAGTTAACTAATCATAGTTAGTTAAAGTAGTTAAAACAGTTATTGTATACACTGTGTATATATATATATATATATCGTATACACTGCATTGTACAAGTTAAGTGAATGAAATGATTTCATCTTCTTTACACGATTACTTTCTCTCTTCTTCATCTTCTTCTTACATGTGTTTTCTATCTCAGTTCTATTAAAACTACACTAACAAAGGTACGAAGTTAAACTAGAATGTAAAGGATCCACATGAAAAAAGATGAATTATGTAGATATCCACTGGCAAAATACAGACCATACTGAACAAATCTGGTTGAGATTCTGGGATGAAAGGTGAAGAACTTCCCTTCAATCTAATTAGGACAACCCCTGGGAGCAAAACACAAGGAATCTGAATAAGGATAAGTGTCATTAAGCAATGCGAGAAGAAACCCCATGGAAGTCGCAATATCTTTCATTTGGTGGAAAATTAAATCTGACAAATAGTGTTCTGGATTGCATTCCCACCTTTTCGATGCCCTTAATTCCCATCACATCAAAAATGGAAAAATAGCTAAACAAAAATGACTTTCTGTAGGAGGAAACTATGAAAGGAGATTGAATTTAACATCACAGCTATAAAGGAAAATAGAGATGGAAGAACTAGAGTCAAGACTTTGAACCTCCACAAAACAAATTCTCACTTAAATGGCAGTAAGATGTAATGATAACATGGATGACGAATCGAAGAAACTAGAAAGTGTTAGCTATAAATATGGGAATGATAGCCACTGGTGTACTAAACCAGTGAACAACAGAGGTGAATTCAAGAAGATGGGTGCACCATTGCTTTTAAGATAAAGATAAAAAAAATTATAAGTGCGTCCAGTTGGGTTCAATCCCTTGACCTTTAGGAATTAAACGAAACACCTTAACCAATGTACCACTCAATCGTTTTGACCATGAGTTCCTTCAGATAATATTAGATATATTTTAAGAATTATACACATAATATATATCGAGTTTAGTCGGATGGCCATGTGTTCACGTGACCCAATTTTTATACCAAACTTCGCCACTAGTGAACACCACACATGGTACTACAACATGTATGCCAATCAGAAGCCTATGTGATGAGTTTCAGGAAAAATAAGGCTGAAGACGTGGGGGGGGGGGGTTATGGAAAGAAAAATGGTTGGAAGGGGCTAGTTTGAAAGAGTTAATTTATATGTACAATAAAGTTCATGCGAAGGGATGTACTATCTTGACGGTAGTTCTGGTAACTGGTGGCCCTTAAACTTCAGAAGGAATCTCAATGATTGAAAATAGAGTGTTAACTGCTACTCTAGAAAGTGGAGTCAAGGCCTCCTCTTGATGTTCTCTTCCTTTCTCTCTCCTATTGACTATTGACATAGCAAAGTCTGGTTCTATTAAGCATGATATACATGCCCTCTACAAAGTGGTTAGATGGATGAGCGTAGTCTTTTTCCAATAGGCTAGATGCCTATTGAACTGAAAGGACCTCTGAGATAAATGGATTGGTTATCTATAAAGAGAATGGTGACTCTCGAATCGCATCTAAAGAAATATATGCCATGGATGAGCAACAACAAGTGGCAAATTCACTGTCAAATCTTGCTACAACTTCTGCTTCAGCAGGAAGAGATGGAGAGGACTCATTGACTTCAGAAAATGATGAGGAAGATAAGAGAAACTCCAAAAGTGAATTGATTGAAGCACATAAGATACAAACTTCGCCACATATGTTTTTTATGCAAAGACTCCTCAATGTCAAACAACAATCTTCTCTTATATTACAAACAAACCTAGTAGATTTGGACATAATTAAACCGAGGAAGAAGAAAAGGACAAGCTTAGACAACAATCCATTTGAGTATTATTTGGATAATATGATTAAAGAGAAAACATAGATGTGCTCACATCTCTCATGTAAAGTTCAGATACTTTCGGTGAAGGAGAAATATCGTAAAGGGGTAATTGTACTTTTGGTCCCTCTGTTATTGGTAAATCCTAATTTTGGTCCTTGTGATATTTGAGTGAGCATATATTTAACCTTGAATTGATTAAAATGTGTGTTTTGGTCCCTTTAAATAAGAAATATGTTATCTTTTGATTATTTTTAGAACTATATTACCCTCAAATATGGAGTAACCGTACAATTTAACATGAGTAGCTAAATAGTTTAATGGTTAATAATTCGTTAAAATTTTGAAGATTCACAAGAAGGAGGATCAAAAGTGCACATGTAATTAATTGAAGGTTAAATGTAAAGGACCAAAATCAGAATATGTTGATATTTCAAGGAATAAAAGTGCAACTTTACCCTATTGTATATAACTAAAAAAATATGTTGGACTTCATAGACTCCTAACAGACATACAAGAGGAGTTAAGTTCAAGCGTATACTCTCAATATCCTTGGTACTGATTTTGTTTTTTAAATTTAAATTACTCATTAAAAATGTAGATATCCACTGAGAAGGGTTCCAGATATGTGTAATGTGTAGCTAAGCGCTGATCTCTTTCAGGTTTATCGCATTGATCAAGTTATATTACAGTGAGAAAATGAGTGTAGAGCAATCCGAGGGAACTACACTAGTAACTCCATCGGCCGAAAATCTAATTATTTAGCAGGTGGAACAGATGCAGCATCAAGTAAAAGTGAACCTGTAGGTGGAACATATGCAGGATCAGGTGAAAGTGTACCTATTTAATCTCCTGTAGCACTATACATAGAATTTTAACATCCACCTACTTTATGTGTCCAACAGAGATGCATAGAGAAACCAATATCGCCTCTGCATATTCAAATAGGGCTAATCACCTAGCATTTATTGCAGGATGACATATTCACAAATTCTATTATGTCAAAACTACCAGTCTACAAAACAACAACTTATATTTCCTTTCCATATGAACTACTCATATCGATAAAACCAATCTCCTGTACGTGTATAAAAGCATTGTAAGGACAGATCCATGAAAAACTAGAATAGTCACAGACCAGTAGAGGCTAATTTTCATCAGTCAAACCAATCATCTCATTCACCAGGATCTGACGCTCATCTGGACTGGAAAATACCAAGCAATTCTCAACGACATTAGAAGCAAATTTATGCTGACTCGTCTTCACAATTTCTCCAATAAGCATGGTTATTATCACAGACCTCTCATGTGGTTTGCCATGTTGTAGCACATGCTAATATAGAGGAAAGATGAATGTCATGACCCGAATGCAAGAATTATTCATATTACAGAAAGCAAAGAATTTCATATTATCTTCAGACTTTTAATATTTACTGAAAAAGTGATAACTGCTACCCTACTTGAATTAAGTACCTGTAATCACTTTAGCAGTAAATAGAAATTAGAACTTATAATTTTTAGAGAAATGATCAAACAAAGCAACCAAATGATAGGGGATATTATCCCTCAATGCCAAGATCCATACAATCAGCTGGAGTCAAACTCAATACTTTTTCATCAGCTATGGATGACTTAGTAAGCATCTCTCACGAAGTAGTAATGTTATTATGTATCCGGATTGGTTAGTGTTTATACTCAATCAATGACTAAATACTTCTTTCCTAATAGTAGGTGGTCCACACTTCCAGGTCATGAATGACTTTTTTTTAACACAAAAGAATCGTATATGCACACAGAAACCCAAAACAATAGGAAAGTATCAAGTCACATGGTCAGGAACGACATTAATATATGAGTTTGAAGATATACATCGCTAAAGTGAAGATTGTCAGAGGAAATTATTGGTATTATTTCCAGATTTAGGTTACGTTTCTAGTCATTGTCCTCCTACGAGTTGAAGATCATTTCATTGACAAGGAAAAATGTTACCTAGAATACCAGAAAATGGAAACCTGATATTAGGACTTAAGAGATTAATGCAGGAAAACAGTGAGACAAATTCTCCAACCCTCAAGTTAATCAGGCAGTGGACCGGCACCATGGGCCTGGAAGTGGACTTGGGCCGTGCCCCCCTGCCCCTTCCCCTTAGGAAACTGGGCCAGGCCTCCCTGCCCCTTCCCCTTAGGAAACTGGGCCAGGCCCAGTCCATGGCCATCAGTCCAGTCGTCTACCGGCAGCCAGCAGCCCAACAGTTTCGGGCCCAGTATACTTGGGCCACTGCCGAACCAGTGGCAGCAGGCCCACGCAGCAGTGGCTTCCCCAACCGACATCAAGGCCGCGATACATATTCTTAGGCTCAACCCTCAAGACGCCAACTGGTACATGGACACCGAAGCAATGTCTCATATGACGTCCTCACAAAGTAATCTCTCGTCCTATTTTAATTTGAGCAATAATCATGGTATAATTTTCGGAAATGGTCATTCAATTCAAATTCGTGGTTATGGTAATACAAACTTATCTCCCCCGAACCCACCGTTAGCTTCAAAGAAGGTCCTTCATGCTCCTCAATTAATTAAAAACCTGATTTCAGTTAGAAAATTTACCACTGACAATTCAGTTTCTGTTGAATTTGATCCTTTTGGATTTTCCGTGAAAACATTTCAGACGGGGATGCGTCTAATGAGATGTGATAGACGGGGCGAGCTATATCCAATCACCACAACCACACATCAAGCCTCGCTACCATCCACTTTTCCAGCTTTAGCTCCTTCTATATGACATGAACGTTTGGGTCATCCGGAAGCACCTGTTTTTGCCTCTCTTAAACAAAATAAATTTATTGAGTGTACTAGAACTCGTAATTCTCATGTTTGTCGCTCATTTTCTCTTGCAAAACATGTTAAGTTGCATTTTGTTGCTTCTAATTCTTGCACTGTTATGCCTTTTGATATTATCCATAGTGATATTTGGACATCTCCCGTTTTGAGATCTTCGAGCCATAAATATTATGTTCTTTTGTTGGATGATCACTCTAATTTTTTTGTGGACGTTTCCTCTGTCTAAAAAGTCATAAGTTTTTTCCACATTTCTCTCCTTTAGAGCGTTCATCTGCACTCAATTTGAACGGGACATTAAAAATATTCAATGTGATAATGGTAGAGAATCTGATAATGGGTCATTTTGGGATTTTTGCAAAACTAATGGTTTGTATTTTCATCTCTCGTGTCCAAATACCTCATCTTAAAATGGAAAAGCATAAACAAAAATCCGAACCATTAACAACATTGTTAGAAACTTACTTGTCCATGTCTCTCTACCACCATCATTTTGACATCATGCATTACAAATGACAACATATCTTCTGAACATACTTTTGAGGAAACAGTTAGCCTACCAATCCCCTCTCAATTTTATACCTAAGGGACCCATCCTACTCTCATTTACAGGTTTTCAGGTGCTTATGTTATCCGCTTATTCCTTCCACTACCATCAATAAACTTCAACCCCGATCTACTCTGTGTATTTTTTTGGGATATCCGTCAAATCATCATGGTTACAAATGTTACGACTTATCCTCTAATAAAATCATCGTGAGTCGTCACGTAGTTTTTGATGAAACAAATTTCCCTTTTGCCAAAACGCATTGTTCCTTGCCTCCTACCTACAAATTTCTTGACGATAGCATACCCCCGTATTTAGTCCACCGTTTCGCTTCCCAAATGGGCCCAACTGTCTCAAGCAACTCAACCCAATATTTTTCTCCGCTAACCCAGTCTAATAGGCCTGCCTGCCCGAGTCTAATGGCTGCGAGCCCAGCTCGGCCTCTCGCTAGAAGCGCACTACCGAGCGGCCCACTGCCTGGCATCTCTCTGGGTGGCAGTCCAGCCTCGGGCAGTGGCATCCCAGCAGACACAGACCTACTTCAGGGCAATCCATTACCCACTCAGCCCAATATCCTGTCCCCTATCCAACTAACTCCAATTCTGGCCCAACGGCCAGTCACTCGTAGTCAACATGAAATTTTCAAACCAAAAAAAAAATACGGTCTTCACACTCATATTTCCAAACCACTGTTGCCTCAGAATCCTGTGTGTGCTCTTAATGACCAGAATTAGAAAATGGCTATGGATGATGAATATAATGCTCTTATTAATAATAGGACGTGGGATTTGGTGCATCGTCCTCCTAATGTTAATGTGATCCGGCTTATGTGAACTTTTAGTCATAAAGAAAAATCTGATGGTACGTTTGAGAGGCATAAAGTCCATCTTGTAGGTGATGGAAAGACTCCAAAGGTTGGTGTGGACTGCGGTGAGACTTTCAGTCCGGTGGTCAAACCAGCAACTATTTGTATGGTACTAAGTCTGGCCCTTTCGAAGGCATGGACACTTCATCATCTTGATGTAAAAAATGCATTCCTGCATGGAGAACTCAATGAAACGGTGTACGTGTATCAGCCCATGGGGTACAGGGACCCCACTTATCCTAATCATGTGTGCCTGATGAAGAAATCTTTGTATGGGCTCAAACAAGCTCCTCGGGCCTGGTACAAGAGGTTCTCAGATTATGTTTCTAATATTGGATTTGCTAACAACAAGTCTGATCATTCTCTATTCATATACCGTCAGGGTAATGATATAGCTTATATTCTTCTGTATGTGGATGATATTATATTAACTGCCTCATCTGATGCTCTTCGCAAGTCTATCATGTCTCTTCTTGGCTCAAAATTTGCAATGAAAGATCTAGGGCCACTAAGTTACTTCTTGGGGATAGATGTAACACGTCATGCAGGTGGTTTATTTTTGTCTCAAAAGAAGTATGCAGAAGAGATCGTTGAACGAGCTGGGATGTACTCGTGTAAGCCGTCTTCCACTCCGGTTGATACTAAACCAAAGTTGAGTGCTTCTTCCAGCAAGCCATATCCCGATCCATCATATTACCGCAGCCTTGCAGGTGCCCTGCAATAACTTACTTTCACGAGGTCCGACATATCTTATGATGTGCAACAAGTTTGTCTATTCATGCATAATCTGATGGAGGATCAGATACATGCTCTCAAACGCATTGTGCGCTATATTCAGGGAACTCTCGATCATGGCTTGCATTTATATCTGTCTTCGACAACCACTCTTATTTCTTACACAGATGCTGATTGGGGTGCATGTCTGGATATCAGACGCTCCACGTCAGATTATTGTGTATTTCTCGGTGACAGTTTGATATCTTGGTCCTCCAAAAGGCAAGCTACCTTATCCAGATCCAGTGCTGAAGCAGAATACCAAGGAGTTGCCAATGTGGTGTATGAATCTTGTTGGCTATGGAACCTTCTTTTGGAGCCCCACTGTCCAGTTCTGAAGGCGACATTGGAGCTCATAATTATGTATATTTTGTATACATGCTTTGTGGATGCTCTCTGTAGATACTGGATTCCCCATGGTTCCATAGCTGGGGAGCGAATGCTGGATTTACCCTCCTTGCTTTCACTCCTCAAATGCCAACTACTTCCCCTGACGCCATTTAAACTAGAACCTGAAAGATTTTTGAATAATTTGAGTAAGAAAAGCACTAGTGATACAAAATTTAATGCAAAATCATCATAATTAATTAAAAGTCCTTACCAAGATTGCTATTCGATGCCTCCATCTTCTAATTATACACATATCCACCAGGCACATATCCAGTAAAATCAACACCCTGGAACTTATCGGCTTGTTGCAGAGCTTTAGAATTTTTTTGATTTGCAAAAAAAGAAGAATTCAGCTGGGGTTGAAGAATGTTAGAAGAAGGCGCCCTAAGGAAATTCATATGTGCATTAATGTCAAAAGTAGAATGACTATGGTCATTTACAACTCTTTTATTCCTTACAATATCAGAAATATTAGCTAAAGCAGCCATATTTTCAGCTCCGGAGTTTTCAATTAACTGTTGCTGCAAACTGTTACTATGACCATTTGGCACTTTCATTTGAAGTGAGGGCTGCAGCAGGTTGTCATCATGATGAAATTGAGTACTTGACAAGTTTAAATCGGAGAAAGAGACAGTAGCATTAGCAACTGCACTCATTCCAGATGAAAGACCATTAAGTCCCTTTGAGCTAGTAATATCTATTCCATCAACCGGGCCAATTCACCTGCTCCTAGTAGGAAGTCCTGGACTGGGTGATCTTGTCACTGGATGAGGCTCAGGTGTCCTACTCCTTCTCAATGATGGATTGATGGCAGGTGAAAAAGAATTAGGGCTACAAGGCTTAGGACTCTGAACCTTTTTAACTCCAGAAAAGCCTGGGAGAACTTTGCCAGTATGTGTTGTCTCTGTAGATTCTATGGGTGCTGGATGTTATTAATCTGTATTCCAAAAAATCAGTAAATACTAATATCTGAAAATAAACAGAATCAGTGTTGAAAAATAAGAATAATTTTTCAGAATATAATCGAGCCCACTTAGTTCAAAGTGTGTCCTTAAGGAAATTATTTCCCTCACAGTACTCGAGGTTGATGGAATATCCCCTCCCAGGATAGAACGATTATCTTACCAGAATAGTAGTACTCCAAATTCAGGTAGCGGCGAACCACTCAACGACAGTATATCACACAGAATTTATTTGTGCAGAAGAAGAAGAAGTTTGTGTTGTTCAGAAAATTCGTAAGTAAAATTCTGAGGAATCAAACGAATTTATAGCCATGGAAGTACTGTTTCTGAAGGTGCAACCCTTCTGAACAGCCACTAAAAACTGGTGGAAAATTTAAATGTGGTAAAGAAAACGGGTCGCGGGTCAGACAAGCGGATCCGGGTCACTAACGGGTAGGATTGGATATTTAATTAAATAATAATTAAAAATTAAAGAAAATTTTGTCCAAAAAGATTATCAATCAATCAGATCATTTGACAGAATCCGAATCCGAAGCCGAAGCCAAATCCGAAGCCGAAGCCGAAGCCGAGCCGAGCCTAGCCAAGCGACGAAGACGGCGCGAGGGGAGACCCTCTTCTTAACCCTTTAGTGACAAGAAGGAGTACTTCTACTTATAAGTAAAGGTGGCGATGGGCGGGCTCGGTCCGCGGCGGGGTCGGGCGGGACGGGAGAGAAGGGTCGGGGTCGGTGGGAGTGCAGCGGGACTTGCTCGATCCGTCCGATCCCGATCCCGTCGGTATCGGGTCGGGTCGGGGTCGGGCTCGGGGCGGGGTACGGCGGATTTTCCTTTTTTTTTTTTAAATAACATATGTATAAAAAAAACTCAATAAACAAAACAAGATAGTGTAATAAAAACATCTCAAGACTGTTTTTGTGCCTCTTATATTATTTAATAGACATATGATATTTTTGTAATACAAATACAATTGTCTAAAATCTAAATTGCAACTTTGTGGTATTGTCCAAAAGTTGCAAATTACATAATAAAATTGCAATTAAAAAATTTACATTCTCAAAAAAATATGTTCTAATTGCTTGATGATTTCATGTGGTTCTTCGGTTGGAATTGGTATTTGTTGGTCAAATTGATCCACGTCGCTTCCACTACCTTCGGTTAAGATTTCGTTGTAGTTTTCATCATCTTCTTCGTTGATCTCCGGTTGACCGCACCTTCTCCGCTCCGCTCGTATCCAATCTCTGAATAATACTGCAATTTCCAAGTTGTCTCCGGCTAATGAGTGTCTGTGATCTCCTATTTGATATCTGCCTGCAGAAAAAATGCTTTCAGACGCAGTTGATGACGCTTGAATGTTCAAAACATCTCGAGCCATCAATGAAAGTGTCGGAAAGGTCTTCTCATTCCCCCTCCAGTATTTCAGCAAGTCTTCATGTCCATATTCATTGATAACTTCTTGATACGGTACAGAACCCTGCAAAACAAAAATATCCAACTGGCTAATTTGGTTAGTAGTAGAGGTACGGCCGCACATTCTATTTCTGAGGCTTTCAATACTAGCCGCAGAAACAGCATGCCTTTTGTGAGGTTGTGTTGAAGATGAAGAAGATGGTATGGAAGCCGGTAATTTACTAGCATTTTCTTGTTGATAAAATCTATATATATTTTTGCATTGGTGTTCTACGCTAGACAACACTTCTTCTTTAGTTTGTTCAATAGGTGGTGGGTGATTTAGATTTTTGGGACTTGGAGGTGGTAGTACTTCTATACAATCGTAAATAGTTTCAATTAGTGATTTAGTACCGTCTATTTTAATAGTAGGATTTAATACAGAACCAATAATATAAATAGAGGGAATAGGAATAATTTTTTTTTTTATTTTGACAAACATTTTTTTAATAGCTGCCTTATAAGATGGGTTTTCCATATATTCACTAAGTAATAAAAATATTAGAGTTATATAAAATAACATAGTTGAAATAGTAGGATAATATATACCGAAAAATTCTTTTGTTGCTTGAAAAAATTTCTCTAAAAATACAATAAGTTCGGAAATTTTTTCCCAATCACTATCTAAAATCATATCAGCTGGCTTTTTATTATGAGAGTTAAAAAATAAAGTTATAGGTAATTTATAGTCATAAGCAACAAGTAGTTGCTCGTATAAAGAATTTCACCTAGTGGATACTTCTTGTGGAATTTTTCTATAAGGTAGTCCACAATCGTGACAAGTTTTTTTATATTCTTTTCTACGTTGTACTTTATTACTTTTAAAAATAAAGTTTATAGCAAATTGTATTTTACTAAGAATGTCTTCAAAAAGTGATAGACCATCCTTTACACTTAAGTTATATATATGGCACACACATTTTATATGAAAATAGTCTGGAAAAGATGAAGTTAAACTATTTTTTAAAATTGTAATTGCGTAATTGTTATTAGAAGCGTTATCTAATGTAATAGTCATAATTTTATCGGTAATTCCGTAATAATCGCACACTTGATAAATATTTTCTGCAATAAAAGTACCAGTGTGCCTATCATCTATATATCTATATGCTAAAATACGTTTTTGCATAGACCATTTATAATCTATCCAATGACAAGTTACAGTTAAATAATCATGGTCGTTAGTACTACGACCTATATCAGACGTGATAGATACTTTGCCATTAAAATGATATAATGAAAAACGTAAATATTGCCGATATTCATGCGCGAATTTAAATACATCTCTCTTAACAGTTGATCTAGGAAAACCGTTAAAAGCAGGATTATATATATCTCTAATGTAATGAATAAAACCGGGAGATAAAGGAAATGAAAAAGGCAAACCCTCCACAGCAACTAATTTTGATATTGCTTCCCTATCTCTATGTTTATTGTATTTAGAGCCTACAATTCCCCCCGTCATAGGGTTAATTTGACCCTGTACTTGGTCCGGGACAGTATCAGTATGTGAACCTTGTCCCGATGGAGCGGGCGTTTGGGCACCCGGTTTTGAAGCCTGGTATTGGGCATACCTAGCTGGATGAGCACTTACTACGTGTCTAATTAAACCCCCCGTCCCACCGTGACCTTTTCCAGTTTTAAATTTTAAAACATTTTTACAAATTTTACATATGGCTACTTGATTCTCTACGTTCCTATCAAAAAATGTTCATGCATCTGCTTTTAATGATCGTTTTGCTGGACCTCGTCTCATACTAGGGGGAATAGGAGGTATTTCAGTTGAAGGTGCACTAGTGGGTGTGTTGTCATCAACATTAGTGGGTATATCATCTAGATCATCGTCTAAATTAAAGTCTTCTTGAGTTCCAGAAAATAGCTCCTGGTCTAAATCTAATGGTATTGTAGGAAAATGTTGAGTATCAACAAAATCATCCTGTGTAGGAATAAGATGACTAGAAGAAGTACCCTTGCCCTGGTTGCCCTACTAGAAGAAGCACCCTTACCCTTACCCTTAAACATACCTTTTAATCCTTCCATTTTAATTATGATAATAAATAATTAAAGACAATAAAATTAAGTGCGCTAAATAAAATAAACAGACAATAATAATTTAATGAAGGAACAAATGTACCAAACGCCGACGTAACGTCGACGTGTAATCGAGAGGTTGAAAATTGAAACTTTGCTCGATAGAAGATCCTCAAGCTAGTTGCCAACTTCACTCTCAATTCCCAAATGAATAAATAAAATTGAATATTTAGCAAACAATGTAGACTTGTAGAGAGATATATTGAGAAATTAGAGAGATTATAGGAAGATTTGTGAGAAAGATGAAGAGAAAATGAGTTATTTATAGTTGGAAAATTGGGTTAAAGTGTAAATATAATAACTTATGGGTTAAAAATAAATATTAAGGGGTGGGGGGTGGGGGAGGGGGGGCCTAAAATGGCCGTTGGCCAACGGCCATAATCTAAAATGGTCGTTGGTGCAACGGTCATATTTGCAAAGGGGGGGAAAAGGGCGGGGTCGGGCTCGGGACAGGGTTGGGGCGGGGTCGGGTCTAGCGGGCCTAGGGCGGGCTCGGGTCTGGCGGGACGAGACATCATCCCGTCCCGAGTTTGAGTCCCACCCCCGTTATTTTTTTATTTTTTTTTAGCGGGGTCGTGGCGGGACTGGAGCGGGCTCGTGACGGGGTCGGGTCAGGGTCGGGCCGTCCCGGCCCACTGGACAGCCCTACTTATAAGTAGAAGAACTTTTCTTTCCACTACCGATGTGGGACAAATGCTTATTTTATAAAGCAAGTGGGAACTCCCACTTTTCTTTCCACTACCGATGTGGGACAACTCCCACTTTTCTTTCCATCATTTCCCATTCACCAATATCAATACCCAACAATCCCCCACATGAATGGGGAATGACTATAAGATAAAGGAATGCGCGGACAAGTGTGATATACAAGCGAGAATTGACTACATCTGGATAAGTAGGTTTCCCTTTGAACTTTCCGTAGTGAACTTATATCGGATATACTCGATCAGTCGGTAGATTTGATATCTTTGAACCGTCGAACTTTGTTGTATACCTAGACAACATAAGTCACACAATCAACCCTCAACCGTTTATGGTTCTCAAGGTTGTGTTCGTTTCAGCCATGAACACTTCCTGGTTTCATGAGTGCGTAGAGAATGGGCCTTCACTGTCATTCCCCTTTAAAGCGGCTTACACTTAACACTCACATAGGTGATTTCTAAACATGTGGTCCTATAGCCACATTATCTGGTCATACATTGCCATATTTAGATAATCATTAAAGAACATTAATGCTTTATTAACTCATTAACAAGCCATAAGGTTTTATCCTTATTTCTGAACATTGTCTTCATCTGAGAATGGGTTGAGTTATTTGACAATGTTGAACCGTCAGTCACAACTTTGTTTGATCTCCTTGAACCTAGCTCTTGGGATCTCCAGTCTGCTAGGTAGAGTTACCGTCATGATGACTTGTCCTCGGCCTTAACCCCATTCCCATTGATGATCTACTAACTCCCTCTCTAGATAAGCCTTTTGTAAGCGAATCCGCCACGTTATCTCTTGACTTTACATAGTCAATCGTGATAACGCCATTAGAGAGGAGTTGTCTAACGGTATAGTGTCTTCGTCATATGTGATGAGATTTTCCGTTGTACATTACGCTCCCTGCCATACCTATTGTTGCTTGACTGTCACAATGTATACATATAGGAGCCAAAGGTTTGGGCCAGAATGGAATATCTTCTAAGTAATTCCGGAGCCATTCAACTTCTTCACCGGCCTTGTCTAAAGCTATAAATTCAGATTCCATTGTAGAGCGGGCGATGCATGTCTGTTTTGATGATTTCCAAGACACTACTCCTCCACCAACAGTGAAAATATATCCACTCGTGGATTTAACTTCAGATGATCCGGTGATCCAGTTTGCATCACTATATCCCTCAATTACTGCGGGATATTTATTATAATGCAAAGCATAGGTTTGGGTGTGTTTTAAATACCCCAAGACTCGTTTCATTGCCATCCAATAAGTTTGATTGGGATTACTCGTGAATCGACTCAGCTTGCTTATAGCACATGCTATATCTGGTCGTGTACAATTCATAATATACATCAAACTTCTCAAAACTCGTGCATAGTCCAATTGCGAGTCACTTTCACCTTCATTCTTTTGAAGTGCAAAACTTACATCAATTGGAGTCTTTGCAACATTGAAATTTAAATACTTAAACTTGTCAAGTACTTTTTCAATATAATGAGACTGCGATAATGCTAGACCTTGTGGAGTTTTATGAATTCTGATGCCTAAGATCAAATCAGCAACTCTAAGTCCTTCATATCAAATTTGCTAGCCAGTATACGCTTCGTAGCATTTACATCGGTAATATCTCTACTCATTATCAACATGTCATCAACATATAAACAAATAATGACTTCATGATTTGGAGTATTTTTAATGTAGACACATTTGTCACACTCATTAATCTTAAATCCATTTGCCAACATTGTTTGGTCAAATTTCGCATGCCATTGTTTGGGTGCTTGTTTAAGTCCATAAAGTGACTTAACAAGTTTGCACACTTTCCTTTCTTTACCAGGAACCACAAAGCCCTTAGGTTGTTTCATGTAAATTTCTTCCTCCAATTCTCCATTTAAGAAAGCTGTCTTGACATCCATTTGATGGATTTCAAGACCATATACAGCCGTCAGTGCCACTAACACCCGAATAGATGTTATTCTTGTTACCGGCGAGTATGTGTCAAAGTAATCAAGGCCTTCTTTTTGTCTATAATCTTTGACCACAAGTCTTGCCTTATATTTGTCAATAGTGCCATCAGGTTTCAATTACCTTTTAAAAATCCATTTTGATCCTAAAGGTTTATTTCCAGGAGAAATATCAACTAATTTCCATGTATGGTTGTTCAAAATTTATTCAATCTCACTATTGACTGCCTCTTTCCAAAATGCTGAATCAGAAGAAGATATCGCTGCTTTAAATGTTTGAGGCTCATTTTCAAGCAAGAATGTCAAAAAATCTGGTCCAAAGGAAGTAGATGTCCTTTGACGTTTGTTACGCCTTGCATCCTTTTTACTTGGTGTAATTTCCTTTGGTTCTTCCCGCGCTCGTTTAGGTTTTTCACTTGACGACTCACAGTCGGTTTTATACGGATAAATGTTTCCAAACAATTCAGCATTATCTGATTCAATTACCGTATTAACATGAATTTCGGGATTGTCCGATTTGTGAACCAAAAACCGACAAGCTTTGCTGTTTGTAGCGTAGCCAATAAAAACACAATCCACAGTTTTTTGTCTGATTTTTATCCTTTTGGGCAAAGGAACTTGGACCTTTGCTAAACACCCCCACACTTTGAAATATTTCAAGTTGGGTTTTCTTCATTTCCATAGTTCATATGGAATAGATTGTGTTTTGCTGTGGGGCACCCTGTTGAGTATTCGGTTAGCTGTAAGGATAGCTTCCCCCCACAAGCTTTGCGGTAAACCGGAACTTATTAGTAATGCATTCATCATTTCCTTTAATGTTCGGTTTTTCCTTTCCGCAATTCCATTTGATTGTGGTGTGTAAGGGGTAGTAGTTTGATGAATAATTCCATATTCTAAACATATCTCTGCAAAAGGAGATTCGTACTCTCCACCCCTATCACTTCTAATCATTTTTATCTTTTTATTCAATTGATTTTCCACTTCGTTCTTGTATTGCTTAAATGCATCAATTGATTCATCCTTACTATTAAGCAAATACACATAACAATATCGAGTGCAATCGTTAATAAAAGTTATAAAATACTTTTTCCCACCGCGAGATGGTATTGACTTCATATCACATACATCTGTGTGAATTAAGTCTAAAGGATTTGAATTCCTATCAATAGAGTTATATGGATGTTTAAGAAACTTAGATTCAACACAGATTTCACATTTAGATTTATTACACTAGAATTTAGGCAATACTTCTAAATTAATCAATTTGCGCAAGGTTTTGTAGTTGACATGTCCTAAACGAACATGTCATAAATCATTTGACTCCAATAAGTAAGACGAAGCTGAATTTTCATTAATACTGTCAACAACCATTACATTGAGTTTGAAAAGGCCCTCGGTGAGGTAGCCCTTTCCTATGAACAAATTATTCTTACTTATTATAATTTTCTCACTAACCAGCACGCACTTAAACCCGTTTTTGACGAGTAGTCCGGCTGAAACTAAATTCTTCTGAATTGTTGGAACGTGCATAACATTGTTGAGAGTCAGGACCTTGCCGGAAGTCATCTTCAGAAGTATCTTTCCATATCCTTCAACCTTGGCTGTTGCAGTATTTCCCATAAACAGTACCTCTTCGGGTCCAGCGGGAGCATAGGTTGCAAATGCTTCTTTTGTAGCGCAAACATGTCGAGTGACACCAGAATCAGGCCACCACTCCTTTGGGTTTCCAACCAAATTGCACTCCGATAGCATTGCACACAGATCATCCATATCATCATTCTTTTCCACCATATTGGCTTGTCTTTTTCCCTTGTTCTTTTTCGGGAGACGACAATCTGGGGCTTTGTGGCCAGCTTTTCCACAATTAAAGCAGTTGCCCTTGAATTTTTTCTTGTTGGAATCCTTCTCCTTTCCAGAAGGTCTCTTCCTTTTTTTGTTCTTTTTCAGAGCAGCATCTTCAACGATGTTTGCCCCTTCAATTAGTGAAGTCTTATGGTACCTCTTTTCAGCGGTTTTGTTATCTTCCTTGATCTTAAGACGAATCACAAGATCTTCCAACTTCATTTCCTTTCTTTTGTGCTTAAGATAATTCTTGAAATCTTTCTATGAGGGCGGCAACTTCTCAATCATTGCAACCACTTGGAACACTTCATTTACTACCATACCTTCAGCAATAAGGTCATGGAAGATAAGTTGAAGCTCTTGAACTTGGGTTCCAACAGTTTTTCCATCCACCATTTTGTAGTCTAGGAATTTGGCAACCACAAACTTCTTCATGCAAGCATCTTCAGTTTTGTACTTCTTTTCAAGTGCACTCCATAGTTCTTTGGAAGTCTCTACTGCACTGTAGACGTTGTACAAGTCATCCTCTAAGGCACTCAAAATGTAGCCTTTGCACAAAAAATCAGCATGTTTCCAAGCCTCAGTAACCATGAATTGTTGGTTGTCAGGCATGTCGGCGGCAGGCACGAGAGGGTCCTCACTGGTGAACTTTTGCATACCAAGGGTGGTAAGCCAAAAGAACATTCTTTGCTGCCATCCTTTAAAATTGGCACCGGTGAACTTCGCAGGTTTCTCAGCCGGTGGCACAGCGGTACGGGTTGGAGGAGTAACCGCTGGTGCAGTATTCGCAGAGGTAGTCCAGTCTCAATTGTCATTATTCGTTTGTGACTGTCAAATTGACAAACTGTTTTAGTTAATAAAACCTGAATAGCAATTCAATCACAGACTTAAACGATGAAGATTTTATTTCTTCAAATCGCAGTATAATATGAAACTTTAGTATTCCAACGAAGTTTTTATATCTTCGAGTCAGAATACTAATATTCATATGGAGTAGAAAACTACACAAGTTTTAATCTCTAAACCAGAATACAGCAACAATGAAGTTTTTATGTTCTTCAAATTGTTGTACAAGCATGAACTTTAATCTTCCAATGAAATGTTTTTTTTTTGTCTTCAAGTCAGAATATGAACTTTCATACGGAGTAGAAAACCACACAGGTTTTAGTCTCCAAAACAAAATACAGATTAATCTAAAAATATAATTTCCTTAAGATTGTTATTAATCTGTATTCCAAAAACTCAGTAAATACTAATATCTGAAAATAAACAGAATCAGTGTTGAAAAATAAGAATAATTTTTCATAATATAATCGAGCCCACTTAGTTCAAAGTGTGTCCTTAAGGAAATTATTCCCCTCACAGTACTCGAGGTTGATGGAATATCCTCTCCCAGGATAGAACAATTATCTTACCAGAATAGTAGTACTCCAAATTCAGGTAGCGGCGAACCACTCAACGACAGTATATCACACAGAATTTATTTGTGCAGAAGAAGAAGAAGTTTGTGTTGTTCAGAAAATTCGTAAGTAAAATTCTGAGGAATCAAACGAATTTATAGCCATGGAAGTACTGTTTCTGAAGGTTTGCAACCCTTCTGAACAGCCACTAAAAACTGATGGGAAATTTAAATGTGGTAAAGAAAACGGGTCGCGGGTCAGACAAGCGGATCCGGGTCACTAACGGGTAGGATTGGATAAGTTAATTAATTTAATTAAATAATAATTAAAAATTAAAGAAAATTTGGTCCAAAAAGATTATCAATCAAATCATTTGACCGAAGCCGAAGCCGAGCGACGACGACGGCGCGAGGGGAGACCCTCTTCTTAACCCTTTAACGACAAGAAGGAGTACTTCTACTTATAAGTAGAAGGACTTTTCTTTCCACTACCGATGTGGGACAAATGCTTATTTTATAAAGCAAGAGGGAACTCCCACTTTTCTTTCCACTACCGATGTGGGACAACTCCCACTTTTCTTTCCATCATTTCCCATTCACCAATATCAATACCCAACACTGGATGTGCTAGATGAGTTGATGAGGATGCACTTCTGACAATCCTTCCTGAGAAATAAAAGTATCATTTTAGTTTCGGAGCTTCAGAAAATATCAAGAGAGGGATGTTTTCTCAAGGAAAAGTACGAGGGATGTACATAGCATCCATTTAACTTTTCTTGATTGACATCTCTTTTTATGAGCTCATATCTTTGAAACATTTCACTGAAGTGCCTAGTTTACTTAGTTGCATCACACCAGATACATACACTGGACGGCTTTCTTTTTAATGCTTTTCAGCATATAAACAGATTTTCTGGAAAATTGCTATTTCAAAATGGAATTTATCATCTTATCCTATTCACCGCGGTGAACCTATATTTCTAGCAAAACATAGAAACAATGGAAGTTAAAAATCTTTATAGGTGATACCAAGTAGAACAGTCTTACTAGTATATTAGATATAAACACTAGAATATATTAGAGAACTCCTAGTGTTAGATAATCCATAAGTACGGAGTATTGACATATTATGGACCCAAGAGCATTCATGATAGTGATGATTCATACAAACTAGCTAGGAATTAAGGTGTAGTTGTACTACACTTCTGCAATGTGAAACCCAAAAAACAATATTACTCCTAATATAAACCCTCTTGAGCCCTTAGGGTCTCAACACAGACCACCCCGCTAGGTCTCAAAAGGTAAGGACAACATGTCCAGAGCATCAAAACATGAAATTAAGTTAAATGCTCAAAACAAGGGGTTGGATTGTTACATTCTCTCCCACTAAAAATAACGTTTATCCTCGAACTGCTCTAGAATTGTACCCGGAGTCTCAAACTAATCCAAGCTTAATACCAAATGATAACAATTGATGATTCGTATAGATTGGGTGCTTACTTGACATTCTTAGAGGTGTTTAGGATCATCGTGTTCTAAATATTGCTATCACTACTTCAAAGTTTTATGTGTATCTTCTATCTCTTACTAAAGTAAACATCAACATGCAAAAGACCAACAACATTATTCATTTGAATGAACAGAATAGAGACCGTGGAGTGAATATAGAAGAGGGTTCAGTGAAGTACATAATCCAGCAAAGGACAAGAGAAATCACCTGAACTATGTCGGCGAAACTCTTTCTCCTAACACCCATGCCAGAGCTTAATTCTCAGGTCAAGTTAGGTGAGCCTCTATCCACGAGTTCAGTGGAGCTTCCCCGTGAAAGGTTCCTCGCAGCAGCCTTCCTCAACATTATCATTTCATCTTCTGTCCTCTGTAAAGATAAACCGGGCTGCATTGTTGTAAACAACGACGAACCGTCACCTTGATCCATCAAATTATTTCTCCTCCATCCCTCAACCCCACCTAGTGCACTTCCTCCACCTGCTTGAACCCTCTGTGCAACTCTCCAATACTCTCGAGACAACAACGGTGGGGGCAATCTTGGATTATGATTCTCAAGTGAAAAATAATATGACAAGTACGCCAAGTGCGACCGAATTTCATCTTCACTGCTTGCATTATTACCATTACTACTTACATTATTATCACTCAACTGTGAATAATTGGGATTTCTAAACAGAACTCAATGCTCCTTCCACAGTAGGTGGAGCACTACCACTTCTATTAATACTCAAATCCCTCTCCCTTATTGCTGTTGTTGTTGCTGTCTTAGTAGCATCAACTGAAGTTCACTATTCTTCCCCTCTATAATATTCCCATTTAAATTTGGTCCTACCATCTTGTTTTTTTTCGCACAAATGGTTAGGATCTTATCTTCCCACTCCTCCTAATTAACCCTAATAATCCACAAAGAAAAATAAATCAAGAACATAATGTTATCACTGGTAGTACAAAATTACATTCCCATATATCAATCGACCACAGAAAATTGAAATAAATTCACGTATACGGAAAGGATAATTTGTTCAATGTTCACGAAAAATAAAATTGACATCATGAAGGAGAAAAAAAAGTTTGAAT
This sequence comes from Anisodus acutangulus, assembly GCA_029783415.1. Lineage (NCBI taxonomy): Eukaryota > Viridiplantae > Streptophyta > Magnoliopsida > Solanales > Solanaceae > Anisodus > Anisodus acutangulus. Next base: position 2,850,955 of record CM056510.1, on the reverse strand, counting down.
GCACAATGTAAGAAAGAATTAACATGCTCTACCAACTTTATATTCACATTATATAATGGCACTAGATATTATAATGTTAATTCAGAAAAATTAAAGGCAATTGAAAGATTGAGGAGGAAGGAAGCAAAGCAAGTGATGCGTTTGAGCTTTGGGACGTAAAAGTGGTGTGTGTATTATGGGAAGGAAGAAAACTATTATTCACATAATTATGATTAAGGTTAAGGTTAATGGATTAGGATTTAGGACAATTTTGTGACGGTGCAAGGCGATGTGTTGTACGTGCATGGGGTAGGCACTTTATGTAAGGGAAATATACTCTCGTGATGTTTCACTTTTACTTGTCCCAATTCCATTCTCGAGAGTCTTTGACTAATTTTTAAAATTAAATTGAAATAGATTAATTCAATGTTTAAAAGTTATACAAACATTACTATAATTTATAATTCTTCTCATATTACTAATATAAAATAATAATATATTCAGTGTAATCCCACACAGTGGATCTGGAGGGTAAAATATACGCAACCCTTACATCTACCTTTGTGGAGGTAGAGAGACTGTTTCCGATTGACCATCGGCTAAAAAGACGTAATAATAAAATACATCTTAAAATATTGATCAAAGTCTATATTTTGACTCTCAAAATGCAAAACATGACAAGAAAAGTAAACGGATGGAGTAAATAAAATTATAACAAAGTAATTAAGCATGTGTATGTAAAATTAAAGTAGTGTAGGGCTCTTTAGAAGCAGGAGAGTAAAAGAATATGTTACCTTGATTTTATTGATGAATAATTTATAATATATATAAGGCTACAAGAATATTTACTTTAATACAAACTAGGTAACTAATTAACCTAATTACAAAAGGATTATAATTCTACCTAAAATAGGAGATATACAATTAATGAAAAAATATAGGAAACTATTCTATTACACCCCCGCAGTCGAAGCGGGAGGTTCTCGAGCACTGGGATTGGCTCAAAAACCATCCAATAGTATGCGCGGAAGTCCTTTGGTGAAGATGTCAGCAATCTGATGTCTGGAAGGAACACGAAGGACACGAACTTGACCACGAGCCACTTTTTGCGAACAAAATCCATCTCAATGTGTTTAGTGCGCTGATGTTGGATGAGATTGCCGTAAAGATATATCGCACTAATATTATCACAGTAGACCAGTGTTGCCTTTTGAATCGGGCAGTGAAGCTCAAGTAGAAGGTTACAGATCCAACAAGACTCAGAGACAACGTTGGCAACACCTCTGCATTCTGCTTCTGCACTGGATCGGGACAATGTAGGTTGCCTTTTGGAAGACCAAGACAATAGGTTATCTCCAAGACAAACGCAATAAGCAGACGTAGAGCATCGGGTGTCAGGACATCCACCTTAGTTAGCATCAGAATAAGCAGTGAGACCAGTAAGAGAAGACCTGTATAGATGTAATCTGAAGTGAAGTGTACCTTGGACGTATCATAAAATACGTTTCAGGGCATGCATGTCTGCTTCCGTCGGACTGTGCATGTGCAAGCAGATTTGTTGCACGACATAGGATATGTCTGGTCTCATAAATATGAGGTACTGCAAGGCCCTAGTGTCACGACCCAAATCGGAGGGCCATGACGGGAACCCGGGCCTTACTTGCCGAGTACCACTAATCATGTACTTAACACCTAACCGTAACTAAATATGGGCCACGAGGGCCGTTACGAGGTAACCTGTAACAAATAGACATGATAAACTGGAATAGGGCTACATAAAATCTTACAAATAGAAGAATTCAACTTATGCATATACACATACTAAGGCCGACAAAGCCATACAAGACTAATATACACAAGACACTATCTACAAACCTCTAACAAGTACACAACATCATAAGGTTGGGACAGGGCCCTGCCATACCCATATGTGTATGCAAAAATACCGTACCGAGATTAGACCGCAACTCCAAAACAAGCGGAGTGCTCCAATATCCGCTGAGTCAGCAACCTACTAGTGCGGATCGTCGCCTTGCCTACCTGAGCCTGCAGACATGAAACGTAGCGTCCCCCGACAAAAGGGATGTCAATACGACTGATGTACCGAGTATGTCAGGCATGAAGAATAGCATAACAGAGACATGAAAGTAAACTGAGACAAAAAACAACCAACTAGTAGTGAATGCCTTTGAGGGCCCTAATATGCTTAAGTGGCATGCACAATGCGGTCATATATATATATATATATATATATATGTGTGTGTGTGTGTGTGTGTGTGTGTGTGTGTGTATATATATAACATTGTATCCCATCATATCATTTTGGCCTCTGTGGGCATAATCATCATCATATACCAGTTGATCAGGTGGTGTGCATATATAACGCGATATCCCTTTTCCCATCCCCTACATATATATATAATGCATATCATATAGTAGTGTATATAACACATGTGGGTCAAGGGTAATACATGAATATAATGCATGAATGATAATAAAATATTCTGAGTTTATCGGAGTGACGTAATGTCGCTTATCTCCGATTAACATTATGAATACTAACATATTTTTCATATACCTCAATATGGATTTAGTAACATATTTAGACATGCTTTGAAAATAAGAATGAATAACATGAACATCATTAACTACTAATAGTGGAATCATTTATGGGATAATATTACTTTTACGTTTCGTACTTAGAACATGCCAAAAGAAAAAAAAGATTTGCCTTAACATACCTCTACGTGAATTTTGTCAACGATGAGGAAATAATTATTCCTTACAAACTCGTGTTGCTTCCAGGAAATGGAGATCCCATATTGACATAAAATGAATGTATCATATATAGAACAACGTTGCTGCTACCTTGCTTTAAGAGATAAGATCTACAATGAGAAAAGTTTAAACAATATGATGTTGTACATTTTTTTTCCTAGTCTAATATGAGATGTTCTAAGTTGGGAAAGAGTAATACCTTGAAAAATTGCTACATATAATGGAGAGAATTCTCTAATTCAAAGGAAACCATGGGCCCCACATCACTTAATATCTTCCACCAACATGCCACCCAACCCCTTAGTCACCACTGATTGCTTAGTTAGTGGACACTTGGAGAAAATCCCATTAATGTTTATCCAACAAAATCATTAATCAATCTCCATTACAGTCCCCCTTTTAATCAAATAAACCAATTATTATTCTCAACCACCATCGTCACACTTTTAGGTCCTAAATCATTTTGGGACTGCATCCTTTTATATACTAAGCTCTTGATGTGAATACCTAAATATAATAAAATTTCCTCGGCCTCAGGTCTACTTGTATACGTCTAGCTGTTCAAACCATCGCCCAAAAGTACGGGGTGTTATATCTTTTCCCCCTTAGGAACATTCGTCCTCGAATGTTGGGGTGACGTATCTAGTACATATCACGTAACCAAAATATACAACTACTTCTTCACGGGGCCATATAATATAACATACCTCATTACATCAGACATCATATGGTCCTCAAGCATTAATTATAATAATATGAAATAGAACTCACCTTATAGTTCTCTCGGAACCTCGGCGTTGGTCTGAAATAGGTATGGATATTTGTGTTTCATCTCCTCTTCCGCCTCCCATGTCATTTATTCTACGTTCTTATCCCGCCATAGAACTTTCACGGAGGTTACTTCTTTAGTCCTCAACTTGCAGACTTGTCAATCTAACATAGCAACAGGAACCTCTTCATATGATAGGTCCTCTATAACCTTCACATCATCAATCGATACATTCCTGGAAGGATCCCCAACATGCGCTCTTAACATAGAAATATGGAAAACCGGATGAACAAACTCCAACTCCGAAGGCAAGTCCAATTCATAAGCTACTTGGCCGATTCGTCGAATTATGCGATATGACCCAATATACCTTGGGTTGAGCTTTCCCTTTTTCCCAAACATCATTACACCCCTCATAGGCAAAATCTTCAAAAGACCCAATCATCTACTTAGAACTCTAAGTCCCGCCGTTGCATATCAGAATACAACTTCTGACAACTCTGAGCGTTTAACAATCATTCTTGGATAAGTTTCACTTTCTCTATGGCTTGGTGTACTAAGTCAGGCCCAAATAACTATGATTCGCCTACCTCGAACTATCCGATAGGAGATCTACATTTTCGTCCATACAAAGCCTAGTATGGAGCCATTTTAATGCTAGAATGATAACTGTTATTGTACGCAAATTCAATAAGGGATAAGTGATCATCCCAACTCCCCTTAAAGTCCAATACACAAGCTCGTAGCATGTCCTTGAGCGTCTGAATCGTACGCTCAGCCTGCATGTCTGTCTGAGGGTGGAAATTTGTGCTAAAATTAACTTGGGTGCCCAAACCTTTTTGAAATAATTTCCAGAAGTTAGTTGTGAACTGTGCACCTCGGTCAGATATAATAGAAATAGGCACATCATGAAGGCGAACAATCTCCTTAACGTACAACTTCGCGTAGTCCTCGGCTGTGTAGGTAGTTGTGACCACCAGGAAATGAGCTGATTTGGTCAGTCTATCAACAATTACCCAAATAGAATCAAACTTACGATAAGAGCGAGGTAAACCTGTAACAAAGTTCATATTAATCATTCCCCATTTCCACATCAGAATCTCAATATTCTGAGCCAAATCACCGGGATTTTGGTGCTCTATTTTTACTTGATGACAATTAGGACACTGAGCTACAAACTCCGCAATGCTCTTCTTCATTTCTTTCCACCAATAGATACCCTTGAGATCATGATACATCTTAGTAGATCCAGGGTGAATGGAATATCGTGACCAATGGACCTCCATCATAATTTTGTCTCGTAATCCCGCTACATTTGGAACACATAAATGACTCTGGTGCTTGAGAACCCCATGTTCGTCAATCTCAAAGTTTGTGGTCTTCTTTTATTGAATGCCTTCTCTGATTCTTCCCAAAATGGGGTTTTCCCACTGACATTCCTTAACTTCCGATATGAGGGACGATTCTGATGTATTATGAATCACAAAGTCACCATCATCTGAATCCATTAATCGGACTCCCAAACTAGTTAACTGATGGAGCTCTCTTACCAATACCTTTCTCTCGACCTGCACCACCATCAACCTGACCATCGACTTACGACTGAGCGCGTCTGCTACCATATTAGCTTTACCGGGATGGTATAAGATGTCCACATCATAATCCTTTAATAATTCAAGCCATCTCATTTGTCTCAAGTTCAACTCTTTCTATTTAAATATGTATTGATGACTTTTATGATCCGTGAAATTTTCTACATGAACACCATACAAGTAGTGCCGCCAAATTTTCAGTGCATAGACCACCGCGGCCAACTCCAAATCGTGCATCAGATAGTTTTTCTCATGTTTCCTCAATTTCCTTGAAGCATAGGCAATCACTTCACCATGTTGCATTAGCACGCATCCTAAACCTGCTCCCGAGGCATCACAATACACCACGTATCCTTCTGGACCCTATGGCAGGGTAAGGACTGGTGTCGATGTTAGTCTGTCCTTTAACTCTTGAAAACTCTGCTCACAGGCATCGGACTACTGGAACTTTATGGTCTTTTGTGTCAACTTTGTTAATGGTGCAGATATGGTAGAAACTCCTTCTACAAACCTCATATAATAGTCGGCTAAGCCTAAAAAGTTGTGAACCTCCGATGGAGTCGTGGGCCTTGGCCAATTCTTCACCGCTTCAATCTTCTGAGTGTCCACTGTTATACCTTCATCTGACACTATATGACCAAGGAAAGACACTGAATTCAGCCAAAACTCACACTTGGAGAGCTTAGCATACAACTTATGATTCCGGAGCGTCTGTAGTACTACCCGTAAATGATCCACATGCTCCGCCTCCGAGTGAGAATAAACCAGAATATCATCTATAAATACTATCACAAATACATCCAGAAATGGGCGAAACACGCTGTTCATTAGATCCATAAATGTTGTCGGCGCATTTGTGAGCCTGAATGATATTACTAAGAACTCGAAGTGCCCATACCTTTTTTGGAAAGTCATTTTCGGAATGTCCTTCTCTTTGACCCTTAGCTGATGGTACCCCGACCTTAGGTCGATCTTTGAGAAATATTTTATACATTGTAACTGGTCAAACAAGTCGTCAATTCTAGGAAGAGGGTATTTTTTCTTGCTAGTGACTTTATTCAGCTGTCGATAGTCAATACACATCCATAGCGAGCCATCTTTCTTTCGTACAAACAATACCGGTACACCCCAAGGGGATATGCTGGGCCTAATGAAGCCTTTCTCAAGCAGATCTTTTAATTGCTCCTTTAATTCTTTCAATTCAGCTGGGGCCATTCTATAAGGAGGAATAAATATCGGCTGAGTGTTTGGCAATACGTCTATACCGACTCAATCTCCCTCTCGGGAGGAAGGCTTGGAAGTTCGTCTGGAAATACATCAAGAAACATTAACCACCAGAATTGATTGAGAAGTAGGTGGTTCGGCATCGACATCTCTAGCCCGAACAAGATTGTATATAAAACCGTTGGAGATCATCTTCCTTGCCTTAAGATATGAAATAAACCTACCTTTTGGCGTCACAGTATTACCCTTCCATTCAAGGATTGGCTCGCCTGAAAACTGAAATCTAACAATCTTTGTTCGGCAATCAACATTAGCGTAGCACTATGCCAGTCAATCCATGCCCATAATAATATCAAAATCAACTATTTCTAATTCTACCAAATCTGCTAAGGTCTGATGGCTACAAACTAATACTGCATAATTCCGATAGACCCATCTAGCAACTACCAACTCACCAACTAGTGTAGATACCACAAATAGATATCTTATCAACTCAGGCTCCATACTAAACTTACAGGCAATGAAAGGGGTGACATATGATAGATGGGAGCCTGGGTCTAACAACGCATATATAGCATATAAAAAGACTGATAATATACCTGTAATAACATTAGGTGAGGACTCATGATCCTGTCGACCCATCAATGCGTAAATGCGGTTCTTGCCACCACCGAAGCTAGTTGCTTCACCCCTACCTCTACCTCGATCGGATAATGTCTGATGACTTTGCCTTAACGGGCGTACTGAAGATGATGAAGCTGCTACAGATCTGGCCAACTGGGCCCTAACATCTCAGCCTCCCGTCTGACATTCTCGCATAATATGACCGGGATCACCATAAGAATAGCACACATCTGATCCTCGTCGACACGACCCCGGATGGGCCTTACCACACTGCTCGCATCGAGCCAACGACGGTCTCAACTAACTTGGATCCCCTCTATAATAAGACCCTGATGCTTGTAAACTCTAATCTGTTCCATATTGAACAAGCCGATCAACCCTCGACCTAGAAAATGGTAATGATGCGCTAGCTGTCGGGTAGGATGGGCGCCTATTAGACTATGGCTTAGGCCCACCTCGGTACTCTCCTATGTCACCTATGGACCGGGCCCTCTTATGCTGGCCCCTATCACGCTCTCGATCTACCCGCTGTTATCTCTTACGATCCTCCAGATTCTGTGCACAAGCCTGAATACGAGTAATATCCATATTCGGGTTCATAGAAGCTGTAGTATACTTATTGACCAAGTACGGCCCCAAGCCAGTAACAAACCTATGTACCCGATCACTCATCTCAGCTATAATAGTAGGAGCATATCTGGTCAATGAATTAAACTACAAACTATATTCTCGAACATTCATATTGCACTGCTCAAGATGTAGAAATCTATCCTACCTGGCCCGTTAGTGCTCGACAGCAGAAAATGCTGCAAGAAAGACTCTGAAAACTCTCTCCATCCTGCTAGTGGAGCATGAGGTCCCCTAGAATGCTCCTATGTATCATGTCAGGTCACCGCGACATCCCGCAGTCTATAAGAAGCAAACTTTACCGACTCAATATCAGTGGCATCCATTACCCGCAAGGTATGTTGTATCTGATCCAGAAAATTCTGTGGGTCCGCATTCAGGTCGGATCCCATGAATACCGAATGGTCTAGGTTGATGAAATCCCAAGCTCTCGTGCTAACAGCTCTATCAGAAAGACTGGGAATCTGACGTTGGGAGGAAGCGGCCACTAATCGAGTCAATAACTGTACAATACTTCACATATCAAGATCCTTATCTGGAGTATCAGGTGGAGGTACTGGGGTACTGCAGCCCCACTACGCTCCTTTATAGGTGGTAGACTGGGGGAATCATACGAAAGAGTCTCACTTTGGCCTTTACTAGCAGGTGGCACTCGGCTAGTACCTTCGCCATTAGCCGTATCCAATGCACTCATACTCTTGAACGTCCTCCTTATTGTAGGCATTGTTGAAATCATAAACACGAGACGGATTACGAGTGAAATGCTTATAACTCAGCTCAAATACACGATCTAGAACAAGAAGGAGAGGTAACCATCATCTTAAATGCCCAGTAGCCTCCTGTATATAAGTGTGGTGCACAATAGACCCATAAATAAGACTCTACTAGACAAGCCTTGTACACTCCCTAGGATAGACCTACTCTGATATCAAGTTTGTCACGACCAAAATCGGAGGGCCATGACGGGCACCTGGGCCTTACTTACCGACTAATCATGTATTTACTACCAAACTATAACTAAATATGGGCCACAAGGGCCATTACAAGGTAACTTGTAACAAATAGACATGATAAAATGGAATAGGGCTACGTAAAATCTTACAAATAGAAGAATTCAACTTATGCATATACACATACTAAGGCCGACAAGGTCATACATGACTACTATATACAAGACACTATCTACAAGACTCTAAAGAGTACGCAACATCATAAGGTCGGGACAGGGCCCTTCCATACCCACATGGGTATGCAAAAATACCGTACTGAGATTACACCGCAACTCCAAAACAAGCGGAGTGCTCCAATATCTGCTGAGTCAGCAACCTACTAGTGCGGACCGTCGCCTTGCCTACCTGAGCCTGCGAGAATAAAATGTAGCGTCTCCCGATAAAAGGGACGTCAGTACAACTGATGTACTAAGTATGTCAGGCATGAAGAATAGCATAACAGAGACATAAAAGTAAATTGAGACAATAAATAACAAACCAGTAGTGAATGCCTCTGAGGGCCGTAATATGCCTAAGTGTCATGCAAAATGCGATCATATATATATATATATATATATATATATATATATATATATGCGTATATAACGTCGTATCCCATCATATCATTTTGGCCTCTGTGGGCATAATCATCATCATGTACCAGCTGATCAGGTGGTGTGCGTATATAACGCCGTATCCCTTTTTCCATCCCCTACATATATATATATATATATATATAATGCATACCATATAGTAGTGTATATAACACATGTGGGTCAAGGGTAATACATGAATATAATGCATGAATGATAATAAAACATTCTGAGTTTATCGGAGTGATGTAATGCCACTTATCTCCGATTAACATTATGAATACTAACATATTTTTCATATACCTCAATATGGATTTAGTAACATATTTAGACATGATTTGAAAATAGGAATGAATAACATGAACATCCTTAACTACTAAGAGTAGAATCATTTATGGGACAATATTACTTTTATGTTTCGTACTTAGAACATACCAAAAGAAAAAAATGATTTGCCTTAACATACCTTTACGTGAATTTTGTCAACGATGAGGAAACAATTATTCCTTAAAAACTCATGTTGCTTCCAGGAAATGGAGATCCCATATTGACATAATATGAATGTATCATATATAGAACAACATTGCTGCTACCTTGCTTTAAGAGATAAGATCTACAATGAGAAACGTTTAAACAATATGATGTTGTACGTTTTTTTTCTAGTCTAATGTGAGAAGGTCTAAGTTGGGAAAGAGTACTACGTTGAAAATTGCAACATATAATGGAGAGAATTCTCTAATTCAAAGGAAACCATGGGCCACACATCACTTAATATCTTCCACCAACATGCCACCTAACCCCTTAATCACCACTTATTGCTTAGTCAGTGGACACTTGTAGAAAATCCCATTAATGTTTATCCAACAAAATCATTAATCAATCTCCATTACAGTCCCCCTTTTAATCAAATAAACCAATTATTATTCTCAACCACCATCATCACACTTTTTGGTCCTAAATCATTTTGGGACCACATCTTTTTTATATACTAAGCTCTTGATGTGAATACCTAAATATAACAAAATTTCCTCGGTCTTAGGTCTACTTGCATACGTCTAGATGTTCAAACCATCGCTAATAGTATGGGGTGTTACACCCAGCCAGGCTACGATAGTGAGTCAGGCCTGAATATGAATGGTCGGAATCAGCGATGAGCTTAGAATTGCTGTCTATAGGCTTGTGGGATGGTTTGCAAGATGTCATGCCTGCACGGTCAAGGATCTCTTTGGCGTACTTCTTCTGACATAGAAATAGGCCACCAGAATGTAGAGTGACATAGATCCCCAAGAAATAATTCAGGGGTTCCAAATCTTTCATAGCAAACTCAAGGGAAATGAGCGACATAATGGACCGGCGGAGAGCATAAGATGATGTAGTGAGGATGATGTCATCAATATATAATAATAGGTAAGCCATGTATGTACCCTTTTTGTATATGAACATGGAATGATCGGATCTGTTGTGTGAAAAACCGATAGAAGAGACATAATTGGAGAACCACTAGTACTATGCTCGAGGAGCCTGTTTCATCACATAGAGTGATTTCTGCAATAGACACACATAATTTGGATGAATAGAATCCCTGAAACCCATAGATTGATGCATATATATCGTTTCATAAAGATCTCTATGTAATAAGGCATTCTTGACATCAAGTTGATGAATGGGCAACGAAAAGTGACTCATTAGAGAGAGAGTAGTATAAAACGCAAAGATAAAGAAGACAGAAGGAAGTATTTTTATGTAAGAATTGATGTGAAACCATGTATAAAAATAGTGAAGATATATATGGAAGTCAATACTAATTAAGAGAAGTTGAATGATTATAGTAACGAGTATGCCAAAAAATCATAGATACATCCAACAAAGTAAGTTGCATGGTATATAATATCATTAGAAATTAAGGATATATACATTCATATAATAAAAGAGAATACGAAGTTAAGAGGTATGTTGCGTTTTAAATAATACTCTATTAAACTTACTCAAATATAAGCAATAGATATACACATGAATGTTGTAGATAATCTACAAGCTCTAAATTAATGAGATAACTACATGAGTTAGTTTGAATCATACATATAATTGTTAAGAGTCTCACATCGGATATAGAATGGGAACATGGACTTCTTATATGAACTTGGACAATTTTTACCCTACAAGCTAGCTTTTGGGGTTGAGTTAGGCCAAGATCCATTTTTACATGGTATCAGAGCCAGACACATTGCAATTCGTTGTCCACCGATGTTGGGCCCCCAAATTATATTATACACGCTCTAATTAACAAGGTTTGGGCGTGCGGGAGAGTGTTAAGATTCCCACATCGTATATGGAATGGAAACATGGACTCCTTATATGGACTTGGACAATCCTTACCCTATAAGCTAGCTTTTGGGATTGAGTTAGGCCCAAGATCCATTCTTTACAATAATAACCTACCCCACATAAATCAGTACCACCAAAAAGATCATCTTCAGAGAAATCAAGGCATTGATCCATATACTTCTCCAGCTTCATCTTTCGTCAATATTCATCTTCTTGTTTAGTCAACAGATCTTGTAGTATATCATCAAACGTTTGTTTGTGGCTACAAGACAAGTCCTCCACTGTGTAGATTTGATCCATTTGTAAGCAATATTCAGCTAATGCTGTCTCATAATTCCCTAATTGCATCTGATCACAACCTATTTGAAACTGATCAGACATTATTGGTAAAGCATTACTAGTCATCATGGTTGCTTATGTTGGAAATTTACTATTTTAAATTAAGTTTATCCCATTATTTATGACTCGAACAATTGGGGCTCCGCACGTCGAAAATGTTGTTTTCACACACGTGCACACGTAGTGCCAAGTATCGCAAATTTCATAAGTGAAAGAGATATTGGTACGTAAGTGAGACATTTGAGACATAGAATGATGGACGATTATTGGCCAAATGACAAGTATTCCACGTTGATAAATGAAGGAAAAAGTGTAAGATGAAACGAGTCAGAAATCGCCGCGGAGCCGCGAACGACCGTGGCGCAGCCCCGTCGGAGTGTCGCGGCGCCTCCCAGGCAGCGCTGCGACACTAATTGGGTGTTCATCCACTGGAGCCGCGGCGCTTCAGAGGCAGAATGCTGCGACAGAAAGATGGAAAGTTCTGACTTTTTAGCTGGTTTTGGAGCATTGAATCTCCATTATTTGGCACATGAATTCAGCCATTATTTATCTGAATGTAACCCCTCAATAAGTGTCATTACATGGCTATTGAAGGCCATTAGTTGTCTAGTTGAGGGGTTATCTCATTACAATATAAATTGAGGCATTTGGCTCAATTGTTCATTACTTACAGAATTTTCTAAAATTTTATTTTTTCTATCTAGCAAGTTTACTATATTCAAAGTTCTTCAAGAGTAACACTTGAGTTTCCTTTGCTCATTTGTTAAGTTGTTGTTGTATATTGGGAGACTATTGCCCGACACCATAAAAAGATATATACGGGACAATCTTGTCTTAAAGACATAGTGTCATCACTCGACTCAGCAAATCACAAGGAGTTTGTAACGTTCTTGATTCCCGTTTATTGTAATCTTTAGTTTATCCTTTCTAGCAATTTGTAATATTTACTTACTTCCCATTTTCTGCAATTGTTGTAACCCACAATTTTAAGACAAGATTTGCTTTGTAAGTGCTTAGAAAGATGATTGGAAGAGAACAACTCGCTTCTGATTCTGCTGCTGCTGCTACTCAAGGCAACCTCTCTGCCTTCCTCACTGCTCAAGGCACACCCAATGCCTTTCCAATTTCTCAAGGGAACATTATTGTTCCTCCACCCTCTAGTTTCCATAATGAACGCCCATAAAAGTTTATGGGCTCCAACTTCAAGAGATGGCAGCAGAAGATGTTATTTTATCAGACTATTATGGGAATGGCTCATTTTCTAACAGAAGATCCTCCACAAGCTGGAGATGAAGTGGACTCTCAGCCTAATGAAATGGCTGGATGGGGCCAAGGTATCCATGTCGTCAATTTGTAGTTATAGTGACTTCATGTGTAAGAACTATATTCTGAACTGTCTGTCAGACCCACTCTACACAGTGTATTGCGTCGTAGGCACCGCCAAAAAGTTATGGGAAAAGCTGCAGAAGAAGTACAACACACAAGATGCAGGTACTAAGAAATTCATCGTTGGAAAATTCCTGAAATTTCAAATGGTGGATAGCAAAACTGTGATGTCCCAAGTCTAGGAATTCCAAATGATTCTACATCACCTGGATTTGGAAGGTATGAAACCAAATGAGCAGTTTTTAGTTGAATCACTGATTAAAAAGTTACCTCCCTCGTAGAATGAGTTTATGAGTTACTTAAAACTCAAGACAAAGGAAATGACCTTTGAAGAACTTATTATCAAACTCCAGATTCATGAAGATAATAAGAATGCCTTGCCTAGGGGAAAATAACCCGTTGAGGCCAAGGAAAATCTGGCTGAGGCCAAAGGGAACCCAAGAAAAAAGCGCAAGTTCCAGAAAGACGGCAAGACCCAAGCGGCAGAGAAGTTCAAGGGAAACTGTCACCACTGTGGGAAACCTGGTCACAGGATCAAGGACTGCCGTAAGCTCAAGAATGAGCAACAAGAGAAGGCCAAGGCAAGGCACAGGCTAACATCGTCAAAGACATGCTTCTTGACGACATAATTGAGGAGTTATCGGTGGTGGTGCTTGAAGCAAGCCTTGTTGAGAATCCCATGCAATGGTGGATGGACACGGGTGCTACCAGACACATTTGTTCCAATAGAGATGCCTTCTCCACATATACACTAGTTACAAACAAGAAGTTGTTCATGGGTAACAACGCTTCCTCTAACGTGCTGGGGGTAGGAAAGGTAGTCCTGAAGATGACTTCTGGAAATGAGCTTACTCTGAAGGAGGTGATGCATATCCTTGAGATTTGGAGAAATTTAATTTCAGGTCATTTATTGATTAATACTAGTTTTATGCTAGTATTTGAGTCCAATAAGTTTGTAATAACCAAGATTGGAACTTTTGTGGGAAAAGGCTTCGTATGTGAAGGCCTCTTCAAAGTTAACGCCATGTCTGTAATGCGTGCAAGCAATAATATTGAAGCTTCTTCTTACTTGCTTGAGTCCTCTAATTTATGGCATCATAGATTAGGACATGTTAACTATAAGTCCATCCAAAGGTTGGTTAAGTTGGAGTTGTTGCCATCTATCAACGTAAATCCTCAACATAAGTGTGAGGTATGCGTAGAGGCAAAACTCACAAAGATTCCTTTTCGATCTGTCGAAAGAAATACCGCTCCTCTAGAACTTATTCATACAGATATATGTGATTTGAAGTTTGCAAAAACTAGGAGGGGAACAAGTACTTTGTGATATTCATTGATGATAGCACAAGGTATTGTTACCTTTATTTGTTGAAAAGTAAAGATGAAGCCTTTGAAGCGTTCCGACGTTAAAAAGAAGAAGTTGAAAACCAACTAAGCATACAGATTAAATCCATTCATAGCGATAGAGGGGGAGAATATCTAGCACCATTTGAGGAATATTGTGCCAAATCGGAAATTGTTCATCAAACAACGGCTCCATACTCACCTCAGTCGAACGGTGTTGCTGAACACAAGAACCGCACATTGAAGAAAATGATGAATGCCTTGCTCATCAATTACGATCTTCCCCAAAATAGGTGGGGAGAGTCGTCCTTACTGCTAATACGATTCTTAATAGATCCCCACATAATGGTAAGAACAAAACTCCATATGAATCATGGAAGGGAAAGAAACCCACCTATAAATATTTAAAAGTGCAGGGTTGTTTGGCAAAGGTCGAAGTGCCCAAGCCAAAGCAGGTCAAGATTGGGCCTAAGACTGTAGATTGCATTTTCATCGGATATGAAAATAACAGTAGTGGTTATCGCTTCTTAGTGCATAAGTAAGATATTTCAGATATCCACAGGGGTACAATCATGGAATCAAGGAATGCTAAATTCTTTGAGTATACTTTTCCTAGAAAGGAAAAAGACACAACCTCTCGCAAACGAAGTTATGAACAAAGCTCTCAGGAACCAGGAGTCGTTGACTGCCCGGATCTAGATGGTTCATATCTAGTGGACTTAGAAGTGGCTGAATATCCGGAAACTAGTGTTCCGAATTCTTAGAACTTGGAGAATCCAGAGATGGAACCGAGGCAAAGTAAAAGGGCCAGGAAGGATAAATCATTCGGTCCTGACTTTGTAGCTTATATGGTTGATGACGAACCAAGGTATATTGCTGAAGCATTGTCAACTCTAGAGGCACCGCTTTAGAAAGAAGCTATTGAGAGTGAAATAGACTTCATCCTGCATAACCATAGTTGGGAGTTGGTTGATCTTCCTCCGGGAAATAAACCGTTGGGTTGTAAATGGATACTCAAATGGAAGTATAAAGCAGATGGGTCTATAGATAAGTACAAGCCCAGGTTGGTAGTCAAGGGCTATTGGCAGAAGGAAGGCCTTGACTATTTTGACACGTACTCCTCGGTGTCTAGGATGACGTCCATACGAGTATTCTTTGCGATCGCAGAGTTGCATGACCTTGAGATATATCAAATGGATGTCAAGACAGCCTTCCTAAATGGTCATTTGGAAGAAGAAATCTATATGGAAAACCCCGAGGGGTATGTGGTTCCAGGGCAAGAGAAGAAAGTCTGTCGACTTTGTCCAATCTCTGTACGAGCTGAAACAGGACCCGAAGCAATGACACGAAAAATTTGATAGTACTCTACTATCGAAGGGTTTCTCTATTAATGAATATGACAAATGTGTCTACACGAAAGGTAACTCTGACTCGTTCATCATGATATGCATGTACGTAGATGACATGTTGATCACATGGAGCAGTCCTAACTTGATCTTAGAGACTAAGAACATGTTGAAACAATGCTTCAACATGAAGGACATGGGTATGACAAATGTCATCTTAGGGATAAAGATCTCTAAGACGTCTGACAGACTGGTCTTATCTCAGTCTCACTACATCGAAGATGTGTTGAGAAAGTTTGAGATATTTGACAGTTCGCCTATGAAGTCACCACTTGATAGAAATCAAAAGCTTGATAAAAATCATGGTGCACCCGTATGCCAGGAGCAATATGCACAGGTGATTGGGAGTTTGATATACATAACAAACTGCACCCGACCTGATATTGCTTATGCAGTCAACAAGTTGGCTAGGTTTACCCGTAATACGAGTAATGATCATTGGAAGGAGTTGAATCGGGTACTACGATACCTGAAATACACGCTAACTTACGGGTTGCATTATTCAAGATATTCAGCTGTACCAGAGGGGTAGAGTGACACAAACTGGATATCTGATATAGAGAACACCAAGTCCACCAGTGGGTATATATTTACAATTGGTGGTGGGACTGTGTCTTGGAAATCCTCTAAGCAAACTTGCATTGCCCTATCCATAATGGAATCAAAGTTTATCGCTTTAGACAAAGAAGGAGAAGAATCTGAGTGGCTTCACGACTTCTTAGAGGATGTCCCTTGTTGGGACAAGCCCGTACCTTCTGTAATGATCTACTGCGACAGTCAGTCGGCTCTAGAAAGGGCACGGAGTTCTATGTACAATGGCAAGTCTCGTCATATTCGATAGAGACATAAGACCTTTAGGTAGCTGATTACCATGGGTATAATATCCATTGATTACATAAAATCAAAGGATAACATAGCGGATCCACTAACAAAGGGCTTACCCAAAGATTGGATATTCTGCCTGTCTAGGGGAATGGGATTAAAACCCAAGCTATAAGGACCAATATAGTGGTAACCCAACCTTACTGACTGGAGATCCCAGGAATTAGGTTCAATGGGAAAACTAAGCTGTAAAGGTTTAATTGAGCGCTTCGGTGGAAGTATGAGCACTTCGGATAGTGATTTCTTTAAAAAAAACACCAAATCCAAAGTCATTCCCGCGATAGACGTTAAGTGTTATCTGCAGTATGGGTAAATGTTTTCCAAAACCTTTAATGTTCCTCAGCGGTTGAGGTTAGGTTTGGGGAAACTTTTAATGGGTCCTAACACTTGCAAAGTGGGGTATAGCAGGATAACTTGTAGGAGACCACCTATTTAAGTGTGAGGACAAGCTGCCTCAAATGAACACACTTAAGAATCCAAGAAGTGTCCACGGCCACAACGGACAAAACATTATGAAGAACATAGTAAGGGAAGTTGTTGTGTTGGTACCGTTGACTTGGCTTACACTAAACACTGATGGTTCAAGACATCATGTTCACCGCGCAGTAAGTAAGTCTGATGGTATTCAACTATGGAAGGTTCAAAGCTGAAGCTACCTCTCCTGATGCAACATCGATCTGCTGAAAGATTGCTGGAAAAAATACCATGTGAGTGCGCCAAAATCTCTTTCAAGAGGGGATTGTTAGAAATTTACTAATGTTGAATTAATTTTATCCCATTATTTATGACTCGAACAATTAGGGCCTAGCACGTCGGAAACGTTGTTTCCACACACGTGCACACGTAGTGCCAAGTATCACAAATTTTATTAGTGAAAGAGATATTGGTATGTAAGTGAGACGTTTGAGACATAGAATGATGGACGATTATTGGCCAAATGACAAGTATTCCACGTTGGTAAACGAAGGAAGAAGTGTAAGATAAAATGAGTCGAAAATCGCCGCGAACGGCCGCGGTGCAGCCTCATAGGAGCCGAGGCGCCGTGGTGCTAATTGGGTGTTCAGCCACTAGAGCTGCGATGCTAATTCGCAGAGCCGCGGTGCTTCGGAGGCAGAATGCTGCGATAGGAAGATGGAAAGTTCTGACTTTTGGGCTGGTTTTGGAGCATTGAATCTCCATTATTTGGCACATGAATTCAGCCATTAATTGGCTGAATGTAACCTCTCAATAAGTGCTATTACATGGCTATCGAAGTCCATTAGTTGGCTAGTTGAGGGGTTATCTCATTACATTATAAATTGAGGCCTTTGTCTCAATTGTTCAATACTTACAGAATTTTCTGAAATCTTCTTCTTCATATCTAGCAAGTTTATTATATTCAAAGTTCTTCAAGAATAACAATTGAGTTTCCTTTGCTCATTTGTTAAGTTGTTGTTGTATCTTGGAGGACTATTGCCCGACACCTTAAAAGGATATTTACGGGGAAATCTTGTCTTAAAGACAGAGTGTCATCACTCGACTCAGCAAATCATAAGGAGTTTGTAACGTTCTTGATTCTAGTTTGTTGTAATCTTTAGTTTATCCTTTCTAGCAATTTGTAATATTTACTTACTTCCCGTTTTCCGCAATTATTGTAACCCACAGCTTGTTCAGAAAACTGATCATCAGTAGAGATGAGATGAGGCATTTAGGACATTATTGGATCATTAATATCTGATTATGTTATGAATGAACTTAGTAGGATATAATACTCCTCGTAATTTCCATCCAAAAGATTGCTCAACGTGGACAATATCTCTTCCACTGGTACAACACTAGCCTTGGCACGTTCGAATACTTATTGCTGTTGAAACTGATCATTCTCAGAATTATTAATACTAGCCCAAAGTCCTTGTAAACCACTTGTGGGTACATAATTTTGATACTTCTCATGATCCTCATAAATTTAATTAGCACAACTTATTGAGTCCACATATTGATTTTGATCTTCCACATACCCTACCATAGGCTGCTCCGACGAATCGAGAGTAATATTCTCATGATCTCCACTGCTACTTATCTCCATATGGATATTTGAACACAATCCAATACTAATATTAGCACAAAATCCTTTCTTCATCAACAGCTTCCTCTTAATGCGACATAAAACAAAGTCCTCACGTCGAATTTGACCACACTTCCTCAACACCGCAAGTATTTTATCACTAATACAGTACTCTTGCATTCTCCAAGCATATTGTTGATCTTCATCATCATTATGATCATCATAACGAATGGTTTTCTTGAGCTCGATTGTTGACCTTTTAATCTTATCTAAAACATCTTTACCCTTGTCCAAACCCTTCCCTATGCCGCCACCAACCATTGTCCTAATGAAGTTTTTACCATTCACTGATTTTCTCTTCAACTGAGTAAAGAAATAGTTCACATCCGTTGCCTCTCCTTTCGGGGATAATTCATCGAATATATCACACGACTTTTTGTTACCGTACAAGTCTACATTGTCTCTAATATGACCGCATTCAAAAAGCTTACCGGAAACAAACTTGAGGAGATAACTTATGAGCTCTTCATCTAAAGGAAGAAACCTCATACCTATAATTGCATAACATGAGCTACTTCCTTCGTAGTTCGTCATCATCATCTTCTTCTTCTTCTTTTTCAACGGCGGAAAAAACCAAATTTAGAACCCTAGATTTTGTTGGAAATTTACTAATATGGAATTAAGTTTATCCCATTATTTATGACTCGAACAATTGGGGCACCACACGTCGGAAATGTCATTTCCACACACGTGCAATCTTAGTGCCAAGTATCGTAAATTTCGTTAATGAAAGAAATATTGGGTACGTAAGTGAAATGTTTGAGACATAGAATGATAGACGGTTATTGGCTAAATGACAAGTGTTCCACATTGGTAAACGAAGGAAGGTTTGTGCGAAGTGTAAGATGGTACAGGTCGGAAAAGGGCCGCGGAGCCGAGAAGGGTTGCGGCGCCTCCTAAACTGGGTCACGATACCGGAGCACCGTGGCGCCACCTTGCAGAGTCGCGGCGCCTGATTGGCAGTAAGCATCATGAGTTTCTGGCTAAATTAGCGTTGCGGCGCTAATGTGGCAGAGCTGCGATGCTTCATTGGCAGTGACTGCTAATCCCCAAGGTTTGATTGTTGAGGTGATTTCAATGTCATTGAATACACCCAATAATAGTCATTACTTGGACCATTATGTTATTGCATTACTTGGGGGGTTAAATATCATCCATTATATGAAAATTGAATGTCATTATGGGGCATTTGAAAGACCATCTTGCACACCTATAAATTTAGGCCTTTGGCTCAATTCTATAGATGAACAGATGAACAGATGAACATACTTACAAGTTAACAACACCACAAATAGATCAGTTTTTTTATAAACAATCCTTCTCTTAGCAATCTTCATTATTTGTGTTCTTCACTTGGATCATTTGTGTAGTCTTTGCACACTTGATAGTTTGTTGTTTCATGTTGGGAGACTATTGTCCACACTTTCGTAAAGCCTATATACGGGGGCAATCTTGTCTTAAAGACAGAGAGTCATCTCTCGACTCAGCCGGTGGTGTTATGATTAGCTAATTGGTTGCTAAGTTTTTCAAGTGTGAACTAGAATCTCAAAGGACTCTAACCGTTCGGATTCTCAGCTGATCTACTAGCCACAAGTGTAGCAGTTTATGTTCTTGTATTTCCGAATACAAGATGCATATTTAAAGTTCCAATTCAAGATCAAGATAGTGACAACTTGTTGTTGTAATCTTTGTTATTTATCCTTTCGATCACTGTAATAGTTATTTACTATTCCCGTACGTGCTTTACATATCCAACAATTTTAAGATAAGATTGTATTAGTGCTCAAAAGATGTTTGCCAGCTGATATGGTCCCAAATCTAGCTATGATTTTCTTCTTGAAAACAGTTCTGTTGACAGTTCTGTTAACAGTTCAAACATTGTCTCTGTCAACAACCGTGCTTTCAAATCTGGTCCTAGTTTTGTTTTTCTCTTTGACGACAGTTACAAATATATTTTCGACAAAGGTGGGATCTCCGGATCTGATGCTGAGCTTCAAGATACTGCTGATAGTCATGCTAGTACGGCTAAATATCAAGGACGAGTTGGTGTCACCGCTCCTGAGGGTGGTGGAAACAAGCGCCCACGAGAGGCTGAGGATCTCAACTGGAACAAGAGAAGAAGGCTGAAGACGATGTTCTATCATGTAGAAAAAGGCCTATATTTGTCCCAGACAAAATATTCAAATTATGGTAAAGCGGATATGGACACTCAGACTAACTGAAGTTGGCCAGAATTCAAAAGTTCTAAGTTAATTATCCTTCCTTATCTATAATAGATTTTGTTAATATCTGAATAAAAGTGTGTAAAGCAAGGCTGGAAATATGAAAGTGTTTTCATTAAAAACTCATATTCCCTACACTCTAAAATCAGATATTGAATATTCTTCCTCCCGTATAAAGATTGGACTATTGTAAACAAAACTTAAAAGATCCGTTCTTTTGAGTGTAATTATTACAAGTGTGTAAAGTATGTTCGCACATACGAAGGATAGAGATTCACTGACTGTGCGAAAACTGTTACCACTCTTAAGCAAGCGCCAGGAATTGTCTGGGCACCAATCTCAAAGGAAGAAGACTAAAAGATAATGTCTTATCTTAAGGCGTTGAACATATCACATTGTCTGACAGAAGATCCTTTATTTGATAGGATGATATTGGACACTCAGTCGTACAAAGCCTACAGGCGACTGAAGTGGGCCAGAGTTTCCAGGTCTTAAATGATATGAAAGCCAAAAGAAAGGCAGAAAAGTAATAGACACTTAGTGAGGTGGGCCAGAGTTACCAGGTCTTAAATGATCTGAAGGCAAAAAAAAAGGCTGCAAAGTAATGGACACCTAGTGAGGTGGGTCAGATTTTCCAGGTTTTAAATGATCTGAAGGCCAAAAGAAAGGCAGAAAAGAAATTGGACACTCAGTCTGCCAAAGCAACTGGAGTGGGTCAGAGTATCCAGATCACATATGATCTGGTTACGCCCTAACCACGGGAAAGAGGTTGATCATGTGAAACAACGCTACCTCTAAAGTAGAAGGGGTTGGAGAGGTTGTCATCAATAGGACTTCAGGGAATGGGATCACTCTAAAAGGAAGTGATATATGTCCCAAACTTGGTTTAAGAGACGCTGTTGGTCAAGCTAGTTTGAGACTAGTCCAACAGGTCTATAATAACTAAGAATGATATAGTGTATCTGTAGCTAAATGAATGATATATTTGTAATCAGTGCATCTATGCCATCGTAGATTAAGACATGTTAAATAGAAAGTCATTCAAAAGCGAATGAAGTTGAGATTGTTGCCTTATGTCGACATAAACCCTCAAAATAAATGTGAGGTAGGCGAAGAGGCAAAATCACCTTTCCATTCTGTCAAAGGAATAGCGAAAGAAGCATCACTCCTATAGAACTTAGTCACACCTACATGGGTGAATTAAAGTTTCTACAAAATAGAGGGGGGAGACAAGTTCCGTCAAAGGAATAGTGAAAGAAGCACCGCTCCTTTAGAACTTAGTCACACCTACATGGGTGATTTGAAGTTTATACAAAATAGGGGGAGACAAGTACTTTGTAACCTTCATTGATGATGTTACAACGTATTGCATCCTTTGTTTGTTGAAAAGAAAAGATGAAGTTGTTGAAGCAGATAGCGCTACAAAGCAGAAGTTGAAAATCAACTAAGCATACAGATTGAGGAATTTGTACTGATAAAGAGGGAGAATGTGAAACATCGTTTATCAAACGACCGCTCATTACTTACATCAATCTAACGGTGTTAGACAAGCACAAAGTCGTTCGCTCAAAATATGTGGGGCCAGGCGATCCCTACCGCTCATGCGATTCTTAACAGAACTACACATAAGGATAAGGATAACCCTCCGTGTGAAACATGAAAAGGATCCCACCTACAAATGTTATGTTGTGGGGTGGCTTGGTAGAGGTTGGAATACCGAAACAGGTCAAATTGGACCTAAGACTGTAAATTGCATATTCACTGGATCTGCAAATAACAGTAGTGCTTATCGCCTCTTGGTGTCAAAAGATGTTGAATTCTTTGAAGATAACTTTCCTTGAGAAGGAAAAAAAGTAATTGCGTGAGGTTAATAAGAACCCGCGAGTGTCTGACTATCTGAAACTAGACGTTTCGTATCTACAAGACACAAAAGTTGTTGACTATCCGAAACTTAATATTCCAGATCTACAGAACTCAGGAATTCTAGATGTTGAACCGAGACGGAGCAAATAGGGGACAAAGACTTGTTCTGGGCCTTCTAGATTGTATGGTTGAGAATGAACCATGGACAATTAACAGAGAATTGTCATCTTCAGAAGCGTTGATTTGGAAAGAAGCTACAGAGAGAGAAATAGATTCCATCAGATAAAACCATACTTGTGTAATGGTTGACCTTTCTCCGGGAAAAGAACCTTTGGGGTTGTAAAAGTGGATACTCAAAAGTGAGTACAAAGTAGATGGATCTATTGACGAGTATAAGGCCTCGGCTACTTGGACACATGCTCCCCTGTGAATAGCTTAACGTCCAGGGCCATTGCAGTCTTGCATGACATAGATGTTGAGACAGCCTTCCTAACCGGAGACTTGGAAGGGGAGGATCAAAGTTGGTTTGTTGGACTATTGGGCTTCTTCCTGAACTTTAATTTTGGTCCCTGAAATGTTTACATTTTGGTCCTGGAAGTTTCAGATAAAACAGAAATAATGAATCTGACAACAGAAACATTGACTCTAAAGTTAGAAAGCCAACAATTGAAAAATCAACAGTCTGAAATTGGAAGTCATATTGAAACAAAAGTCTCGATATGAAAGATACGGGTATCACAGATGACATCTTAGGAATTGGGGTTTCTATGAAATCTAACGGACTGGTCTAACTCCAACCTTAGTTGTGAGATAGTTGACAGTCTCATTGAAGCCACCTATGTATATGAATCATATAATTGATTGGAATCATGGTGCACCCATATACAGGGAGGGATATGCGCAGGTCACATGTAGTTCAATGTATTGTACATACTACAACTGACCTGGTATCGTCTTACAAAGTAGATTAGTTGAACTAAGGTTCACTCGTGATTATGGAAATGATCGATATAAGGCGTTAAGTCGGATATGATGATATTTGAAATATTCTCTTATCTACGAATTATGGTATTCTGGATGTTCAGCGATTCTGGGAGAACACAGTGATGCAAACTGGACATCAGTTATGAAAAATACCAAAGTCACAAGTAGATGTGTATGATGTGTCTTGGAAAATCCTCTAAGCAAACTTGCATCGGCCGATTCATGATGGAATCGGTGTTTATCGCTTTAAAAAGCATGAAAATAAGTTGAGTAGCTTCACGACTCCTTAGAGGACGTCCCTTATTGGGAGAAACTCGTGCCTTCGGCAGTTATACACCGCGGCTAGCCGGTCGGCTTCAAGAAGGGCATGGATTACAGCATCTGGACATATCTATCGGATCTGTCGGAGACATAAGACCATATGGCAGTTGATCATCACGGGTGTCACTTCCTTGATTACTAATCAAAGGATATAGTAGACCCTTTAACTAAGAGACTACCCAAAAAGCAAGAGTTTTGCCTATCTAGGAGAATGGGCTTAAAACCCAAACAATACGAACCTTTGCGGTGGTAACCTAAACAATACGAACCTTTGCGGTGGTAACCCAACCATACTGACTGGAGATCTCAAGAATTTGGTTCAATGGGAAAACTAAGTTGAAAAAAGGATTAGTTGAGCGTTTCGGTGAAAGCAAAAGCACTTTAGATTATGATTTGTGTAAAGAAACATAAACCAAAGTCGTTCCCGCGATAGACATTAAAGTGATACATGCATGGTGGGTAAAGGTTAAGCTTCCAAACCTTTAACGATTCTCAAATGGTTGAGGCTAAGGTTGGGGAAAGTTCTAATGATTCTTAACACTTGTAAAGTGGGGTATAGCAGGATACCTTGTAGGAAATCACCTATTTAAGTACGAGGATAGGCCGCCTCAACTGAACGTACTTAAGAATCCAAGTGTGTCCACGGCCACAACGGACAGAACAATAAGAAGAAACGAATAAAGGAGAGGTATTGTGTTGGTACCGTTGTCTTGGCTAATATTAAATATTGCTAGTTTAAGGCATCAAGTTCACCACGTAGTAAGTAATTCCGATGATATTCAACTAGGGAAGGTTCAAAACGGAAGCTACCTCTCTTGATGCAATATCTTTTTGCTGAACGATTACTGAAAGTAGGTACTTTGTGTGTGCGCCAAAATCACTTTCAAGAGGGGATTGTTGGAAATTTACTAATGTGGAATTAAGTTTATCCCATTATTTATGACTCGAACAATTGGGGCTCCGCACGTCAGAAATGTCGTTTCCACACACATGCAATCTTAGTGCCAAGTATCGTAAATTTCGTTAATGAAAGAGATATTGGTACGTAAGTGAAATGTTTGAGACATAGAATGATGGACGGTTATTGGATAAATAACAAGTATTCCACGTTGGTAAATGAAGGAAGAATTGTGCAAAGTGTAAGATGGAACGGGTCGGAAAAGGGCCATGGAGCCGAGAAGGGCCATGGAGCCGAGAAGGGCCACGGCGCCTCTCGGACTGGGCCGTGGTGCCGGAGCGCCATGGTGCCCCCTTATAGCGCCGCGATGCCTGATTGGCAGTGAGCATTGTGATTTTCTAGCTGAATTAGCACCGCGACGCTAATGTGGCAGAGCCGCGGTGCTTCATTGGCAGTGACTGTTCGACGGAATCCCAAAGGTTGGCTGTTGAGGTGGTTTCAATGACATTGAATCCACCCAATAATGGCGATTACTTGGACCATTAAGTTGTTGCATTACTTGGGGGTTAAATGTCATCTATTACATGGAAATTGAATGCCATTATGAGGCATTTGAAAGACCATCTTGCACACCTATAAATTGAGGCCTTTGGCTCAATTCTATAGATGAACAGATGAACATACTTACAAGTTAACAACTCCACAAAGAGATCAGTTTTTCTGATAAACAATCATTCTCTTAGCAATCTTCATTATTCGTGTTCTTCGCTGGGATCATTTGTGTAGGCTTTGCACACTTGATAGTTTTATGTTTCATCTTGGGAGACTATATCTCACACTTCCGTAAAGCCTATATACGGGGGCAATCTTGTCTTAAAGACAGAGAGTCATCTCTCGACTCAGACGGTGATTTTTGATTATCTAATTGGTTGCTAAGTATTTCAGGTGTGAACTAGAATCTCAAAAGACTCTAACCGTTTGGATTCTCAGCGGATCTACAAGCCACAAGTGTAGCAGTTCATGTTTTTGTATTTCCGAATACAAGATCCATATTTGAAGTTTCAATTCAAGATCAAGATAATGACAACTTGTTGTTATAATCTTTGTTGTTTATCCTTTCGATCACTGTAATAGTTATTTACTATTCTCGTACGTGCTTTACATATCCAACAGATTCTCACCAAGAAAGAACTTGAAGTGGAGGAGAAAGAGGGTAACCAAATACCATGCTTTATTTATAGAGAGAGAAAAAGGGTATGGAAGTAACTCCTATTTTGTGTAGGTTTAATTATTTCCTTTTTTTGTTACTAAAGTAAGCCACTTTTATTAGTAGTACTTCTACAAAAATTAGGAAACTCCCAAAAGAAAATTAAGGAAACATGAAATAATTACGAAATTATAAGAAAATCAGCTGAGATATTTTCATTTTAGAATTATTTTGGTGTTGATTTAATTATTTATTTCCGATACTCGTTACAAAAGTAAGCCAAAATTATTGGCTTATAAAAAAAAGAATTCGGGAACTCTGGAAAAGAAATAAGGAAACTCCTGACGGTATTTCCATATCTGAATAAGGGATCTTGGTATTTATGTAGTTTTTCTTATAAAATTTCATATAATTACAAATTTCTTTATTTCATGTAACCTATTTTTTCTAAAATATTTATTCAGTACTTTGGCTACAACCAAACTATCTTTTCTTTTGTGTATATTTTCACAATTTGCTAGTTACGTATATTTCTCACTCTATATTTTCAACCAATTTTGCTCTTTACAATTTTATATTGATGGGTTAACTACACTAAACATCAGTTACATATATACCCCTATATTTTAAAGTTAAAATGCTTACACCCCATGTATTATGAAAATCCTACAGTTAAAACTTTTATAATGTATATCTATAAGTAAATATATTAAAATTTAATTATTAAAAGACAAACTAATTGTAAATAAAACGTTTTCCAGAGTTACTTTTATGAAATTTTAAAATGAAGATAAGAAATTTAATTAAAAAAAATTATTCATGCCTTTGATTAAGAAAATAATACTAAATGTCTTTGAAACATTTATCATTCGAAACTTATATATAAAATAATAAACATAAATTATTTAATAAGATATACCAACTATTAGTAATAACTTTCTTGCACTTTATATATGTAGGTTATTTGTAATTTTATTTAATTACATAGAAATTTCACTTTTTAAATTTATATTTTCGCTTCAAAATTATCTTAAATATACTAATTAGTTAGATGAAGTTTTATTTGTGAATAATTTTTATTATACAAAAGGTTTAATTCTTTTAGAAAAGGGCTAACATCATAAGGATGTAAGTGCAAGATTTTCATATTATAAGGGATGTAAGTGTTTGATTTTAAAAAATAGGGAGTCTATCCGTAACTGAGTCATAATACTAGGGTATTTAGTGTAGTTAACTCTATCTAGATTTATATTCAATTTCTCACACCTTTGTAGTATAGTACACTCTCTCTCTCTCTATTAAGAAAAAACTTTGGTTTCATTAGGTAGGTATTTCTCTATTTCTCTCTATACGTATACTATGACGTACACTATGATCGTCCACTTATCTCATCCCTCTTGATAAAAATATTTTTGATTTTGAAAATGAATAAAGGGGCTCATATATATAAAGGCATTGCTATTTTACTTTACAAAATAATGGGTACATTTTTAATATATTAGAGTCCTAAATTAATAGATAAACAGTAAATACATAAAAAAATAAAATTTTAGTCGAATAAAAGGACGAGTCCTAAGTGAGCAAGGATTGTGATGTGCTATATTTGCTTGCAAACTAAAGTGGCTCCCGCACTTTGAGTTTGCCATGCAAAAACTTAAATCGAGTCTTCAAAAAAGGCTTAGTGAATATATCTGTTACAATGTCACTTGATCCTTTAAAGAGATAAACTGAACCATTAGATTACATCGCGCAATCTTATTCCCGATTAAAGTGAAAGTTAATTTCAACATGTTTAGTTCAAGAGTAAAACAAAAGAGATTGATGGAGAGATAAGCAACACCAGTATTATCACACTATAAGACAGGAGCCCGAGGAAGTAAGACACCAAGCTAAGAAAAAAAGCGATTGCGTTCATGTTAGCTCGACAGCGGCGCCAACTAAAGATTTATATTCAGATCCAGTAGATGATGGAGCTACGTTCGCTGCTTTTTAGAGGATAGTAAGAGATCATAGATAAGACCGAGAAATTAATTGGATAAGTTGAAGCATTACTTAAAACGACAATTAATACATGAATATGCAAAATACGTGCATGCGGGGTGGATGAGAGTTGGAAGGAGAGCCTAAGCTGCAGGATTCAGTCTAAAGTGTGAAAACGTGTGGAGCTCATCTAAATGAAATTGGAAAGGAGTGTTTTTATTTCACAATGTTTGTGTTAAACAAATGTAATATACCTGTGATATACACTGAATATACAACAGTATATATCATAGGTATACAAAGCAGTGGCCCAGCATGACAAGCAGTGGGCCTCGGCCAGCAGCCACAGATTGATGACAAATACAATCTTGTATATATAGTATATAAATTTGTAGTATATTATAGTGTAAAGGTTACCTTAATTAGTGTTATACACTTACCATAATTGTATAGTTAGAATTATGGTAGAATAAGGATTTAGAAGTAGAATAGGAATAGGATTCTCCTATTATGGAAATATGTAACTTGTATATATAGCCTTTCAATTAAATGAAAATAATCAAGGGGATTATTTCTTTCATGGTATTTGAGCACCCCTCGGGGTATAATTGTTGGTAAAGACAACTCTATTCCAATTCAGGGTTATGGTCAGAAAACGTTGTCTCCACCCAATCCACCCCTTCTCTTGAAAAATACTTTACATGCTCCTAAATTGATTAAAAATTTAGTGTCTGTCCGAAAGTTCACTACTAACAATTCTGTTTCCGTTGAATTTGATCCTTTTGGTTTCTCTGTGAAGGATTTCAAGACGGGGAGTCATCTCATGAGGTGTGATAGTAGGGGGGATCTGTATCCTATCATGCCTGGTTTCAGTCCATCGAGTCAAGCCTTGCCATCAGCATTTGCAGCCATCTCTCCTTCCATGTGGCATGCTCGTCTGGGTCATCCGGGGTCTTCTATTTTATCAGTTTTAGATAAAAATAGATTTATTTCATGTAAGGGTATGAGTCGTACTCCACTTTGTCAGTCTTGTTCATTAGGAAAATTGTTAATTTGCCATTTGTAGACTCCAATTCTCATACTTCAATGCCATTTGATATTATTCATAGCGACTTATGGACGTCTCCTGTTCTTAGTTCATTGGGTCATCGATATTATGTTCTCTTTTTAGATGATTATTCTAGATTTTTGTGGACGTTTCCAATTGCGAATAAATCACAAGTGTTTTCCGTCTTCATCAAATTTAGAGCGTTCATTCGTACTCAATTCGAAAGAGAAATAAAAAATATTCAATGTGATAATGGAAAAGAATATGATAATAGGGAGTTTCAGGAATTCTGTGCTAATAATGGGATCAATTATCGATTTTCATGTCCTCATACATCTTCACAAAATGGGAAGGCCGAACGCAAAATTCATTCCATAAATAACATTGTCCGAACTCTCTTATTTCATGCCTCCATACCTCCATATTTTTGGCATCATGCTCTACAAATGGCCACATATCTTCTTAACATAATTCCGTCTAAAGGTCTGACATATTCTTCCCCCCTCAAAATCCTATATAATAAGAACTCTTCTTATTCTCACCTTAGGATTTTTGGATGCTTGTGTTATCCGTTATTTCCATCCACCACAATTAACAAACTTCAGGCTCGGTCTACCCCATGTGTATTTTTGGGTTATCCGTCAAATCATTATGCTTATAAATGCTTTGACTTATCCTCCAAGAAAATCATAATTAATCGCCATGTCATTTTTTATGAAACCCAATTTCCGTTTATAAAAGTTCATACTCCCGAGCCTAAGTCGTATAATTTTTTGGATGACCAAATATCCCCGTATATTATTCAGAATTTTTCGAACATCTCCCGCACCCCAAATTCTCCAGCGGGCCCATCGCCACGCCCTACGCTCCATGCCCGACCAGCCATCGAGCAGTTCCAAAGAATTGGGCGATCCAACCAGACGGCGATTCCGATTATCGATTTGGGCGGGCCCACCGTTGCCGGGTCGATCCGTCCCGAGCCCAGAAAATTCCCAAAATTCCCTCAATTCTTCCTCGAGTCATATACCGGTCACTCGTAGTCAGCGGGGTATTTTTACACCTAAAAGACATTTTAATTTACATTCTGATGTCTCTAAATCCCCCTTGCCCCGCAATCCTGTGTCCGCATTAAATGACCCTAATTAGAAAATTGCTATGACTGATGAATATAATGCTCTTATTGATAATAAGACGTGGGAGTTGGTGCCCCATCCATATGGTATTAATGTTATCAGGTCTATGTGGATTTTTGCTCATAAGGAGAATTAAGATGGGTCATTTGCTCGACATAAGGTGCGACTTGTTGGTTATAGTAAGACTCAGCAGGTTGGGATAGATTGTGGTGAGACGTTTAGTCCGGTTATCAAAACGGCTACCATTCGCACTGTGCTTAGCTTGGCTCTTTCAAAGACTTGGCCAATTCATCAGTTGGATGTCAAGAATGCTTTCCTACATGGTGATCTCAAGGAAACAGTCTATATGCATCAGCCGTTGGGTTTCAGGGATCCAACCGTCCTCATCATGTATGTTTGTTGAAGAAGTCCTTATATGGGCTTATGCAGTCTCCAAGGTCCTGGTACACGAGGTTTGCTGACTTTGTTTCAACTATTGGGTTTACTCACAGCAGGTCAAATAATTCCTTGTTCATCTACCGCCGTGGTTCGTCCTTGGCCTACATTCTGTTGTATGTTGATGATATCATCTTGACTGCCTCTTCCGATACCTTGTGCCAGTCTATTATGACAATGCTCAGTTCTGAGTTCGCTATGAAAGACTTAGGGCCTTTGAGTTATTTTTTGGGGATTGCCGTCAAACGTCATTCAGGTGGCTTGTTTTTGTCTCAACGAAAGTATGCTGCCAAGATCATAGAAAGGGCTGTGATGTCATCCTGTAAGTCCACTTCCACGCCAGTTGATGCAAACCCCAAGCTGAGTGCCACAACAGGTGCACCATACGAGGACCCGACCCGTTATCGCAGTATTGCAGGGGCCCTCCAGTATCTTACCTTTACCAGATCGAATATTACGTATGCGGTTCAGCAGGTGTGTTTATTCATGCATGATCCCAGAGTTGAGCACATGAAAGCAATCAAACGCATCATTCGGTATATTCAGGGGACATTGGACTATGGGTTGCACTTGTATCCTTTCTCTACATCCACACTTTTCTCTTACACGGATGCCGATTGGGGTGGTTGTCCCGACACCAGACGGTCAACTTCTGGCTACTGTATGTTCCTTGGCAACAACTTGGTCTCCTGGTCGGCAAAGCGTCAGGCAACTCTATCACGCTCAAGTGCAGAGGCAGAATATCGAGGGGTAGTAAATGTGGTCTCCGAATCATGTTAGCTACGTAATTTGCTTTTGGAGCTTCATTGTCCCATTCAGAAGGCAACCTTGGTATATTGCGATAACATTAGTGTCATCTACATTTCAGGTAACTCAGTTCAACACCAACGTACCAAGCATATCGTAATGGACATTCACTTTGTCCGTGAAAAAGTTGCAAAGGGTCATGTTTCCCGTCTCTTTATCAAATTGCAGACATCTTTACAAAGGGTCTACCAGCGGTTCTCTTTGAAGATTTTAGGGACAGTCTCAGCGTTCGAAGACCGCCCGCTATGATTGCGGGGGTGTGTTAAACAAAGGTAATATACCTGTGATATACACTGAATATACAGCAGTATATATCACAGGTATACAAAGCAGTGGCCCAAAGATGACAAGCGATGGGTGGCAAAGAATGGCAACATATGGGCCTCGACCACACCACATATTGATGACAAATACAATCTTGTATATATAGTATATATATTTGTCGTATATTGTAGTGTAAAGGTTATCTTAATTAGTGTTATACACTTACCATAATTGTATAGTTAGAATTATGGTAGAATAAGGATTTAGAAGTAGAATAGGAATAGGATTCTCCTATTATGGAAATATCTAACTTGTATATATAGCCTTTCAATTAAATGAAAATAATCAAGGGGATTATTTCTTTCAGTTTGCACGACATATATAAGCAAAAGACTCAACTTTTAGGTCATTCGACATATTTGAAAGTCAGAGGAAACGTGAGGAGTAAGAGGATTCATCACAGGGTTTTTTCTTTTGCTCTTTTATTGATTTTTATGTATTCTTTGAATTTAATTGATATTTCTAACATGACTATGCGTAGTTAAATTCATTATTTTTCTGAGGTTATAGAACTCTAGCATGAATGTTGAACTTCTTATATTATTTTGGTAGATTATTTGTAAGTGTTGGGTTATTTATTCTTATACGATGCATAATTATTCGATTGTTTGTCTAGCAATTAAATACTATATATGAATCTTGAGCTGAACTTGAAAGAAGAATTCTTGATTGTAATAGGGTTGAATGGATTGGGTTCTTATACCTACTTGTCGAGATTAGCCAAATAGTGCAAGAAATCATTAATGCATTTTTTATCTCTAATTTAATAGACATATAGAGTTTAGAATAAAATGAATCGGCGAGTAGAAACTGACAAATTTCTACTAGTAATCTTTTTATAGGTCGATAATCCGGATAAATTGATTAGTTAAAGTAATTGAAAAATTCAATAGGTTTGTTAGACTACGAGATAACCCTAAAATATTATCTTCCATTGGAATCCAAACAAAGTGCTAAGTGCGTTAGTTGATAATTACTCTTTTATTTAGTTGCAAATTTAGTTCTTGGAATTAATCACCAAAATCTGAAACATATTTTTGACTAGATAAATTGGAATTAACTTAATTGAGTGATAGTTCATACGATACTCTACTCACTCTTTATTATTTAATTGACCGCTTATACTTGTGTGTGAAATTTAGTGCAACAACCACCAAATAAAATTAGACAAATTTTAAGTTATACTTCATCATCCTTCTGCTTGGTAAAGTATTTACCCATATACTAGACGACACATGTACCTGATTTGTTGCCTGTTCCTGCTAGTTCCTATGTTTATTTTGACTGATTTCAGTGATGTCACCAACTACGACTTGTTTTCGTAGCTCCAACAATTAATTCTAAACTCATATTAAAATCAACGCGTTATTTAACATTCATATCTCCAATAACAAGTCTGGAAATTCTGTCTAATTCATTCAAACAACCATCAGAAATCAGACTTTTCATTACTGCTTCATTCACCTACATGATTAATTCAACAGCTCTCCTGTTTATGTTTTCGAGCATATCTCTTCCTAACGTATCGGGAAGAAGATTAGAAGACTGAATTAACACGTAAAAACTACATGAAAGAAAGGTTTGAGATGGAGAAATATGTTTTGCAATATAATATTGAAATGACCTCTTGAAAGAGAGGGGTGCCTTCGGGAACACAGACACAAGTGATGCATGGATGTCGTCAGCTCGTGCCGTAAGGTGTTGGGTTAAGTCCCGCAACGAGCGCAACCCTCGTGTTTAGTTGCCATCGTTGAGTTTAGAACCCTGAACAGACTGTCGGTGATAAGCCGGAGGAAGGTGAGGATGACGTCTGAGAATTGGTTTTGTCCCCTCTAAATAATATTCTAAGAAAGCTAAGAAAAAAAAGAAAATTTATTGAAATGGAAGTGCATATTTTCCCTCTACAAGACAATGGGACTGCAGATGTATTTTAAAAAGAAAAAAGAAAATGAATCATTATCAAAATCACTAGCCCGAAAATGGACTACGGGCTCTGTTTCAAGAAAATGGAA
This sequence comes from Anisodus acutangulus, assembly GCA_029783415.1. Taxonomy (NCBI): domain Eukaryota; kingdom Viridiplantae; phylum Streptophyta; class Magnoliopsida; order Solanales; family Solanaceae; genus Anisodus; species Anisodus acutangulus. The sequence continues at coordinate 2,816,760 of CM056510.1, read as the reverse complement.
ACTTGTGCAGTCTTCTTAATGTACGCTAAGCTCGAAAACATCTGGTGCCATAGTCAGTATTACCAAAATTTAGCTCATGCTCTGGATGATATTGGAGAGAGCTGAATAGGACCCGATAACTGCAGATATGGAACCTATTATGATAATAAGGACACATATTGTAACCTGCATAGAAAGGATAAGAGAAGAAGTTCCATTATGGTTAAGTAGTTAAGATGCTAGTAAATTCCTAACTTGCAATAATGTGTAAAGAGTACCATGCATATCGTCATAATGTAATTGTTTTTGGCATAAGATGTTTTACTTCTGATGTTCAAGATAACATCTTAACTTAAACAAAGTATAATTAAGTAGTCAAATTGTAATGCCAGAAGCGAAAATAACTGGTCAGTTCTTTTATACTTTCTTTTTTATAAGGAAAAGTGGGATGCAATACGGAGTATTAGCGAATATTCTCAATATATTCCCCATATATTTTGTTGTATATTTATGGTAGATTAAGATCCTTACTGTATTAGGATTTCACATTTGTACACACTACATATATTTTGTATTAATGAAAATACTCCCCAAGGGAGATTCATACAATCTTACATGGTATCAAGAGTCAAACCCTAAACCCTAATTCTTTCTTCTCAGTCCGCCACCCACCTAGGTTTTCCCAACCACCGGCGGCTTCACCACCCATTGGCCGAGAACAATTTTTTGTTCTTCCTTGTCTTCTTTTCTCCTACTTCAATAACAATAATCCACTATAATGACTCCTCTCACAGCAGCCTCAACCTCATCTGTCGTTACCCCTGCCATACCAAAATTATCATTTTCACCCTCGGTTCATCCAGCACTCACCGTCACCAACACCAAGAACTTCATTCCTATAAACATGCTTGACCATATCGACGACTCCTTCCCCCGCCCCATTGAGGTTGATGACTCAACATGGCGTCGTCTAGACGCCGTTGTCAAACAGTGGATATATGGTACTATCTCTCAGGACTTGCTCATCACTATAATGAAAACCGGCGCCTCGGCTCATGAGTTATGGATTCGGTTAAAGGAAAATTTTCACGATAACATGCACACTCGTGCTGTGTATTTGGAAGAACAATTTAATGATACACGCCTTAAAAATTTCTCTAACATGTCTGATTATTGCAAGCAGTTGAAACTAGTGGCAGACCAATTGTCCAACGTCGGCACACCTGTTTTCGAAACGAAGATGGTCCTACAATTAGTTGCAGGCCTACCAAAAGGTGAGTACGATACTTTAGTCACAATGATACAGCAGGTTGATCTGTTACCCAGTTTCAACAAGGCTCGTTCGCAATTATTTTTGGAGGAAACCCGACGTGCAAAACAGGACGAGCACAATCAAAAAGCGTTAGCAGTCGAAACGTTTCCCCAAAATACCATCACCGTCGACCAGCCTCCACTTCCAGAAAATAATCAGACGCGGAACAACCGCGGCGGCAGGGGTCGCGGCGATGGACGAGGTGGCAAGGGGCATGGGAAATGGGGTCGCAGCCAGTAGCAAAATCAACAGCCGCAGCAACCCATTCCCTATACAACCTGGACCGACCCAGTTGGTTAAATTCAGCACAGGAACTAGGCCAATTTTCTTAGACCTGTCTCGGCCAATTCCCTTTCCAACAACAGGGAATATTGGGCCCGGTTCCAGGAACTCGGATAGCCCAGTTTCAGCCGTACCAAGCCCACTTCATGCAGGCCCAACTCCCGTAGCCTTCATCCGGTATGGCCCCGACTGATTTGGGCCAGGCTTTTAGCAGTTTGAACTTGCAGCAGCCTGATGAAAATTGGTACATGGACATGGGCGCCACATCTCACCTTACCCGCTCTACAGGTAATATTCCTAAACTGTTTCGATTAAAGTATCCTCAATATATTACTGTTGGGAATGACTATCGCATTTCAATACAGGGTTATGGTACCACTTACACACAACCGCCTCATCCACATTTTTCTCTTAAAATGTCATGTATGCTTCAAACATCATTTAGAACTTAATTTATGTCCGAAAATTTACTCGTAATAATTCTGTCTTTGTTGACTTTGACCCTTTAGGTTTTACTATGAAGGATCTTCGTACGGGGACATCTCTTACGAGATGCAATAGCACGGGGGATCTCTATCCATTCCCATCCACCTCCGCTACCAGCTCATGCTCTCCCATATCTCTCGCTACTATCTCTCCGTCAACTTGACATAATAGGCTTGGCCACTCAGGAGCCCCAGTTTTTAATTTTCTTAGAGGTAATAATATTATTAAATGTAATAATGGAAAACTTGCCCAGCACTGTGTTTCTTGTTCTTTAGGCAAACATGTTCGTCTTTATTTTAAATCATCTTCAAGTGTTACGTTTTCTCCTTTTGATATTATTCATGCTGATTTGTGGACATCTCCTATCTCGAGTTCACTGGGTCATAAATATTACCTTGTCTTATTAGATGATTTTTCTCATTATATTTGGATCTACCCACTCAAATTTAAATCAGAGGTGTTTGTAAAATTTCTTGAGTTTCGTACTTTTATCAAAACACAGTTTGAGAAAGCCATAAAATCTTTTCAGTCTGATAATGGTCGTGAATTCAATAATTCCATGTGTCACCGATTCTGTAAAAATAATGGCATAGTTTTCTGATTCTCGTGTTCCCACACCTCACCTCAAAATGGCAAAGCAGAACGAATCATCCGCACCATAAATAACATGGTTCGTACCCTCCTATTTCATGCCTCCCTTCCTCCGTCCTTCTGGTCTATGCAGTCAAAATGATAGAATACGTTCTAAATATTTTACCTACTAGCACCCTTCACAATATGACCCCAACCTAAATTCTATACCGCTGGATCCCTTCTTATGATCACCTAAGGATATTCGGTTGCCTGTGTTACCCTAATCCTGCATCCACCGCCCCTCACAAATTAGCACCTCAAACCACTCAGTGTGTCTTCGTAGGCTTCCCGTCTAATCATAGGGGCTATCTCTACTATGACATGTCCACTCGTCAAGTCCATATCTCTTGTCACGTCACGTTTGACGAGACCATATTTCCTTTTTTGAATATTCAAAAATTCTGATAAACGGACTATACCTTTCTTGACGAGTCTGACATCTCCCCGGTCATTCTCAGCCAACTGCATCAGTCCACTACCGTGAACCCATCCCTGCCACCCACTGCTGCCACTACCGACGGTGGCTCTGCGGTAGTGTCACCGCTTATCTCTCAGTTACAACCATCGTCGATTGCCACCGCCACTGGCAATCTGCCCAGCTTCTCTATCTCGCCACCGAATATCGACCCCACCACAAACTAGAACCCTCATCCACCACCAATTGTTTTGCTACCTCCAACAGCCACAACATCCGCAAGCCCAGTCACCCACCCCTTCACCGTAACCCTACCAGTTACCGGGACTACCACCAACACACCACAGCCACATCTTAAATCCACCACCAACACCATACCTGACAATATCTACCCCACACCACATCGCTCAACCCACATCGTCGACCGTACCCAACCCATCGTCGCCTACACCAAACCAGATGACATCCCGCAACTTACCTCACCCACTGCCCTATTCTATAATGCAACAACTCGACACAACATACCAGTCCAGTGACCCTCATCCAATGACCCAACCAAATAACCATTCACCCACTGCCCCAATACACCGAATGGAAACTCGTGCCCAACACGGGATTTTCAAGCTAAAAGTTCACCTTAACCTATCAACACAAACAATTTCCCCAATTTCCAAAAACCCCAAATTGGCCAAACTAGACCCTAATTGGAATGCATCTATGTGTGAGAAATTTAATACTTTAACGAAACAGCACACGTGAGATTTGGTTCCTAGACTGGAGGGAGTAAATATGATCCGTTGCATGTGCCTTTTCGTCACAAATACAGAGACAGTAGTGATCTATAGAGGTATAACGCGGGACTTGTGGCTAATAGAACTAATCAGCAGGAGGGTATTGATTGTGGTGAGACGTTCCGTCCGGTTGTTAAACCGGCTACCATTCGCACAATTCTGAGTATAGCTATGGGCAAGTATTGGCCGATTCATCAGCTTGATGTGAAAAATGAGCTTATACATGGGACTTGAAAGAAATGATTTACATGCACCAACCATCTGGCTTTGTCTATCCAGCAGCCCCTCAGTATGTATGTCATCTCCGTAAGTCACTGTATGGTTTGAAACATGCCCCAGAGCGTGGTATGAACGCTTTGCCTGGTACATTATGCGGATTGGATTTGTATGCAGCAAGTGTGATAATTCTCTTTTTATTTTTCATCGAGGTAGTAGTACTGCTTACTTATTACTATATGTGGATGATATTGTTCTCACTGCCTCATCTGATGATGAGATTATTCCATTACTTAAGACCGAATTTGCTATGACTGACTTGAGGAAGTTGAGTTACTTCTTGGGAAAGTTGAGTTACTTCTTGGGGATATCCGTGACCATATCTGCAGATGCTATGTTCTTGAGTCAGCATAAGTATGCAGAGGAGATCGTGTACATGGCTAAAATGACAAATTTAAAGATCATACCTACTCCGGAAGATTATAAATCAAAGCTTAGTGCTGCTGATGGTGATCCAGTCTCCAATCCTACTATTTATAGAAGTCTTGCAGGTGCACTGCAGTATCTTACCTTCACCGGGCCTGATATTGCTTATGATGTTCAGCGGGTGTGTCTGTTTATGTGCCCCCAGAGAGTCTCACTTTACTGCTCTTAAGCGTGTCATATGATACATTAAGGGCACACTTGATTATGGGTTGCATCTATACCCCTCTGCACCGACCAGGTTACAATCATATACGGATGCAGATTGGGCAGGGTGTCCGACATGCGACTCTTCACCTCCGGCTATTGTGTATTCTTAGGGATAATCTCATTTCCAGGTCTACCAAGAGGCAAGCGACACTATCCCGTTCGAATGCCGAAGCAAAGTACAGAGGCGTTGCCAACGTTGTCGCTGAGATCTGTTAGCTCTGAAATCTCCTTTTAGAGCTTCAGTGTCCCTTGCGTAAGGCGTCTATAGTCTACTGTGATAACATATCTGTCATATATCTATCTCATAATCCTGTTCAACATCAGCGAACCAGACACATTGAGATGGATATACATTTTGTTCGTGAGAAGGTTGCTCTCGGTCATGTCAAAGTGTTGCATGTGCCTTCTTTATATCAGTATGCAGATATCTTCACAAAATGGCTTCCTAGACAGTTATTCATCAACTTCAGATTCAGTCTTAGCGTCCGGCCTCCTCCTACTCCGACTGAGGGGGTGTATTAGCGAATATTCTCAATATACTCCCCGTATATTTTATAATTATGAGTGTTGTATATTTATGATAGATTAGGATCATTACTGTATTAGAATTCAACATTCGTACACACTATATATATTTTGTATTAATGGGAAGACTCCCCAAGGGATATTAATACAATCTTACACTGAAGACTTCTTAGGGATCACCCGTCCTAGTTCTTTTTCTTATCACGTGATTTAGGTAAACTAACAATTAGATAAGAGAATAAGGAAGGAGTATGGGCTTCACTATTTCCCAGAAGCAATCAGATAAAAGCTATATTGCTCGGACTCGGGTGCAGGTGTCGGATACGGGTGCGGATCTAGAGGTCGGATTTAAGATTCGTGGGTATGGATACGGGTTCGGGGATTCGGCAAAAAATAATTCAAAATTCTAAAAATAGAGTTATAAAACCTAAATTTTGAGATATTATGTGGAAAACTTTAGGAGAAATATTTATCAAGAGGAGAATCTCGGAAGGAGATAAAAGGAAAAAGAGTGACATAGAAATTTCTATATACAATCTATTCCATTTTCTTCAATTTCACCATAGCTTTTGTTTTGATTACATAAGTCATTGAATCTGTTCGGAATTTCTCCCTCGATTTTGATCAAAGTACCCAAAATTGGTTGACCAGATCGGGCACGGATCCCACACCCACACCCACACCCACACCCACATCCACACCCATGTCGTGTCGACACGGGTGTGGCACCGAAAGTGAAGAGTTCGAGCAACATAGGATAAAAGCGAGTGCTGAAAACTTCTCTATACCTGAAGGCGGCTTGTTTTTCCCTTCAAGATTCTCAGGAAGCAAACACAAGGTAATATCAGAGTCTGGAATTAGAGCTTCCATTAGTACAGATTTATGATGATAAATAGCAAAAGAAAACAAACTTAAGAGAAAACATAGAAGGACTCACCACTAGCATTGTAAGTAAAGATCCAATCAGTGCCATCACCAAACCTGCAGAGTAAATACTATTGCTTAATTCATGTAATGCTACAAAGAGAAGGAGCAAATCTAGTTGGAAATGAAACCATCTGAAATATGCAATAACCATAAGTTATAGCAGACGACTGAGTAGATTAGTCGCATTCGCGATTTACTGTTTCCCGAGGGATTAATGGGATCAATCGCAAATTGCTAAGGATTATAACAATAAGTGGAGTCAGACGGAACACCTACCAAAAAAGGGAACAGAAAGACCAACTAGTAATGTGGAGATTGCCAGTGCAGTTCTAATGAGGATCGGGTACACGTGAGATTTAACGTGTTTTGACGGCAACAATTCCTCCAAACACATTGCTACAGGAGACAGGGTTAAAGCAAATGTACAACTAATTAAGGAAGACATTTTCTTTTATTTTCCAATCACAAGAAATTCTGGAGAGCTATCACTGTAGAAAATTGCATATATGAAATGAGACAGAATACAAAGAACAGAATCTTTTGACAGGAAGTGCCGTCAATTATAGCTGATGAGTTTTGCAGAGCATGAAATTATCCAGGTGTTCGAATCTGTTCATTCTTAATGTAGCAGGACCAGAAAAAGTAGGATTCTTGTCTTCTTTTAGTATCATATTTTAACATATTAGCTGAGGACCAGAATATAAATGCAACATCAAATGGATTCAGCAAAAGGATATTTTGTAAAAGGATTGACAACCTGCAAAAGAAGGAGATACAAGTTAATTACATCTTCAAATGGTGGTAGAGAACTCAATCAGAATATTAGTTTACTTACAGTTGTCCACACAGCAACCTTGGAAGACATTAATTCTTTGGGCAAATTTAGAGTAAACTGAGATTCAGCTGAGTCCCCAAACATCAGGTATCCCAACACAGCTGTTCCACCATACAACAGAGTCACCATACCAAAACTGCATCCATATTAAACCAATTTCACAAAATAAGGATATCAAAACAAACTCTGGGAACGCAGGATCATTTTCAGAGAAATCTGGTTAAGTTGGCATTGATAATCTGCTCTAGAATTCAACCTTGGTACTGATATTACAGAATGATGAGGCAAGGTGCGCTGTAAGTCTTAAATTTTCCTTACATGGATTGCTAGAGAGAGCTGGAACATGAATTTCTATCCTAGAGCATATTTCCAATTTAATCAACAGACTTCAACAAGGAAGTCATGAGCATCTACGAAAACAAATACCTGGTCAAGAGGACTGCAGGAAATTGACTACGATCCGCTAGGGATGTATATATATTGGGAAAGACAGCATGCCCAGAGTAACAAAATCCATAAAGCCCAATAGCAACAGGAAGAGTTGGTAGGTTAAGTACAGTCCCTTTGCTTTCAAAGCCTACATGATCCACCAAGCCAGCCCAGTACAAGCAAAGGACCACCAAAACAGAAGCAATAACTCCTCCAACTGAAAATTACAGGCAGTCAATTAAGAATCATGGTTCAACACTTACACAGAATGCATGTCAAAACTGCAAAAAAAAGGTTTAAAGACTCCAAGAATTCTGTTCACTAGAAAACTATAGCTACAACAAAACAATCTACAAAAATGAAGATAAATAATAGATTTCTTATGTATGTGGTCCACATAAGGATAGCCTAAATCAATTTGTAGACATCTGCATCATATATGATATAACCACAGGATCATTGAAGTATAAATTTCTCCCCTCTATACTCGATAGAGGCTATCAATACCTGTGAACTAGTTTGTCAGGAGTACAAGAAATCTATATACATGCACACCAAGTACCCATATATCTGCATTTTTCTTGCAGGGTTACTGTATGTAGGCACTATTTCATGAATTGTTCTCTAACCATTGTATCATATGGGTGCAGAGGTTCGTTGAGGCACACGAGAATATCAGATTATATTTTTGACAGTTCAGAGATGAAGCTACTATTGCAGGAAGTTGGTCACTCACCTGAGATATAACTTAGGACACTGAGGTCACGCAGCCAAACAGTAGGAAGAACAGCCAGGGTGGCTATCAAAGCAAAAAGATGGCGAGCATCTAACTCAAACCCACCCAAACTTAAATGTGCATGTGGATATATAGAAGACAAGTTATCACCCTCCAAGATTATGTACTCAACACAAGATGCCTACAAGTGAAGGACAAAAAGATAGAATGAGAAAGCATAAATATGTTAAAAGTCATCATCAAATGTTGAAATAGTTCTAGAGAGTTGAAAGAAGAACTTTAGGATGAAAGTTCTAGAGTGGAGTCTAGAAAGAATAACTCTAGAAATAAATAGAAGAGTGATTCTAGAAAAAGGTAGTGAGGAATATTCTAGAATAGAGTAGTAATCAAGTATCCTAACTAGATTCTTCCATCGCTACCTATAAATAGAGGTGGTCTATTTGAGTTGTAATTAAGTGAGTAAGAAGTTCTCAAGAAGTGAGAGCAAGTCCCAAGTGTGCATCCAAAAAGTGTCCAAGTGAGTCTAAAGTGTGTGTAAGCTAAAGTGTGAGTGTCAAGTGTTGGTAAAAATAAAAGAGTAAGAACTTGGTGTATATTGTGTCCAAGTTATAGTGTTCAAGTCTTAGGGTAATTACTTTTACAATAATAAAGTAATTACGTTTTTCACGTGTTGTGTTGTCTAACAAAATACAATATAATTTAGAAATGAAGCAATATCAAGATGGCCGAGATTCTTTAGATATTAAAACAGAAACTCATATCGGTTTGCTAGGAAAAAGCTAAAAGAATGACAACCTTATAGGCCAGATGAACTTACATATAATTCCACATATAATATTATCTGCATCCACAAAGATACAACAATACAAAAACGAATTAGTATCAAGAACAAAAAATGTTTTTAAATCTTTATCAGATATAAGATATTTATCCAAAAGAATATAATAAAGAGATTGGATTCTGTTGGAGTGACAAGATCCTTACGAGTTATTCTAGAAAAATCAAAACTGAGTCTCTTCTTCTTTAAGATTTTCGACTAGATTAATGCATAAAAATACCTAACCCCAATATTTTTGCATAAGTAATGTGTTCAAATTATACTAGCTTCATTTCTTGATGCACACATAGGTAGGTAACAACTTTATTAGCCATGAGACACGCTAGTTGATAATACTACTTAGTTATTTAGTAGATGAAGATCATATTTCTCTTCAAACAGTAATTTTAACAACTACTGGATCTTAATAGTGTGACAACATCTCTAAAAGTATCAAACGACCTAGATGCACAATATAGTCTGGACTTGCCAAAAGTTCTAGAAATGTTTTACCTTCAGAACTAAGAAAATTTAGACATTGTCTCAGAATACAGTCTACTAAAGATGAAAGCATCGCATAATTAAGAATATTAGTTCCTCACATGTTCTCCACCCTCCCTGCTGGGACAGAAAACATTATTGCCTCCTTTCGTTCAGAATGCGCACATTCCTTAGTTAGGAGTAGCTACTTTGGACTGGGCCTAACTCAATCCCAAAAGCTAGCTCAAGAAGTGAGGATTTCCAAAGACCATATAGAAGACAACAACCCATTTCCTCCGCCAATGTGGGACACTGAAAACCCCTTGGGCATCTGGAGCATGGACAACATAACATGTGAGCCCAACATTGGATAAACCAAGAATAGGAATGGGTCTGACTTTGATACCATGTTAAGAAATGGACCTTGAACCTAACTCAACCTCAAAAGCTAGCTCAGGAGGTGAGAAGTGTCCAAGACCATATAAGGAGACAGGGATTGGGTCACGTGAACCATGGCCACCCGACTAAACTCGATATATTATGTGTATAATTCTTAAAATATGTCTAATATCATCTGAAGGAACACATGGTCAAAAAAGATTGAGTGGTGCACTGGTTAAGGTGCTGGGTTTAATTTCTAAAGGTTGAGGGATCGAACCCAACTTGATGCCATATAATTTAAAAAAAAAAAATCTTCAAAGCAATAGTGCACCTATCCTCTTGAAATCCTGGATTCACCTCTGTAAGGAGACAACAACCATTTCCCTCACCAATGTGGGACACTTGGTATATCCAAGTCATTAAGGCTTTCTATATGACCTTATGTAGAAGAATCAAAGACAACTTAAAGTTAATGGACCTTACTGATATAAAAATTCGTCCCGTTGTACCAAAAGCAGCCTGACCAATGTCTGGGTACGTCTCAAGCCCTGGTTGGCTATCCAAACAGTACCTCAGGAGCATGCCAGTATAAAAAGAGAGCATGCCAAAAATGAATAATATTGAAAGTCCAGCCCATCCACCTTCCTTCACAGCATAAGGAGTAGAAAGGATTCCTACTCCGCACAGAACATTCATGCCTGTATGAAACCAACCACAGAATGTATGAGAAATCATGTTGCTCACTAGCTTTGCAGGCAATCAATTTAGATAGAGAAATACAACCAAGAGCTTTCCTTTTGGTTGAAGATGTAACAGGTGTTAGAAAGAAGACTAAAAATATTAGGAGCTGCATTTGAGGTCTAAATATTAGTAAGCAAAATAACCAATCTCTTGCAATGATGACAGATATATTATGTATGTGAGAAATTATGGGAGAAAATATGATTACACTGATCTCTATTTATAGACACTCCATTACAATCATTTTTCCTAGTAGGATACTAAATATGGAATCATATTCCTATTCTACATTACAATCATTTTTCTAGTAGGATACTATATATGAAATCCTATTCCTATTAACACTCCCCCTCAAGCTGGTGCATACAAGTCATATGTACCGAGCTTGTTACAGATGTATTAATACGAGGATCAATGAGGGACTTGGTGAAAATTTGATCCCTTGACTTCATAAATTTTGTAATAATATCACCGGAGAGTATACCTGATCTGGATTGAGCAACCTCAATACCTAGAAAATATTTCAGTCTGCTGAGATCTTTAGTACGAGTCATGCCAAACTCCTGAATTACTATGCTGAATTTCCCAAATCAAGCTCTGTGAGACTGTTTCAGATCATAAAGTGACCGACGCAATCGACACACCAGGTTAGACTCTCCCTGAGCAACAAAACCAGGTGGTTGCTCCATATAAACTTCATCCTCAAGGTCACATGGAGAGAATATCATACTTCACGAATGTGTCCAAGCCTATTACAATAACTACACCTAGGTCGAGATCTTCCAAGGAGACCTCCCCTTCGTCGCCCTCGTCGCTTTTTCATGGACTGTGATGTGCGATTTTCTGATTTACTCCTTAAGGATTTTGAAGTAATCATAGGACTTGAAATTTCAATTCCTGTGTTATTGGAGTTAAACATATCAAAACCGAGAGACATGGCGGAATCTGTCGTGAAAGATGGATGAAATCTGCCGAACACAACCCAAGAAGAAAATCACTGAGATCTAGCTGGAAAAAGGTGCATGTGTGGCACGTGGATCTGACGCGCTAACCGGAGCTGACACTTCAAGCGGCATATGGTGGCGCGTGAGTGGGTATTTGTCGGAGCTGCTGAATGGATTTTGGTCAGAAGGGACTGATCTACCTCATCGTGGTGTAGGAATTTGCGCAACACTATCCGAAAGTAATTTTGACGCAGACATCTATGTTGTCACCGGAAATATTGCACGGTGACTGATTTGCTTTTCTGAATATTGTTGGAAATTTGCACAACAATTAGTTTCTCACTAGCTTGAACCTGATCTATGTTGTGGTGGTGTTGGATTCTGCACAACACCACTGAATAGAGATGTGACACTAGTAACCACCAGAAAAATTATACGCCATGGTGATTTTTGTTTTGTGAAATTTTGCTGGAATATTGCACCGCGGATACTTTCTTACTGATACTCTGGAAGAGAAAGACGCAAAGCAGCCGCCGAAATTGAGGCACGAGACTGTGATGATATTCTGTGGGTAGGATCGGAATGATGGCACGACCCTAGGGGATGCAAAACAGTCACCGGAATTGAGGCACGGGACTGTGACGGTATTTTATGGATAGGATCGGAATGATGGCATGACTAGCTACTTGTACTAAAAAACAAGTAAGCGTAATTCCCCCTAAACAATAAAATATATTGGCGTGGGGAGGAACATATTTACTAGTTATATCATCCGCAATTACTTGAATCTCGAGAAGTTATCGAACCTCGAAGAAAGTGGTATGGGTCAGCTCAGAATCTCTGCGCGATCGTGACAGTAAAACTAATTCTTAAAAGAATGGCCGAAAATAGTTTGGAATCACCGGAACTCTAATTCCGACGATCGAAATCTTATAACTGTTCACGCGCGGAAAACCACTATTCACACGACACTGTTTACGCAGTATTGTTCACGCCGATTTTTTTTATTCCGGTGATAACATTCTATTATCTTATCTGAAGGAGAATATTTTATTTATAAATATCTGAAAGTTCTCTACAATCTTCACTCTACCATTATCTTTGGTCAGACGGACGACACACATTTTCTAGTGCCGTCCGCCGGCAGCAGAAGCTCTTTGATTCTCTACCAAGATCGTAGAAGCTCTGATACCATGTGAGAAATTATGAGGGAAAATATATTATTGAATTGTTGTAGCTACATGATTACACTGATCTCTATTTATATACACTCCATTACAATTCTTTTCCTAGTAGGATACTATATATGAAATCATATTCCTATTCTAACACTGTATAACACTTGCATGATCAATTACATACCTTATCTGCGCCTACAAACAACTATTATAGATCTAAGGATGTAAAGGTTTGCTACAACTTTAGAAGGAAGAAGCCTCATATTTGTGGTTGCTTTACATTCATTTAATATGTCAGAGCATCAGTATTTCACAAGAGAAACTCCCAAAGCTTAAAACTAATCACAGCTAGAGGGCCAAATATCATTCAACAATAACAAGAAGAAGTGAATACAATATCACTGGCTATGCCACCATAAGCACAATAGGATATACAGAACTAATTTTATTAGAATAAGCTAAACGGAAGTGTTTGGGAACTGTTGATGGCACTATAGTGGTATGTCAATCTTCTGGTGGAATAGTGCTCATCAATAAACTGAAACGTCCACTATGACATGAAATTATTCAGAAAACTTACCATTTATCACTGCTTGGCCATATGAGCTTTGGCTAGAAATTGGAAGTCCATGTGCATCCTTGGAGGGTTTCTCATCAGGAAATTTCTTAATAGAAGACTTCCTTGGGTGTAGGGGAGGCAGCAAACCATGAGAACTACGCCTGTGAGGTGGTTTTTCTTCTTCTGCTGGCTGTATGAGAGGCTTGTGAAGAGAGGGCAATACCTCAGGAGTGTGTCTTCTTATGAGAGTTGAGCCCAAGAATGAGCTTCCTAGCCGAGATAATGAAGGTGTTCCCAATAAGTGAAGACTTGGAGATGGTACATTACTGTATAGATCCATAGATTGCCTACAAGAGGTACTCAAAATGATTAGGATTGGGAAATATGCAATGCACTAAATTCATGTGCATAAGAAAACAAGTTTGATAAATATAGTTGATTTGTAAACTTTGTCCATATGCATAAGAGAGGAAATTCAATTCCTTGTCAAAGCTTTACATATGATCATTGCTTTGTATACGTCATAACAGTAATTTGAAAACATATCAAATGGTCAATTATTTTAGAGAGAGGATGAGAAGTACCAATATCTGAGAACTAACAAAAACTCACTAAAATATGAAGCATTACATGAAAAGTGCTATGCTTGTTATAGATCAGCAACGGCTTTCAGCAGCAAATAAACTGTTAAATAATTTATGCATTAGCTTTCTTGGTCTCCAAAGGATCCCAGTGATTGGCCATATGTCTTTGTTAATTCATTCTCGTTTGTGTGGTCTCAAAATTGAAGCTCTTTAATTAAAATGCTCTGCAGACAGGGCCTGGAAATCTTAGGCCTTGCCACACTATTAATTATCAAATCCAACAATTTTAGTAGTAAAGCCGGATATCTATGATTCCATAAGTTAGAATCAAAATCGTCGGAAGGTTTTAGCTCCGAATCCTCAAACTATTCCAGAAAACTGAACTAAGATGGTTGCCATTACCCATTATTTTTTATTTTTTTTACAGTGGTTCAAGTTTGAAAACTGATCCAACTTCTCATTCAAAAAAAAAAATCTAAAATAAATTACCTTACTTCACATGCTTACATCAATCAACATTTAAAAAACTCACATACTAAACGACAACCAGAGGTAAACTAACATGTAACAAGTGATCAAAGAAGAAATGAAATTATGCTACCTACAACACAATGTGCTTATGAAGTCAAAATGTTACTCCCTCTATTTCAATTTGTTTGTCTTACTTTCCTTTTTAGTTCGATTAAAAAAGAATAGCCTCTTTCCTTTTTTTAGCAATTCTTTAATTCCAACTTTTCACGTAACATGCTTAAAACCACAAGATTAAAGGACATTTTGATACATTTAATCTATCTTTAGTTTAAGATCACATGATTCTTAAACTTCGTGATAAGTTAAAATCAGACAAACAAATTAAAACATAGGGAATAATTTTGATGAAATCAAAACTTAAAAAAAAAAAAGGAAATAAGGAAAAACAATTCAATCAAGGTGAGATACCTGTAACTCTGAGGCCAAGCAGAGGTTAAGGAATTAGGTTTGCTTTGTTGGCGATTATTATCATCATCATTATCATTTGAATAAATTGAAAAATCAGATTCATTTTCATCTTTTCCCAAATGTTTCTCTTGTTCATCATCCTCTTCTTCACTCTCTATATAGAAACTCTGTTCAGATATTGAATTATTCATATTCTTTTTATACCTACACAGCAAATTTCACCAAAAAAAATAAAATGTAACATAATAAATTTGCATGTGGATGTAAGCTCGTAATTAATAAATTTACGAACAAGATGATAACTTCAATCAGAAGCCAGATTTGAAATTGAGAAACCAACAATTGAAAAAAAAAAGGAAATTAAATAATGATTGGCTGCAGGTACAATGTAATAAAACTAATGGTGACATTGTTGAAAACTTTTAAACTTTTTAGAGACAGATCCGAATAAAAAGGCAATATACATATTTTTTGTAGTAGTAAATAAGTTGGATTACCAGAGAAATGAATCTCAAATAGAAGTGAATTTTTTTTTTATGAGTTTACACTTAACACGTTGTGTAGGCTTTTTTTGTTCTGTGAAAGTAGGAAAGATTAGATTTTGAATGTGGTATTTATAGAGGAAAACATATATAATGAGAGACAAGAGGATTGGAGAGGAGGAAAATGCGTCAATTTATTTACAATAATGTTCCCAAGTTGTTTTGGAAACTTATTTGAGTTTTTAATATTTTCTAATCAGAAACAGCACACCATCACGTGTATTTTGTTTTTTATTTTGTCTTAAATTTATATATCTCAAAATATATTTATTGTATACGGTGAATGAATGAGATTTCTCCGCCTATTAAACAAAAGTTCTATTAAATAGCGTTTCTAAGTGTGATTTGCACAAATAAAATCTCTGAGATAATTACCTAGAGGTGCCTTTCGGCCCTCTAGTTGACCAAATCTGACCCAACTATTGCTTTATTACTTGATATAGGCTTGTTTTATTATTTTATGTGATCCTAATTCCTTCTCTATCCTTCTAGGTATTTTTTCTAACTCACAATCCTTTTTTTCTCTTTTCTCAAATTTCTTTTCACGTGTTGTCCTGCCATGGAAAAATGCATATCTTTTTTTATTCTTCTAATTTTTTGTTGAGTTTGACAGATGCCAAAAGCTATTAGCTTTGAATTCTTTAAGTCATCCTTTTTTTTATATTGTTTTAGACCAATTATTATTCGAAAAATTTCTACTTATTCCCAATCACTATTATTATTATTTTCTGAAATCAACATTCACAATCATATACATTAATTATACATCATATATAGTGTATAAGAATGTATATGTAATATATAATAGTGTATAAGGATGTATATGTAAAGTTAAAAACAAAGTTGAGCAATCTATACATTATATATACATTATCTAAACACTGATGATATAGTGGGCTACATAGCTGTAGACTAGATGTGTGGATGTATATATGGGTTATTTTACCCCAAGAATTTTCATGTCATTATTTAAGTTTTGATCACGTTTAGCAATAATAGCTTGCGGATTAAAATTTCACCATAAAATCCTAATAAATCACCTGAAGTTCGTAGGATGGCCAAAGACTTACCTTACCATAAGTCTTGGTCGATTATAAGGATTTTAGTATAAATTGTATCGTATTTTTAGATGAAATTGTTCACAATTCCTAACGAATCATCAGAAATTTCTGATGGATTGGCAAGACTTGTGTGTGTTGAGTTGTGGAGCCTAATTCACCGGCGACACTATGAAGACACTACGCAGAGTGTTGAACATTGATCGACCTGAGCGGTCAGGTCGACGTGGGGGATGAAATTTTTTATAATGTAAGGTTATTTAGTGGAGGGTATTTTGGAAATTTTGGGCTTGTATTAAATTCGCCCTAGTTTTCGCTATATATAGACTGGGACGTCGTTTTCTTTCTTGAGGATGAGCAAGAGAAAAGTGAGCAAGAGAGAATTGTAAACTCAAACTCCCTATTTGATTATAGTAAAATCTGCAGCGGCAAAGTGGACATAGCTCTCGCATTGAGAGTGGACCACTATAAATCTGTGTGTTATTTGTTATTCGCTTATTTACTGTTTTCTGATTAGGTAGGATCCCCCATCGTTCACCCCTACCCCCTTTCAATTTGAGTTTGAAATTCGAATTAAAGGGGCAAAGATTTGACGATTTGGAAGCGAAATTTGGGGGAATAGGGTATGGGTGATGTCAGGGTATGGGTTGGTGGCAGGGATGGTGGGTTTCCGACGGGTTTTCGGGGGTGTGGGGTATGGGGGCTGTCGACCGATTTGGTGTAGAAAGAGAAGGGTGTGTTGTTTTGTTTTTTAGGGATTAGGGTTTGTTTGGTTTGGGGGAATAAAGGGGTTGGTCGAATGGAGTTTTGGGCTGGGGCTATTTGGGCCTTTCGGTTGGGCCTCATGGGTTGAAACAAAGGTTGCGTATTTGGGCCTCTTTTTATGGGTTAAATATTTTAGGTGAGGGGGAATAAAAATGGGAAGTTGGTTAAAATATAAAAGTGTTTATTATAAAAAGAAATGTCTTGAAGAAAAATGTAAATTATTTAAAATAAAATAACGATGCGATAATAATAAAAATATAATATTTATGAAATGCTTATTGCTTACAATACAAAATGCGATGCCATTTTGCGAAAATAAAATAACATAGAATATTAGGATAAAACTATGATTATGATATTAAAAGGCAAATGATAGTAAAAAATATGAATAATAATAATAATAATAAATAATATTAAAAATAGACGACGATATCAAACGTCTTATATATATATATATATATATATATATATATTGTTTTTGAGGTGTCAAAAATATTTAAAATTATAAATAAATAATCGAAAAAGAGAGGACAAAATTGGGTGTCAACAGATGCCCCTCTTTGGCCGGAGACGATGAAAGAGTTTTCGGACAAAGATGTTGACTGATTAGCCAATTTTGTCCTGATCACCGAGACTTGAAGGAAGATTAGGGACCCACGGGTAGAGATCGAATACCGAGGGGGGAAAAAGTTGCAAAAGGTGGTGCAGATTCGAGAAATATTGCTCCAGTATCGAGTTATGATGACACCGGTTTCAGATGTGGCAAAATATTGGGAAAAAGCGGAACGACGTTCGAAATAGGCCGCTGATCAAAATTGCATCGGTTCGCCATAAGAGATAGTTCCACGTTATGCTGAAGCTCATGCCGATTCAAACTCCTGCGGACTAGAGCTAAGATAAAAATTAGTGCATAACAGCTGAATAAAATGGGTATAAGAGAATACGACCCTTTGAATTGAGATGACGTCCTTGTACATACGTAATGTAATGATGTCATATAAGCTTGTGACCCGCATGGGATTGTGACCCTCATGGGCTGAAATGTCATCGTTGCATAGACATGATGTGTTTGTGACCCGCATGGGTTGAAATGGCGTCGTTGCATAGACGTGATGCAAAATGTCATCGTTGCATATATAAAATGTAATGACATTGTTGCATAGACGTGGTGCGGTTGTGACCCGCATGGGTTGAAATGACGTCGTTGCATAGACGTGATGCAAAATGTCATCGTTTCACAGATGAAATGTAATGATGTCGTTGCATAGACATTATATTCTTGTGACCCGCATGGGCTGAAATGTCGTCGTTGCATAGACGTGATGCATTTGTGACCCGCATGGGTTGAAATAACGTCGTTGCATAGACGTGATACAAAATGTCTTCGTTGCATAGACGAAATGTAATGATGTCGTTGCATAGACATTATACGCTTGTGACCCGTATGGGCTGAAATATCATCGTTGCATAGACGTAATGCGTTTGTGACCCTCATGGGTTGAAGTGACGTCGTTGCATAGACGTGATGCAAAATGTCGTCGTTGCATAGATGAAATATAATGATGTCGTTGCATATACATTATACGCTTGTGACCCGCATGGGCTGAAATGACGTCGTTGCATAGACGTGATGTGTTTGTGACCCGCATGGGTTGAAATGACGGTGTTACATAAACGTGATGTAAAATGTCATCGTTGCATAGATGAAATGTAATGATGTCATTGCATAGACATTATACGCTTGTGACCCGCATAGGCTGAAATGGCATCGTTGCATAGACGTTATGCATTTGTTACCCGCGTAGGCTGAAATAGGACCTTATGGCCGAGCTAATGTGCTGAGACTCATTGCATAATTAAAACACCGATGTTGTCGTTCTCTCTGCTGCTGCTAATATGAGGAAACTGTATTCAAAGAAAACTTGTGAGTTTTTTTTGGGGGGGGGGGGGGGGAGGGGGCGGTCGATTCGTATTATTTTTGTAGCTTTGGTTCTTGATACTCATGCGCCCGACTTGTTTGGACAGGTAACCCTGTCTTAGCTAGTTGTTAATGAAAATAATTTGCTTATAAGAATGTATGCATATTAATAAGAATTTATGTCGAGCTCTCGAATAGTGACATGCAGTGAAACAAAGCAAACGTCTTATCCAAAATCCTTCTTCTGACTGAAGACTTAGTTGGCCAATACTTTTCCATGTCTATCGGCGTCTCTTGAAGTGAACCATTAAAATTTGCCCCAGTTTCTGGTATGTGAGGATGTTAAAGTTCCAACTGGACAGACCGGGTCTTGTGTAGGTTGCTCGCCTATCCTATCAAGGCGATCAGATGAGCGTAGTTCGCTATATGCAAAATAAGGGAGAAAATTTCTAATGGTGTGACCGAAGCCGATTTAGGCTGACTACGTATCCCTACGAGGGAATCAGGTCATAACGTAATTCGTTACAAGTAAAAGGGAATTGTAAGATTTTCTAAAGATGGGACCGAAGCCGATGTGGGCCGCCTACGTATCTCGCCGAGGAAAATCAGGTCATAACGTAGTTCATGTTACAAGTAAAGGGTATTTTTGGGGAAATTTGTGCTTTAAAGAGACGGAACCCGACATGGATTCTTTGTGTATCCCGCCAAGGGAGCGCAACTTTTACAACATAGAAAATGCATTACATAGATTCTGATTTTTTAATTTTTGGGATGCTAGTTTTCTGATTTTGGACCCGACCCAGAACAGAGACCCAACCCGGATTCGACCTGACCCGGAAACAGTGAAGAACAACAAAAAAGCAGGTTTTTCGGATTGCTACTTGTATTTTAAAAGGGGGTTTTCGGACTAAAAATTTAAAATTAAGAAAGAGTATTTTCGGATTAGGGTTTATGAAACAAAGAGGAGTATTATGATCCAAAGTTTAGGAACAAACCGATATTAAAAAAAAACAACTTTGATTTTGATTTTTGATTTTTGGACCCCCTAAAATGAAGAACAAATGGGGGTATTTATAGAAGGTTCCCCCCCCCCAACGTTCACCCCTACCCCCTTTCAATTCGAGTTTGAAATTCGAATTAAAGGGGCAAAGATTTGATGATTTGGAAGCGGATTTTTGGGGAATATGGTATGGTTGGTGGCATGAATAGTGGGTTTCCAGCGGGTTTTCAGGGGTGTGGGGTATGGGGCTGTCGACCGATTCGGTGTAGAAAGAGAAGGGTGTGTTGTTTTATTTTTTAGGGATTAGGGTTTGTTTGGTTTGGGGGAATAAAGGGGTTGGTCGAATGGGGTTTTGGGCTGGG
Source organism: Anisodus acutangulus (assembly GCA_029783415.1). NCBI lineage: Eukaryota > Viridiplantae > Streptophyta > Magnoliopsida > Solanales > Solanaceae > Anisodus > Anisodus acutangulus. Next base: position 2,796,233 of record CM056510.1, on the reverse strand, counting down.
GCAGGTTGGGCCTCATGGGTTGAAACAAAGGTTGCGGATTTGGGCCTCTTTTTATGGGTTAATTAGTTTGGGTGAGGGGGAATAAAAATGGGAAGTTGGTTAAAATATAAAAGGGTTTATTATAAAAAGAAATGTCTTGAAGAAAAATGTAAATTATTTAAAATAAAATAACGATGCGATAATAATAAAAATATAATATTTATGAAATGCTTATTGCTTACAATAACAAATGCGATGTTATTTTTTGCGAAAATAAAATAACGTAGAATATTAGGATAAAACTATGATTATGATATTAAAAGGAAAATGATAGTAGAAAATGCGAATAATAATAACAATAATAATAAATAATATTGAAAATAGACGACGATATTAAAATCCTTATATATATATATTAAAATTGTTTTGAGGTGTCATAAATATTTAAAATTGTAAATAAATAGTCGAAAAAGAGGGGACAAAATTGGGTGTCAATACAACACTTTCCAGTTGTTGGGTCGCAACATTTTCACCATTTCCTTTGGCTGTCGTATCCCACAAAGATACACCGTATAGCCTTTTTATCAAATTTGCTACGTAGATGACTTGACACAAACACGTAGCACACACAACCAAATACTCGAAAGTAACTTACTGCAGGTTTACTACCCCACAGTTTTTCAAATGGTAAAACGAACCCTAACTTCGCTTGAGGTAGTCTATTGATGACATGAGCTGTTGTTTTCATATCTTCTGCCCAAAATCTTCCTGGAACATTCTTCGAATGTAGCACGCTTCAACATATCTCTGCAAGGTGCCGATTCTTCCTCTCAGCTACTCCATTCTGTTGTGGCGTATTTGCACATATGAAGTGATGGCGTATGCGGCATTCTCGTAGGTACTGGGAGAACTCATCTGATGTATATTCACTTCCGTTGTCTGTTCGAAGGCATTGGATTTTCTTTCCGAGTTCACCTTCCGCTATTTCCTTGAACTCTTTAAATTTTGAAAAAGTTTCAGATTTTTCTTTTAGAAAGAAAACCCATACGTACCGTGAGAAGTCGTCAATGAATGTACCCATGTATTGCATGTCACTGATTGATGATTGCTTGACTCGCCCGAATATATCAGAATGGACCAGCTCCAATAGTGCTTTGGCTTTGAACTTTGAGTCTTCATACGGTAACTGATGCGTCTTACCGTATTGGCAGCGTGCACAAACGGTCTATATTCTGACCTCGTGTTGAGGAAGACCCTTCAACATATATTTCTTCATCATCACCTTGAGTTTGTGATAGCTTACATGCACAATTCTTGCATGCCACAAATCAGTTGTTTCGTTCTTTCGAGTCTTGTTTACATAAGTTGACTCTGCTGACATTACATAGACAGACTCTAAGCATCGTCCTCTCATCATCGGTGTTCCAGAGATTTCAAAATCTTGATAGATCTTGACATCTTGAGGTCCGAATACGACATGGTGGCCTGATGCCGTAAGTTGCGCTACTGATAGTAAGTTTTTCTTCATCCCAAGTACATGGTAGACATCCTGGAGTGAAACTTTTTTCTGACTGAATCTCGGCATGATTGTTGTTTCTCCGACGTGAGCGATTGGTAGTCTTGAGTTGTTGGTTGTCACCACCACACGACCACCTTTGTACTCGGTCATGTTATGTAGCTTCTCTTTATCTCCTGTCATATGATTTGAGCAACCAGAGTCGACTATCTAATCATTATTGTAGTCGATAGTTCCAGGAACGGTAACTGCCAGAGCTAATTCTTCTTACTCCACTGCAAAATATGCTTCAGTGTCCCACTCTTCATCGCTTGTCTTTCCAACAATTGACGTGGCTGCATTTCTTTCTGCGGTGTTCTTCTTGAACCAACAAACTTTAGCCATGTGGCCCTTTTTTCCACAGTTATAACATTCTCCATCAAACTTATTGTTATTCTTTGACTGGCCACCCCGGTTGTCTTTCTTTTGAGCTCTCCCTGAGTGGGAGCTTCCATGATGATTATCCTTGTCATCATATTTTCTAGAATTTCTACTAGCATTTGGTCGGGATCGACTTTCTTATCAGCACTATAGAGTGTTTCTTCGTCACTCTTTAATGAGACTCCAGATATTTTCTTAGCCAACGCTTTTTGATCAACTAACAAGTTTTCTAATTCAACAAGAGAAGGTGGCCAACCTTGTATTGCAGCAATAAAATTTCTATATTCTTGCCTTAATCCTTGAATAATAATTCTTCTAATTCTAGCGTCTGACATGCCAGCAGCAGAGTCTAATGCATAAATTTTGCGACAAAGATATTTTACCTTAGTAAAGTATTGGTTGATCGTCATGTCGCGTTGTCTGATAGAGAGAAGCTCGTTCTCCGGAAGATACAGTCTCGTATCATTCTTCTTGGTGAACAATGTTGCCAAACAATCCCACGCTTCCTTCGATGTCTTAGCCAGCCTGATGTGCTCAAATATTTCATCTTCAACTGTGGTCCGAATCGCAAACATGGCTTTGCCATCTCTAATCTTCCATTTCTTCAGAGCAGCTGTGTCTTCTAGTTGTGTGACCTCATTGCCACCAATGATCTCCCACAAGTCTTGGCCTTGGAGATATGCCTCCATATGCATCGACCACATGATGTAATTCTGATTGTTAAGTTTTTTTATTCCACCAACCACTTGAAGGTTACCCATCGTGTCTTGGCTAAAATTCTATTTTTACCAAGAAAGCTTGATTTTGACAATATGCTCTGTAGTACTAAACCACACACAAACACTCTAAGAAACTCAACAAATGACTTTTTGGTATGAACCGACCCGACTCTAATACTACTTGTTAGACAACACAATACGTGAAAAATGTAATTACTTTATTATTGTAAAAGTAATTACACCAAGACTTGAACACTATAACTTGACCACAATATACACCAAGTTCTTACTCTATTATTTTTATCAATACTTGACGCTCACACTTAAGCTTACTTAAATATTTACACACTGTAGACTCACTTGGACACTTTTTGGATGCACACTTGGGACTTGCTCTCACTTCTTGAGAACTTCTTACTCACTTAATTACAACTCAAATAGACCACCTCTATTTATAGATGGTGATGGAAGAATCTAGTTAGGATACTTAATTACTACTCTATTCTAGAATATTCATCACTACCTTTTTCTAGAATCACTCTTCTATTTATTTCTAGAGTTATTCTTTCTAGACTCCACTTTAGAACTTTCATCCTAAAGTTCTTCTTTCAACTCTCTAGAACTACTTGAACGTTCTAGATTGATTATCCATTGTCTTGGATATTAAGTTGATGATGACTTTTAACAATCAAGGTACATGACAACCAAGTCATTGTGGATAAAGCTCAGCCTTTAAATTTTTCCAACACATTCGCTGATTTTCCCATTTCTACAGCTCTATATATCAGTTATTTAACAGCCTCTTTCAGTAATGCAGGGTAAGACCGCATATAATAGATCCTTGTGGTCTGGTGTTTTTGCAGATCCCACACATAGCAAAAGCTTAATACATTGGGTTGTCCTATATATAAATTATTTAATAGATTTTAAGCATGATTATATGAGCTGATTTATCCTTCAGAATATTCAAAATGTGTATAAGTTGTCTCTCATACATGTATATCAAAGTTTATATCTATTATAAACCTTCTATAATTGATTGTATATCAGTCATTTTAACAAACTTAAGCATGATATACATGAGCTGATTTATCCCTTAAAATGCGTATAGCTCAGAGCCGTCCCTCAAGGCGGGCGCCACAAGACAAGCCCTCCTCCTACGTGAGGACTCACCAAACAATCATTTTTCTTTTATTAGTTTCAAATATTAAGATATATATTTAAAATGTCTCTAATCTTACCAGTGAGTGTTGTAGCCTAGTGAGAGGTCGTGTGGTCCCAACCAGTCGGCCCAAGCCCCAATTAGCGAAAGGGCCTCTTTTTGTTTCTCGCATCGGCCCCTTAAAAGTATAGGAATGGCCATGGTATAGCCGTATAAGTTATCTTTCATACACGTATATCAGAATGCATATCTCTTATGAGACTTTGTATGATTGACTATATATCAATTATTTAATAGTTATATGTTCTGAATTGTGAAACGTAAATTAGTCTCTCCACAATAAACTGTATTCAATCATATAGAGTTATATGGAAGCTTGATTGATTTCATCAATGGAATTGTTGTTCCACGACCCAAAATTTGACAGTCGTTATGGAACCTACTCCCAACCCGATAGGTAAGACAAACCAATTATCAACCAATTCATTCAAGTTATTCATGCGGAAAGTAAAGTGATAACACGATAGTAACCAAAGTCAAGTCTTTTTCGTAAAAACAAAGTGCGAAAATTAAATATCACTCAAAATTGGTGTCATGTGTACAAGAGCTAATAAGAATACTAGTACAAGTCCAAACCGATTAAATACACTATCAAAAATTTAAAATAGAGAAATAAATAAAGGTATAAGGAGACTAGCATTGTAGATTACACAAGCAATTAACCGTTAGATCTCCCGAATCAACAATCTCGGACTTAGATGGGTCCGCAAACTCCACTGGTAATCAGGTCTAAGTCACCACAAAAAATAGAGTGAAAGTGTAGTATGAATACAAGAAGCATGTGCATTCAGTATATCTCATAGACAGACAACGAAGAAATAGTGATGAAGTTATTAAGAAAGTCTTATTTAACCTTACCCATTTACCTTAACTCTGAATCGTCAAATGTTAACAGAATAAAGAAAAGTCAAGTATCAAGTAGGGCCAGATAATCAAATAAGCAAATAATCAGGTAAAGGAATGTATGATATAATGCAATGCAATGTGCTTCCGGTATACACACATAGCTCCTCGAAATTATACGGGATACATGACTCATAGAGACTTGGCAGGTCCATATACCGACCGAAAATCAAATCTCCCAAATCATATCGGAAAACCAACCTTATAAGGTTGAAATAAACTATCCATGTAATAACATTGAAATAACCATTATTTCCACCGGAGCCAGATCTCATTGGGCAAAATATTATCACTCCAAACCAACTTATTTAAGATGATTATATCCGGCCATGATTGCATGAATCCTCATCATGTATGAATATGGATGATCACATAAGCATGATATCAATGCCAATTAATTATAAACATGCACCTTGTAAAATTACACAATTAGTTTGATTAACACAAGTATACGGGTTCAATAGGGTGATATGTGCAGAGAACACAAGTCAGCTAGATATCATTTAATGCCTACATACTTTGACATTCTTGGATCACAATCCATAACTACATGATTTCATTATTTATCCATATATGACACCCATATTCGTACCAATGCCCGTCACACTACGGGTATGAGATCCCCTTATTTCATCCTTACCCCTTATTATTATCCTTATTATTAATTTATAATTAATAGCATCCCCCAAACGAAGTCTAGAAAGTCTTAACATACCTCAAAGCCGAGCAAATGTATCACAACAAAGCCTTCATTTTTTGGAGTCCCTCAGAACGCTCCCAATCTCAACCCGAGTAAAGCTTAAGTCTTTCGGAAGCTCTATCCCCTCTGAATTCACCAAACGAATTCAATATAGTTAAAATAGTACTCTACTAGGTTAAACGAGTACAACGACACCATATTGCTATAGTAATAACTCGGGCCAAAAAAGTTCACCCAAAAGTCAAACCCAAGCCCCCAAGAGTTAAACTGAAATTTTATTAGAAAATTAATTTACCCATTATCCATGGGTTCTAAATCTAAAAAATCAACTAATTTCAATCATAAATCGACACCCAAATGCTTAATTTACCATTTCTTGACGTCGGGCTCAAAAACTCCAATTTCCTATCAAATCCATGAATAAAAATGCTAATAAACAGAATAATTCATGAGGAATCATCAAAATATTGATTAAAATCTTATCCCAAAATCAAACCGAGAATAACGCCTCCAAAATCGCCCAAATCCGAACTCCCTAGCTCCCAAAATCTTGAAAATACTAAAAATCCTGAAATCTACCTTTTTAGACACTTCCAGGCATGTCCTCAGCGCAATAGAGTTGTCTGGGCACAATAGCACTAACCAAGTATTTCCTTCAGCTCAATTGCGCTCGTATAAGAAACCAACAACAGTTGTTCGTGCTAAAATGATCATAACTTTTCTCATACAACATCGGACTTCGACGATTCTTGTGTCTATGATTTAGAAATCATGATACAAATGTAACGATTCAATCAAAACACAATTTAGATCTTATTTGCTTAATTTGGAACCACATATGCTCAAAGAAACGACGTCAAAACCTTAAATAAGTGTGCAACACAACTCAAACCTATCCGAAACTCATCGCAATTTCAACAAACTTGTGGACAAGTCCAAAATCATCATAAAAACTTGCTGAATGTCACACCCTAAACTAGGGGGTGTGGCTGGCACTCGGTGCAAGTGCAGGCCTAAGCATACCATACTAAAAACTAGACTTCTGTATGAATAAAACTTTCGGCCAACTGGGTCGTACTAGAATATAACATGTATAACAACACAATAAGAGGGCCGACGAGGCCACAATCTGTAAAACAATAATACACTCCAAACCCCTTAAACTTATCGAGGGGAGATCAACCCAAACAATATATATATATAAGCAAGGCCGACTAGGCCGTACACTACTACTAGACATATCACTTAGATCTACGAGCCTCTACGAATAACTGAACAATCATCTGGTCGAGACAGGGCCCCAGCCTACCCGTTATCTACATATGTACATAAGATATAACCTTAACATATGACCAAGAAACTCTGGAAGAAGTAAAGCATACCAACTGACGGTTGAGACTCAACAACTCCTACTGTGGGGTTCTATCAGGGCATTTATCTGAACCTGCAGCATGAAACGCAACCTCCCTCGACAAAAGGGACGTCAGTATGAAGGAAATGTACCAGTATGTAAAGCATGAATAGCAATATAAAGCATAAGTTGTAAAACATGGCATAAGAATCAACCCAATACTCTGCTAACATGTGTGCCACAAAGGGCAAACAATGAAACTCTAAAACTGTATTGAAAATTCTATACATGTGTCTTATTATATAATCTATCCTCGAATTATAGCCCGAGGTGTTTAAATAAGGTACTTTCCTCAGGTAATAGTCTAAGGTGTGTATGGATTCATATATAAATACCTAGCCTCCGATTATTGCCCAGGATGTGTATGCGCATAAATAAATGCCCACCGATATTAGTGCGGTGGTCTGAATTGTATATGTATACATAGCTTCCCACCGTTATTTGGCAGGTGGTGTTCATACGACACTATAGTAGTAATGGCACCTTGGGCCCCTTTGAACTTATAAACTCTTTTGAATTTACTTTGGAATGACTCTTGGTCTACTCAACATTTAACTCTTTGAAACTCTAGTTATGGAGGTCTATGACACTTAGATATAAAGCAACAACCAAGTGATATGAAACATGATAACAATACGAAGAACCGCTCTCGACAAGGGATAACCAACATACAATTTAGGATAGTTCTTTTGATGACTTATTTGGAAACGATATACGTTGGATTCATGCCTTTGAATAAAAAGGGATAGTCTTACATACCTTAGTTGATTCTCTTGACAACCCAATCAAATAATCCCACGAAACTCTCAACCTATAACCATGATAACAAGTTTGTTTTACTAAGGAGATGCTAGAACACGATGTATATCGAGCGACAAGCTTATTTCTATAAAGAAACGGACAACATCTCCCATACTTCTTTCTCATTCCAAAATTTAAAAATAGGAAAAACAACAACAACATATTCAAATTGTTCCTCATGTTTTCCAGCCACATAATATCACAAAAAGAAACCCAAGGCAGTCCACAACACTAAAGTAACTTGAATACAACTTTCAATCTTTCTTTCACAGTTACTTCATCAAATGAACTAGATATGACTTGTACAAACTCAAATGCATAATGAAGAAGCATATTCTTAACACAAACAACAAGAATCCATTCAAATATGAGGTTACCTCATAGCAGGGAAACCTCCGAATCAACCACAAGAAGAGAACTTGTGTTCTACAAGCACCACGGGCTTCTCGCCGTAAGATTTACGTAATCTATCCTTGAATTTACTCAAATACCTATGAGAGATGAGAAACCTTACCTAAACCAAAGAGACTTAGCCGTGATATACCTTACTTCCACTTGAATGAATCTTCAATTCAACAACAAGATGAAGAACAAGAAGAGAACTAGTATCACTAGCTTCCCCGTGTTTAATTCATGTTGTTTGCCTTAGTTTTTTTATCTTGGGTGATATTGAAACTTTGGGAGAGGGTTTACTAGTGTTAGTATCTGTAAAATTAGAGAAATGAAGTTAAAATTCGAAGTCACCGAATATATACATCTTTTGGAAGTCGCACCGCCTCAAGTGGGCCCTAAACTGGTTGTCTGCGCAGTCTCATGAAAACGTGAATATCTCTCTACTCCGATGTTGTATCGATGAACGGTTTAATGTGTTGGAAACTAGAATCGTACGCCTTCAATTTTATGGTTGGATCATCCCGTAACACTTAGTATATTGAGATAAAAGCTCTACTATAGCTGGCCCAAATTTCAGCGAACTTATAACGTAACTTGTGTTGATCTTTGCTAACTTTTGTTTTACAACTTGCTTGACTTCAAGGCTTATCATACAACTATTGTATGATTCAAATACCTCATAACAAGACATTCTTATCATATTAAGCACTCTTATTCTTACCCCAAAAGTACGGGCGATTACAATCGACTTTCCTTTGGCGAACTTCGTTGAAAAGTATTTTCTTAGATTCATGTAATCCCAAACTCTTACGAAACTTACTTAACATTCGTCTAAACTTGTTGTCATCCAAATGTGGGATCTTAGCCTCACCATGATTTCGTTATATTACTCACAACGCATACTAGCGCAAAAAAAAATACGGGGTGTAACACTGAAATTTTCAAATCATGAATGTGAGCTCGTTTAGTTAACTCTTTGTCTGCAGTCAACTCTTAACCTTTCCACTAAATGCAACTCAAGTGTCCGAATCACTTCCGAGCCCCTCGAGATTCGTGCAAACCATCCAACTAAGTCATAAATCACATTTTTGGCTTCATGAACTGTCGAAACTTCAATCCGAGTTTGTTAACCTCAGATGTTGACTTTGGTCAAACCTTTTCATTACTCTAACTTTAGAACTTTCAAAATTTAGATTTTCTTCTCCGATACTCACCTAATTCCCTCGGGAGTCGTTCCAACCATCCCAACGAGTCAATAACGCCCTTTTAAAGCTATGGAAAGAATCATTTAGGAAAAAAGAAACTTAATACTCAAAACGACAAAGCGGGTCCATTACACGTTGGGCGTCATTGATTGGGAACCAAAAAGATAGGTATTGTATTTATGTTAGGAGTGTTATTAATGTATAGATATTTATAATAGCTTTATCCATTATCCTACTTTTGTGTAGTGTAGGTCTATCCTTCATATTGTTCATGTATGACATTATATAACGACAAAAAATAATATAATTTATCTAAATGTTATTTTTATTAAAATAATATAGTGCAATATAATATAATATAATACAATGCATGACAAAAGAATGCGTAATAACCATTCAAACAAGGTGTTATATAAGTGTCAATATCTTATACTGTTAAGGTCATCTTTCAACGTCAAAAAATATTTATATTGACGGGTGAATATTGCTATCAAAACAGTCGCAACAAAAAAGTATGGTAGATTTAAAAAATAATAGGAACTGCAGAAGAACGAGAATTTTGGCTGGACTGCGGCATAAGGCTGGCAACTAGTTAGCAGAATTACTTTATTGAATGTTTTTCGAAAAACATCCAATAAAGTGTTCCCTAAACAATTCATAGAACAAGTGTTTTCTAAACAATTTCTTTCAACACACAAAATCAATTCTTTCGCAATTTATATATATAAAAATAAGCACATTGTTTTTACCCCCCCCCCCCCAAAAAAAAAGAACAACAGGCACCTATAATTTCTAAACCACTAGCCACGTAAACATTATGTCATGAGCATCCTTTATTGTGGGCAGAATGCACTAGTTTAAGGTAACGACAATTGTCACCTGATCCCAATGTCTTGTCCAACATGTGTTTAGTTATTATATGTACTTAAATTTGGTCATATAATTGTATATAAACTACTACTATTACTACATGCCTAATAAGGGAAGCCATGTTACCTGTCGTGGGAGACACTTCTGTCCCTCCCACATGTAATGAAGATTTGAGATTTGGAAATATATACACAAACAATTTTGGAATTGATTTTATCAAAAATTCAAGCCACTAATATAATAAAGCAATGTCTTAAATATTTGAAACAATTTCCCAGATCTGCAAATCCATTCGTTAGAAATTAAAGTATTTTGGATAACTTTTTCTTTATTGATTCTTCGCGTTTGCTGTATGTTTGTCTACGTTCATCCAATATCTCATTTAACAGAGAAAAAAATATATGAAGCTTTAGGTGGTGATTGGATAGTTTTCCGGAGATTAATATTTTTTTGAGATATCATTTGTGTCTGCCTAATTGTTTTTCTTAAAACAATTTCACGATCACATAACCATACTTTTTTCTTTTTTCAAAAATCACATAACCATGTTTCTATTAAAAAAAATTACAAAGCTTTCATCCTACAAACAAAAATACACTACTGCCTGAATATTTAGCTTTCGATGGATAAAATTTTACTCTTTTTTTTTAACAACAACAACATGACCAGTTTATTCCCATAACTGGGGGTCTGGGATGGAGCAGGTGGGGTGGCAGGGAGAAGAGAGTAGGATGTACGCAGACCTTATCCCTATCTTTGTGGGTAGGGAAGCTGTTGCCAATAGACCCACGGCTCAAAACGAAGTTTCCTAAGCAGAAGCAAAGAAAATATGACAGCAAAATATCAAGATACAAAGTAAATGAAACAACAGATAATACCACATAAGAAACTACACAATTACTAACTACTACTACTACTATTCAATTAAAAGAGACCCGACCAGACCCAAAACTCATATGAAAAAACTAAATACTCCCTCCTATCTATATTATTTAGTGTTTTTATTTTTGGCACACAACTTAAAAAAATACTTACATAGAAATTAAGAAGAATTTTGACTAAATCACCCCTTAGCTAAATTTGCATCCTTCTAAGTTGAGAAGTGTAAAAAGCACATAGATTTGAGATATATGATAATTACACTTACACTATCAAAACAATTATAAGGGTAAATTCGATAGGTAAAACATCACTTATTTTGGGTCAAATAAAAGAAACGCCAAATAATATGAACAGAAGTGTCACGCCCCGACTTTTCTCAAGTCTTCTCTTAGGGCGTGATGACATCTGGGCAACTATCCCTTCCCTGGCGAATCATTAACTTCTTTTCTTCCTAAATTAAACATGTATCTAGGTGCGAAAATAGTAGAAACATGTACTTCTTTAATGAAAGCATGAGTCCATACTCGTGCATCCACCAATTTTTTAGACTCGGTGGAAGTTCAAATACAGGATAAAAATATATGAATCTTAAAAGAAAACAGTCTCATGTGGGGCATTCCCCGAGATAACGAAACCTAATTCTTCAACCTACTTAATCAAGAAAGACCATCACCAAATTCGGAGCAATGGATTGGTGGAACTGTGAGGCTGCGGGACGATCGCTAGCCCTGTTGCGGAGCTTTTCCCTTATCACGCTTTCTTGAAACATGTTAGATAAAAGAGTCAGCCCTACCATCCGGGGCTGAGTGAGAACCTCGCCCTACAATTCAAAGTAATCTCACAATATTCTAAGTACAATCATATTATGAACATAGTAAGCATCTCATGACAACAGATTTCAGCACTTTCAAAGTACAAGCCAATAAATATTCACACACCAAATCTCCTCCCAAATCGTCTTAGGAAATACTTAGTTAACTAGTACACATGCTTCATCCCATATAACATATTATATATTTATTGCGATGTGTGCAACCCGATCCAATGAATTTCAATTATAGCCCCGAAGGCAAGTGTATTTGAATAGCCCCGAAGGCAAGTGTATTTAAATAGCCCCGAAGGCAAGTGTATTTGAATATCCCTGAAGGCAAGAAATGTGCAATGCTATAGCCCCGTATGTGATAGCAAAACTATTTACATTATCAAAATTTCTATCATCTCAACTGTATGGCTAAACTTATACACACACCCATATATATATTGTCATATTTTTAGAAGATTCAGATAATATTCCCCTCTTTCAATTTTTCTCCCTCCCCACTTGTAAGGGATAACTCTCAAACCGTAACTATGAATAAGGTATTTATCACGTCGGGTCGAAGGTAATGCGGGGACCTATCACTATCCCAAGTTTCCTCTGAAGATACTTAGTGAAACTAGTACAAATTTATGAAAGAAATAACCCTACAAAACTGTCTCGCCAGACTTTTTATAAAAAGGGACTCAATCTTAAAATAGTCATAACTTTTTATCTGTAAGTCGGATTAATCCCGTTAAAGTCTCAAACTGCCGAGAATAGAGAAATCTACAACTTATATTCAGTACCACTTTTTGGACTCTTTATCCATTTGTACAGTTTTTCCGTTATACGTTCTGCCTTCTGGATTTTGATTGATCCGAGACAGAAATTTTAAACTGTGATAACTTCCGAACCGTATGTCGGTTTCAGCCTCGCTTGGATTCAATCTGACCGTGAAAGAGATACGTATAAGCCCATAAAATTTTGTCCAATTATAACTACGATAACTCAGCGAAAAATAGTTTATAATTTCATGACCCGAACTAGTTACTAGATAATCTATTAGCAAAAAATTCACGCTCATTCTTTCAACATCCGAATTATATTCTAACATGTATAGTAACTCAAAACAAGGGATTATACTGAGAATTTTTGAGTGAGAGAACTCACTTTTATTGCTTCATAACCGCGAATGAACATTCAAACTCCAACCAAACCTTTTTGGAACTCCTTAATTTCTAAAGTTAATCTTGGTTTCTCTGAAAATTCTGGGTTTTTTTTTCTGCGTTCTCTTCTCTCCAGAAAATATGCATATAACGTGTGCCTATAAACATGTTGTGATGTGTGTGTTTGTGAGGGAGTGGGAAAAAGAGTTGATTGACTTTGGTTAGGAGTCTTAAGGGATGAGGGGTTTGGAAGTGATTAGGATTGGTGTAGCAAGAAAGGGGAAGGGGAAAATTTGGTTGAGATTTTTAAGGGAATTAAACGTGCAGCCTTCCCTTATATTATATATATATATATATATATATATATATATATATATATATATTCTTTTTATTTGCTACGGGACGTTACACAAAGTAAGTAAAAGTAAGTAAAAAGGGTCAATGAATTGGAAATAGATTATCACAAGATTAGTTTTTGCATATCTTTTTGGGTTGGGTGGGGGTTGAATATTCTTTTAGTTGAAGGTCGTAACATATACACATAGACATAAGATTAGTTTTTGCATATCTTCTACGAGACATTACATCCTCCCCTCCTTAAACAACATTCGTCCTCGAATGTGAATAAGGCCGTAACACATACACATAGATACCCAAATTTCACACACATGAAACACAACTTAATCCATTTTCATTACCTTACTCAAAGAGGAATGGATATTTGACTTTCATCGCGTCTTCGGCTTCCCGGGTTGCTTCTTTTGTGAAGTGATTTCTCCATAGGACCTTCACTAAAGAAATATCTTTATTCCTAATGCGCTTAACCTATCTATCCAGTATCTCTACCAAAATTTCTTCATATTGGAGCTCTTCGTTCAGGAATATCTCCTGGGGTCGGATGACGTGGCTTGGATCGTGCAAATATTTTCGTAACATTGACACATGGAATACCGGATGCACCGCTTCTAATTCTTGTGGAAGGGCTAGTTCGTAAGTCGCATTCCTCACTCTTCGTAAGATCTCATATGGTCAAACAAACCTTGGGCCCAACTTCCCTTTCTTACCAAAACACATCACTCCCTTCCTTTGAGAGACTTTTAAAAACACTTTCTCCCCTTTTTGAAATTCGAGATCTCTTTTGAGATGGTCCGCGTAGGACTTATGGTGGCTATGAGCTATTTTGATCCGCTCTCGAATTATCTGCACTTTATCATTTGTTTCTTGGATGATTTCGGGTCCGAACAGTTGCGTCTTACCCACCTCAAACCATCCAAGTGGAGATCTACATTTTTGCCCATACAATGCTTCAAACGGAGCCACCTATATGCTCGAATTAAAACTATTGTTGTACGCGAACTCAATTAAACATATATGGTCCAACCAGTTGCCCCGAAAGTCCAACACACAAGACCGCAACATGTCCTCCAATGTTTGAATTGTTCGTTCAACTTGTCCATCTGTTTGCGGGTTGAAAGCCGTGCTCATCTTAACTTTTATCCCGAGGCCCTGCTGAAAACTTTTCCAAAAGTGTGAAGTGAACTGGGACCCCTATTCGAAATAATTTGTAGTGGAATCCCGTGTAACCTCACTATTTCTTTCAAATAAATATGCGCATATTGCGGTGCCCGATACGTAGTCTTGACCGGTAGGAAATGGGCTGACTTTGTAAGCTGATCTACAATCACCCATATAGAATTATAACCTTCTCAAGTTTTTGGTAGACCAGTCACAAAATCCGTATGAATTGTCTCCCATTTCCACATGGAGACGCCAATGTCCTGAAGTAGTTCGCCGGGTGTTTGATGTTTGGATTTTACCTGTTGACACGTAAGACACCTTCCGACAAACACTGCAACATCCCTCTTCATTTCGTCCTACCAGTAATTTTCCATGAGATTCTGATACATTTTAGTTGATCCTGGATGAATGGAATACCTGGTGTTGTGACCCTCATCCAAGATCTTATTTCTTAGGTCTCTTACCATAGGAATACATAACCTACCCTTATACCGAAGGGGACCGTCATTGTCTCCTAACGTAAACTGTGAAGGTTTTCCCCGTTGGATCCTCTCCCTAAATCTAACAAACTCAGTATCCTCAAACTGACTTTCTTTTATTTTCGAAGATAAGGCAGACTGAGAGGTATCATGCACCGCCACCATGCCTTCACTGACCTCAGTTAAACTAATCCCGAGGTTTCCCAATTTTTGTACCTCAGTTATAATACCTCTCTTTTTTATTGTCAAGTGGGCCAAGCTGAGTGTGTCGACCACTACATTAGCTTTTCCAAGATGGTAAAGAATGCTAAAGTCATAATCCTTAAGCAATTATAACCATCTCCTTTGTCAGAGGTTCAGATCCTTTTGCTTGGTTATGTACTGTAAACTCTTGTGATTTGTAAATATATCTACATGCACCCCATACAAATAATGTCTCCATATTCGTAAAGTGAACACTACCCCGGCCAGTTCCAAGTCATGAGTTAGATAATTCTTCTCATGTATCTTTAATTGTCAAGATGCATATGCAATAACTCTTCCCAATTGCATCAAGACACATCCTAATCCAACTTTAGAGGAATCACAATAGACTGTGAACCCTTCTTGTCCCGATGGTAAAGTTAGGACTGGCGCAATAGTCAATAGCTCCTTCAATTTCTGAAAACTTGCCTCGACGCCTCTGACCACTGGTACTTAACTGACTTTTGAGTCAATTGGGTCAAGGGAGCAGCGAGACTAGAGAAACCTTCTACAAATCTTCTATAATACCCAGCCAAACCCAAGAAACTCCTGATTTATGTCGGAGTGGTAGGCCTTGGCCAGCTCTTCACTGCTTCTATCTTTTGGGGGTCTACCATAACTCCGTCCCTCGACACAACGTTGCCCAAGAAAGCCACATTTTCCAACCAAAATTCACACTTTAAAAATTTAGCATAAAGTTTCTCCTGTCTTAAGATTTGAAGAACTACCCTTAGATGCTCTTCATGTTCTTTAGCACTCTTGCTAGAAATTAGAATATCATCGATGAATACAATCACGAACAAATCTAAGAATGGTTTGAAGATTCTGTTCATGAGATCCATAAAAGCTGTTGGGGCATTGGTTAACCCGAACATGACCAAGAACTCATAATGGTCATATCGGGTTCTAAAGGTTGTTTTGGATATATCATCAGGATTTATTTTCAGCTGGTGATATCCCGAATGAAGGTCAATCTTGGAAAAATAACTGGCTCCCTGAAGTTGGTCAAAAAGATCATTGATTCTTGGTAATGGGTATCGGTTCTTGATGGGACCTTATTGAGTTGTCGATAATCGATGCACATTCGGAGCGAACCATTTTTCTTCTTCACAAAAATGATTGGTGCACCCTAGGGGGAAACACTAGGCCTTATAAAGCCCTTATCCAAAAGATCTTTCAATTGTTATTTTATCTCTCTCAATTCAGATGGGGCCATTCAATATGGAGGAATGGAAATGGGTCTTGTACCCGGAATTAATTCTATAGCGAACTCCACTTCCCTGTCCAAAGTAAGACCTGGAAGGTCTTTAGGGAAAACTTCCAGAAAATTATGAACAATAGGGACGGTATGTACCTCTGGGACTCTTTTTGGGTATCCATTATACTAGCCATGTAAGAGTATTCCACTTCATGACTTCTTAATAACTTTTGAGCCCTAAGGTCGGAAATAAACAGACTCGAGGGTGTTCCAATCCTACCCTTTATAAAAACTTTTGGTTCCCCGGGAAAAGATAATTTTACAACCTTTTGCCGGCAATACAATGTGGCATAACATGTTGACAGGCAATCCATACCCAAAATAATGTCAAAGTCTATAATATCAAGTAATACTAAGTCTGCTATTGTTTCTCTGTCGTTCACTTCTAACAGGAAATTTTTAATTACTCGAGAGGCCCAAACTGAGGCCCCCACTGGTGTCATGACCTCAAAGGGTTCACTTAAACAGGAAAGTTCTACATGTAGACTCTTAGCAAAATCCATCAACACATATGAAAATGTAGAACCGGGATCATATAATACAAGTGCAGGAATACTTGAGACCAATAAAATACTTGTGACCACCACATTGGATGCCTCTGCCTCATTCATCTGGGGCAAAGCGTAGAGTCGATTAGGATTGTTGGACTGTTGACCTCCCTGACCCTGTCGGAAATGGTTTCCCTGATTTTCCTTATGGACAGTTGTGGTTGCTTCTGACCTCCCACGAGAAAATTGAGTTTGAGTTCTCTTCTTGCAATCCCTGACATAGTGGTCTGGTTCTCCACAATTGTAACACTCTTTCGGTGAGAATCACCATTTTCCAAAAGTTCTTTTGACAAACCTTATAGACCGGTCTGTCACCCTCTGTATTGGGGTTGGTGGTCTGGACATTGCTACCTTAGTGTTTGAACCATTTGTGCTCTTGGGGCCTGTGATGAGACTGGCTTACTGACTGTCTCAACTTTGAAGAACCCCTACTGACTTCTTGCCTCTGGTTTTGATTCTAATTAAAGGATCCCGATGATTGAAACCTCTTTTGCGAATACTCTCTTTTTGCTTTAGCAAAACTTTCTACCCTTATTGTCATGTCGACGATTTAAAGGTAAGTCCGATCATGCGCTAATGCCACTACCTTCTCTGCCATGTTCTGGTTTAAACCCTCAATAAATCTTTTGACCTTCTCCCTTTTCGTAGGAATAATGTGCGCGTTGTATACTGACAATCGCATGAATTGGGTATTGTATTCTTGCACACTGCGGTCTCCTTGTTTCAACTATTCAAACTCACGCCTGAGCGCATCTTTTCGGGTGTTAGGCATGTACTTATCAATGAATGGGCTCTGAACTCCCCCTACGTCATCGATGGTGACATCGGGGAATGATTACTTCTATAATTTCTCCACCATACCCCCGCATCGTCCACTAAATGTGCGCTCACCAAATTGATGTCATGCGTCTCTACACATCCCAGGGTATCTTCTACCTCATCAAGAAACACTATCGGGTCAAACTTGGAGTCATTCCCCGTGAAGATAGGTTCCCTTCTCCTCATAAAATTTGCCCATAGTCTATCTGGTACTGGTTCCTGGGCCGGCGGGTTCTGGGTCGGGGCCATCACTGAGACACTAAGTCTAGGCTGAACCATGTGTGGGGCTACCGCTGTCATCAACTCTATGAGTCTATCTAACTATTGTCCCACTGTTTCTTGGGCCGCTTGACTCTCATTTTCTTCAACATTTTCCACGCTATCTTGGGACACTGCTCTTTCAATCGTATGTATAGGAGCTTCATGGTGAACCTCTTCTTGAGCCTCGGTTCCTATGCCAGAACTCTTGGTGGTTGACCTTGTCCCTTCGCTCTTCCCCGGGTACTTCTGATCGACCTTCGCACCACCGGTAGTTGTGAGTCTATCATTTTCTATTTTGCAGGTTGGCATTCACCTCCTTGTGAACCTTGTTCCTTGCTTCCCTTTCCCTATCGTCCATTATTTCCTTCATCTTCCAGTCTTTCTTCACTTGACGTAGAAATTTGAGCAAGGAGTCTTCTTTACTATCTCCGCATATCATCTTTGCTCTTCTAAACGAGGAGTGGAAATCTTCCAGGATGGAGTTGACTATTATTTGTAGTATGACTCCAATCAGATTATTGAAAAAGATCGGGTCAAATGAACGCCTCTTCCGTCTAGACCTAAGCAAATATGTACAACGTGTGATTGTGTCATCCATATATGCACCAAAATTGTCTTATGAGTCCATCCTACGGTCCATGAACTCCTCCTGAGCTCGCATTATCCTTTTCGTTTCAATGAGCATTTCCCTCTTGGTTGGAACTTGTATTGTAACCACATCTACAAAAATAATTGTTAGTTAGTTTACCATTACACAATCCCCTTCCATAATCCTTTGAAGGAGGTAGTACGAGAACCAAGTCTTTGACAAGACTCATGATAGGCACGAGGAGAGTATGAAAGAAGCAAAACTGTTTAGGATGTTATCCCGTTCACTTATTACTAAGGTGGCGCGCACACCGTCACAATAAGTAATCGTTCAACACCCAACTCAAAGAAATTTCCTAAAATCTCCTAACCTGGTTGCGCTCAGATACCAACTTGTCACGCCCCGACTTTTCTCAATTCTTCCCTTAGGGCGTGATGGCACCTGGGTAACTATCCCTTCCCAAGCGAACCATTAACTTATTTTCTTCCTAAATTAAACATGTATCTAGGTGCAGAAATAGTAGAAACATGTACTTATTTAATGAAAGCACGAGTCCATACTCGTGCATCCACTAATTTTCTAGACTAGATGGAAGTTCAAATATAGGATAAAAACATTAGAATCTTAAAAGAAAATAATCTCATGTGGGGCATTCCCCGAGATAACGAAACCTAATTCTTCAACCTACTTAATCAAGAAAGACCATCACCAAATCTTGAGCAATGGATTGGTGGAACTGTGAGGCTGAGGGACAATCACTAGCCCTGTTGTGGAGCTTTCCCCTTATCACGCTTTCCTGAAACATGTTAGATAAAAGAGTCAGCCCTACCATCCGGGGCTGAGTGAGAACCTCGCCCTACAATTCAAAGTAACCTCACAATATTCTAAGTACAATCATATTATGAACATAATAAGCATGTCATGACAACAGATTTCAGCACTTTCAGAGTACAAGCCAATAAATATTCACACACCAAATCTCCTCCCAAATCGTCCTAGGGAATACTTAGTTAACAAGTACACCTGTTTCATCCCATATAACATATTATATATTTGTTGGGGTGCGTGCAACCCGATCTAATGCATTTTAATTATAGCCCGAAAGGCAAGTGTATTTGAATAGCCCGGAAGGAAAGTGTATTTGAATAGCCCAGAAGGCAAGTGTATTTGAATAACCCCGAAGTCAAGTGTATTTAACTAGCCCCAAAGGCAAGTGTATTTGAATAGCCCCGAAGGCAAGAAATGTGCAATGATGTAGCCCCGTAGGTGATAGCAAAACTATTTACATTATCAAGATTTCTATCATCTCGACTGTATGGCTAAACTTATACACACATCCATATTTCCTTCTTTCAACTTTTCTCCCTCCCCATTTGTAAGTGTTATAACTCTCAAACTGTAACTCTGAATAAGGTATTTCTCATGCCGGGTCGAAGGTAACGCGAGGACCTATCACTATCCTAAGTTTCCTCTGAAGATACTTAGTGAAACTAGTATAAATTCACGAAATAAACAACCCTATGAAAACTGTCTCGCCGGACTTTTTATAAAAAGGGACCCAATATTAAAAAAGTGATAATTTGTTATCCATAAGTCAGATTAATCCCTGTAAAGTCTCAAACTGTCGAGAACGGAGAAATATATAACTTTTAGTCAGCATAGCTTTTCGGATTCTTTACCTATTTGTAAAGTTTTTCCATTATACGTTCTGCCTTTTGGATTTTGATTGATCCAAGGCAGATACTTTAAACTACGATAACTTTCAAACCGTATGTCGGTTTCAGCCTCTCTTGGACTCAGTCTGACCGCGAAAGAGAGTCGTATAAGCCCATAAAATTTTGTCCAATTCTAATAGGGATAACTCAGCGAAAAACAGTTTGTAATTTCATGACCCGAACTAGTTACTAGATAATCTATTAGCAATAAATTCACGCTCATTCTTTCAACATCCGGATTATATTCTAACATGTATAGTAACTCAAAACAAGGGATTGTACTAAGAATTTTTCAGTGAGAGAACTTACCTTTATTGCTTCATAACCGCGAATGAACTTTCAAACTCCAACCAAACCTTTTCGGAACTCCTTAATTGCTAAAGTTAATCTTGGTTTCTCTGAAAATTCTGGTTTTCTCCCCTTTTTTTTTCAGCGTTCTCTTTTCTCCAGAAAATATGCATATAATGTGTGCCTATAAACATGTGTTGTGTGTGTGTTTGTGAGGGAGTGGGAAAAGGAGTTGATAGACTTTGGTGAGGAGTCTTAAGGGATGAGGGGTTTGGAAGTGATTAAGATTGGTGTAACAAGAAAGGGGAGGAGGGAAATTTGGTTGAGATTTTTAAGGAAATTAAACGTGCAGCCTTCCCTTATATTAAATATATATATATATATATATTCTTTTTATTTGCTACGGGACGTTACACGAAGTAAGTAAAAAGGGTCAATGAATTGGAAATAGATTATCATAAGATTAGTTTTTGCATATCTTTTTGGGTTGGGTGGGGGTTGAATACTCTTTTAGTTGAATTTGTATTTATTAAATTTTTAAAAAAGAGTACAAGATATTTTATCAAAGGTTCAATTCTTCGGACTTTCGACAGTAGTAATTTTTGTGTTAGTAGGATAAATTTTTTGTGATTTTTCTATTAGAAAGAGAATTTAAATTCAGTGCACCATCAATATATATTTTTTTACACTATCAGATAACATTAACCTGTCATCTCACTCTCAAATAGTTGGATCTGCATTCTCTCTATTTGCCTATGTTTCTCCTTCAAACCCACCTCTGATTTGTTTTAATTGTTGATTCACAACTAAAATAACAAACTTCACAAACACTTATTGAAAAGTAATAGACTTATTCAAAGCTTTCCATTGTTAAAATTAAAATATTCAACATTAATAAAAATTTGATTCGTAAATTTCAATCTCAGCAATCTAAATATACAGTAACAGCTTAAGATGATCATAGACAAAAAGAATCCGAAATTTGTTAAAGAGGATTTAGCATTAAACAAGAAAGAAGCTCCCCAAGGTTTATAAAATATGAGGTGTTGAATATTTACTTGATGTTCATAATATGTGAGGAGTTAAATACTTCAGCAATGGTCTTGATAAAAAATTAAAAGGATGAAAATCATTTACACCCCTCTAATTTTGCTTTAAAAATCAAACTCCCCCCTCAACTTTGAACAATAAATA
Source organism: Anisodus acutangulus (assembly GCA_029783415.1). Lineage (NCBI taxonomy): Eukaryota > Viridiplantae > Streptophyta > Magnoliopsida > Solanales > Solanaceae > Anisodus > Anisodus acutangulus. The sequence continues at coordinate 2,774,335 of CM056510.1, read as the reverse complement.
TTCCCCCCCCCCCCAAACCTAATTAAATTTTTTAAATGCATATTTTGTCCTTACATTATCAACTTGCTTTTTTCTTTTTACTTCTTTAAAATCATGATATTTTCATTGACAAATTTCTATAAAAAAACTTTTCGAGATGAAAAAGAAAAGTGGGAAATTCTAATAGAGTATATAAGTTAATGTCTTTGTATAATGAAATAGCGAGAAGAATTTAAAAAATATTTTATTAATAATAATCAAAATTCCATTATCTATTTATACAAGTGAAAATTACAAGTAATAATAACTTTATAATATATTTCAATGCAAGTAATTAGAAATATAATTAGTAAAAATAGAGGTATATCTTATATCAAATTCTTAAAAGAATATCTACTTATATCGTAAATCAATTTTAAATTATAAATTAAAAATATTTTATTAATGACAACCAAAACTCATTTAGCTATATAGATAATTGTGTTTAAGAGAAAAGTGAAACTTAAATATACACAGACACACGCACGTACATACATATAAATACATACTTAATGCATGTAATATTAAAGTAACAATCATAAAAATAACGTTAAATATTGTGACAAATTCATAAAGGAATAATTTACTTATAATGTTAATGAACTTAAATAAAAGTCAACAAGTACCTCGTTTAAAAAATAAATGTTATATGTAATATAAAAATCACATAAATGGATGATTGAAAATGTCAAAAAGATAAAATAGACATTGTATATGATGGGGTTGTCCCCCATTGTTCATAGTTGAGGAGAAAGTAAAGTTGGGGGTGAAAATGTTTTTCACCCCAACTAAAACTGTAAACAATATTGGAGAAAGAAATAATTTGGTTAATTTTGATTAGAATACAAGTAGGATTCAACTTTCCTTAACATTATTTACTCTTGCGTAAATTACAGATCTATTAAAAAAAGGTAAACATACTTAAGAAAGTTACCTTAGAAGAAGTTCTATATACAAACAGTGCACAAAACATAATTATGTGACTTTTCTTTTGTCAAAAGAAGAAATAATCTTTAGGTGAAATTTACCCTCCAAACAGGCATCATATCCAAATTAATTATTTTAACAGAACATTCTATCAGCAATCAATATCATATGTTTTTAGAGCAGACTAAGCGCACTATTTAATTTCACCCAACCCATCACCTAAGGTTGCATGTGAAGTAATTTTGCTATTAATTAAAACAATGCAAACACCTAATGATATTACATTTAACTTTGAACCTCCAACTAATTACTCGCCCATGCTACAGAAAAATAATAATTTGAAAATCATGGTCATCTTCCAATGTAAAAATATTTCTCCACGCAGTCATTCTCTCAGTACCATGGAATTCATGATTTTCTAACGACCATTTTCAGTTTACTTCCAATCAAAGATATAAAAGGCAATTTTGGAATTCGCTTCGGAGCTCGCCCTGGGGCGGAGCACTAGCAAAACACCTCGAGGCACATCTGTAGAGATTAGTTTTGTGAGGCGTACGTTATAAACGTTCGACTGTATGCCCTAAACTACTAGAAACAGAAGTTTTTCGTACCGACATTTAGTGGAATTTTGTGCTATAAAACATGATTTCTCACATTATGATCCACTGAATCAGCTCACTGAAAAAACGCATAGTGGGAAATAGATTCTCATTCAAACGCTGAAAAACTTCTTAATTTTTTCGTTGAAAATACTACTATTTAGGTTTTATCCATCGACATTAGGTGGGAAATAGCCACTGAACATTTTTTTAATGGAACATTTAGTAGGAAAATAGAGATTTTTTAATAATGCTAGACACGCCTAACGCCCAACGTTCGGAGCTTGTTGTACAATTTTTACACAAATTGTGGTACAAACACGCCTAACGACCTCATAATTCTTTAATAAATAAATGATGCTTAATAGTTTTTTAATCTATAAAAATAAAAGATCGAGAGTAACTCAAATAACAAGTTGTATTATTTCATATTTACTATTTGAGAACTCTGTAAGGATGAATATCACTTAACATTTTTGTAAGAAAAATACATAGTCGAATTTTATATCTTTACTTGTCATTGGTCTTCATGTTTTTTTCCTATGTCTCAAATTATTATATCTTATTATTTCGCTATTTGATGACTATTTTGTTTTTATTTATGAAAGAGTGATGTTTTAATTCTGATATTGATAAAGTTTATTGATTATTTTCTTTTAGGGAGGAAATTGCATAATTGATAGTAGTATATTTTAAGAAATTGTGATTCCTTTATTGTTTGAAGGTTTAGATGTTAAAGTTGATTTCCATCTCATAATAATTTTTATATCATTGCACTATTTATACTAAAAATTATGTTCGCAGTTTTGTTTTCTATGAGGCCTTTTAATCATGTCTTTAAATTTTTAAAATTATTAATGTATTCTTTTAAAATTTCATATCATTATACTATTTTTACTACATTATAAATTAAATATTTAAAGATTCATGAGGCTTACACCCCGCCCTTGCTAAGTAAAACGTCACACTTTACTTTTAAAACACTGCTCTAAATTAACTGTCCAATTTTTTTATCTGCTCAAAATTTAATATTTTAATTATAAATCTCAACGAGAAATAATGACGTTTATTTTCACTCTTCTCAAAATGTTTAATCATGAAAATAACGTTAGAAATCCAGAGAGAAACTAGACATGCAAACAGAATTGAGTTTTGAATTAAATTGCTAGAAATCCACATGTCAAGTATGACACTACTGCATATTCCACATGAGGACCTAATTCGGTAGTGATACGTCAGTACCATTTTGTTAATTGTGTCTCTATCTCGACTATTAATATATATCTATATCTATATTTATTCTATATTATTATAAAAATATAAATGATGATTAACCAAATTATCCTTCAAATATTGAATGACTTTTATATTCTTTTAAATTAATTTTTTTTAAATAATAATTTCATATAGGGTAAAATTGTAATATAATTTCCCCTAATATCTAGGACTTCCAATTCAACTAAAAACTAAAATCCTTCCTAAAACAAACGTACTCCCTGACTTTCTTTTCTTTTTTAAAATTTAGGTTATTAAAAGACAAGGACTCTACTTACTCATTATCAGGTAATTGATCTCAACCAAATTAATTATTTGTTTGAATTTTAAACAATTAGCAAGTTCAAGAAAAATAAATTAAGATGAAATTTTAATGTACGTAAAATAAATTAAGAATACATGCAATTTGTACAGTTGAAAGCAATATCATTGGTGCAATTGAAAAAACAAGATGTGTGTTGGGTAACTCATCCTTAAGCACCGTAAATAATTATAAGTTCAATCACATGTATCATCACACTACGCCTTTGATTAAATAAACAATAAGTAATATTAAATTATCTTTTATTTTATCTTTTATTAAATTATCAAATATATGAATTCTAACTAAATAATAGTAATACTTAGTGTGCTACTATAAAAGACAAATTTTTAAAAGGATATAACGTATATTAACCATCACTAAGTATTACAATAGATAATGAAGCAAGAAAATACTATATAATTGTTTTTAGATTATTACTTTCGGAACCCTCAAACTAAAATATGACAAAAAGAAAACACGATTCGCTATCGTTGATGGAATAGAAAATAGTGAGGCATTTAGTACTTAAACTCAAATATTTTTATATTTTTAATTTAATTTGAGTAGAGTGTCTATCAGAAATAGCATATCTACCTCATAAAGGTAGAGGTAAGGTCTGCGTACATTCTACCATTTTCCAACTTGACTTATGATGTGAGATTACACTGAATCTGTTATTGTTGTTATTGTTATTGTTGTATCCCCATTTTCTTAATAATGTAACTAACTAACCCTTTAGAAGATGAAATTTATTAATTGAGATGATAGTTCAATATTGTGAGATGACCCTCTTTTGAAAACTCACCATTAATGGAAAAAAGTGGGAAATACTCAAAGAACTTGTAAAAGTAAGAAGGTTATTAAAATCAGACAATAATATTTGAATAGCGTTTCTTTTTCAAATTCATATGCTAAATTATAATATTAATTATTTATTGATATGATACGTGATATCATCCCATTTTGACAAACAACACTATAAGGTATGTACCAACACAATTAATTAATTTACAAAGGAAAAACATAACAAAAAATAGATGAAATTTTTTTTACCCCTCTATTAGAATTAGTGTTTAACAATATTTTTGTACCTCATAAAACGAATATAATGCAATTACAAATAATATTACCTAACATTTATTTTTTGTGATACTTGATTCGTAGAGACTAGTATATAGAAAAGGGCCAAAAATACTCTTAGCATATAAAGAATGATAGCTCACAAATATTTTTATTTACCAATTGATCTAAAAATACCCTCGGTCTATTTTGTTTGGCACAAGAATATAATGACTTTTTTCAATTTTAAAAGCTAGAATAGCAGGGAAAATTAAGATTAATGAAAGATAGAATAATTTCCCTTGGGGATTCCTTTCATTATTCACAATATATATAGCTGTACAAATGTTGATTCCTAATATGGTACGAATCCTAACTTACCTTACAAAGGTTGATTCCTAATACAATTAGAATCCTAAGTTACCTTAAATATACATCTATCATAATTACAAAATATACAGAGAATATTCGGAGAATATTCGCTAATACTCCCCCTCAGACGGAGCGGGAGGAGGCCGAACGCTAAGGCTGGATCGGAAGTCGGTGAAGAGCTGTCGCGGTAGTCCCTTTGTGAAGATGTCTGCATACTGATAAGAGGAAGGCACGTGTAAAATTTTGACCTGACCACGGGCAACCTTCTCTCGCACAAAGTGGATATCCATCTCAATATGCTTAGTCCGCTGATGTTGGACCGGATAATGGACATATAGATGGCAGATATGTTGCCACAATAGACTATAGACGCCTTGCGGAGTGGACACTGGAGCTCTAAAAGAAGATTTCAGAGCCAACAGATCTCAGCAACTACATTAGCAACACCGCGATATTCTGCTTCAGCACTCGAACGGGATAGTCTGGCCTGCCTCTTGGCGGACCATGAGATAAGATTATCCCCAAGAAATACACAGTACCCTGAGGTGGAGCGACGTGTGTCTGGGCATCCTGCCCAATCTGCATCCGTGTAGGCAAGTAACTTGGTTGAGGCAGAGAGGTATAAGTGTAATCCAAAGTCTAGTGTGCCCTTAACGTATCTGATAATATGTTTGAGGGCGGCAAAATGGGACTCTCGGGGGTCGTGCATGAACAGACACACCTGCTGAACGGCATATGTAATATCAGACCTAGTGAATGTAAGATACTGAAGAGCACCTGCTAGACTCCGATATAGAGTGGGATCAGAAACTGGCGCACCGTCATTGGCACTAAGCTTGGATTTAGAGTCCACCGGAGTTGGCATAATTTTACAATTTGCCATCTTGGCCCTGTACACTATCTCTTCTGCATACTTACGTTGACATAAGAACATAGTGGATGCAGATCTGGTTACCGATATACCCAAAAAATAACTTAGTTTGCCCAAGTCAGTCATAGCAAATTCAATTTTGAGTAGAGCAATGATTTCATTCTTCAAACCGTCAGATGAGGCAGTAAGAACAATGTCATCGACATATAATAGCAAATATGCAGTGCTGCTACCTCGGTGAAAAGTGAAGAGAGAGTTATCACACCTGCTACATACAAAACCAATCTGCAAAAGATACCTGGCAAAACGATCATACCAAGCGCGGGGTGCCTGTTTGATCCATACAATGACTTTCTCGAGACGACACACAAATCATGCGAGTCCGGATGAACAAAGCCGTGAGGTCGATGCATGTACACAGCCTCTTTCAAATCCCCATGAAGGAATGCATTCTTGACATCAAGGCGATGAATTGGCCAATGCATGCCCATAGCAATACTGAGAACAATCCGAATAGTGGCCGGTTTAACAACCGGACTGAATGTCTCACCACAATCAATACCCTCCTGCTGATTAGTGCCATTGGCGACTAGTCTTGCCTTATACCTCTCTAAGTCACCACTGTCTCTGAACTTGTGCCGAAATAGCCACATACACCGGATAATATTCACACCTTCGGGTCTAGGTACCAAATCCCAAGTGTTCTGCTTGGTTAAAGCGTTAAATTCCTCGCACATGGCCGCATTCCAATTTGGGTCCAGTTTTGCTAGTTTTGGATTTTTTGGAATGGGTGATAAGGTTTGTGTGGAGAGATTGAAGTGAACCTTGGGTTTGAAGATCCCGTGTTGTGCACGAGTCTCCATACGATGAGACGGCAGTGGCGGTGGATCGGGGCTGGGAGGTTGCTGGTCCATCGTTACGGACGATGGCGGCGTGATTCACCGGGTGGTTTCGTGACTCGTGGGGTTGTAGGGGTGAGCAGGGAGCTGTTGGGGTGGTGCCAGACAGTGGCGAGACTGTCGGAATAGTGGGCTGCTGTTGGTATAGATTTTGGATGATCGGGGACAGACTTGGTTCATCGAGAAAGATGTAATCGGTGGTCTGAAATTTCCGGAGATTTGAAAAAGGAAAGGTTGTCTCATCAAAGGTGACGTGACGGGAGACGATGATTTTGCAAGTAGCAATGTCATAGCACAAGTAGCCCCGATGATTAGGAGATAGACCAAGGAAGACACATGGCAGAGTGTGAGGTGCAAGTTTGTGAGGTGCAGTGGAGGCCATGTTGGGGTAGCATAAGCATCCAAAAATACGTAGGTGATCATATAATGGTAGCCTACGGTATAAAATTTCGGTAGGGGTCTTGTTTTGGAGTGTGCTAGTTGGTAAAATATTAAGAAGGGATTCTACCATTTTGACAGCATAGACCCAAAAAGGCGGTGGTAGGCAGGCATGAAACAGAAGTGTGCGAACCATGTTATTGATGGTACGTATAATTCTTTCAGCCTTTTCGTTTTGAGAAGAAGTATAGGGACAAGAAAAACGGAAAACCATACCTTGTTTAGAACAGAAATTGTAAAATGTCGAGTTATTAAATTCATGTCCATTATCACATTGGAATGATTTGATAGATTTTTCAAATTGTGTTTTAATGAATTTGTGAAACTCGAGGAATTTTGTAAAAACTTCAGATTTGAATTTCAGTGGGTAAATCCAGACAAAATGTGAAAAATCATCCAAGAATACTAGATAGAATTTATGACCCAAAGAGCTAACAATCGGAGATGTCCACAAATCAGCATGAACAATATCAAAGGGAGAAAAAGTAACACTGTTTGATGACATAAATGGAAGACGAGTATGTTTGCCTAGTGGACAAGAAAAACAGTATTGGGAAATTTTTCCATTATTACATTGAATACGCTTAGAAGTCCTAAGAAAAGTAAAAACTGGGTCTCCGGGGTGTCCGAGTCTGTTGTGCCAAGTGGAGGGAGAGATTGCCGCAAGGGATAGAGGTGCTTGAGGTCTGACAGCGGAAGATTGAGTGAATGGGTAGAGGTCTCCCACACTATTGTGGCGTGTAAGAATTTTCCCCGTATTGAGTTCTTTCACAGAAAAACCAAAAGGGTCAAATTCGACAGACACAAAATTATTGCTAGTGAATTTTCTAACAGAGATTAAGTTTTTAATGATGTTAGGTGTGTATAGGACGTGGTTTAGGGAGAAAGGCGGGTGTGTATGTTTGGTTTGTGTGTTACCGTAACCTTCAATTGGAATGCGATGACCATTGCCGACAGTAATAAATTGAGGACACTTTAACCGACGTAGTTGAGATAGGTTACCTGACGACCGGGTGAGGTGAGATGTGGCTCCGGTGTCCATGTACCAATTGTCGTCGGGCTGTTGAAGGTTCACGGTGGTGTAGGCCTGGCCCAAATCGATCGGGGACAGGGCATTTGACTCTTCTTCTGCTTTGGTGATCTTCTTCTTCTTGGTGGTCTTCTTCTTCTTTATTCTTCTTCTTTCTTTGCGATTCTTCTTCTTTCTTCTTCTTCTTCTTCTTTGTCTTCTTGCCGCAGTGTTGCCATCCCGCCAGCGGCTAACGCCTTTGATTATGTTCCTCTTGTTTAGCACGTCTAGTTTCTTCCAACAATAGTTGTGAACGTGCCTTGTTGAAACTTGGGAGAGGGTCGGCTTGTTGAATCATTGTTCCGAGTGTGTCATATTCACCTTTCGTAAACCCGCAACAAGTTGAAGCACCATCTTGGTTTCAAACAAGTCCCGACGTTGGATAGTTGATCGGTTATGAGTTTCGATTGCTTACATTATTCGACATGTTGTTAAAATTCTCGAGGCGGTCTTGTTGAATTGCTCTTCCAAATACACAATGAGTATTTTTATTGTCCTGAAAGATTTCTTCTAGCCGGACCCAAAGTTCACGTGCCGTAGCACCTGTTTTCATGATAGTGTATAACAGATCTTTGGAGATGGTGTCGTAGATCCATTGTTTGACGATGGCGTCAAGACGACGCCAGATTGAGTCTGTAACATCGGTGGGACGAGGAACAGATTCGTCAATGTGATCGAGCACGTTGTATGCACATGCATGAATGTAGAATAGTTCCATCCACATGGAATATTGACAGTCTTCTTGGTCAAGAATTATAGGGATAAAATTCTTGATGTTGTTAACGGCGAATGCCAGATGAAAAGAAGATACTGAACGTTGAGAGGGGTTTTCAAGTGTGCCAGTGGATGAAACAAAATTTGTGAGGGAAGACATGGTTGCCGCCTGTCGAGGGAAGGGAATTTTCTGGTTTGGCCGAAATATGGAGGAAGAAAAAAAATTCTGATTTCGGCCGGGAATGAAGATTTAGGTTTTAGGCTCTTGATACCATGAAAGATAGAATAATTTCCCTTGGGGATTCCTTTCATTATTCACAATATATATAGCTGTACAAATGTTGATTCATAATATGGTACGAATCCTAACTTACCTTACAAAGGTTGATTCCTAATACAATTAGAATCCTAAGTTACCTTAAATATACATCTATCATAATTACAAAATATACTGAGAATATTCGGAGAATATTCGCTAATAATTAAGAGTATATTCGGAGAAAGAAAAAAACTTAAATCTTATGTTTGGAAGGTTGCTTGGACCGTTATAAGAGAGGGGAGAGAGTTTGGAACAAGTAAGAAATACTTAAGGGAAGAAGAGATGACTATAGTCACACATACCTTACTTCAAGCGAGCGCATCTCTTATTTCTTTCGTCCTAATTTACGTGGCACTATTTGATCAGACACAGAATTTAAAAAATAAAGGAATACTTTGTTATATTTATTAAATTGTCATTACTTTAATATTTACTTGTGTTAATTTTTCTTCACAATAAGTACATCTTCAAAATTAAATGGAACTCAATAAGGATAAAAAAAATGGATGATGTCATTAACTAGTTGTCAAATAAGGAAATGTGACATTTTTTTTGGAACAAACTAAAAAGAAAATTATGTCACATAAATTGGGATAGATAAAATAATTTGTAATGAATTAAGATATGATCTATATATCAAATTAAAGCACTTAAATCTAGTTTCCAATTTCAAACCCTTTGTCATTTAGTCACTCCTATAAAGACTTCATGTTCATTTTATGGAAGGGTATCAAAGCACTGTGCGAAAAATTAAATGTCGGTTTGGAAAGTCATCCATTTAATTAGAATTGGGTGTAATTGCGTGCAATTACACAGTTTGATATATTTATTTGACCAAGTAATTACTTGGTTAAGTGAGAATTGGGTGTAATTAAAAGGGTGTAATTACATTCTCCAATTCTCAATGGGGTTGAGAATTGGGTGTAATTACAGGGTTACTTTTTAGATTATATTTTTTGTTTTATTTTATTTTAATTTCTTTTATTTTTAGATTTATTTTTATTTCTATTATTTTAATTTCTTTTTATTTTTATTTTTAAAATATATTTTTCTTTTTATATTATTTATCTGTCATTTCCTTTCTTCTCATTCCCGACTTTTACTTCCTGTGATTCCATGTAATTACTCCTACTTTTTTATTTTATTCATTTAGAATAATTGTGTTATTATTTTAATTTTTGAAACACAATTCTTAATATTAGAAAGAATTAGTCATTAACAAACTTGACAGATAATGAATGATGTTATTAAAGTAGAATTTCATTGTGAATGACGTTATAGACTTATATTTTTCCTTTATTTTGAATTATATTTACTTAAGTTACGTTGTAACTTACTTATGTAATGTTAGAATTTGACATAAGAGTATTGTGTTATTTTGGGTGGGGGGGGGGGGAGGATTTTGAATATAGGTTATATTTTTAATATTAATTTATTTACTTTAGTACTATTGACTTGTTATTTCACATTGCATGTTGTTTGTATTTCACTTAGAGTTGACAATTTATTTTTTGTCAAATATTTGAATAATGTTATGGCATTATTTTATAAATAATAATTTTTCTGTCAAACATCCAATCCATGATGTTCTCACAGAAAAAGTCTGCTTTGAATTTTTATAATTAATTAAAATTAAAAATATTATTAATTTGAAAATATATATCAATTATTTTTACAATATTAATTATTAAAAAAATTTATTAATTAATATATTTCAAGAAACAATGTGTTGGTAAATACCTAATTTGATATCATTTATAAAAGTACATATTTTTTAAACATTAATTTTTAATTTTTGATAATTAAATTTTATTTTTAAATAAAACTAACTGTGTAATTACATTTGTGCAACCAAACAGTACGTATGTAATTACACTGTAATTATGTTATGACAAACAAATATATCGTTATAATTACAATATTGTATAATTATTATGTTGTGCAAGTACTACCTTAGTAATTACATCAATTCCAATTATCAGTTGGATTTCCAAACAGACCCTAAGCAGCAAAGTAGAAGGGTTGGTGGATCGCGCCCGCTAGCATGGGGTGCAACTGGCCACACAAAAATCACCTGAGGATATATAAAAGGGACGAGAAGAGAGAAATTAGTTCCATTTTTCAAAAACAAGACCTTTTTCTCTCTACCCCAAGTCAGTCAAAGACTAGATACTAGGGGTGGGCGTATATCGGTTCGGTTTGGTTTTGTATCAAAAAAATATGAACCGAATAAAAATCGGTTTTTTTAAATAAAAATTGAATCAAACTTTTTAAAAAAAAAATGATATATCGGTTTTTTCAATTCAAATATAAAGTCCAAATGGTTTATGTTTTTTTAAATATCAACAGCAAATGCAGCAGCAGATTAGTAGCAACAACAACAACCAATTTTAACAGGAACATACATAGGTTGATTTTTTAAACAACAACAGCAATAACAACAACAACAACAACAACAACATCAAATTCTAGTAGCAGCAACAATAGTTTCATCAGAAATTTCAGCTATTTCAGCAACAACAACAACAACAACAACAACAATAGGAATTTCAACAACAACATCAAATTCCAGCAGAAATTTCAGCAGCTGAAGCTTCAAAGAAGAAAAGAAGATCAACAGAATTTCAGAGCTTGAGAAATTCCAAAGAAGAAGATCAACAGGAATTTCAACAGTTTCAGCTACTCCAGCAACAACAAAAGAAATTTCAGCAGTTTCGGCAAAAATTCCAGCAACAACAATAACATCAAATTTCAGCATTAGTAACAGAAACAACGTTTCTGCAGCCAAAAATAAACTTTCATCAGCAGCCAAAAATAATCTAAGACTGCTTATGAGTCAAATATAGATAGATACTAACGGCAAAAACTAATTTGAAGGAATGTAGATTTGAGAACTTTACCATTATGACGCCAATATCAATCAATTGTCAAGTCCTTAACTGCTTGTGTTTGTTCTATTTCTTGTGATTGCGGTATGATTGAAAGTTTCTCAAAGTCAACGTACAATTTGCCGAAGCGTCAATATAATAAACAAAATGTTAAAGTATAATCATTCTACTAAAAATAATATATATTGTATTATTACCCAATTCAACATCTTCATAAAACTCAGTTTCTTCTTCGGTTAGTTGCACAATTTGTTCTCCTATAAGAGTTGAGCGAAGCCAATTCTGTGTGCAAATTAACTGTCTTATGAGTTAATGTACTCCTAAAAGGATCAAGAATGCCCCCCCTCCCCCCGTGTTAAATGCCGATTCATAAGCCACGATAGACACAGGAATTGCCAAAATATCTTTGGCAATCTTTGACAAAGTCAGATACCTAGACGAATACATCTTCCACCAACTCAAAAGACTAAAATTCGGATCATTAGGACTTTCATTCCGTTCTGACAAATATTTCTCAACATCATTCTTCACCCCAAAATCATCATTTTTAGTTGCCTTCATCTTTTTAAACAATTGAAAATGATCAGTTGACTCTTTTCTACTGCTGCCACTATCACAAACTTCAATTACCTGAGCAATTGAACTACTACTCACACCACTATTTGGGCTAACATCATTATAACTTTCAAATAACCGTAACAACAACTCTTTGATATCAGCTTTAATTTTATCAACCTTCCTACTATCAAATATACTTCCAAAGCACCAGTTTAAAAATTCAAATTTACACCGAGGATCAAACACATTTGCTAAAATTAATAGCTTGTTCACCTTTTCTATAGAAGTACCCCAATATTTCACAAACTTATCTCTCATGCCATTAATAATTTTTTTTCACCAACAAATCAGTAGATTCTGATAGTGAACTAAGATGAAGATAAACTTTCCACAACTCATTCAAAAAATCAGTAGAAGTCACACATTTTGTACTGCTGAATTTTAATGTCACGTCATAAAAAACTGACAAAAAATGTACTAACCTCTTAGCATTATCCCAATCCACAAAAATTGGAGGCCCGATCTTTTTTCTTCAATTCTCATCTTCGTTAAACCAACTTTTGTAGTGGCCATCGTCCTCCTATAACCTATCAAACGTCTTTTCAAATATCATAGTTTTTTCCAACATTAAATATGTCGAAGACTATCTGGTTGGCACATCCAAAACCATAAGTCCCTTATATGATATTTTCTCTCACTCAACACATGTCTTGAATTTTTGCAACGTTGTCGGAGAAGATCATACATACTTCACCGCATTACGAACAACAGTTATTGAGTCCGTCGCTTCTACCAACCCATCCTGAACAATCAAGTTCACTATATGTGCAGCACACCTCACATTCATATGATCACCATTTAAAACCATCGCCTTAGGACTCCAATTTGTCAGTTTCTTCTTCACATAAGCAATTGCAACTTGATTAGCATTTGTGTTGTCCACAATAATTGTGAATATCCTATCAATACCCCAATCCAATAAGCATTTCTCTAAAATATTTCCAATACCATTTCCTTTATGATTAGAAATTGGTGTAAAAGCAAGTATCTTTTTATGCAACATCCACTCACAGTCAATAAAATGCCCAGTTATTACCATGTAGCTACTCATTTGAATTGATGTCCACGTGTCTGTTGTAATACAAATTCTCTACTGATTTGAGTTCATGATTCTTTTAATCAAAGCCTTCTCAGTCTGATGCAATTGAAGAATATCCCGTGCAGTCGTTCTTCGTGAAGGCACCTCAAATCTGGAACAACAAACCTTCATATACTCCACAAAGTTCTGACTCTCCACAAATCTAAAAGCTAACTCATCTTTAATAATCAATTTCACAAGTGCAACTCTACAAGCCTCTTGATTAAACCCCACAAATACAACTTTATCATTGTCCTTACCCTTATCACGAGTTAATATTTTTTTATTCTTATCCTCTTCAAGCTTTGATTTCTTGTACACTTTGCATCTAGCCAAATGGTTCCTTAAATTAGTTGTCCCAACTAACAAGCTATCGCAAGCATAATCTTTTCGGCAAAAATGACATTTGGCTTTCTGTCCTCTAGGTAACTTAGTAAAAAAATTTCAAACTTTTTATCTCAATTTTCCCTCGTCGGTTTGTTTCACCATTTTTGTTCTATCATCCAAAATGTCTTCCATTCTACAATATTAGAGAGTTCATGAGCATTTTCTCAAATACACCGTGAATACAAAACATCAAACAAATATTTCGACAAACATGGTTCAACCTGAAACAAAGCATGAAACAGATGAGAATAATCAGAAAGTTATCATAATACACAGACTAATACACAGTCGAACATGACTTTAACAACATCAATGAGATAATGAATACAAAACACTTAATTCATAACTTCTCCATAATTGTTAACAAACTATTATTACAGATTCATTTCTAAGAAAAAATGACTTTAAATCCCAGAACAGAAAGGTAAAGAACTAAAATTAGTATCATTATGAAACTATAGATTGAATATGCTTCCTTCTTTACAGAAATTACTTCAGTAACTTCATTTTATAATTCTCTTTACCATATTCACTCTAAATAACCTTAATTTGATGACGTTTTTCCAATTTGCAAGCAGTCATAACAACAAACACGAGTTCCTGGCGTCTAAATCATTCAAATTAAGTATATTCTATGATCAACCAAACATTTCACAAGATCCTCTCCACTTGTATTTTCTAGCCACTGCCCACCTCTATTCTTGCCTACATAAAATGAAAGTCATCTCCTAAAATTCAAGGGAATAAAGAATGATACCTTATCACCAAACTTCATGTTCAAGCAATGGATCAAAAATAGAACAAGAAAAGCCAGCCTCTTTAGATTCACAGTCAAATTTTCATTCAATCAAATCACTGTCTCATGATCAGAGTTTTAGTCTTGGCACTCCCCATCAATGCATAGCTACTCTTAAGGGACAAAATACATATACATCTTCCTTTGTACTTACAGGGAAATACCTTATTACTGGCTCTTCTTAGTTCTGATAAAGAAATTTGTATATTGGAGCAAAAATCCTTAACTTCCACAGTAGATGCTATAATTGACACAGTTATAGCAGGGAAAGGTGTAGTGAAGTCTCTAGTAATTTTGGCTGATAAGGTCCTTACTCTTTAGTGATCATCAAGATCACAAAATCAGAGTATTGAGAATCGAAACCCATAATTCAGATACCCCTACTACAAATCCTAATACACAGTCGAACAAGACTTTAACAACACCAGTGAATACAAAACGCCTAATTTATAGCTTCTACATAATGTTTCGACAAATATGGTTTAAACATAGCATAAAACAAATGAGAAATCAGAACGAGAGAAAGAAATAAGTAAAGGGATTAGATTACCTTCTGTTGAAGCTTGAAGCTTGATTCTCTGATGAAGCTTGAAGATTTATGGGTTAGGACTTGAAGAGAAATCGAAATTGAGCAGAAGTCGAGTCTTCCAGAGAAAGAAACCGAAACTGTTGAAGCTTGTTGATTCTCTCAGAGAATTTCTCAGATAATGGAAATCGAGCAGATGGGCCGAAGAGAAAAGAGGCAAAACGATGTGTCGATGTTAGGGCTTGAATTTATATAGGAGATATGATTAATTACAACAATAACCTCCGTTTTTCGGTTCGATGTATCAATAAATCACATAAACCGAACCGATTCAATTAAAAAAAATTGAACTAATTTTTTCTGAAATCGATTTTATGACCAGTTTTTAACCGAATCATCGATTCAGTTTGGTTTTTTGTTTCTCTGAATTTTTTGCCTACCCCTGCTAGATACCTCGCGGGGTGAGTTTGGGCATCCTACAGATTGACTGGGTTATCTTTTATCACCGGTCGACATGGGTTATTTCCCAAATAACCATATTAGACTGTTGATATAAAATAATTCTAGACTGTTGATTTTCAATTGTCCACGTCTCATGCATCTAGTAATGCATTGAACATTAATGGACAACAAAGTACTGGAGGGGATCTCATTCCTTACTAAGACACCCTATTCAGTATTATTTTTATACACCCTATCAAACGTTGATTTAGTACAAAGATCATGAATAATGGTACAGGCGAACCTCTCTCTAGTTAGAGAAGTATCATTCAGGCTCATAGCTTAAACAAAGCTAAAGTGTTCAGCAGTCGTTATTTCCTTCGGGACTAGAATTACGGTTGTCGTTCGCTCCCAACCACCCCTCTAATTTAGCTTCTTTATCAGCCATAACTTGCTCATAGTATTATGATGAATGGTGTAGTTGATCAGGGGACACACTTTTATTCACCTGCATCACTTGTAGCTCATTATTAGTTGGACCTGATAACGGAAACTCTTCATCATTGGCGTCTGAAACCCACAACGAAAAACCCACCTCTGCAGCTGATAATGCATTAGCTTTTTCTTTTGCTACCTGAAATAGAAACAGATGAGCTCATATCACTGGGTTCATCTAAAACTAATATTTTTGACAAGGTATAAATGAAGGTTTTCGTTGGGTTCATGTACGCAGCGGAATTTGAAAATTTTGTGTTTCAAACCCAACAAGCGATGAACTGTAGGATGATTATGTAGTAATATAAAACACATCAATACATAACATGTATATAACCGTAATACTTTGATAGAATACTTAAGGATAGGAAACTCTGGAGTCTTTTAGTAATTTCCGAGGGTGCGCACGCAACTGATCTCGACAGCAAGTTCCAAGAACTCCAATGTATACCTCCTTCGAACAGCTAGGAAATTCGGCAAAGGTTCAAGAGAGAGTTTTATTCTAGGTCTCTAAGACTTAGAATAATATATGAATAATGTATTTAATAATGAATGAGGGGGTGTTATATATATAGGTAAAATTAGGGCAAAATTCAAATTTTGGGTTGGGCTCAAAGCCTGGCCCAAAACGAAGGCCAATCTGATTTGGCCTGCTGCCCAATTAGCATCAAGGCTCTGCCCATTGGGCGTCGCGGTGCCTCGCCCTTTTCACAAAATATTTTCAGCACATTTTAATTAAATCCAAAATTCAATCTTGACTTAATTAAATAATTTCCATCAAATAGAAATTATCCCATAGTTATTATTAATTTAAATATCTCGATTCCAAATCGAATATTTAACACTTTCTCAATACACCCTTAGATCGAAGAAATAATTGACATAGTGTTACCCTACATGTCTTCATATATAGACACTAATCATATTAGGGTCTACACGAAACTCCTAGACGGCGTCATAAGACGAACTCAATATGTGAAGTATATTTACACGAATCTAGTAAACTGAACCTCTATATGAGAAGATAAAATCCTTTCATTCTCGACGCACTCGATCAAGCTTGGGATTTACCAAGTCTCTATCCAAATGGCTTGATCATTATATCTCATCTATATTAGTTGACAACAAGACCATATTCTAGATATGTCTATTGCGTTGGACATCGACTTAGTCAACCCAATATCACTGAGAAGCTGAGTGTTCTCTCGAATATACACTCGAGGAATGAATCCTAATCTTGGCTCAACTACCACCTATAATCCGCATCGTAATGTACCCAATACAAGTCGTATCTTAACCTATAAGGCATTTGAGCTTAAGACAGGATCAAAGTATATTACTCTGTAGACAAGGTGTGTATTGACCTCAAGTTTAAGGACTTCTATCTCCCACACGCTGATCATACTTTAGACATGTATAACAAACATTATGTCAGCATGGTATACCAATACTTCCAAAGTATCCATGTGTCCATCACGAGTAGCCATTACTCGTAGTAGGTGAGACATACTACATCCTCTAAGGATGTGATGCAGACAACATGTCGACTTATCACATATCATCGATATCCCATTTTCGATGATTATTAGTCGAGGCTATTTTAAGAGTACGTTATAATAATATCTCACACTATTAATAACAACCTAACCTCTAGGAATGCATATTATAGAATATTACAACCAATCAACTAATAATTCAATAATTGCAAATACCAAAATATTAATCTCCATTAATAATAATACGAACGTGTATAAAGTACATTTGTCCTAATATAGATTGTCTGTAGGACATACATATACTTTCAATCTCCCACCTGGCCTATAGCCAATCTTTAACATATCTAATGCCCATATTCTCAAAATGACCATTATGTTTGACTAAGATTAATGGTTTAGTGAATGGGTCAGCCAGATTATCGTCTGTGGGAACATAGTCTAATCTAATCTCTTCAGTCTCCACTATCTCGCTGAGTATGTGGTACTTCCTTGGTACATATTTTTTTCTATTTGTTGATCTTGGTTTCTTAGCCTGTGCAATCGCACTAGTGTTGTCATGATAAATAGTTATTGGACAACTGGAACTCGGAACTACCTTTAGTTCCTTCATGAACTCAAAAATCACGACAGCTGCTTTACCAGCTTCCGGTCCAGCAATGTACTCAGCTTCTGTTGTCGAATCAACAGTTGTAGCTTGTTTGGAACTTTTCCAGCTCACTGCTCCACCATTGAAAATGAACGTGTACCCAGACTGAGATTTGAAGTCATCGAGATCCGTCCGGAAGCTAGCATCAGTGTACCCAGTAGCAGCTAGCTTTTCTTCCCCACCGTAGACTAAGATGTAATCTTTAGTTCATCTAAGATACTTAAGAATACTCTTGACTGCTTTCCAGTGTTCTTCCCCTGGATTCTGCTGGAATTTGCAAGTCATACTAAGTGTAAAGATCACATCTGGCCTAGTACTGGCCATGGCATACATGATCAATCCTATAGCCGAAGCATATGAGATCCTCTTCATGTGCTCAAGTTCTATGGCATTAGAAGGACTGTCCTTCTTAGATAACTTGATGACTTGACCCATAGGCAGACCTCCTTTCTTGGAATTTTCCATAGAAAAACGTCTAAGCACTTTGTCTATGTAGACTGAATATGACAGCCCCAACAATCTATTAGGTCTATCTCTATAGATCCTAATTCCCAGAATGTAGCAGGCTTCACCTAAACCCTTCATCATGAAGGTACTGGACAACCACGCCTTGACTGACTGCAAGAGAGTCTTATTGTCTCTTATTATCAATATGTCATCTACATATATAATAATGAAGGCAATACTCTCATCCTTGCGTTTACTGTAAACACAGGAATCCTCTTCACTTCTGACGAAATCAAATGACTTGATAGCCTTGTCAAAGCAAATGTTCCAACTCCTCGAGGCTTGGTTAAGCCCATAAATGAACTTTTGTTGCTTGCATACAACATTTGGTTTGGACTCAGACGAAAAACCTCAGGTTGTTTCATATACACTTCCTCAACTAGATTACCATTGAGGAAAGCGATTTTGACGTTCATCTGTCAAATGTCATAGTCATAATATGCAGTTATTGCAAGCAAAATCCTAATGGAATTAATCTTAGCAACAGGTGAAAAGGTTTCATCATAATCGACCCCAGACTGATAATTATAACATTTAGCCACCAACCTTGCTTTATAAGTTTGTACCTTGCCAAATGCATCGATCTTCTTGTTGAAGACCCATTTGCATCCTATGGGTTTAACCCCAGCTGGCAAATCAATCAAGTTTCACACTTGATTGATGTACATAGATTCCATCTCGGATTTCATGGCTTCTTGCCATCTCTTCGAATCAATGTCCAACATTGCTTCGTTATAGGTTGTAGGCTCATCGTTATTGGGAACATCTATCTCACTGTGTGTTTCCACAAGTAGATTTAGTTTTTCAGGAGGACGATGAGTCCTAGTGGACCTACGGAGTTGATTATTTTGCAGTTCAGTGCTTGGTATGTTCTGACTGTGAGAGGGTTATTGTGTGTTGGATAATCCACTAACTTGAGAGCTTTCAGGAATATCATTTTCATGTATTTCCTGAATGGGAGGAGGT
Organism: Anisodus acutangulus; assembly: GCA_029783415.1. Lineage (NCBI taxonomy): Eukaryota > Viridiplantae > Streptophyta > Magnoliopsida > Solanales > Solanaceae > Anisodus > Anisodus acutangulus. The sequence goes on along the minus strand of CM056510.1, from coordinate 2,754,627 downwards.
GCAACCATTGCATCTACTCCCAAAGGCTGTGTAAGAGGATCTTGCATTTCTGCATTGTTCCTCGTAACACTCCCACTGGCCATAGGGCGTACTTGAAGTACCCAATTTTTGCCAAATACTCCCACTGAATTCTTGCCTTGGTCATTCGGCAAGGATTCAACCTCTATGTTATCTCGCGGTTCTTGAATTTCTTCAAGTTCTATCTATGTGCAACTATATTCCTTGTAGACATATTCTTCTTCAAGGAAAGTTGCGTTCCTGGAAACAATGACCTTATGTACTCCAAGAAGATAGAAGTAGTATCCCTTAGTTTCCTTTGAATACCCCACGAAGTAACATTTCTCATTTTTGGATTCCAACTTATCAGTGAGCATCTTCTTAACATATGCAGGGCACCCCCAGGGTCTCATATGTTTAAGCGCTGGCTTCTTGCCACACCATATCTCATATGGTGTCTTTTCTACTGACTTGCAAGGAACCCAGTTCAGAACATTTATTGAGGTTTGTATAGCATGTCCCCAAAGGTATGTCGGTAGAGCTGAGAAGCTCATCATGGATCGAACCATATCCAATAAGGTTCGATTTCTCCTTTCGGCAACACCATTCATCTGTGGTGTTCCAGGAGGTATCCATTCTGATTGGACTCCATGTAGTTTTAAGTAATCTAGAAACTCCTTGCTCAAGTATTCACCTCCTCGATCAGATCGAAGGGTCTTGATACTCGTTGCGAGGTGTTTCTCTACTTCAGACTTGTACTCCTTAAACTTTTCGAAGGCCGCGGATTTGTGTTTCATAAGATACACATATCTATACCTTGTGAAGTCGTCAGTAAAAGTAATGAAGTAAGGGAAACATCTCTTAGCTTGAGTCGAGAATGGTCCACATACATCAGTATGTACCAACTCAAACACCTTCTTGTCTCACACACCTTCCCAGAAAGTGGCTTGTTGGTCATCTTACCTTTCAAACAGGATTCACAGTTACCATAAGACTCCAAGTCAGATGGTTTGAGGTAGTCAAGCTTCATTAACCTTGCTATCCTTGTTTCATTGATATGACTAAGTCTACAATGCCATAGGTAGGTAGAGTTTCTATTACTTATCTTAGCTCATTTATTTTGTACATTGAATATTTCTCAACTACAGTTTAGTGTATATAATCCATCCACAAGAAGAGCAGTTCCATATATAACATTATCAAAAGACAGTACATGACTGTCATTATAAATATATGAGGAAAAACCCTCCATGTCCAAAACAGGGATAGAAATGATATTCCTCGTTAACGAGGGTACATAGTAACAATCATTTAACACTAGACAATAGCCAGAAGGAAAATTTAAACTATAAGTTCATACGCACTCAGTATCCACTCGTGCTCCATTTCCAACACGTAGGTCCGCCTCTCTTGGTCTAACCTTCCTGCTATCAGTTAGCCCCTACACATTGGTACAAATGTGTGAGCCACAAGCGGTATCCAATACCCAGGAATGAGAATTATTTATAGACATATTTATTTCAATGACGTACATACCCTGTCCACTAGAGGTAGAAGCACCTAGTGCTTTTTCTCCTCCTGGTGCAGTGCAATCCTTCTTCCAATGCCCTTTCTTGTTACAGTTGAGGCATACATCCTTAGCCAGATTCACATCACACCTCCTTTAGGCTTCGTAGCTGAGGGCGCATCGAATGCTTTGTCCTTCTTCTTCTGTCATTCCTTACCTTTCGGCTTGGTCCGACTAGTAGAACTCACCATGAGCACAGCTTTGCCTTTGGTAGTTGAAGATTCAAAGGTCATGAGCATGTTATGCAGTTCCGGCAGACTCGCCTTCGTTCCGTTCATATTGTAGTTTACAATAAAAATTTTGAACGAACGAGGGAGAGAGTTCAGGATGGGGGTGGAAGTGACGATTTTCTGCAGCTTTATACCAATAGAAGCCAACCTTTCTATCAGCCCTATCATCTTCAACACATGCTAGGACACTTAGCCCCTTTCATTTAGCTTACACTTGAAGAGTTCTATCAATAACTCATATTCCATAGTTTGGGACTGAGAGTCGTAGAGACTTTTCAAGTGTTTGAGCATTTCGTTAGGGCCCATGTTTTCGTATTGTCTCTGAAGCTACACTGACATGGAAGACAACATCACACACTGTGCTGAAGTGGCGTCGTCTAGGTTCTTCTAGTAGGCTACCTTATCGAATGTGGCATATTCTGCAGAATCCTCGGTAGGGACTGTGGGGAATACTTTGTCCAATACGTATTCTATCTTTTCTTGCCTTGGAACAATTCTCAGATTCCTTAGCCAGTTTAGATAGTTGGGTCCAGTAAGTTTGTTCATTTCCATAAACATTTTCAATGATAGGCTCGACATTTTGATAATCTGAAGAGTTAGATAGACAGGAAATTAAACTCAAAATTATTTCCTATTATAAACATTCATTTAGGCTAATCAACATGGACTTTTGTTTAATTAGCTCCCACTATTTTAACATACTTCTACGACCCCATGGTAGAATACGAACCTATATTAATTTAAGGTCATAATGGGCCAAGATCTAAGCCTATGTTATCTCCGCGTTTGCTTTGGCTGATAACTTCAATAACACATCTGGGTAGGTTCTAAATCAATTGCAAAACTTATTTACAACTCTTGGTTGATCAAATATTATATTTAATCTTGCGTCCTTAGATTAGTCCGACACTTTGGCGCCAAGATTTGTCTAAGCAAGTCAACGTCATTACACGACTATATTTATGTATCTAAGTAAATTTGGCCTTTTGAGCAAACACTTTGGTGTAAATACTCATAAAAGTTTATCATCTACCTTTATATTCAACACACATCTATGAAAGAGTCTGGGTCCTCGTAGACTTAGAGCAAATGCTTTGTCATAAATACTCGTATCGCCGAAAAGGATCTTGCACTCTAACAATCATAATGGACGACGCGTTTTAATTTAGACTTGTATTTAAAATTTGGGAAAATTTTTAGTTTCGGGGATTTTAACTAAGATCAACAATTTGTGTCATATCCAATACGACATTTAATCATGCAATTTCTAAAACACATTTAGTTGGGAACTATCAACCCAATAGGCATGATATAAGATGGTTTGATCAGTTACTGAGCGCCGCCTACCCAGACAGTTATAGCGGATATTATGCTAATAATTAAATTTACACATTTAAACACTTAGCATATAGTTCGTATATTATTCAATAATATACAATTAATAATAATAATGGGTTAACTTGTTTAATCTCTAAATTTTAAGTCTAATCCAAACAATCCCTTAAACATTTTCTAATTTTAAAAACTAATTTTCAGGATATTTATGTAAATTCTAGATTTTACAGTTTAATCCCTCAAAAATTTAAAATTTCAATTTTGAACCCCTTTAAATTCAGAAAATCCAATTTTAATTTTCAGAAAATATTTTCAGATTTCAGGGACCTGTCTGTGATTTCCAAAATTTAAATTAATTACAGATTTTCCCCAAAGGACTAAATCTGCTTATTTGAAAAGTTTTAATTTCATATTCTGAAACTCTTAAACTTCAAAATCTGAATCTGAAACTTTTAAAACTTCAGTTTCTAATTCTTAAAATAAAATAAAAATTTCGTCGGGATGAACAGTGCCGCGCGCGATCCACCATGGAGCCGCGGCGTCTTGTCAAACCCTAGGTGGCGCCGTAGTGCTCCATCATGGAGTCGCGGCGCCTCCGTCTCAGAAACACAAAATCTGCATTTTCGAAACCCTAAAACTGGTTCAGGGTCAGATTTGTAGATTCATCTTCATTACCCTTAACTATCAAACAACACGTTCATCGACCATCATCCAATCATTTCTCGTTCTTCGCTTCAATGCACCATGTTCGCAATGAACCGGTTACGCACATCGACTTAGAAGAGTTAGATCGGAATGACTTTCTCGATTACATCATTGTTTAATAGTTTGGGAGACAAGTATGATGTGCCTTTAAGATATTAGATTTTCAAGCTTTAAACGACATAAAATTTCAGATTTAAACAAATTCTAACTCATATTATTATCAATGATTACTACATAGTGACACAAAACAGCCCTGGCCCTGATGCCACTGAAGGTTTCATTGGGTTCGTGTACGTAGCGGAATTTGAAAATTTTGTGTTTCAAACCCAACAAGCGACGAACTGTAGGATGATTATGTAGTAATATAAAACACGTCAATACATAACATGTATATAACCGTAATACTTTGATAGAATACTTACGGTTAGGAAACTCTGGAGTCTTTTAGTAATTTCCGAGGGTGCGCATGCAATTGATCCTCGACAGCAAGTTCCAAGAACTCCGATGTATACCTCCTTCGAACAACTAGGAAATTCGGCAGAGGTTCAAAAGAGAGTTTTATTTTATGTCTCTAAGACTTAGAATAATATATGAATAATGTATTTAATAATGACTGAGGAGGTGTTCTATATATAGGTGAAATTAGGGAAAAATTTAGATTTTGGGTTGGGCTCAAAGCCTGGCCCAAAATGAATTGCAGCTGGCCAATCTGATTTGGCTTGCTGCCCAATTAGCGCAGCGGCTTTGCCCATTGGGCGCCGCGGTGCTTCGCCCTTTTCACAAAATATTTTCAGCACATTTTAATTAAATCCAAAATTTAATCTTGACTTAATTAAATAATTTCCATCAAATAGAAATTATCTCATAGTTATTATTAATTTAAATATCTCGATTCCAAATCGAATATTTAACACTTTCTCAATACATCCTTAGATTGAAGAAACAATTGACATAGTGTTACCCTACAAGTCTTCACATATCGACACTAATCATATTAGGGTCTACACAGAACTCCTAGACGGCGCCATAAAACGAACTCAATATGTGAAATATATTTACACGAATCTAGTAAACTGAACCTCTATGTGGGAAGATAAATTCCTTTCATTCTCGACGCACTCGATCAAGCTTGGGATTTGCCAAGTGTTTATCCAAATGACTTGATCATTATATCTCATCTATATTGGTTGACAACAAGACCATAATCTAGATATGTCTATTGCGTTGGCCAATGACTTAGTCAACCCAATATCACGGAGAAGCTGAGTGTTCTCTCGAATATACACTCGAGGAATGAATCCTAATCTTGGCTCAACTACCACCTATAATCCGCATCGTAATGTACCCAATACAAGTCGTATCTCAACCTATAAGGCATTTGAGCTTAAGACAGGATCAAAGTATATTACTCTGTAGACAAGGTGTGTATTGACCTCAAGTCTAAGGACTTCTATCTCCCACATGCTGATCATACTTTAGACATGTATAACAAATAATATATCAGCAGGGTATATTAATACTTCCAAAGTATCCATGTGTCCACCACAAATAGAAATTACTCGCAGCATGTGAGACATACTACATCCTCTAAGGATGCGATGCAGACCACATGTCGACTTATCACATATCATCGATATCTCATTCTTGATGATCATTAGTCGAGGCTATTTTAAGAGTTACGTTATAATATTAATATCTCACACTATTAATAACAACGTAACCTCTACGGATGCATATTATAGAATATTACAACCAATCAACTAATAATTCAATAATTACAAATGCCAAAATATTAATCTCCATTAGTAATAATACAAACGTGTATAAAGTACATTTGTTCTAATATAGATTGTCTCTAGGACATACATATACTTTCAATAAATACATAAGTGGAAAGTTACTTTCTCCGGCCCATTTTAGTTTTCGTGCTTACTAAAATAACTGGTCCAAAATAGTTATCAATTTAGAAAATCAAGATATAATTAATTATTAGTTTCCACCTTTATCCTTACTCAATAAATGTGGATAGAGATTAATGTTTTGAAGAAGAGAATTGTATTAAATTGAGATCAAAGAATAAATAATGATAATTTAGTCAAATTACTCTTTTAGCTAAATTTTTTTAAGGGGCGTTTCAAAGTAAAACATCACAAGTAAAATGGACTAGAGGGAGTAAAACTTAACAAATAATAAAACTCATAATTTTAAAAGTTCACTGGATTCAATTCTAAGAACCTGAACCTATCAAGTTTAAATTTTAGATCAGTGTTAGGGGTGGGCAAAAAATCCGGAGAACCGAAAAAACCGAACCGAACCGAAATTCGGTTCGATTTTTTCTAAAAAAACCCAAATTTTTGAAAAAATGAACCGAATCAGGAATTAGTGATTCGGTTCGGTTTTTTAATTTTGGATACGAATTGAACCGAACCGAAAAACCGAATTAAATATATATTTTTATTATTTTTTATTTTAGGCTACTACTATCTCTTGAATCATAGCCATTGAAACTAATCTATGAAGCTTTTATGGTAGTCGCATGCGGCATAAACTTGATTAACATATCACGGAAGCATTGACATAAAATGTAGGGAGAAAAAATAGTTGTAAATTGATAAAACTTTAAATGGTCATAACTCTGCGCTCGGATGTCCGTTTTACCCGATTTGTTTTTTGATTTTGCATATTTTTTCGAGACGGAGCCGGCCCAAACTGCCACCGCATCCAATTTTTACGAAAACGTCCATTTTCCCAATCAATTTGTGTTTTCCCCTAAATCGATTTCTAATTTTTCTTTTTCTTTAGTAAACATCTCACGATATACAATAGATTTCAATGTCGAAATTTCAAAATTTCATGATAGTGTAGGTGTGAATGTCAATTTCAATTTTGGAAATTCAATTTTTAAAAAAAAATAAAAAATTCCCCGGCCCGGCCCACTAGAAAAAACCGATATAATCTGATACGTTCAGCATATAAACCGAACATATCGGTTTTTTTTAAAAAAAAAGTTGTTAAAAAACCGATTTTTATTCGGTTCATATTTATCGGATACAAAACCGAACCGAACCAATATATGCCCAACCCCTAATCAGCGTCTGACCCGAAAACATTTGAGAGATAACCACTAGCCATCTCTCCGTCCAGTTGTGGACCTGAACTGCGACCCCAAGTGGCAGGACTCCCAAGAGCTAGTTCTCCCTAGGTGAAACGTCGAACGAGGTTGCCGCCTTATTGATCCTTTTTTTGGTTGCTTCTTCAACATGACAGCTAGAGAATGTCTCAGATCTTTAATCATCTCATTAGCAATTGGGGAGCAAGTATCTTTAATTGACCTGAGCACGGTCTCTGAATCTTCTGCATGCAAAATCACTTCACAAGATCTTTCCTCAATATCGTTCTTGAGACTGATAATGGGCACTGCACTCTGAGTATGCTGTTGAATGTAGAAAAGCCCCATGGAGGGTTCATTTGCAATTAACTTTATCATCTCTGCCAAGGATTCTGTTATCTCTGCAAAGCCATCCACTGAGGAAAATTCATACATTTTCTTGAAGGCCAAAGGTTCATCATCACAGGTGGTACAAGAAAAAATTGACATAGTTAGTTCTAAACAAACTACCACACCGGATTTCTTTTCCTGCAAATGAGATCAGAAGCTGGTATTTAGGTATAAAAAATTTGCAGGATCAGATGTAAGCAGTATATACTTCCAAAATGACAAATAAGGTTGGAAACTGCAGTTTTCTTCAGTGAGAGCAGATAATTCATGCACTTAGGTTGAAGATATAATAAAGGTGGCTTATTAATTAAAGTACGCAGCAATAAGGCGATCAATGAACACCACTTTTAAAACAACAAAAACATGTCAACCTCAGTTTATTAGACATATAACATTCCTTATCATTATGTTTTCTAAGAATTGATTGAAGTACATTACAAGTAATGTTGATCAGATCCTCATAATCAGAGGCATCATTGTTCATGCAACTTTTTTTTGATCAGTAACTTAGAAAAATAGAGTGAAGAGCCACCTTAAATTAGCAGTTGAAAAGATCATAATCGGCTTCCAACAAATGCATTTTTAACACATATAGGATGTATCCCGCCAACCTACTGACCATTATGCCATAATCACGCTGAATCATTCATCATTTGTTCATTCAATGTGTTAAAAGTACAACAATTATGGATTCAACTAAATATAGGTGACTTTATTCATAGTCTTGATGACTCCGTAACCCCTCTGGAATGGTTTAAGATGCTAATTTTGAAAAATCCTATTACAAATAGCCTTCAAATACCCAAACACTATACTCCTGCCTTTTTACCATGGCACATATGGCTGCATCGCGATGCAAGTCTTTTCTATATCACCGAATCAGCTGACTCAAACTACCCTACTGCAAAAGGCGGCTGAATACTATCATATAGCCCTAACAAAATCTCCTTCCAGGCAACCACAACAAGTCCATGTCAAATGGAATCCTCCGGTGCAACACTCCTTCAAGCTTACTACAGATGGGGCACTAGTCTGTAGTACTGATAAGGGAGCCCTCGGAGACGCCTTCAGAAACTTTCACGGGCAATTTTTTATTGGTTTTTCAGGTGCTATTCGCTCAAATGATATCATAGAGATCAAGCTTAAAGCTCTTCTACAAAAGACTGTATTGCCACTCAACGAGGATTATACCCCTTGGAAGTTAACGTTGACGCGACAATTATCGATATCATAAATAATAACCATTTACACTATACTAATTTAATCTTAGATTACAGGTACCTGCTCCAGCAGATGGCTGAAACTTCTCTACTACACTCGTACAAGGAACAAAACAACGTTGCAGATCTTATGGCGAAGTTCGACAGAACTTTGATTCCAACTCACCCCGTTTTGCTTTTTGGCAGCCCACCAGTTTTTGTGGAATCAGCCTTAGCAGCTGATAGTTCGGGAACAATTACTGTTCGGCATTTTACTACAAATACTAGAGTATTTTCAAATACTAATGCTCCCGAAAGTTCCCCTTGTAATAGCCACAATGTTGGCATTCTCCGTGATATAGAATTACCTAGTAACTTAGAGAGACTCCAGTCTCTTGTTCCTTGAACAGATGGTTTGTGATATATAATATAATAGTATCTTACAGACCAAAAAGAACAATTCAAAGAACCTAGAGAACGAATAAGAATTACTCTCATTTTACAAAAAAAAGGTCCTGGTAGCTCATTCTCTTTTGCAAACCATCAAAAACAACAGATGAACCTCCCAGGTCCTAACAAGTATCATTAACATGTACCTACTTTGTTGGTCCACGTGATGTGCCAACTGGGACTAACACAGCATACTAGTCAAGTGCCATGAAGATGATAGAGAGAAAGAGACTCCATGTCATATGCATCAGCATCATGTTATATTGATACACACAATTGTGTTTCAGGATTATGAAGATGAGGTTAACCTAACGCACAAAAGCAGTAAACCAAAATCAAACTATGAGAGGATCCAGCATTATAGATAAGTAATGTTACAGTCTAACTATTTTTTATGCGTAAAAATTGTCAGATTCCTTTCTAAGTTACTTCTTTTTGCTCCACTAAGAGAGCTCTTATTATCTGTAAATAAGTTAAACATTCAATAGAGTCTACCTTCCAAGTGTGGGATTACACTGGGTGTGTTGTTGTTGTTAAGTTAAACATTCAATAGCTCGCAAATGTACTTAGAACTGAAAAACAAAAGTATCTTAAGAAGAGATGGGGGGACCAGACCTGGGGTGGATCTAGTGGATAATCTATGGGTTCATTTGGACCCAGTAGCTGTCTTAGACCATGTATATGTGTTAAAACCCCACTAAACAAGTACAGAGTATATTTTGAACACAGTAAATTAGATGGGATGTGATTGAATTCCGAATCTGAACTCATTAAATTCAAATCCTGGATTTGCCTCTGGACCAGATCAATTAGAGTGAAAACAAATAATCAAAGAAAACTACACCGCAATCAGATCTTAACCCCCATCCCCTCAAACAAACAAAAACCATTCCACAAATCACCAGCAAAACATTGGCTCTGTAAAAGACTTGATACGGAATAAGGACTTCATACCATGCCAATTAGTTTCCTCTCCCTCCCCTAAAGGGATTATTGATCTGAATATGAAAGAAATAATCCCCTTGATTATTTTCATTGATTGAATAGATATATATACAAGTTACAAAAATAGGAGAATCCTATTCCTATTCTATTTCTAAAACTTTATTCTACCATAATTCTAACTATACAATTATGGTAAGTGTATATCCTAATTATGGTAAGTGTACATCCTAATCTAGGTAACAAATATACTACAATATACACACAATATTCTTTCCATAATATACAAATTCTCGCTTCATCGCTTTCCAGCCTTCAATCCTGCAGTCGGGTCGTCATTGGCGCCTATCGCCCATCGCCGAGAGGCTTGTCAGACCGGCTTGTCGTGACCGCCGCTGAGGCCCACCGCCGGTAGGCCCATCGCCGAGAGCCGTGACCGCCGCTGCCACTTCACCATCGATATACATGTGATATACACTGATGATATACACTGATGTATATTCAGTGTATATCACATGTATATTGCTCTGTTTAACACACCCCCACAGTCATAGCGGGCGATTTTCAAATGCTGAGACTGTCCCTAAAATCTTCAAAGAGAACTGTTGGTAGACCCTTTGTAAAGATGTCCGCAATTTGATAACGAGATGAGACATGGCATATGCGAACTTGACCCTTTGCAACCTTTTCACGGACAAAGTGAATGTCCATTTCGATATGCTTGGTGCGTTGGTGTTGAACTGGGTTACCTTAAAGGTAGATGGCACTAATGTTGTCGCAATATACAAAGGTTGCCTTCTGAATTGTACAATGAAGCTCCAAAAACAAATTACGTAGCCAACATGATTCGGAGACCACATTCGCTACTCCTCGATATTTTGCCTCGGCACTTGAGCATGATAGAGCTGCCTGACGTTTTGCTGACCAGGAGACCAAGTTGTTGCCAAGGAATATACAATAGCCAGAAGTCGACCGTCTGGTGTCGGGACAACCACCCCAATCAGCATCCGTGTAAGAGACAAGTGTGGATGTAGATGAAGGATACAAGTGCAACCCATAGTCCAGTGTCCCCTGAATATACCGAATGATGCGTTTGATTGCATTCATGTGCTCAACCCTGGGATCATGCATGAATAAACACACCTGCTGAACCGCATACGTAATATCCGGTCTGGTAAAGATAAGATATTGGAGGACCCCTGCAAGATTGCGATAGCGGGTCGGGTCCTCGTATGGTGCACCTGCTGCGGCACTTAGCTTTGGGTTTGCATCAACTTGTGTGGAAGTGGACTTACAGGATGACATCCCAGCCCTCTCAATGATCTCAGCACATACTTCCGTTGAGACAGAAACAACCCTCCTGAATGACGTTTGACCGCAATCCCCAAAAAATAACTCAAGGGCCCCAAGTCTTTCATAGCAAAATCAGAACTGAGCATGGCCATGATAGACTGGCGCAAAGCATCGGAGGAGGCAGTCAAGATGATATCATCCACATACAACAGAATGTAGGCCAAGGACGAACCACGACGGTAGATGAACAAGAAATTATCTGACCTGCTGTGAGTGAACCCAATAGTTGAAACAAAATCAGCAAACCTCGTGTACCATTCCCTTGGAGACTGCTTAAGCCCATATAAGGACTTTTTCAACAAGCATACATGATGAGGATGGTTAGGATCTCTGAAACCCAGCGGCTGATGTATATAGACTGTTTCCTTGAGATCACCGTGTAGGAAAGCATTCTTAACATCCAACTGATGAATTGGCCAAGTCTTTGAAAGAGCCAAGCTAAGCACAGTGCGAATGGTAGCTGGTTTGACCACCGGACTAAACGTCTCACCACAATCAATTCCAACCTGCTGAGTCTTACCATCACCAACCAGTCATGCCTTATGGCGAGCAAAGGACCCATCTGAATTCTCTTTATGAGCAAAAATCCACATAGACCTGATAACATTAATACCATATGGACGGGGCACCAACTCCCACGTTTTATTATCAATAAGAGCATTATATTCATCAGTCATAGCAATTTTCCAATTAGGGTCATTTAATGCGGACACAGGATTGCGGGGCAAGGGGAATTTAGAGACATCAGAATGTAAATTAAAATGTCTTTTAGGTGTAAAAATACCTCACGACTACGAGTAACCTGGCCTATGACTCGATGAAGAATTGAGGGAATTTTGGGAATTTTCTGGCTCGGGACGGGTCGCCAAGCAAAGCTGGGACCGCTAGCCCAAATCGGTAAAGCGTCGACTCGCCGATCGACCGCCTGCATCACCGGATCGCCCGCTTGTCGGAATAGTTCCAGTGGTCGAATAGTCAGCGGCAAGCAGATTTGTTGGGCGCAAGGTCTACTGGAGGATTTTGGGTACGGAGATGTCCAAAAATTTCGAATAATATACGGGATATTTGGTCATCCAAAAATTATATGACTTAGGTTCGGAGTATGAACTTTCGTAAATGGGAATTGAGTTTCATCAAAAATGACATGGCGATTGATTATGATTTTCTTGGAGGATAAATCAAAACACTTATAACCACGATGATTTGACTGGATAACCCAAAAACACACACGGGATAGACCGAGCCTCAAGTTTGTTAATTGTGGTGGATGGGAATAACGGATAACACAAGCGACCAAAAATCAAGATGAGAATAAGACGGGTTCTTATTATACGTAATTTTTAGGGAAGAATATGTCGACCTTTAGAAGGAATTATGTTAAGAAGATAAGTGGCCATTTGTAGAGCATGATGCCAAAAATATGGAGGTATGGAGGCATGTATTAGGAGAGTTCTGACAATGTTATTTATGGAACGAATTTATGCTCGCTTTCCCATTTTGTGAAGATGTATGAGGACATGAAAACGAAAATTTATCTCATTAGTAGCACAAAATTCCCGAAACTCCCTATTGTCATACTCTTTCCCATTATCACACCGAATATCTTTTATTTCTCTTCGAATTGAGTACTAATGAACGCTCTAAATTTGATGAAGACGGAAAACACCGTGATTTATTCGCAATTGGAAACGCCCACAAAAATCTAGAATAATCATCTAAAAAGAGAACATAATATCGATGACCCATTGAACTAAGAACAGGAGATGTCCATAAGTCGCTATGAATAATGTCAAATGGCATAGACGTATGAGAATCGAGTCTACAAATGGCAACTTAACAATTTTTCCTAATGAACAAGATCGACAAATTGAGTACGACTCGTACCCTTACAAGAAATAAAGATATTTTTATCTAAAGTTGATAAAATAGAAGATCCCTGATGACCTGCACGAGCATGCCACATGGAAGGAGAGATGGTCGCAAAAGTCGACGGCAAGGCCGACTCGATGGACTAAAACCGCATGATAGGATACAGATCCCCTACTATTACACCTCATGAGATGACTCCCGCCTTGAAATCCTTCACAGAGAAACCGAAAGGATCAAATTCAATGAAACATAATTGTCATTTGTGAACTTTCGGATGCATACTAAATTTTTAATCAATTTAGGAGCATGTAAAGTATTTTTCAAGAGGAGTGGTGGATTGGGGGGAGATAACGTTTTCTGACCATACCCTAGAATTGGAATAGAACTGTCATTACCAATAATTATCCCCCGAGGGGTGCTCAAATTGGAATAAGATGAGAGAGTACCGATTCTAAGTCATGTGAGTAGTGGCCCCTTGTCCATGTACCAATTTGGGTCCGATTGAGTCAATCTCAACGCAGTGCATCGCGCCTCGATATCGGCCTGGAGTGGGGCTCGCCGCATGATGGGCTTGCGAGGTCGGGGCCCAAGAACTCCTGGCCGTGGCCGAACCGGGTCGTGAATCGCCGTTGTCGCCGCTGTGGGCCATCGCCAGCCGGGCCGCCACCGCCGGGTATTGGGCCTGGATCGCTGGCTGCCCACCGCTGGAAATTCCTGCGTTGTGAGGACTGTTGGCCCATGGCCCACTGCCCAGCCCCACTGCCATGGGCCCCACTGCTGGGCCCAGGGGGGTGGTGGGCCACTGTTCATGGATTGGATCCACCGCCTGCTTGCTGACCACCGGAACCGCCACTAGAACCACCGCGTTTGCCCCCGCGGTTTTTGTTATTATTCTTTCGATTATTCTTGCCGCCACCATTGTTATGGTTTTGGCCTGAATTATTAACAAAACCTGAAGGATTAGGAGATGACGCCATCAAGACAACTGGGCTTGCTCCGGTAGCCGCCTTTTTAGCCAAACCGGCTTCTTCCAACGTAAGCATGGAGCGGGCTTGATGGAAGTCGGGAAGAGGGTTGCTTTGGCGAAGGAGAGTTCCAACACCATTATAGGCCTCCGAAAGATCGGCAACCAACTGTAGAACTAGACGATTATTCGTTACTGGTGCGCCAACATTACGGAGTTGATCCGCCAACTCCTTTAGTTTCTTGCAATATGCAGAAACGTTCGGAAATTCGTCCATTCGAACGAGAGAGAATTCCTGCTCGAGTGTGACGACACGGGAATGTTGGTTGTCTTGGAATATGTCACGCAATCTATTCCATGCATCCATAGCCGTGGTATATGGCTCAATAATCGTCTGTAGAAGGTCCACCGAAATAGTGGCGTATATCCACCGAAGAACGGTAGCATCAAGTGTAATCCATAACTCAGGATCCTCCATAGGAAGGGGTCTAGCGGGAGGAATGATATGGTAAAGAACTTGATAAGATATAGCGTGAATTTTAAACAACTCCGCCCACGTTGCATATTGCACGTTTTCCATTTCAAGGACAATAGGGACACTTAGCTTGATATTGGAAACCGTGAGGGCAGGGTGAAAATTGTTCTTAGACATATTGATAAGAACAAAGAAGGAGGGGAAATTTAAGAGAGGTTTTTGAGAGCGGAAGACGAATTTTGGAAGAGAAACCTGAGGGGGGAAGGGGGGTGTCTCGGCCGAGGGGTCCAAAAAATTTAGGGAGAGAAATTTTTTTGTAAAACCTAGTCTTTTGATACCATGAAAGAAATAATCCCCTTGATTATTTTCATTGATTGAATAGATATATATACAAGTTACAAAAATAGGAGAATCCTATTCCTACTCTATTTCTAAAACCTTATTCTACCATAATTCTAACTATACAATTATGGTAAGTGTATATCCTAATTATGGTAAGTGTACATCCTAATCTAGGTAACAAATATACTACAATATACACACAATATTCTTTCCATAATATACAAATTCTATCTACTGTTTTCCAGCCTTCAATCCCGTGGTCGGGTCAGTCATTGGTCGTCATTGGTCAGCTATCGCCCATCGCCGAGAGGCTTGTCAGACCGCCGCTTGAGGCCCACTGCCGAGAGGCCCACTGCCGAGAGTTGCACTGCTGCTTGCCACTTCAGTCCACTGATATACATGTGATATACACTGATGTATATTCAGTGTATATCACATGTATATTGCTCTGTTTAACAGAATATTTCCCCAAAAAGAATAGTTTGAGTATATTTGCTTGCTAACATCCTTTCAAATTGAACAGCAATGATAGTAATTGGAAAAGCATGACCAATTTAGTTGCATCAGCCATTGGGAAACTAAAAATAGCTCAAAACTGTTTAGTCAGTGGACAATCTAAGAAATAATGATCAGCTCGTTGTACGTAAATTAGAGCATAAGTCACAGAACTTGGTTATCACTAATTAAGAAGTCCTTTTGAGTAGCATGCCACTAGAAAATAGCAATTTCACTGGGGCGTTAATTTTCAAAACTGCTTTTTTGGGAGTAAAAGCATCAGGCCTGGTTGAGTAACTCATGAAAATATGTATCAGGCTGGTTCAGTAACTCATGGAAAAGCAAAAGTCTCCAATAACATCATATAGCTGGATCCGTTATATCTACAGATCTCTACTAAAATTAACTCCTAATTGATCACTGCGTGTTTAGTGTTTGTCTCTTGTTGGAAGAGAATAATCGCATTCACGATATAATAAAACAATCTGAAATCAGATTTTACAAGAAGTATTTCCCCCGCACCGTTATTACCATCTTGCTCCTTTTCATAAATTATTCTCACAGAAATTTTACAGGGAATTGCTTTAACTTGTGTACCAGGGAGATCTTGTTATGTTGGTACAACAATGAAAGACTCCTAAGGCACAAGAAATGGTGGAAGATGATACTTGCATGTGTTTAGTGGACTGTATGGAAAGAAATGAATACAAGATGTTTTCAAAGGAAGCTACAGCTCTATACAGAAATTCAAGATGAATATTTTTATATTTTTTATCGTTAAGACTTTTGGTGTAAAGAGGAATATTTAGCTGAAGCATAATCTTTATTAGACTTTATAGAGTCCTTGTATGAAGAACAAAGGACATACTTCCGCTGAACAGAATTGTAATTATGGCTATCAGCTATCAGCACAGCCTTTGCGCTGAATAGTTATCATATTGATACCTTTCTCAAAAAACAAAAACAAAAACTTGTGTAGACTAAACTCCCCACCTGGTGGGATTATACTGGGTATGTTGTTGTAGACTAAACTGAAAACCAAATGGATCTGCTAGCAATTTGATTTCTAGCCATTCTTATCAGAACTAAACCAAACTGATGACCCTTCATGTGACCCCCTTATCTACTAGGAGTACCATTTAAAGCCAAAGTCAACTTGTCAAACAAAAGTTGTTCGACCACAGAGAAAAAGCGAAGAGGTATTCAGGTGTTAACACTTTTCCTTCAAATAATAGGTCAATCAAGATAGACCAAAGTGCTAATATGGAATGCTCAAGAATGTTAGCAGGATAACCAAATACAGTCAGTCGTGGCGGAGCCGGGATTTTGACTAAGGGGTTCAAAAATATAAAGGAGTAAACAAACGAAGAAGCTTAGGGGGTTCAACATTTATTATATATAGATAAAAATAATTTTAACCTTGTATCTATAGGGTAATTTTTTGCCGAAGGAAGTTCGGGTGAACCCAACCACCACCTAGCTCCGCCCTTGACAGTCAGACCTCTCTTTAACAGTCATCATCTATAACAACATTTCACTATAACAATTATGTTTTATGTGGAACATATTATGTTATACTATATGTTCTCTATAACAACATTTCACTATAGCAGCCAAAACAATATCGAGACAAACAATGTTGTTATAGAGAGATTTGTTTGTATTGGGTTTCCTCCTAGATTTTGTTCACTAATCTAAACCAACAGCATATCTTGCCTCCATAATTCATCATTCAACATTTCTTTCAATTATTATGGATTGGAATTGCAGCTCCGCATTATCCATGATTTCACAACACCATACTATCCATACTATTCTTGCACAACAACTCGCATTCTATTAACCAATAGGACTCGAATGGATTGCCCGAGAGACATATATCAATTGGTCAAACTTGATATTTCCAAGGAAAATAAGTTTAAAAAAAGGGACACAACTGTGTATTATGTTGGAAATTTGCCTTTGGCGGGAGGTGCGTCCACCCATATTTAATGAATTAAACACTAGTGTTCCGTATGTTGGAGGCTTTGTCTCTTCTCACATGCATGATCTACGAAGTGAGTAGATGACCGTAGGGCCAAGAATCGTCAAATTTCGTTGAGAAATAAAAGAGATATTGGTCCACGAAGTAAGGTGTTTGAGGCATGGAAATATGGTGTGGAACAAATCTACCACATCGGTGGGAAAAGGAAGAATTGTTCTCTTTATAAGTCTCTAAAGTGGTAAAGGGTTTGGGACCCCAAGGGGTATCCCATGTGTTTAAAGGAGGGAGGACCTAGATGTGCTTGGGTTCAAGGCTAAGCCCACACGCGCACCGCCGCCGCCCGTCCGGTCTCGGTCACGGGTCGTGTGTTGTGTGCTATGTGCTATGAGGACTTTCTGATATTATCTTTTTGGACCTCAAATTGCTTAATATTTACAGTTTGGTCCCTAGAGTTTCTGGAAAGTTGATTTTGGGAGTGACGGAAGGCAGAAACTTTCTGCCTACCGTTTGGGCTATTTTCTGGAGCATTAACCAACCATTAACTTGGCTGTTAACTCCTCCATAAACAGCCTCCTTCAATGACCATAATCAGCCCTCCTTCATGGCATTAAAATGGCCATTAACAACCCTCCCTAATGGCCATTAACAGCCATGTTTGGGCAGTTGAACAGCCCTCCTCCATGCTATATAATGAGCTGTTTTGGCTAAATTATGGAGTACACATACAGACATAACGCAGCACAAAACAGTGACGAAAATTACTGCAAAACAGTGAGCAAACACACACATATACACAAGATATACACAACAGAGACACACTATATACACAGAGACAAAAAAGAAGAGAAAACATAAACTCTTCCTTCCTTTTCCATTTCTTCAGCAAGTCGATTCATATTTTCATATTTGTTTTCTTCGTCAGGCTCAACCTACTGGCTTTGTAGCGTTGAGATTAAAGTGTTGTTTTATCTTGGAAGACTATTGCCCGCTAACGTAAAACCATATATACGGGGCAATCTTGTCTTAAGGACAGAGGGCAATCACTCGACTCAACACACAATGTTGTAACCATCCAGATTTAGTTGTTTCTTGATTTCATGTTATCAAAATTCAAGACACAACAAGCTTGCGCCAGTTTTGAAGATTGACCATTTATTTATCCTTTCGAACACTTGTAATAGTTATTTACTTCCCGTACTGCTTTATAAAGTACAATAGAGTACCAACATATTATATGTTCTTTAAATATCTTACCTGAACATCGATCTTGCCCACTGAAAAAACAAATTGAAGTTGCTTTGACATGCACAACCTGCAGATTCACTAATAGGCAACTATCAGTTGACACACATAATTCCTATTTGGTATATTTGCTAACTTTCCTTCAATTATGCAAAAAACAAAATGCCTGAAACTCAATATTCTAAGGTCACTTTGGAATTCTAAGTTTGAAATGTTATCTAAGAATAAAGTTGCTGACTGAACTAAAGTAAGCTAAAAATTGTACTTCAAGTTTGACTGATATTTCATTAGTCTATCGCATGGATTACAATTACAAGTAAATTGAAAGTCCTATAACTTGTCAAACTACAATAACACCAAAATCACGCCTCCATTTAAGAAAGAAACCTCAATTATCTAAAAGAATTCGAGTTCAACAAATCAATTAATGAAAACCCACCAAGATTATTCGAAGTAATCTTTGCATTGCATAGATAAGTTGCAGAGGAGGAAACTAGCAAAATTATTTGACTTACGGATCAAACTACAAAAGAAGCAAGTGGAGTGTCATTTTTTAGATCATAAGCTTCAGCTTGGTTCTGCCTAGTGCTATATTTTCCCACCTCTCACATCCGTTGGGATAAGTTGTTTTTTTTTGTCCTTTTTAGATTAGTGTTGTGTGTGTTCTTTTTTGGGGTCGGAAACAAACTTTCTATCTAGTAAAGTAACATCTTCAAATTTCACGTTATGGGACTTCATTGGATACATTGTTGCGTTGTTATTCTTTTTTGGGATCGGTTTGACGGTAAACCTCAGCTTTGATAATAAAGACAAATACCACAAGGCTTGTTAGTGGTTCGAGTATGCACTCGGACCTTTGGACATGTTTGAAGTTGAAATTTTGTTTCAAAATGTAATTTAAATTTTTCATGTTATAATTTTTTGCTATAAATATAAAAATTTCATAACTTGTGAAAAAAATTATTAAAACTTTCTCAACTTTTATATATTCTTACCTAATAAGGTATCGAAATATCTTAAAGCGTCACATTACTAAATTGCATCTAGGCATTCGTCTTATAAATAAATACTTATAATTATATGTTATTCCAAACTTTTAAATGCACAAAGCAATAATTATAGCAACTAACTATTTTTAATATAATACTTCCACATAGTGGACAATTTTTTCACAGAGTATTGATTTTTTTTTTACAAAATATAAATTTATAAGTCAAGTTTTCTATTTAAAAAGGATTAAAATCATGATTTCAAATCTCAAATTATTTGAGATTTGAAATCATGATATGAAGTTGAGGTTGCATTTTTTGTGTAAATTTAAAAACAAACGCTGATTTGAAATGAAAATATGGAATCATGATTTCAAATCGCATGGCCAAACAACTACATAGTATTGTCATGTTCCTGATAAATATTATATTTAAGGATAGTTCAGTCATTTTTGTTAGAGTAATTATGGGGCAATCCCATAATTACATCTATTCTTCATTTATTATAATTGATAGTGTAATATATTGTGATTAGGATAATTGTAATTAGTATCTTATATTTTAGGTAAGGTAGATTAGTCTTTCATTAATCAAGCATAATATGATTGTATAAATACTGTATCATTGGAAGAATATTAATCAAGAAATTACTTTCCTACATGATATCAAGAGTCTAAGATCTTTAGCCCTAATTCTTTACTCCCTCTACATGATTTCCTCCTCTCTTTCTCCTAATTTTTTCGGCCAACCCTACCAAAACCCTAAACCACTTCTTCAACCTAGAAAAACCCTAGCCGCCATCTAAAAACCCCATATCTTCGGCTACCTTCTATCCGAAACCCTAAGGGTTTTCCACTCCCAAAAACATCAACCACTACTACTTTCATTCTCTAGTTTGATTTCTTGTGGACCAATGGCTGAAAAACAAACATTTCATCTCGCTCTTGCCGTTAATAACGTCAAGAACTTTATCCCCATAACTCTTGAAATGAAGAAAGGGCAGTATACCTCTTGGGCAGAATTATTCAAAATTCACTCCAACGCTTATGAGGGAATTGACCATATCATCCCGTCCGAGTCACCGTCGGATACCACTACGGTGGACAAAAAACTATGGTCTCGGTTAGATGCTATAGTTCTTTAATGGATTTATGGCACAATTTCGAATGATCTTCTTCATACCATCTTAGAACCAAATTCTACTGCTCAACAGGCGTGGGAAAGGTTACAAAATACTTTTCAAGATAACAAAGTTTCTAGGGCCGTTTATCTTGAACACCAATTTACAAATGTTAAATTGGATGAATTTTCCAATATCTCAGCATATTGTCAAGAATTAAAGGTACTTGCGGACTAACTATCCAACGTTCGTTCGCCTGCGACAATTCAAATGTTGGTCCTTTAATTGATTGCGGGGTTGAATGAACACTACGATGGTGTTTCTACGTTCATTCAGCAAAGCAATCTGTTGTCTCCCTTTTATGAGAATCGTTCGAGGTTAATTCTCGAGGAAACGCGAAAAGTAAAACAGGCATCTTCCGGAGCAACCACTGCCGGAACCGCTCTCGTCTCCACCAACTCATCTTCTACAGATTTGGAGCCCCAAAATTTTGGTTCAGGGGGCCACAATAATGATTATAATAATGGTCAAAATGGGGTTCAAACTGTAACAATAAAGGAAAAATAACAGTGGAAAGGGACGGGGGAGAGGTGGTGGCCAGCCTGCCGACGGCAGTGGACATTCCCAGTAGTGGCGAAAATCAGTAGAGGCAGTACCCACCGTGGCTTGGGCCCCATAGTGGGCTGCCCCGCCATGCCCATATCCAACCTCATCGTTGGGCCGGCCTCTTCCCTCTTCAAATCATCAACCTAGTATTCTTCGATCTCGTCCACAACATGCGTTTGCGGCTCAGGCACCATCTTCTGTTGGTTATGAACCCATGGACATTGAACAAGACATGAACAACATGCATCTAAGTGTTCCCGATAAGTCATGGTACATGAACATAGGGGCTACGTCACACATGACGGAATCTCAAGGTAATCTCTCGTCGTATTTTAATATGAGCAATAATAAAAATATTATTGTCGGCAGTGGTCAGGAAATTCCAATTCGTGGTATTGATCAGGTAACACTACCCTCTCTACACCCACCATTAACAAGACATGAACAACATGCATCTAAGTGTTCCCGATAAGTCATGGTACATGAACATAGGGGCTACGTCACACATGAGGGAATCTCAAGGTAATCTCTCGTCGTATTTTAATATGAGCAATAATAAAAATATTATTGTCGACAGTGGTCAGGAAATTCCAATTCGTGGTATTGATCAGGTAACACTACCCTCTCCACACCCACCATTACATTTGAAAAATGTTTTACATGCGTCAAATCTAATTAAAACCCTAATTTATGTTAGACGTTTTACAATTGACAACAATGTTTCTGTAAATTTTGATCCGTTTGGCTTTTCTGTGAAGGATTTTCAGACGGGGATGCCATTTATGAGATGCAATAGCACGGGGGACTTGTTTCCCCTCACCTCTGTTTCCAAAAATAGCATGAACAACCCATCAACCTTAGCTGTCATTTCTTCTACTATTTGGCACAATCGATTGGGACACCTAGTAGCACAAGTTTTTAATAACTTTAGAAAGAATAATTCAGTTTCTTGTAATAAACCTTTGGACTCCTCTGTTTCCCAATCTTGTGTGTTTGGTAAACATGTTAAGCTTCCTTTTGCATTTTCTACTTCTCATACTTTTGTGCCATTTGATCTTGTGCATTGTGATTTGTGGGCATCACCAGTTTTGAGTTCTGCAAGTCATAAATACTATATGCTCATTCTAGATGATTATTCAAAATTTTTATGGACTTTTCCATTAGGACATAAATCACAAACCTACACCACTTTTAAACAATTTAGTGTTTTTATCAAAACTCAATTTGGCAAAATCATTAAATATTTTCAATGTGACAATGGGGGAGAATTCATAAATACCCACTTTAATGATTTTTGTCACCAAAATGGAATGTATTTGCGTCTTTCGTGTCCACATACCTCACCACAAAATGGGAAAGCCGAAAGAAAAATTCGAACGCTTAATAATATGATTCGCTCTATTCTTGTGCATTCATCCATACCATCAAAGTTTTGGCACCATGCATTTCAAATGGCTGCATACCTTTTAAATATTCTTCTTAGTAAATTGCTCTCCAGTGTGTCTCCTACACAAATGGTATATCATCGTCTCCCGCCTTTTACACATTTGAGGGTTTTTGGATGTTTGTGTTATCCTTTGTTTCCGTCTACTTCCATTAACAAGATGCAAGCTCGTTCCACTCCTTGTGTGTTTTTGGGATACCCACAACATCATAGGGGATATAAATGTTATGATTTGACGAATGGGAAAATAATTGTCTGTCGTCATGTGATTTTTGATGAGTCTACATTCCCGTTTGCTAAGTCTCATGTGACATCCTCACCTTCAAATAATTTTTTAAACAATGGATTACATCTCATTTTACACCACCACCTAAATGTCCAAACCTATGTGAAACCAACCCAACAAAATATGCCACAACTTTCGGCCCAACCACTAAATGGGACTGGACCAGAGACCACTGCCTTGTCATCGCTGGTCTCGACCCAGTCCCATTTCCGTGGCAGGCAGGCCCAATTGGCCAGTCCACCACTACCTCACTTACACCCTTAACCCAATCTAATTTCGGAGCCCGGCCCAATATCAAAATTGCTACACCCTTTCACTTGGGCCACATTCCATCCCCTCGGCCCAATAACATACCCAAGAATCCTACTACCCACCTAGTTACGGAACAACCTCGGACCATTGAAACTCATGCCATGCACGGTAATTTTTTCCCAAACGTCTCTTTAACCTACTATCCTGCGTTCAACCATCACCTCTACCAAAAAATCCCAAACATGCCTTATCAGACCCGAATTGGAAAGCCTCCATGTTAGACGGATTTAATGCTCTTAGTACAAATAAGATGTGGGAATTAGTACCACATCCATCTAATATGAACGTCATTTGGTCTATGTGGGATTTTTGTCATAAGAAGAATTCTAATGGTTCTTTTGGGAGATATAAAGCTCGTCTTGTTGGTGATGACATGTCTCAGCATGTTGGGGTAGATTGTGGTGAAACATTCAGTCCGGTGGTTAAGCCAGCAACTATCTGGACTGTTCTCAGCTTGGCTATTTTCAAATCTTGGACCATTCATCAGTTAGATGTTAAAAATGCATTCTTACATGGCACCTTATAGGAGACAATGTACATGGATTAGCCATTGGGTTTTCGAGATTATACACGTCCAGATCATGTTTGCCTATTGAAGAAATCTGTATATGGTTTGAAAAAAGCTCCTCGGACATGCTATAACAGGTTTGCAGGATTTGTTTTCAAATTGGGATTCTCTCACAGCAAGTTTGATCAGTTATTGTTCATTTATCAGAAAGGAGCTGACATGGCATATATTCTTTTGTATGTCGATGATATTATTCTCACAGCATCATCCATTTCACTTCGACAGTCTATTATGTCCCTTCTTGCAGCAGAATTTGCAATGAAGGACTTGGGTCCGTTGAATTATTTTCTTGGCATTGTTGTCACTCAATATGCAGGTGGTCTGTTTCTCAGTCAAAAGAAATATGCCGAAAAAATAATTGACAAAGCAGGGATGTCATCCTGCAAACCCTCACATATTCCAGTTGACATAAAGGCGAAATTGAGTAAGGATGCCGGAACTCCATACAACGATCCTACCCATTACTGTAGCCTAGAAAGGGTCTTGCAGTATCTGACCTTTACAAGACCAGATGTTTCCTATGTGGTTCAACAAGTTTGTTTACACATACATGGTTCAAATGAGGAACATGTGGAGGCTCTCAAAAGGATTCTGCGGTATGTTAAGAGTACTCTCCATTTTGGACTTCATCTATATAAGTCCTCTATCTCGAGTCTTTCAGCCTACACTGATGCATATTGGGGTGCCTGCCCAGACACACGTCGTTCCACTTTCGGTTATTGTGTGTTCTTGGGTGACAATCTCATTTCATGGTCATCTAAATGCCAATCCACCCTGTCTCGGTCAAGTGCTGAGGCGGAATATCGAGGGGTCGCCAATGTTGTTGCTGAATCATGTTGGCTCCGAAATCTACTGTTGGACCTACACTGTCCGATGACAAAGAAACAGTGGTCTATTGTGACAATGTGAGTGCGATCTACTTATTTGGCAATCTTATTCAGCACCAGCGCATGAAACACATTGAAATTGATATCTTATTTGTTAGAGAAAAAGTTGTTCGTGGTCAAGTTTGTGTTCTCCATGTGCCGTCCCGTTATTAGATTGCTGACATCTTCACAAAAGGTCTTCCGCGCATACTTTTTGATGATTTCAGGGACAGTCTCAGCATTCGAGAACCTCCAGCTAAGACTGCGGGAGACTGTTAGAGTAATTATGGGTCAATCCCACAATTACCTCTATTCTTCATTAATTATAATTGATAGTGTAATATATTGTGATTAGGATAATTGTAATTAATATCTTATATTTTAGGTAAGATAGATTAGTCTTTCATTAATTAAGCTTATATGATTGTATATTTATTGTACGAGAATTACTTTCCTACAATTTTATGTTACATGTGATATTATATATATGGTTAATATAGACCATATAACAAAGTAGGAACTATAATTACATATTTTAAAGATAATTTAACTGCGATAAAGAGTTCTAAGAACAGACAAATATCTGAATATTTTGATGGGGTTATAAGAAGATTGGAAGACTTAGAGGGGCAAGGGGGAATCGGGGAGGTGAGTTGAAAAAGATGTACACTGACAAAGTATATTAGTTATAATTACTCAACATAACATATACTTCAAAATTCAATCTTTTCAAATTTTTTTCTTTTTCTCCAATATTTATCTTCCGTTCTCCATCAAATCTGATTTCATCTTTTGTTTGAAGACATAAAAACTGAATTGAAAATATTTTTTAATTGTTATGGTGGAACGGATAGTGGTGGTCATGGCAGTTTTTTGTTGTGGTGGCTTGAAGATAATTTCATTATCTGCTTTATATTTGGCGTATGTTGACTGTATGTTCTATATATTTCTGTACATATAATTACGTACACACGATATACAAGTTTGTTGACTGTATGTTCTATATATTTCTGTACATATAATTACGTACACACGATATACAAGTTCACACGTGACATTTAATTGTGTATCTCATTGTATGTTTATGTGTATGTCTTGTGTGTGTCAATATATATCAGACATATTTCAAATGTATACAATAAAATATGAAAGATATAAGTGTGCATGCAAATACACATATAAGTTAGATTATATATGTTTCGCAAAATGAGTATTGCAAATAATTTATTTTGAACTAAATATAAAAATTAAAAGCATCATCTAATATTAGACCAAATGGACTTACCTATTAAGAAGCAAGAAGAGATCCTTAAAAAGCTACACAAAACATTAATTATAAAGTCGATTGGGGAGTAGTCTTTAGAAAATGAATGAGGACAAAAATAAAAAGGAAAAGCCAATTACAGCAGTCACGTGTAAGCATCAAAGAGTTAAAATTCCTACATAATCCCTATGAAGACGACAAAACCTCGCTATCCTTACGTGTAAAGCATCAAAGAATTGAAATTCCTATATAATCCCTGTGAAGACGACAAACTATATCATCCCTGTGAAGACGTCAAAACTTCACTATCCCTGTTTACAAACAGAGTCCGGAACTTAAATGACTCAAAAATTAAAGAATTGATCGTGACATAAGTATCGTTTGCGTAGTAATTTACAGTGCAATAAGACGTAATCATAACGGCCTGATTAAGTCTATTATGCAGTAAATTATTGCGCAATAGCGATTCTCTACAACCTAGCGGCCCACGTTTTTAAAAGGTCCATTTTAGTTAAATTACGCAATAAATTATTGCGTTTTACAATCAATTATTCATATCTCCATTTGTACTTGATTTAACATGATACTATGTCAATTATTGCAAGAATCCATTCGTTTTTCTATTTGAATTTTGGATGAGGTAAAGACTCATCCATTTCAAAGTTTAAGTCATCAAAATTCCAACTTCTTGAAAAAATCATTCTAACTCCCAAGTTTATAAAAAATGGTGTCTCCTCCTCCAACTGTTAGGGTTCCTTTATTTTGGGAATGAGAGATTTTCATGATCATAATACTGTAATATCCCACCTAAGTTTCATGTCAAGTTTCCAATTAACTTGGATTACTCAACATTACTCACTGTCATACATAAAAGAATGAAAGTTATTAGGTGTGAATTTACATTATCTGTAATAGGCAGATATCCAATATCATTTTCACCGCAAGGTTTAATACTTTATGACGGGTGGAATATCATTGATAATGAGTCGTTGAGTGAATATTTGAGGGCACCAGAAGAATATAGGGACTTAATCACCCTGAATGTTCTTGAAATGTATGTTGAAAATATACCTATCAATCATAGTGAAATCTTGGTCAGGACTCGTCAGGAAGTCTCAGAAGTGCTGATTGCGCCTCGTACTCAAATCCCTGAAGTCTAGCCTATTCATGGTAACATTTATCTCTACATAAGTTCTTATGGAGATATTTTGACCGGTCAAATGTCGCTGGAAATTTTAAGTCAACAATTTAATCAAAATTACAGGGAAAATTGGTAAATATCCATTATTTTCATTATTATTTTGTTTAATAGCACATGTTTATTATACGTATGATAATAGTAATATTATTTTGTATCTTTTTAGGGATTATACACTTGATATGAGTAATATTGGACAATCCTCTCAGTCCGGATGGAGAAATCATGTCGGAACATCCCCAACATCAAGTTTCGGTGCAGTTGATACTTCTTCAAACCCATGCAATATTGATTCTTATCGGTAGGTTCATCATCTTGATATTAAATAATTCATATATTATGATGCTGATATTTAAAATATGTTACCTATTTTTTGTGTAAGAAGAAGTCTTTACTGGATGGTGAGGATTATCCAAATCATATAGAAACATCATCGAGTGATAGCGATGATATACCTAATGCAGAGGTATCCGATGATGAAATATCTTTCTCGAATGGTGAGGTTGATATTCATCCTCATAAGCAGGAACAACAGTTACTAGAGATGATGCAAAGTTGGCCACACCAGCAAGAATCAATGGCAAAAAGTCAAATTCACCAACAGGAATCGGTTTAGAAAGCATCCCCAAACCGGTGGCATTCTGACGTGATTCCATATCTTGATAATCTTCAAGGTCGTCCTGATGCCTTTGTGTTTACTAGAGAAGATGATTATATTCGTCAAGCAATGTGAAAAAAATCGAACGATCTTATAAAAGATACTGTTGAACTTGCAAATGACATGATTTTGTCCTCCAAAAAGGCACTGTAAATGGTCGTTAAAATTTATTGCATCAAAGAAATGAGAGAGCTTAGAGTTGATGATTGTCGCGCCCGATTTTCGACCTTGCTCGGGTCAAAGCGGAGCGCGGACGGGTCCGGTGATTCCTGGGTAAATGATTGAGGAGTCGCCACCTAATTATCTTTTACGGTGAATTAGGACACCTAAATATTAAACTAAGTGCTGCAATATAAACTCCAATTTTAAGGTCTGCTAAACTAGCGAGATTCTAGGTAAGGGTTCTTTATTATCCTAAAGGGAAGGGGTTAGGCATCCTTTAAGATCCGCTAACTTGCGGTTATCTGGTCAAACTCAGGTTAATTATTGCTAGAAAAATGCATATTTTACAAGTATAATAGATTAAAAGATGTTTGCAAATAATTAGTAAATGATGCATTTTATACAAGTACGTATTCAGATGACATAAAAAGAAAGATACATGTAAAGTTTTGAAAAATATGCATTTTGTGACAATAAATTATTTATACTATCAAAGAAGTAAAATTTTGGGAATCATTGAATTGTAAATTGACAAAAGATAAACTTATTCGGAATGATTAATAAAGCGAATAAAAGATGACAAAAGTTGTTTTTGAAAATCTTGAATACGCGTGACGAGCCTAAAATAAATAACTAGCGAAGGGTTTCTAAGTTTGAATTTAACCGAGCCTTCAAATAAAATAAGCTAGCGACGGGTTTCAAATCTTAAACTACCCTATGAATTAATCCTAAGTTTGCCTATTCTAAGGATTTCAATAATTACATAAGTGCGATAAATAATATTACAATACAAAGCGGGATAAAAGCTGAATTAAAGAAAGAAATAAAATAAATAAACACCGAGGAATAATCGCCTTTATTTACTTTAATCCCCGCAAGTCGCCAAGAACAAACGGTTAGAAACAGTTAAATACAAATAACTTCATATCCGTATTCAAAACAAAGTGAATGTTTTGGTCACGGAGGCTCAGACTTAAATTTTGAAAAGAACATTCCAATCACGTCGTGGTCGCAAACATATGACTAATGTGGTTTATTTTGATTGTCTCGCCTACTAAACGTGTTGGTCTCTCGGGTGAAATAGAAAAGATCACTATAATCACGTCGTGGTCGCGAATATATAACTTGTTGGTTATTTTAGTCACCTCGCCTACTAAACATGTTGATCTTGGAAAAAGGTTTAAGCCTCATCATTGCCCGTGGTTATATTTCCGCCTTTACGATCGTGGAGGCCTCAAAATCGACGGATATTTTTCACCGCCAGTGTAGTATCGTGTTCAAATCAAGAAATTAAAATGAAAACGAAGAAGCAGCAGTAGCGTAAACAGAGAGGCGTAAGCAGAAAAGAACAGAGGCAATTTCAGGAAAAAAACGCGATGTTTAGTTTAAAACAAGAAACAAGAATCGATATTTGAATGTCAAACAAAGGATCAAAACAGAAAGCAATGTCCGAAAGGTGCGGTGTTTATTTTAAAACAAGAAAATGGT
Organism: Anisodus acutangulus; assembly: GCA_029783415.1. Taxonomy (NCBI): domain Eukaryota; kingdom Viridiplantae; phylum Streptophyta; class Magnoliopsida; order Solanales; family Solanaceae; genus Anisodus; species Anisodus acutangulus. Next base: position 2,725,018 of record CM056510.1, on the reverse strand, counting down.
AAAAACAAGAAGACAATAATCAATCCGAGCAAGAATCGAATGTAAAAACAAATACCAACAGACGCGGTATTTGTTCAAAACAAGAAATAATGATATCCGTCGCAAGAAATTTAAAACAAGAAACTTAATAAAACAATAAGATATCCGCTGCACCGGATGTTTAAAACAGCTTAAACTAAAAACAGAGAAGCGAAATGAAAGAAAAGCGCGGCCTCAATTCAATTCCATCGGCCTTAATGCGATATTAATAAAACAAGAAACAAAGGCCAAAGAAACGAGCAAAGGAGCAATTTTAAAATACCCGACCTGAAGTTCTCAAATTCGAAATATCCAAATCGGGTCGATCCGACTAATCGCTGATTCAAATCCAAATCGATTTCAAGATGCAGCTTGGATAACCAACAACAAGAATATGAAAATGCAAGAATTCGAAATATTCAAATCGGGTCGACCCGACCGTCGATGACCGACCGGATCGCTGACCCGACCGTCGATGACCGACCGGATCGATGATCTGACCGGATCGTTGATCCAAACTCGAATCAGATTTCAACACCAAATTCAGATAGCCAATAACAACAACAGCAATAATGCAAGAAATTTAGAAATTCAAACCGGGTCGACCCGACCCGGGTCAGTAACCCGACCCGAATTGGAGATTCAACCCGACATCAAATAATTCCATCAATTCCAGATACTCAACATACAAAAAATATGAAATGCAAGAATTCTGAAAATATTACTCAAGCCAAGATTCGACGGGCAGTCGATGTTGGGACCGAATCGGGTAAAAAATCCAAATCGAATAATTCCATCAAATTCCAGATAACCAACATACAAGAATATAAAAATGCAAGAGTTTTGAAATGTTACCCAAACCGGGTCGACCGACTCCGATGTTGACTGACCGTTAGTGACCGACCGAATCGTAAATTCAACCCGAATCAAATATTTACCAAATTCAGATAACCAACATACAGAATATGAGCATGCAAGAATTCGAAAATAATACCCAAACCGGTCGACTGGTCAGTCGACCCGACCAAATCGATGAAGAACAACAAAAATGCAAACAGATTTTCGGACTCAAGTTCAAGAACGAAACTCACCTCCTTTCTTTCGAATCTTGGACCTATTTCGGACTTGTATCTTGAACAACAAAGACAGCAAATGATTTAAAATCTAGAACACAACAAATATTTTATGTATATATGGAATAGTCTTCCGAAAAATCCTTCGAAAATCTGTTTTTATCCCCGAAAAATCTTTTCCCCAAAATGAAGAACAACATGGGGTATTTATAGGTACTCACCCCAACGCTCCAACCCCTCATACCCCCCCTTAAAACGAATTCAAAATTTCAAAATAAAGGGGGAACAAAATCTAATTTTTGGGGCGTGTTCTTGGGGCATGCGTTCGGCGGTGTCAGGGTAGGGTGGTGGCAGTGGCGAAGTGACGGGGGTAGGGGTGTAGGGTGCGGCGTCGGTTCAGGGGGGGTAGGGTTTAGGTTTTCTGATTTTGGGGATTTTTGTTTGGGTTTAAAAGGTTGGGGGAATTAAAAGGGGGAATGGGTTATGGGTCGGGTCGGTCGGGTCGGGTTTGGGGCAGTGGGTTTGGGATGTTGAGTTGGCGGTTGGGCCAATTTATTTGGTTGGGGTTTTGGGTCGATGGGTGATGGGGTGGCCAGTTGGGCTTGGTAAAGGAAAGAAGGGGAATGAGTTTGAATAAAAAGGGGAATTGGGCTTGGTTTTGGGATTTTTGTTTTTGTGGGTTGTTGGATGATGGGAGTTTTAAAATGGGGAGTTTGGGCTCGGGTGTTGGGCTAATTGAAGTAAAGGAAATGGCCTTGGGAGTTTTTGGTTGTGGGTTGTGGGAATTAGGGGGAAATAAAGGGAAAGGGAATAAGGGGGAATTTGGTTTGGGCTTGTGAATTTTGTTTGGGTAGAATTTGTATTGGGTTGGGAAAATGAATGGATTATGGATTAAAAATATGAAAGGGGTTTAATATTAAAAGATATATATTTTTTTTTTGTAAAAGATGTGAATTATTTAAAATAACATAACGATGTGATAATAATAAAAAGTATAATATTTGCGAAATGTTTAATGCTTAATAAAAAAAAATGGGAACGCGATGCAATTTTGCGAAAATAAAATAACATAGAATTTTCGGATAAAACTTATGATTATTATAAAAATGCAAATGATATAAAAAATGCGAATAATAATAATAATAAGAGGATATACACGTATATGCTTATATTTTAAAATTATTTTAAAAGTGTAAAAATATTAAAAATTACAAATAAAGTCATAAAAGATGGGACAAAATTGGGTGTCAACAGATGCCCCTCTTTGGACGGAGACGATGAAAGAGTTTTCGGCCAAAGAAAGTTGACTGAGTAGCCAATTTTGTCCTGATCAACGGGACTTGAAGGAAGATCATGGGTAGAAATAAGATCCCAGGGGGAGAGAAATTATGGAAAAAGTTGGTGCAGATTCAAGAAATATTGCCCCAGTGTCGAGTTAGGATGACACTAGTCGCAGATGCGAGAAACTAATGGGAAAAGCGGATCGACGTCAAGTAGGTCGTTGACCAAATTGCCTCGATTAGCCGTAAGAGATAGCTCCACGTTGTGATAAAGTTCCCGCAAATTAAAAACTCCTGCAAACTAAAGCTTAAGATATAATTAGTGTATAAATCACGAGAAAAATTGTAGAGAAAATAACTTGGAAATACCCGCATTAGGAGGTGGGCGCTGGTCAAATTAAAATACCCTCATTATAAGGTGGGCGCTGGCGAAATTAAAATACCCTCATTATAAGGTGGGCGCGACATGACGTCGTTGGATTGACGTGTTGTGTTGAAGACGCCATTGTAATATTGTTGACGCCGTTGTAATTATGTAAAAGATAGTTGTTGTCTTTGCATGTAACGCCGAGGGCGTTGTTGTAATCTTGTTTTCTTTGTAAAGATAATTGTTGTGTCAAGACGTCGTTGTAATCGCTGACGCCATTGTAATATCGTTAAAAATAAATGTTGTGCGTAAGACGCCGCGTAGGCGTGTTGTTGATGACGCCGTTGTATGGGCGCGTTGCTGATGACATCATTGTAATGTTGTTGATGTCGTTGTAATGTTGTAAAAGATAGTTGATTTGCAGAAGACGCTGTTGCATAGGCGTGTTGTTCATGACACCGTTGTATGGGCGCGTTGCTGACGACATCATTGTAATGTTGTTGATGTCGTTGTTGTAAGAATGTAACGCTGGGGTCGTCGTTGTATCGACGTGTTGTGTTGAAGACGTCATTGTGATGACGTTGTTGCAAGAATGTAATGATGTTTGTTGTAAGAGATAGGCGTTGCGCTGAAGACGTCGTTGAAATGTTGTTGACGTCGTTGTAATGTTTGTAAAAAAGCTGGCGTGCTGCCGTAACGTCGTGGACGTTGTTGTAATATAGTTTTGCTGTAGAAGGTAGATGTTGAGCTGAAGGCGTCATTGTAATGCTGTAAAAAATAGATGTCGTGTTGCCGTAACGTCGTGGACGTTGTTGTAATGTTGTTTGAAGATAGTTGATGTGCTGCAGTAACGTCAATGACGTTGTTGTAATGCTGTAAAAGATAGCTGCTGCGTTGAAGACGTCATTATAACGTTGTTGACGTCGTTGTAATGTCAGAAAAGATATTTGTTGTCTTTGCCGCAAAGAACGCCAATGACGTTGTTGTAATGCCATAAAAGATAGATGTTGCGTTGAAGACGTCATTGTAATGTTGTTGACGTCGTTGAGATGCGGTAAAAGATAGTTATTGTGTTGTTGTAAAAGATAGTTGTTGCGCTGAAGACGTCATTGTAATGCTGTTGACGTCGTTGAGATGCGGTAAAAGATAGTTGTTGCGTTGCCGTAAAAGATAGTTGCTGCGTTTGAAGACGTCATTGTAATGCTGTTGACGTCGTTGAGATGCGGTAAAAGATAGTTGCTGCATTGCCGTAAAAGATAGCTGCTGTTTTGAAGACGTCATGGTAATGCTGTTGACGTCGTTGAGATGCTGTAGAAGATAGTTGATGCATTGCCGTAAAAGATAGCTGTTGTTTTGAAGACGTCATTGTAATGTTGTTGACGTCGTTGAGATGCGGTAAAAGATATTTGTTGTGCTGCAGTAACGTCAATGACGTTGTTGTAATATCGTAAAAGATAGTTGCTGCGTTGAAGACGTCATTGTAATGCTGTTGACGTCGTTGAGATGCTGTAAAAAATGATTGTCGTGCTGCCATAACGTCGATGACGTTTTTGAAATGTTGTCTTGTTGTAAGAGATGTAAGTGACGTCCTTGCCGTCAGTTTGCTGTAATAGGGTTCCACGTTGTGCTGAATCTTCTGCCGATCCAAACTCATGTGAATTGAAATGTCGTCCTGGCACGGGCGAAAATGTGATGCGACGTCTTTGCCGTCGGGTTTGCCTTGTTGTCGTTCTTTGTGATTCGAAATAACATCTTTGTGCAGACATAATAGTCGGGACCCTGTAGGTCAAGATGATGTCTTCGTATAAATGCAAAACAAAAACGTAATCTTTGTAGTGAGTTGCAGTGCCGAAATTCTTTGGGGAATTGATCATAAGTGATGTGGCTTCCCTGCTTTTTCAACCTGAAAAACCTGTACTCAAAGAAAATTTGTGAGTTTGGGGGAGGGGCGGTTGATTCGCGTTGACTTTGTAGCTTTGGCTCTTGATAGCTGCATGTCCTGCTGATTCGGACCTGTAGCCCCTGTCTGGTTCCCAGTCTTGGCCAACCGTTAATGAAAACATTTGTTGAAAATAATTTGTTTATAAGAAAGTATGCTTATCATTAAAAAGTTCTTGTCGAATCAAGCTAATGAAAATATTTGTTGAAAATGATTTGCTTATAAGAAAGTATGCATATTAGTAAAAAATCTTGTCAAACTCTAATGAAAGTATTTGTTGAAAATAAATTGCTTATAAGAAAGTATGCATATTAGTAATAAAAATCTTGTCAAACTCTAATGAAAGTATTTGTGGAAAATAAATTGCTTATAAGAAAGTATGCATATATGTAAACGTCTGTCGAGCAGCGACATGCGGTGAAACAAAGCAAACGTCTTATCCAAAATCCTCTTAGGCTGAAGACTTAGTTTGCCGATGCTTTTCCATGTTTATCGGCGTCCTCCGGCAGTGATCCCTTAAAAATGCCCCAGTTTCCGATATGTGAGAATGATGATCTTTTGAACGGACAAACGAGTCTTGTGTAGATTGCTTGCCTTCCCTATCATGGTGATCAGATAGGTGCATTTTGTCATATGTGATATAAAGGAGAAAATATTTCCTAATGGTGAGACAGAAGCCGATTTAGGCCGCCTACGTATCCCCATAAGGGAATCAGGTCATGACGTAGTTCATTACAAGCGAAGGAGATTTGTAAGGGTTTTTCTAAAGATGAGACCGAAGCCGATGTGGCCGCCTACGTATCCCGCCGAGGGAATCAGGTCATAACGTAGTTCAGGTTTACAAGTAAAAAGGAACTTGGGGAAATTTGTGATCTAAGAAACGGAACCCTACGTGGGTTCTATGCGTATCCCGACGAGGGAGCGCAACTTTTACAACATAGAAAAAGTATTACATAGAGAATAACTAATCTTAGATATGGTATCTCTTCCCTGCATCTGCATTGATGGTTTTTGGCCATTCTATTCTGATAAGGTTGCCCCGGACAACTGTGTCCATCTGCTTTCATCAATCAGTCTCTTAGTAAATGATTCTGTATCCACTTGGCTGCGAAAGAAATAGCATTGCCCAGTAGAAGTCCTGATCGTAGTGTGGTAGCCCAAGAGTACAAATGACAAACGTCCGTGCCAATGCTTGTAACTATCAACCATCTTGATGTTTCATCCAAATCTGGCTTTGACTTATTCCAAAAATGCCTCAATTCTTCCGCTTGTGAGTCTTCCTTATATTCTTCGAAGCCTTGCTTGTTTGGGACCTTGTTTGCTTGTTTCATTATATGTCACATACTGCCGACAAATTAGTTTGCATGATGAAAAAAGAAAGAAAAATTATTAAACAAAGCAGATTTTAAAATAGCAAAAGCAATGCAGATTTGTCATTTTAAGCTTTCAAAAGGTAGAGGCAAAACACATTAAATGCATATATGTGATTCAGGCCTCAATCTGAATCGCATTGTTTCATTAAATATTAATGCAGTTAACTAGTTTCTGGGAGAAACAAGGCCAGGGCACATGTCCAATTTTCCCAAAACATCTCCTTGCTCTGCATCCTAATCAAGTTGAGTCTCTAGCGTAATCACCGTGAATCATATTGCTTTTTGCTTCTTTTCAAGAATGAAAAATCTTTTGAATCCCTTCACGAGGTTGGTGCATTGTCCTCCTTTGATTCCTGAGTGGCGCGTGCTTTGACGAATGATCGACTTCGAGGCGGAACAAGCTTTGGTAAAGAAGCATCTTCCTTCCTTCTGAGATTGGTTGATAAGACTTTTCCAAGAAAAGATGATGCCATGACCCGCGACTTTGGAGGAAGTGCTTCTACTCCAACGGTGCCTTCACTTGGATCGTAATCATAGGGGTAATAAAGGTCGATGATTCAACCTTTTCCTTTCTCCTGGATCGCACAATAGTCCCTTCCAAATTGTGGTCTTCATCAACAAGAATCATATTTACGTTGGCATCGTCATGATTTGGCAAAGGGTTATTATTTACATTAAAGGAAGGTCCTTTCAGTTGGATAACTCCTTCTTTGATCCATGTCTCAATTTTGTTTCTGAGGGCATAGCAATTCTCAGTGTCGTGCTCAGAATCCCCGAGTGGTACGCCACAATGCTTAGTCTCATCGTGCCATTTTGGAACAGGATTGGGGACATTTCTGGGATGGGCCGGAGTATTCTCGCGGTTTTCGCCTTTCATATAATTGGGCTCGAGGTTCTGGCTAAAGGTGTATAGGTTTTGGTGGCTTTCTTTCGTATTTTGGCGCTGGTCCTGGTGCATTTGGTGTATGGACTTGTGGATGAGGCAAGTATGCGTCTTTGATATTGTGGGGATTCGGATAGACAAAGCGCCGAGGCGTGCTATATATTGGATGGGTATGGTAGACAGGGTAGGGACCAGGTGGGTATTGATAGTAAGGTTGAGGGCTTTGGGTGTATGGGTAATAATAGGAAGGATGAGGACTTTGGTTGTTTTGATTGTAGTAGGGAGGCTGGGGTGATGGCATTTGGTAGGTTGACATTTGATTTGGCCTATGTTTTTGAACTGTCACCACAGAGGACGCTCCATCTCTCTTCCTCTTTACTGCTCCCTCAAATGAGTCCGACTGGATTGTCTCACTTGTTGCTTGCAATGCTACAAAGTTTGTAATTCTTCCTGTTCTGATTCCCTCTTCTATGAAATCTCCCATCCTTATAACTTCAGAGAAACTTCGTCCTATGACGCTTATCATTCTCTCATAGTATGTTGCATCTTTCAAAGATTGTACAAAGAGAGTGGTCATCTCACTTTCTTCTATCGGGGGTTGAACTTTCGCTGCTTCTGCCCTCCACTTCATGGCGTATTCTCTGAAGGTTTCTGTGGGCTTCTTTTCCAACTTCATCAGATAAAATCTGTCCAAGACTGTGTCAGTGTTGAATTTAAATCTGTCCACGAAATCTTGTGCCATCGTGCCCCAATTACGCCATTTTTGCGGGTTTTGGCTCGTGTACCGGTCAGTGCTTCTCTGTTAAACTCCTTACGAACAATTTCATTATGATGGCCTGGTCTTTACCTACCCCAATCAGTTTGTCACAAGATGATCTTAAATGAGCGTGAGGATTTCCTTTTCCATCAAACAAACCAAATTTTGGCACCTTATATCCTACAGAAATTCAATGTCGGGATGCATACACGCATCTTCGTACTCAAGTCCTCCATGTCCCTTGCCGGTTTGGATATTCTTGAATGCCTCTTTTAGGTCAGAATCTCTCTCGCCACACTTTCATTGGTTCTCGATTCTTACTACTTTGTCCATCTCTTCACACCGCCAATTTCCTGAAGAGTCATGTTTGGTGTTGCGGTAGTAAAGGTTGGGCTTCCATTACATATATTGGCGGCACATACCGCTTGTCGTGATCGGCCGATGTGTGCCATCAATATGTGTTGGTCTGCCGGGTGATTTTGCGTGGAAGGGGTGCTTTGGATGAGTGTGGTAATTTGGGTATGTGGAGTTGTGAATGAGGCCGGATCATTTTGTAGCGGGCTTTGTTGTGGACTTGCTTGCGGGTTAGTGTGTTGTGGATTGGTTTTGCATAGTGGCGAATTATCGGGGAGGTTTTGGGGAAATAACGGTTCAGAAGATGAGAAAATTTGTGGTGCAGTTGCATTCGTCCCTTGTTCAGGGAGTGGGGTATTGGCGCTAATGGACAGGTTGGTGAGATTTTGGAGCCGCTCTATCTCAGTCTGCATGGCTGCCATCTGTTGTAACAGTTGGGCGATGTATTTTTCTTGGGCGGTAGTATCTCTATTTTCCGAAGCCTCTGGTTCATCTCTGGAAAGAGTGATAAGTTCCAGGCCAGTCTGTTCGGATGCATCTGAATCAGTCATTTTGCTGAAGGATTGTGCCTTTGACCTCGTGAAGTAGGGATGATTCGCCATTTTTAGTCAACGCAAATCAACCTTTGGGAAAATAATCTAGACAAAATAAACCTTCTAAAAAAAAATTAAAGAAAACCAAGTTAGTACAAGGCGAGTAATTATTGCTTTAAATAATATGCACATAGTGAAAAAGCAGGAGAAAACAACAAAATGATTGTAAGACAATTAAATGCGCATCCTAATATGCATGGGGCCTCCCTTATGCCGGAGGTGGGCCTAAACGCAAGATATGCGAGATCATGATAGATTGATCCAAGCCCCTAAATTGAAATACTTTTGTTGGAAATGAGACAAAATGAATGTACATTTCCCAATTTCGGCATGTCATGATTAGGCTTGGATTTGTCTATCATCATCACGCTACACATAATATGATGATTGGTCGTTGGGTTGTGAGACCCGTAGACATCTTTGGCGGATTTCTTAATTGTGGAGTCGATACCAAGGATCGACCCACCTAAGGTGTATGCATGCATGACTTAAAATAAAGGGTGGTATAGCTCTATCTTAAATTTTCTAAGATTTGGCTGACTAGACACAAGGTTCCCGAGCGGACTACTCGAGTGAGAAGGCTACGCGGCCACCGGATGGTCCGGTCACTCCGCGCATACGCCAACTCTCCTAAAATTTGGTAGATTGAAAGAAATTTGCGGGTGCGCAAAACACACCTCGCGTGTAGTGTGTGATAATGTCAATTTTCCAGAGTGGAAGAAATATGAGCGAAATGCCAATTTAAGATAAGCAGTAAAAATATGGAAATTAAAGCAGTTATGCATGCAAAAAAAATTTCACAAAGGAAACAAATCAAAGCATTACATCAAACAAAGAGTGAAAGTAAAGCACAATTATAATTAACCTGAATTTGCTATGGTTTAGGAACCTGAAAAATCCCCAGTGGAGTCGCCATGCTGTCGCGCCCGATTTTCGACCTTGCTCGGGTCAAAGCGGAGCGCGGACGGGTCCGGTGATTCCTGGGTAAATGATTGAGGAGTCGCCACCTAATTATCTTTTACGGTGAATTAGGACACCTAAATATTAAACTAAGTGCTGCAATGTAAACTCCAATTTTAAGGTCTGCTAAACTAGCGAGATTCTAGGTAAGGGTTCTTTATTATCCTAAAGGGAAGGGGTTAGGCATCCTTTAAGATCCGCTAACTTGCGGTTATCCGGTCAAACTCAGGTTAATTATTGCTAGAAAAATGCATGTTTTACAAGTATAATAGATTAAAAGATGTTTGCAAATAATTAGTAAATGATGCATTTTATACAAGTACGTATTCAGATGACATAAAAAGAAAGATACATGTAAAGTTTTGAAAAATATGCATTTTGTGACAATAAATTATTTATACTATCAAAGAAGTAAAATTTTGGGAATAATTGAATTGTAAATTGACAAAAGATAAACTTATTCGGAATGATTAATAAAGCGAATAAAAGATGACAAAAGTTGTTTTTGAAAATCTTGAATACGCGTGACGAGCCTAAAATAAATAACTAGCGAAGGGTTTCTAAGTTTGAATTTAACCGAGCCTTCAAATAAAATAAGCTAGCGACGGGTTTCAAATCTTAAACTACCCTATGAATTAATCCTAAGTTTGCCTATTCTAAGAATTTCAATAATTACATAAGTGCGATAAATAATATTACAATACAAAGCGGGATAAAAGCTGAATTAAAGAAAGAAATAAAATAAATAAACACTGAGGAATAATCTGCCTTTATTTACTTTAATCCCTGCAAGCTGTCAAGAACAAACGGTTAGAAACAGTTAAATACAAATAACTTCATATCCGTATTCAAAACAGTGAATGTTTTGGTCACGGAGGGCTCAGACTTAAATTTTGAAAAGAACATTCCAATCACGTCGTGGCTGCAAACATATGACTAATGTGATTTATTTTGATTGTCTCGCCTACTAAACGTGTTGGTCTCTCGGGTGAAATAGAAAAGATCACTATAATCACGTCGTGGCTGCGAATATATAACTTGTTGGTTATTTTAGTCACCTCGCCTACTAAACATGTTGATCTTGGAAAAAGGTTTAAGCCTCATCATTGCCCAGAAGTTATATTTCCGTCTTTAGGACTGTGGAGGCCTCAAAATCGACGGATATTTTTCACTGGCCAGTGTAGTATCGTGTTCAAATCAGTAAAATTAAAATGAAACAAGAAGGCAGCAGAAGCGTAAACAGAGAGGCAAGAAGAAATAACAGAGGCAATTTCGGAAAAAAACGCGATGTTTAGTTTAAAACAAGAAACGAAGAATCGGATATTTGAATGTCAAACAAATTGGATCAAACAGAAAGCAATGTCCAAAGGTGCGGTGTTTATTTTAAAACAAGAAAAACGGTAAAAGCAGAAGACAATAATCAATCCGAGCAAGAATGAAAACAGAAAACAATACCGAATAGACGCGGTATTTGTTCAAAACAAGAAACAATGATATCCGTCGCAAGAAATTTAAAACAAGAACTTAATAAAACAATAAGATATCCGCTGCACGGATGTTTAAAACAGTTAAACTAAAAAAGCGAAGCGAAACGAAGAAAAGCGCGGCCTCGAATTCAATTCCATCTACTTTAATGCGATATTAATAAAACAAGAAACAAAGGCCAAAGAAACGAAAGCAGTGAGCAATTATAAAATACCCGACCTGAAGTTCTCAAATTCGAAATATCCAAATCGGGTCGACCGACCGAATCGGTGATTCAAATCCGAAATCGATTTCGCATCAGCCAGATAACCAACAACAAGAATATGAAAATGCAAGAATTCTGGAAATATCCAAATCGGGTCGACCCGACCCGGATCAGTGATCCAAACTCGAATCAGATTTCAACACCAAATTCAGATAGCCAATAACAACAACAGCAATAATGCAAGAAATTTAGAAATTCAAACCGGGTCGACCCGACCCGGGTCAGTAACCCGACCCGAATTGGAGATTCAACCCGACATCAAATAATTCCATCAATTCCAGATACTCAACATACAAAAAATATGAAATGCAAGAATTCTGAAAATATTACTCAAACCGGGTCGACCCGACCCGGGTCAGTGACCCGACCCGAATCAGGTAAAAAATCCGAAATCGAATAATTCCATCAAATTCCAGATAACCAACATACAGGAATATAAAAATGCAAGAGTTTTGAAATGTTACCCAAACCGGGTCGACCCGACCCGGGTCAGTGACCCGACCCGAATCAGAAATTCAACCCGAAATCAAATATTCACCAAATTCAGATAACCAACATACAGGAATATGAGCATGCAAGAATTCTGAAAATAATACCCAAACCGGGTCGACCCGGGTCGGGTCGACCCGACCCGAAATCAGTGAAGAACAACAAAAATGCAAACAGATTTTCGGACTCAAGTTCAAGAACGAAACTCACCTCCTTTCTTTCGAATCTTGGACCTATTTCGGACTTGTATCTTGAACAACAAAGACAGCAAATGATTTAAAATCTAGAACACAACAAATATTTTATGTATATATGGAATAGTCTTCCGAAAAATCCTTCGAAAATCTATTTTTATCCCCGAAAAATATTTTCCCCAAAATGAAGAACAACATGGGGTATTTATAGGTACTCACCCCAACGCTCCAACCCCTCATACCCCCCCCCCCCTTAAAACAAATTCAAAATTTTAAAATAAAGGGGGAACAAAATCTGATTTTTGGGGCGTGTTCTTGGGGCATGCGTTCGGCGGTGTCAGGGTAGGGTGGTGGCAGTGGCGAAGTGACGGGGGTAGGGGTGTAGGGTGCGGCGTCGGTTCAGGGGGGGGGGGTAGGGTTTAGGTTTTCTGATTTTGGGGATTTTTGTTTGGGTTTAAAAGGTTGGGGGAATTAAAAGGGGGAATGGGTTATGGGTCGGGTCGGTCGGGTCGGGTTTGGGGCCGACGGGTTTGGGATGTTGAGTTGGCCGGTTGGGCCAATTTATTTGGTTGGGGTTTTGGGCCGATGGGTGATGGGGTGGCCGGTTGGGCTTGGTAAAGGAAAGAAGGGGAATGAGTTTGAATAAAAGGGGAATTGGGCTTGGTTTTGGGATTTTTGTTTTTGTGGGTTGTTGGATGATGGGAGTTTTAAAATTGGGAGTTTGGGCTCGGGTGTTGGGCTAATTGAAGTAAAGGAAATGGCCTTGGGAGTTTTTGGTTGTGGGTTGTGGGAATTAGGGGGAAATAAAGGGAAAGGGAATAAGGGGGAATTTGGTTTGGGCTTGTGAATTTTGTTTGGGTAGAATTTGTATTGGGTTGAGAAAATGAATGGATTATGGATTAAAAATATGAAAGGGGATTAATATTAAAAGATATATATATTTTTTTTGTAAAAGATGTGAATTATTTAAAATAACATAACGATGTGATAATAATAAAAAGTATAATATTTGCGAAATGTTTAATGCTTAATAAAAAAAATGGGAACGCGATGCAATTTTGCGAAAATAAAATAACATAGAATTTTCGGATAAAACTTATGATTATTATAAAAATGCAAATGATATAAAAAATGCGAATAATAATAATAATAAGAGGATATACACGTATATGCCTATATTTTAAAATTATTTTAAAAGTGTAAAAATATTAAAAATTACAAATAAAGTCATAAAAGATGGGACAAAATTGGGTGTCAACAATGATTCTACCCAAAAGCTGTGACGATTGGTTTGCATACGTGATTATCAAGGTTGTCAATGGATGCTTCGGGGTAAGGAGACTCATGATAGTATGTGGACTATCTAAAAATTCACTCACGTCACACTTGTGATATGGATGACTGTCGAGCTGATCATTACAAATATGATTGCTCAAGTGTTAGTTTCTAACATTGCTGAAACCTCCAGGTACCCTATTCGCCCAAGTTTATTTTAATTTTGACATCAATTAAATTATCATTGCTAATGTTGTTTGTTTAAACTTGTCCAAATTTTTCATCAAAGACTGCATTAGAGTAGTTTTGAGAGTATATCGCAAAACGATATGCATGAAAAAGGAATATCTTGAGCGTATGCGCGCTTTTGAGATGATTTATGGCAACTGAGAGGGCTCTTTCCAGAAGTTGCTGAGGTATATGACAACTCTACAACATTTTAATCCTGGTATTGTTGTAAAATGGAAGCTCAACACCCAATCTGGTGTGCTCGATAATATTTTTAATTTTGTATTTTGAACATTCAAACTATGCATTGATAGTTTTGCTCATTGCCGGTCAGTAATATCCATGATCGCATGTATGTGTACGGGATATACGACATCAATCTACTGATTGTGGTAGGAATGGATGCTAATGGGTTGATATTTCCTATTGCTTTCGCCATTGCGCTAATGAGAGCAACGAGACATGGGGATGTTTTTGACATATTTGAGGCAATACGTTATTAAGGATCGAATGGGCATATACGTGCTATCTGACCGAAATTACGGTATTTTGAACAATATGTTTCATTTGGAGGATGGCAGCCTCCCTTTGCTTACCATCGCTATTACTTAAGGCATATAAAGGCAAATTTTTAAAAGGCCTTTAAAAATAGCACACTAATAAATGAATGTGGGCAGCTGCAACAAAGCATTAAAAAAGTTTTTATATGGATGGAGATGATCAAGATAGTGAAAGTGAAAGCCTAGAAATAGTTGAAGGCAATTCCTATTGACAAATGGACATTACACGCAGACAAAGGCAGAATATGAGAAATGCTAACAACAAACAACTCGGGGTCATTCAATGATTTGCTAAAATCTGCATGGGGGTTGCCCGTTACTATAATGGTGAGAATGATTTTCAAGCAAGTTGTGGACCGGCTTGTCTCTAGAACAAAACAGGCCAAATCCATATTAGTAGATGGTGGGAAATGAATGTTAAAACCTACAAAATTATTCGAGCATCATAGAAAAAAATGTGAGCAACACACGATGGTAGAGTATAACCATACTGAACGTGTATTTGAAATCAAGACAGCTGTTTACCGAGATCGGGGAGAAAACATTCATAGTATTTATGATAATACGAGAATGTGCACTTGTGGTAAGTGGCAATTATACCACATGTCGTGTTCTCATGCCTTCAAGTATTTCGGGGCAATTGTAAAGAGGACATCACAATATGTGGCATCAGAATACAGCGCAAAGTTATCTTAAAGTGAATGCCGATCGTTTCTACCCACTTGGTGATGAGTTTTATTGGCCAAACAAGTCATTTTCTATGATTGCTAACAAAGAGTATATCCGTAAATTGCGTGTTAAAGCACGAACTCGGATTTCCAATCAAATAGATGTTCTGGATAGGACATACTCTCAGAAGTGCTTGACGTGTAAGAAATTTGGGCATGATAAACGTTTGTGTCCCATACGGGAACGTGATGGAGGTACCTATCGTGGTGCAAGTACCTCTGGTGGTGGAAGAACTTCTAGTGATGGTCATGATTTTATGAATGTATTTTAATTCTTCTTGATGTATTCGAATTGTCTTGAATTATGAATCTTAAGTATTTTTCTGTTTGTTATGAATGATGTATTATTTTTTTAATGAGGCGTCTTGAATTATGCATTTTATCATAAAAATTCTATTAAAAAAATCATAAAATACAATAATTAGAAAAGTAATTTAATCTTCGTCGCTTTCTGGCAACACCTCATCATCGTCATCATTTCCAACTGCCTCATTACTTGCATTCTCTTCTTCATCTTCTTCCCCATCATTTCTTTCTCCATTTTCCTCATTTTAGTCTAGATCCAAACTATCATCATTAGGAGCGCTTTCTTGGTTGACACAACAATATGGCACTCCACAATCTAATATTTGTGATAAATATTTTGGAAGACCTATCTATTCTTGAATTATTGGATAAACTGGATAAGAAGAGTCTCGATGAAGATTTTTATTTTCTAACTGTTTTCAATGATCTTCTTAATTCGTTCCTCGAAAATTAAGACCGTCCAAAGCATGATACATGTCTAGTTCTTTCTGCATTTCTAAAATTTCGTTCATCAAGTGTTGGATAACCAGTGGTTTATCTTTAAATTTGGAGGTTTGAAAAATAACAGACAAGCTTGTGACACAATTAAACTATGCCACAGACATAATGTCTTATAATCACACCTTTCGGATATAATTGAACCATTGAAGCTTTTCACCCCAAATTATAGCTCTTTCGGGTTTTGAGGAGTGCGTGTCACCCTCAATTATGTATCAACAACTGGTAAATCAACATTGATACAAATTGATTGATTTTCAAAGGGACGAAGAAAATTATACCATTTTTCATCAAATAAATCCGTGTAACATCCTAATATCTCTTTTTTAAAATATGATTCAGTTGTGTTTGTTTCTATCCTACCATGAGGCCTTCTTGAGCTACTCTCACCTTTTTGTCTATTTCTGAACTAACTATTGAATGTAATATTTTTAGGCATTTTTAAAATGTGAGTTTTTTAATCGAATGAGTTATATAAAAGTTCTGTTACATAAGTGTGTCATATAAAGCAGTCAAAAATGAGCATTTGTCATATCAAGGATGTCATTCAGGGACATCATATTTTACGCTTGTAAAAGTTATGTAATATAAGTGTGTCATGTAAAGCGAGCATTGTTTTGTCAAATCAAGGATGTCATTCAGAAACATCATATTTTACGCATGTAAAAGTTGCGTAATATAAGTGTGTCATATAAAACGGTCAAAAGCGAGCATTATGTTGTCATATCTAGGATGTCATTTAGAAACATCAGATTTTACGCATATAAAAGTTGCGTAATATAAGTGTGTCATATAAAATAGTCAAAAGCGAGCATTGTATTGTCAAATCAAGGATGTCATTCAGAAGCATCATATTTTACGCGGCGTAATATAGGTGTGTTATGTAAAACGTTCAAAATCGGCCATTGTGTTGTCGAATCAAGGAGTAGTATATAACAAAAATGATGAACAACTAGCATTCACATTAAAACGAATTATTATGTCGTTTTGAAACCAATTTTCTAATATTAGTTCTATTACATCTTTTATCCAGCAGACATATTCGAAGCCATAGATAGGAAATGGGAATTGGATGATGATTTTAAATACTCAAATAACTGGAATCAGAGATGCAATCAGCAATACAATAATACAATGACATCTGAGTGGAATTGACGTGTTAGGGAGGTTGAAATGTTGAAACAAAACTTGAGAGCACTCGGACTCAAGTGTCAAAAAAGTCGTGCTACGTCAATGCCTCGTGGTACATCACAAGAGTTGAATTTTGCTCTTAACTATTTTCGCGAAGAGAATAATTGGATGAAAATACGTTGCCTCAGGGCATAATATAGTCAACGTGGTTATGTCAGATCCAAGTGGAATTCAGACTGTGAGATGTCCGATGAAAATGATTTCCCATGATCCTATTAATATTTGTTTTAAATAAAGTAGGTAGGTATTAAATTACAAAGGTACTTGGGGTTTGTAACTGTATAAGTAGCCTTTCATTTGTTATTAAACTACAACATATTCAATGTCTAGTAGTAGAAATATAAATTAGTCGGTATTCCTTCCAAAGGATCCGAATAGCAGTGGTGATGATAACTCAAATCATAGAAGCTATTTCAGTGATTCGTCAAGCGATAACAATGAATTCAAGATAGATTATTTGAAACCTCACCTTTTTATACAATGTAATAATAATTTTTGCGATGGGAAATATTTAGATCCACGAGAATATTATTATAAGTTACCCCGAGAATGGGCATATCGGTATTGTCAAATCAAAACGTCTTGTTCGTGACTTAAAAAATCTCAACGATTAAAACCCAACAAGGTTCTCAATGACCATGCCTCGAACTGATCAACATTCTTATGAGTTTGTCGTACGGAGGATTAGAAAAGAAAATATCAAAATGCTAGCAAGACGTTGAAGATTTTACATGCTAAAGTTGGCCGAAGAACAAACATCATCAACAGGTAGATAACTAACATCTACATAAAAAGATGTCTTAAGAAGCCCAAAATATTGTTCTGAGGACGATATTGAGGACTTCTATTCTGATGATGATTAGGGGTACTATTATTTTATTTGTATTTTTAATTTATGATGAAGTCATTAATTTGAAGAAAATTAGTATAATTAATTTTGCTTTGATTGTTATAGTCTATTATTAATTTATTTAAGCGTCTTAGAGTTAATAATACATAAAAAGTTCAATAATTCACAATTTTTAATGAAAACACAAATAAATTAGTACATAAATGGTGCCGATTACATAATACATTAAAAAGAGATAGAAAATACATAATACGTGAAACGTGCAACGAGTAAAAATAAAATACATAGAAATATTAAACTTAACCGACAATGCAACATTTCAAGATTAGAAAGAACAACAAGAGAGCACAAATCATCTTCCAAAATTTCAATTTCTCTTTCAAAACATTCTTCTCATATTGAGTGTCTCTAAGGTTATCTTTGAAAAAACTTTATTTTCTCTTCGGATTCTTTTAGCAAGACCTTCAAAAGGTCATTTTTTTTAGCTTTCATAAGTTTAAAGTGCAAGTCAAATTTCACGGTATCTCTAGTGATACGTGAAGTCGCGGTGCCTATCAACATGAAACCTTTTAAACTTCGCCGCCACCGTTTTATCCACGAGAATTTCATCTTCCCATCGAAAATATTTGTAACCATCCATATCCTATAAACATTACAAGAAATTAGTTTTTCAAAGTAAAATATGTAGATAATGTGAAAAAAATCTAAATCCTAAAAACTTGTAAAAACACTTACGTTGGGCACTTTACAATGCCAAAAATGACGACCCCAATTATCTTGGGTCCTTGATGTTCTGAGCTGACAATAATAACTGTAATCACACACGTCGGGTTCTATAACAAACTTTGACGTCGGAGCATTGAGACGTGATTTTTCGGGGTTGAAGTATGGTAAAAGAGTGGAAATGGAGAAGGTGAAAAGTGAAGATGAAATGGAAAATTCTGCCCTAGGGTTTATAATACCCCTTGCGCAGTAATTTACCGTGCAATAGAACTTAATGGGATTGTTACGGTTAAGTCCTATTATGCAGTAAATTACTGCGCAAAAAATACTTCAGTCACGATTTTTTTGAGTAGTTTGGTTCAATTATTCTCTTTTTGAGTCATTTAAGTTCTGGACTCTTTACACAGTAGTAAGGTAAAGTAATAGGGGAAAACATCACTTATACCCGATAAACCAAACTATTTATCCACCTCTACCTCTTTTTATTTTCATACCTCCTAAAAAATTAAAACTATTTACCCGATTATGATACCAACATGATATATAAATATACTTAGATGGTATTATGACAGACTGCTTCAGTCCTTCTCTAAGTCCTCCATGATACCATCATGAAAAATATACTAAGATGGTATATCATGGATGATCATGTTTGTTTATTCAAGAAAGACACTTTTCTCCAAAAAAAAACTCTATGATACCATTGTCTTATATACATATACTCTGATGGTATCATGGAGGGATGCTTCAGTCCTTCAATGAGATATTCCTTAGGATCATGATATTATCGTGGTATATAATTATACTGGGTTGATATTGTGGAAGACTACTTCAGTCCTTCTCTTAATATTTCGATACCATCCTAGTATATAAATATACTGCGATGGTATCGCAAAAGAAGGGGTTTGAGCCAGAAGATATGTCGGTAAATAGTTTTGGACGAGGGGTATGACGGATAATTAATTTAAATGAGGCATGGGAGATAATTAGTTTGTTTTTAGGGTATTCCAGTTAGTTTCCCAAGTAATAACGCGAGTCTTTATATTTGAAATAATCAGAAAGGTAGGGGCTTATTTGGTTTTTCCAGAAAATTACAAGGACATACTGATAAAATATATAATAGTTGAGGGTTTCGTAGAGATAAAACGTTCGAGATAGTTTTTTCTCTCTGAATCTCCAACGTTGTACATCACTTTCGAGAATTCGGGTCGGGTTTCACTGGTTGAATTGAGATATATACTGTTGAAAAGATGTCAGGGAAAGTGCAAGATTATCGAATTTTTGTTGGTGGATTATCTTGGGACGTAACTGAACGTCAGCTCGAAGATGCTTTTAGCCCTTTCGGTAAAATTGTCGATTGTCAGGTCCGTAATTGACTTGTAATTTTCTGTTTGTTGTTCGAATTTCCTGCAATTTGTTACGATAATAATTGGCAATCGCGTGTCTGTGTGTGTGTAGCGGAATTTCTTGTTTGATTTTGAAAAGTAGAACTCTTAATTGATGTTAGACGTCGTTCATATAGTTGATAATTGTGGTAATAGAAAATAAAAATCTTACTCCCTCCGTCCCAATTATGTTTAGTTGTTTGACTGGCCACAAAGTTTAAGTAGGTTGGAAAGGCTTTTGAAATTTATGATCTAAAATAGCCATTAATATTTGTTTGGCTATAAATAATTTCATTTCATTAAGGGTAAAATAAGAAGTTTAAAGTTAAATAGTTACTCCCTCCTTCCCAATTTATATGACACACTTTCCTTTTTAGTCGGTAAAAAAAAAAGACATATTTCCTTATTTGTCAACAATTTAACTTTAATCTTTATTTTTTACGCGTAACGAGATGATCTACAACCACACAAATATCTTTAGCTTGTTTTAGACCACAAGATTCAAAAGTCTTCCTTAATTTCTTAAACTTTGTGGATAAATTGGGGGAGTAGAAAAGAGTGTCATATAAATTGGACTGAGGGAGTAGCTTTGTTGAATGTTTTTTCAAGATGGTCATAAGTCGTCCACTTTAGTAGCATATTTCTAAGTGAGGCTCAGACATATTAAAAAATACCATCTAGTGATTTATATTGTTGAAACTAGTTTATTTGCTTTGTGTGATATATCAACTGGCTTAGTTAAATCTAGACAAAAGATATTTTTAACGATGGTATAAAAAAACAGGCTTTTGTACCCGGATGCCTAATTGGTGCTTCTTTATCTTCATCTGATAATAGCTTCTCAACAGATTGTACGTTACTCCTTGTAGCTTGTCCTTTGAACTGCAAACTTTTTGGTGATATATATGTCTGCTTAAGCAATGCAAACGTTTTTAAAGATCAGCCATGGATCAAACTGCTTTTGTGTTTTAATTTGTGTTCTGTGGGAAGGTTGGCTGGACAGTCTTTGGTTTTTGAATTTTCCTAGATTGCTTGAAGTTGAGGACTATAGTCTTGTTATATTCTGTACTTTTTCCAATTTGATTACGTATTGATAACTTTCCTCAATTTTCTGTGGATCAAGCTGCTTATAGATTTGAAATGGCTTAAATGGATTAGTATGAGAAAGTTGTTAGTTCATTGGGATGTGCAAAGTTTGTGGGAGTGCAACATTTGAGATACTAGAATCTGTTCAGCAGCTTCTTTTTGAATTCACTCGCTAGACTATTCACAAAAGACAGTTGACTTTCAATTCCATGTAACAGTGGACAGCAGTTTGCTTTAAAGAAACATTCGAAAGTAGTTGAATTAAGATCAGATTCAATTTCGAAAATAACTTGTTTGGAAGTGTGCTCTTTGATGCGGATTGCAGCGACTCACAAATTGGGCTCTGATGCGATAAACTGTTTGAATGATTAAAATTCTTTCTCTTCCTAGACTTCATTGCATCATCTGGATGTTGGCCTTGGATTGAAGACATTATTCTACATTCTGAGTTAGATGCATAGCAGTCAACTTACATTAATGCCCAGTAAATCTGTTTACCTTGTGAGATGCATTAAAATAGAGGGTAGAATTAACTTTAGATGTAAGGTTCTTCGATTATGCGTATCAGTGGCATGTGGTCATGCATTTTTCTGCTTTAAGAAGGAATAAGGTTCCGTCAAGAGTTGAATTTCGAATGCATAAACTAAGCTCAGTGTCCAGTTTCGAACATTTCTTCAAGTTGAGTTTGCAGACAGCTTCTGAAAATGTCACCTCTTGGTTTTGGCATCCTTCAAGATGAATCTGATTGGAAAATGTCGTCTGTCTTGTTACTAGTTCGAGAGACCAGATGTTAGACATGAATATCTAAGTCTTTGGCTGGAATAGAAAGTAGCATTTTCTCTTTTAAAGTTGATTTTATTTGCTATTTTGTGATCTCTGAGGTCCTGGGATTTTGTCCCATCAATAATTTCTTTGGACTGTAAGCTGCATAAGATCTTAGTGCACGAAGTTCACAAGAGAAACATAAAAGACTTTCTTGCTTATGCTTTAGATGCTATGAAGATATTGAGACAGGTGTTCATAGACTACGCGTTCTTTTTGAGTTTGTTTTGAAGAAGAATCAGGGAGCAAAATTTTGGAACTATGGTGGCACTTATCAAACACCCTGATTCTAAATACATGTGCCACAATCAAGAGGGAACTCAATTCTTGACCTTTTGGAAAGCCATAAGATCTAGATAGCTTGTTCTGTTTATTTGAAGGTTGGATTGTCGCTTCAGTGTTTTGAGGTCCTTCGTACTTTGGACATCAGAAGATGACATACTTTGAAGAGAGAAGAGTAGTAGTTCTTCAAACAAAAAAGTGAAAACAATGAAGTATCTTCCTTTTCAGATTTTTATGCTCGATGATATATTGCTTTAGATTAGTTCTTTGGCATCTTAGTTGTACATTCCATTTGAAATGAATTTTATATGCTGAAGCTGGATTAAGATTTTGAAGATCGGCTTCATCTTCGTTGATGTCTTTCTAGTCAACAGTTGAAGAGGGGGAAGTTGAAATGTCGCTAGTTGGTGGATGTTCATATAATATAGATTAGTTGAATTGATGCTGGAAAAGGTAGCTGAATGAATCAGTGTCTTGCATAATAACTGAAATAATAGCAAACGTTTGTGGGAAATCTAACAGGAAGAGCTCCTCAAAAAGTATCTGGCAGCTGTGAGCTTTTCTCAGTATGGTCAATCACCTATGACTTAGATATACTTCTGCCATATATTTACTTGGCACTCGTTAGTTGGTATAAGTAAGTGAAGGAAAGTGTATGGCTTTAAATCAAATCAATTGGCATTGTCGAGAATTACCGAGACGTTAGAATGCCTTCATATTTGTTGTTTTATGTTTGCTGTTAATGGTTCGACTTCATTGGGTACGTTTGATCTGAGTCAACCTAATGGGGTCAGATGATTGAAATCTGCAGGACTGCAGATTCTGCTACCCAAGTAAGACTCCTTTGCTGTTTTAAATGTATTATCATCCTTAATTGCTTTTATATTCCTAGACCTTGCTAAAAAATATGATGCTTCAAGATCCTCCATTTTCATCTTAGTAATGTGATTAAGAGTACGTGCAGCAGTCGACTTTACCCACTTTAATTTAATTGCCTACCGTTTGTGCCCATTGTTGCATGCACAGTTATATAATTGGAATTTGACTTAAGACCCGACGTCCCTATCATGAAGTAAGTTAACAAAGAATTTTGAAGTCGAATGCTAAAGTGGCCAAGGAAAACCAAAAACTGGGGTTGTACCTGATAGCATAAGTCTTTTATCCAGTAGAATTAATGTGAATGTTTAATTCTACTCACTCATAATACCTTTTATTTGGTTTGGTTGTGGGGTGAGGGGGAAGGGAGCATCATAGAGTAAGGTTTTTGGACTAAATGTAGAAATTATTTCTTTATAAGCAAAAAATATTTTGTTGATATTTCAGCCCCAAGATGGTAGTTTCCTACTACAAAAGTATCAATGAATTTCTGTCCTTTAAATATGCAAGGAATTGAGGAATCTCAATACATGATCAAATCATTTGCAGCATTTCTAGCGCACCAAAAAATGTAGGTATCAATTTTATAAATTAAAACTCATAATTTAGGTATGCCCCCAGGACTTGGTTAAAGTGGAAAAGATTGAGGGACTTGTGACTTAGGTCACAGGTTCGAGCCATGCGTCGTGCGAACTATGCCTGGTATTTAAATGGAGAAGGGTAAAGGGGTGGGCCCATTTCCCCCTAGTTTCGAAGGCTGCGGTCCTCAGTGTTGGCCCAAACGGATATCTTGGTCCTTAAAAGAAGGCATAATTTTAAGAATGAGTTTGTAGCAATGGCATAATTCTGAAGAACTTACCTGGGAAGTCAATTATTCTCTTTCATGTAAACAAAACAGTGGAATTTGTTGATGCCTCAAATCAGTAAATGAAGGTTGAAGCATGGGAGGAGTGAAGGACTTGAGATAAAAACCTGGAAAAGAGTGGAAGCAATACTATAGTGTGCCTTTTTCTTTTTGTCCCAAGACTAATATTTTGATACCAATTATGTAAAGCATTCTAAAGCCTTGAAAGTTGTGTCATTCTTAATGTTTGGTGCCTATTTATTGACTCAGATAACAATCTTTGAGGCAAAGTGTGAATCATTCTGTTTTGATTCTTTGATTGTATCAAATCATGTCTTGGTATATTTATGTAGGAGATAGGTCACTATTTAGCGGATATAGATGGGGAGTAATAAGGTTATGATACTGCCTCTTTTTTCCTGAATTTTGGTGATGGTCCTGTGTGATAAGATTAGGCCCCATGTGTAAATTGGCTGGGTTGAGCAATTTTTTTTCCTCGGTATCAT
The DNA here is from genome assembly GCA_029783415.1 of Anisodus acutangulus. NCBI lineage: Eukaryota > Viridiplantae > Streptophyta > Magnoliopsida > Solanales > Solanaceae > Anisodus > Anisodus acutangulus. The sequence goes on along the minus strand of CM056510.1, from coordinate 2,700,828 downwards.
TCTTAAAGAAAGCTATCTTGTTATGCTGATTGAGACAGCTTCCAATAGACATGTATTTATCCACAATCTATTAGCTATGCCTCGATACCAAGCTAGTTGAACAATTTCTACTAGTATTAAAATAGAGGAGCTCAAAACATTTTGTCTTTCAGATATTTAATGTTTCCATTTGATGCTCCAGATATTTGGTGAAATGAGTAAATGATAATATCCTGGCAATATAATGCTCATCATCAGTTTGACTAATTCCACTTGTATATTATCATGGGGTTCGAAGAACTCAGCTCTTCTGTTTGATGTGTGTTTTCTGGTGTTAGTTTCTGAGCTGTTTGTCCTGTAGGTTATTCTGGATAGAGACACGGGCTGCCCTCGTGGATTTGGGTTTTTAACATTTGCAGACCGCCGGGCAATGGAGGATGCAATAAGAGAAATGGATGGTGAGGAGGTTGGTGATAGGGTGATATCTGTGAACAAGGCCCAACCAAAGATGGGAAGTGAGGATCCTGACCATGGCTATGGTGGAGGTTACTCATCAGGTGGCAGGGCAAGCTATGGTGGGGGTGGGGGTAATAGGTCAGTTGGGCCAGACACTTGCTTCAGCTGTGGTCGCCCTGGCCATTGGGCTAGGAACTGTCCGCTAGAAGGAGGTGGCCGGGGTGCTCGGCCACTAACACCCCCTCCTCGTTCTAGGTATGGTGGTGGACGTGGGGATAGGTTTGGAGGTGACCGTGATAGGTACATGGATGACCGATATGGTACAGGGAACTTTGCTGATAGGGAGCGCTATGACAGCAGATATGGGAACGGTGATCGATACACAAGTGACAGGTATATTTTTATAAGAACTGACAATAAAACGCAGTCCCCATAAAGGTCGAGGTAAGGATTGCGTACATCCTACCCTTCCAGACCCCACTTTGTGGGAATACACTGGGTATGTTGTTGACAATAAAACGCATGCAGTGTCACAATTATGACTGGAAGTTTGTTAGCAAGCCAGCTTAGCTTTCAGGTCTTAACCCCAACTTCCCAAAAAATATTGGAGTATTTGAGGTGGTGCTGCTTTTCAATTCCCCCCTTCATTTCTTGTTAAGTGTGAAGTGGTATTTCGTTGTCTCACCAAAATAACTTCTATTGTTATCTAGGTACCCTCCCAGTGGTGATCGCTTGGGTAACAGGTACGGGGATTCTGACCGCTACCCTCAGAATGGCTGTGGCAAAGAGAGAGGGTTTGACAGGGATGTAGGCCCGAGAGGTGTGGGTGACAGATATGAAGCTGGAGGGCCAGCCCGATATGAGGGAAGAAGCTATAGAGATAGAGCGCGACCTTATGATCGCCCTCGAAGGGGAGGACGCCCACCTTCCTTCGACCGTTACTGAGATGAATGTGCACATCCATGTGGATGATGTTGAATTTTAGTTGATCTCTGCGGTAATATGGTGTACTGAGTACGCTAGGATAAATGTACGCCATCTTGTTAGGAAGCAGCTAGTAGTGACGCATGAGTACTGACGAGTAGAGTAAATTAGTAGGAACGTAGCAGCGCTATGTTTATTCGTGGTAAAACAGATTGGACATTTTAGTGTCTTTTGGTTTTGTTTAATGCTTTATAAAAGAGGGAGCTTCCTCTATTGGAATGCATTGTGGTCTCTCGTGTAGTTTCACTTATTAACTCAAATCTTCTCTCTCTCTGTTTCTTCTCATTGTGAATAACAAGATTGTTCAGAGATATATAATTCTTAGTCCAACAGAAGTACAAATTTCCTATCGACTCTACAGGGTGTATTCAACAGGAGTAAACAAATAATTCCTTTTGTTCAGAGAATAATATCAATTATATCAAGCACCACAGGAAATAAAAAGCTAGAGTGGTGCCCACGAGATAAATAAAAATGTGACAGCACAGTGCCACCCCATAATTAACAAGCAACACCCCTATCTCTGATAATCCAATCAATAATGTACAAAATGTGGCTCTCATGAATATAATTAATCTTGTGGAATGAAAACTTTGTTTACTTCCAAATTAAATGAATACTAATATAACAAATCCGCTGTGCTACAAATGCTAAAGTAATAACAATGGTATTGATAATTGATCATCTTGGTTGGTGATGGTTATGTACAAAGTCGGAATAATTAAAAAGGAGAATAAGATCGAGGTGGTTGTTGGTGATTGTGATGATGCTGCAGATGCACCAGTACCACTGAATATCATTCCGAACAAGTCGACTTCGCCACTATTGGACTGGTCATGACCGCTGCCACTGCTGCTGCCGCTTGCTGCGGTGGTGCCCCCTTTGGACATGCTCATGCTGTTGTCCATGTTATATAAGATAAGGGAGGTAGATATGGAGAACTTTAATCCCTTTACAAGTAAGAAAATGCAGGTAGAATGTGGGAAAGAGAGTATGATAAAATTTTGAGTTTAGGTTTAATGTAAAAAATGTTTACATTATAAGGCTGATAAGTTTAAGTAAAAATCTATGATAAGCACTAATTGGTAACATGGTTAAAATAGTACTAACCTGCTATTATAGGTCAAATTATATTGATAGTGCAAAAATTCTTCACATTTTGGATGTGAAAAGTCTTTATCTAATATCTATCTATATATACTAGAAGCACGAAGTCTTTAGCGAAATATTGATAGATCTTTTTATCCTTTACCATGGAAAACATTATTTTCCTAATTTTTAGGACTTTGAAATCAAATAAAAAAAGCTCATTAAATCTTCTTTTATTTGAACTATATGAGAAATCCTAACATTTAGAAATTTAAAATCTTAAATGTGTTATTTTAGGAATATTTACAAGCTGTAATTGAATTCTCTAAAAAGGAGAGTTCGGTGCACTAAGCTCCCGCTATGCGCGGGGTCCGGGAAAGGACCGGACCATAAAAATCTATTGTACGCAGTCTTATCAGACCACAAAGATCTATTATACGCAGACTTACTTTGCATTTCTGCAAGAGACTGTTTCCACGACTTGAATCTATGACCTCCTGATCACATGTTAGCAACTTTATCAGCAACTTTGAATTTTCTAATTGTCAAATATGAATATATGTTGTCCTATCGTGTATTTTGTTTCATAAGACAAATATGACAGTCGTGCTCATATTTATGTGCTTTGACATACAAGTCATAAACCTGCAAAGATTTCGTTTCACAAGACAATTTATCCGAATATTCATAACATAAATATATATAGGTTTGAATGTCAAACAAAACTGGAACTTGAGCTAGAAAATGAAATATGTTGATGTAATTGTATTTGTTTTCTAAGGCAGTAAATTTTATTTGATAGAAAAGGGGAAAGGAAAAAGAAACATCTAACTCATTTTTTTCTGATGACTTAGACGAAGTTTCATATTAGAAATCATTTCAAAATAGCAAGTCTAATGCTACATATTTAACATCTTAAAGGATTGAAATGATCTTTACTGTCATATCATATTAGATATTTGTTTAATTTTAACAACACTGCAAAATTTATATATCATTTTTGTTTGATATTTAGAATTTTGAAATCAACTAAAATTTTACTTATTAAACTTTTATTATTTGAAGAACGCTGGAAGCTGATGACCTGATGTTCGGCTTAATATGTGTGTTCTGTTGTAGGGCATGATTTTTAAGCAAAACGAATGATTTGGAGCTAAAACGGATGAGATGTGACTTCGAACTCTGAGTTGGAAGTACAAAAAACTAACCGAGATCAAGTCTGAGAGTCGAGAACCGAGCGCGCATGAAAGAGACGACAAAAGAGCCGGAGGGCGCAATTTTATGCCTACCAAGGCGCATGGCACATTGTGCCTTGCGACATGGTGGTGTGATTACGGGCAGGGACGAAGCCAGCCAATTTTTTTCGAGGGGGCTAGTACTATATTGTACAAATTTTAAAAAGTAGGTAATAATTTAAATTCTAAATAACATAAATACAAATCGTTCAAGAATAATGAAAATATAATCACAATTTTTCTCGACGAGATTTCATAGTCTGAAACCGTTGCATAACGGCTTCGTTACTGATCTCATACAAAATTTCGTTCTCAATATAAGGTACTAATAAATCATTAAGCCAATCGTCCGATATTCGATTTCGCAGTCGATCTTTGATGATGCTTATAGCAGAAAAGACTCTCTCTACACTTGCAGTAGCAACTGACAAAGTTAATGCTAGGGTAAGAAGCGTGTAAACCAAAGGATAAATTGTGTGTCTTTTTGTTTCCACCATCTTCTTTGCAAGATCTCCAATGCCAACAATTTTTGAAAACTCAATGCTACTACGCATATCAATAATATAAGTCTCAAGTTGATTATCAAGTAACTCTAGATCATGTGAAGAAAACTCCCGAGGATACAATCGAGCAAACTTGACGAGACTTTCCTTGTTGAAAGCAAAGAATGAATTGCTAGGATTAATACATCTAACAAAAAGAAGCAATTCAACATTTGTCACAGAAAATCGGCTATTTAACTCCATAAGTTGTTTGTCCAAAACACCATAAAAGCACTCGATGCGAAAATAAGTATCGTTTGTCTTTTCTTCAGTTCTCCGCTTGGACCTCCGAGGAGATACATACTTTTCATTCATGTTAGAGAAAACAAATCTCATGATTAGAACAAAACAAAGAAACTTCATTAACTATTGAATCTCATCCATTGTCTCTCAAATATTGCAATCTTTGCTTTGAAATCTCCACTAATCTCATAGCATTCTCTATCTCTTGCTCTTTTTATTTTTTGCAATGCTAATGACAACTCATTGGTAATCACCAATACCTTTTTCATCAAATGCATAACTAATGCAAACTCAAATGATTGTAATGCATTTAAAAATATGTTTGCATCAACTCTTTGCTCCGGATCATCCATTATCTTTCTGAATATCAGATGAAACTAATTGTGAAGTTAGAGGAGCATTTTCAAATGAGGCATTCTTTATTTGCTCATTATTATTAACAAGCAAATGAAAAACTTCAAGATAGTTGCCCTTATTTCTCGACAGCTCAGATTCATCTCTACCTCGAAATGATAGTCCTTGATTCAAACATAAACGCACAGATGTAACAGTTGCATTCAACCGAATACGGTAGTTGGTTTTCTCTTTATTTGCTTTATGAATAAATAGAGTAGAAACACTTCCTGTAAGATTTTGATTCATTAGATCTTGACATTTCGTTTTTGATTGATTATGAAAACTGCTATGTCTTCCAACGTGAACATCAAATCTCTCATTCTTTTTCTAATTATTGAATCCAACTCCGACAAATGAATCTGCCTCACCTTGATTATTTTGAGTCCTAAAAAGATAGCAGTAAAAACAATATGCTCTATCTTCCGTTATGTTATACTCCAACTAATCTGGATATTTGTCAAACCAAGTTTCAACAAACCTCATTTTTTGAATTTTATCATCTGGTTGACTCCATGAAAAGTTGTGGTTTCTAGGTTGAAACAGTCCCTTTAATAGATAAACTTGTCTTACTCTATCTCTATAATTAGCATTGTTAAACAAGGTATATACCCGTGACATACACTTGGTATACATAGTGTATATCACGGGTCAGTTAGGAGCGTCACAGGCAGACCAACCCATCTCGGGTTGGCCCATCACGGGATGTATATTGGTTGTGTATATTGGTTTAATATTATAGTGTAAATGTTACCTTAATTAGTCTTGTACTCTTACTATAATTGTATATTTAGTATCCAAGTAGAATAAAATTTTAGAAGTAGAATAGGAATACGATTCTCCTATTATGGAAATATGTAACTTGTATATATAGCCTTTCAATCAATGAAAATAATCAAGGGGATTATTTCTTTCAAGCATCATAACTCCATATTGTTGGTGGCTTTCCAAGGTCTGCCAGAAGATTGTCGAAGTCAATTTCAACATTTGAAGGTCTCTTTTGAGCATTTGATTTAGAAGAATCAACAATTGCAGACTTTCTTTTAAAATTTTTTTCCATCAATACAATCTTTAAATCCACAACAATAATGTTCTACAAAAATCCAAAATTCTATGATCATTTATCAAACACTAATTAATTCAAATATTAATAAATTTGCACTAATTAGGGTTCACAAAAAATAACTATTATAGTGAAATTGAATAAATGGTGGAAAAATCTTACATGTACTAAATAAAGATGAGTAGTGCAAAAACCAAAGTCTTGAAGAAGATCACAAGAAAAGAACCGGAAGAACTGAAGAAGAATCGCCAATTTCTAAGTTGGTCTCGAGCGTGAAACCCTGAAGAAGACAAAGTATTTTTTTTATTTTAATAGAGTAAGGCAGCGCTATTTTTTAATCAACACATACGCTGACTTTATTGTGTATTCATAGACTAGTATTTTTTTTTCTTTTGTTGGGCTTATGGATTTCCTTTTGCAAATTTATTGGGCTTGGATAATTTAAGAGTAGCAAAAGGTTTGGGGGCTAATGTTTTTTGTGGGTGGGGACTTTTGGCAATTATTAATATAGTAATAGTAATTTATTTTTTTTGTTGGGGTCTATAGACCCTAGTGGGGCATGTGAGGCTTCGTCCCTGATTACGGGGTTGACCTACTAAAAATTCACTTCTCTGGAGATCACTCTTGGCACAGCGCATGGCACGATATGCCCTGCGGCGTGGCAAGCCATTCTCAGCCCTGTCCATCCTGTTTTGGATTAGTAGAGGTATTTTGGTCCTAAGATGTTTCCACACAATATGAATACATGATAAACACAATTTTGAACGAAATTGAAGTTATATAGCCGAAATTGGAGTTAAAGGAAGACGGCTAGAGCGACTTCAATCCTAAACTTTCTTTCATCTGTAGTTTCTTAGTTCTGAATTGTGGTGCTACGTAATTATTATAATTTGAAACTTGAATTGTGCTTGTTAATCAATCACATTGGTTTATTTATTTATCCTGCTCTTGATTATTTGATTGTCTGATCATCGGTTAAATAGTATTTACGAATCTAGAGCTGAATTCGAAAGCGGAAATTCTAAATTGCATATAGGATTGAATAGGGCAAGTTCTTGAACATAGGCATCGGGAAATAGATTCGCGTTTATGATTAGGAATATACCTAATCGCCTTGCTTAGTTATCTTTACAAGAATTAACAGTGCGTTCTTATTAATTCTAATTTCATGAGAATATAAGCATTAGGCTAACTTGAATAGGCAAGTAACAACTCGAAAGACTCTTATGAGCAAAATTAACACTGCAACCAATTAACGAGAATGATTAATTAGTCAATTTTAATTGAAAACTCGACACGATTGTTAGATAAACATAACCCTAGAATCTCTCGCCTCATTAAATTCTGTTCATTTTCTTTATCTGCTTATCTTGTAATGTTATAGTAGTCTTAGTCTATGTTGCTCGGACTCTTCAAAAATATTACCGCACCCATGTCAGATTCTCCCAAAATACAATACTTTTAGAGAATTTCACACGCACCCCTCTACATTTCTGAAAAGTCCGAGTAACATAGGTCTTAGTAATAACAAGCCCTTCGTAGAAAATCGCTTGAATATATATGTCGTTATAGTTTGATTTAATTGGTAGTTAATAACAAGTCATCGTGAGAATAGATCCTCTACTTATCACTTTTTTTATTATCAACCGCATATACTTGCATGTGTATTTGGACCAAACAGAAACCCTAGTATTTAGAATTTTAACATTAATTAATAATTTTCCTTATATAAATCATCCTTTATTTGTACATGTTACCATATATCTTTTATAATATTTATGTAATTTTTAAAATATTTATAATAATCAATATTGGGTACAAGTGCAATGCGCATACTTATAATAAGACTAGTATATATTATAAGCTTAGACGGTCGGGATTCATACTATTAAATTTCTTAACCATACCAGCCGGAAGGGATCACAGAGATGGCACTTTTAGAGGAACCTTTAGCGGGTTAATAATCCTGGCATAGAGGTTGTCTTAACTCAAATCAGATCCAATAATGCCCTAACGCGACCTCGGCTCAGCGGGCTAAAACAGAATCATCAGCCTGAGGTTCAGACATTCCGCCTAGGTTATCCTCTGCCCGACCTCAGTACCTTCTCATATGAATCTTTGTTAATTAAAGTACTTTTACCATAATATCCCGTAGTTTAGTGTGACATAGTTCAACACAGAGTGATATCATTTAGGCTAAATTATTATATAGAGTCTAAAATAAAACAAAATAAAAGAAAAGAAAATTACCTAATATTAAGAGGTTGTGCTCAGCAGAGAGAAAGAGAGAGTTATACAACAATTTTCAAATTTTATTTAGAGAAAATTTTTACAGTAGAGAGAGGTTGGCCGATTTTTGAGCCTCCCTCTAAACTAAAATTCATGATCCTTTTATAGAGGATTGAGGTTACAAAAAGGCAATCAAAATGAACCAAGCGTGACCGACAAGATAAAAAGCTAATAAGGGCCCACTATATGTGGCCGACAAAGAAAATTAAAAAGCGGCCTTAATACATGTGGCCAAAAGTACAATAATGCGCTGCAATAATGCGCCTTTAATAATACTCCTCTGCTTTATTAAAGCAGATTTCTTTCCCAGCAACTAATGATGCTGGGTCCTGCTGCTTTACTAAATTTTTTCTTTCCCTTTGAATTTATCTGAGGCAGAAGATTCTTCTAGTTTATCTTGAAACCTTTTGAGGTATTCTTCAATATCAAAAGTTTCATCATATGATTCTTGAGATTCTCCTCTCAAGATATTATCTTCATCTTCGTCTCCTGTATGAACGAATGCCATTGGTGTACCTTTTCTTAAACTAAATGTAGAAACCCTCAACCTTGGGCACCTTCTATATTTATTTCATTTAACAGCCTTTTGAACTGAGCTGTTTACTAAAAATAATGGAGGCATTTTTGTTTCTCATTTATTTAAAAGATTCGAGTTTGACACTATATTTTTTGTCAAAATTGTCACGAACGATAATTTTTGCTCATCATACCTCTTTATATAGAAGTGTCAAATTTTTTAAATTTTCACTCTTTTCTAATCACATATTTGAAAATTTTAAAAGTACCTCTAAAGCCAAAAAGTAGTTTGACCCCGTTAATAAAATAAATGGATCAATCAAGGCAAATAGAGGGACATATTAAGAGCCCGTTTGGACATGCAATTTGAACTTCAAATTTGAAGTTTTGATATGAAATTTGTGTTTGTTTATGATAATTTGAATAGAACTTCAACTTGAAATATTGAATTCAAATCTCAAATTCACAGAAAAGGTTGAATTTCAATTTCACACTCGTAGTTTCAATTCATTTTTATATTTAAAACTTGATAACTTTAAATTTTGTCTGGAAAGCATGAAGAGGCGGAGAAGAGAAAACAACTTTGTCTCTCACAATAATTTAATAGTATAACAAAAACAATGCCTGAAGGTAATTTGAATACTGTCCTTGAAGGGAAATGTCTAAACTTTTACTAAAACATTAGGAAGCGGTCATACATATGTTCAGACAGTAAGTAGACGACCTGGAACAGCTCCTAGAATATTTCATTTACCCTTTGTTTAACTAGAGGTCTCGGGAATGAAAAAATCCTCTTAGGAGTGTCGCCTGTAGAATTGTATTAATATCTTTTGGGGAGTCGTTCTCATTAATATAAATATATATAGTGTATACAATGTGAAACCCTAATACAATAAGGATCATATATCTATCATAATTATCACTAAATATTACAAAAGATATGGTGTATATTTGTGGAATATACGTTAATACACCCCCTCAGTCGGAGCGGGAGGAGGCCGGACGCTAAGACTGGATCTGAAGTCGAGGAGATGTCCACAAATCAGCATGAACAATATCAAAGGGAGCAAATGTAACACTAAGAGATGCTTTAAATAGAAGACGAACATGTTTGCCTAATTGACAAGAAATGCAGTTTTGGGCAAGTTTCCCATTATTACAACGAATAAAATTATTGCCTCTAAGAAAATTAAAAACTGGAGCTCCTGGGTGTCTAAGCCTATTGTGCCAAATTGACAGAGAGATAGTTGCGAGGGAGGTGTGTGAGAGGAAACTGGAAGCGGAAGAGGATGGGAAAGGATAGAGGTCCCCTGTGCTATTGCATCTCGTAAGAGGTGTCTCCGTACGTAGATCCTTCATAGTAAAACCAAATGGATCAAAATTAACAGACACAGAATTGTTATGAGTAAATTTCCGAACAGTGATAAAATTCTTAATGATGTTTGAGGCATACAGGACGTTATTCAGGGAGAAGGGTGGGTGCTGTGGTTGAGTGTAGGTATTACCATAGCCCTGAATTTGAATGCGATGACCATTGCCAACAATAATGAATTGAGGAGATCTTAAACGAAATAATTGGGAGAGATTACCTGCAGACCGGGTGAGATGAGAGGTGGCTCCCGAATCCATGTACCAATTGTCATCGGGTTGTTGCTTATTCAAAGAGCTGAAGGCCTGGCCCAAATCAGTGGGGGCCAAGCCGTGAAATTGCAGTTGTTGGGCCTGGATGACGTGGGCCTAATTTTGCAATGTAGTGCTATGACCCGAAGCTGGGCCCAAAAGACTGGGCTGCTGGAAACCTGTCTGGGCCGATTGGATATTAAACTAGGCCTATGGCTGCTGCTGATAGTAAACTGGGGCAGAGGTCCAGGGTACAGTGTTGGGCCAATACCTTGGGCCAACCATGGTGCTGGGACAGCGGACTGCTGAGGGCCAGTCCTACCTCCACACCCTCGGTTATGTCCACCTCTGCCGTTCCCGCGACCCTTTCCTCCTTTGCCACTACTGCGGCCACCCCGCTGTTCGTGGTTGTCCGATGGTGGTTGGCCACCGGTAGGGGTGTCGGGAATTGCGGGAGTGTAGATTGATAATTCTTTCGGGTTGTGTTCGTCCTGTTTAGCACATCGTGTTTCTTCCAATAATAATTATGATCGAGCCTTGTTAAAACTGGGTAAGGGATCAGTATATTGGATCATCGTGGTGAGGGTATCATACTCACCTTTTGGAAGACCTGCGACTATTTGGAGAACCATCTTTGTGTCGGAAACAGGCTTTCCCACGTTTGATAATTGGTCTGCCACTAGTTTCAATTGCTTGTTATATTCGGACATGTTAGAGAAATTTTCAAGACGTGTGTTATTAAAATGTTCTTCCAAATAGACAGTATGAGTGTGCTTGTTGTCCTGAAAGATTTCTTCTAACCTAATCCATAACTCGCGAGCAGAGGCACCGATTTTTATGATAGTGAGGAGCAAGTCCTGAGAAATAGTGCCATTGATCCACTGATTAACAACGGCGTCAAGGCGGCACCATGTTGTGTAATCAACATCAATGGGGCAAGGGAAAGAGTCGTCAATGTGATCCAACACGTTATTAGACACATTTATGGATACGAAAAAGTTCCACCCACGGAGAGTACTGACCGTTTTCTTGATCAAGAACCATAGGGATGAAGTTCTTGATCAAGATGTTGGATACGGTGAGTGTTGGATGAACAAAGGGTGAAAAAGATGATGTGGGTGTGGTAGGGGTGACGACGGAGGAGGTTGAGGTTGCTGTGAGAGTTGTGGGAGGAGTCATTATAGTAGATTAATTTGGATGAAGGAAGAGGAGGAAAGTACAATTATTCTCATCGAAAATTTTAGGGCACGCCAGCCGCCTATTTAAGGAAAATCGAGAGGGGGGGGGGGAGGGTTAGCTGCGGCAGTGGGAAGAAAAAAAAGAAGAGAATAGGGTTTAGGTTTAGGCTCTTGATACCATATAAAATTGTATTAATCTCCCTTGGAGAGTCGTTCTCATTAATACAAATATATATAGTGTGTACAATATGGAACTCTAATACAATAAGGATCATATATCTACCATAATTATACAACACTAAATATTACAAAAGATATGATGTATATTTGTGGAATATACGTTAATATCGTCCCCATAAATGGGCCTTGCAGTGCGCGATTCAAATTTAGCCGGACTCTAATGCGGGTACCGGATACTGAGTGAAAACCAAAAAAATAAATTCAAGTAATACTATTCGTTGTATTATGATACTACCGTATTATCATACAATTACTAATCATGTAGTGTAATTAAGGTTACGTTCCGACATGATAATGAGCTTCATATCAATATTTTTGCTTTATGTCTGTGATTAAATTTTCATCTTTTGTTTTCGTTAGTTATAATTTGCTTTTGGGAATTTGTATATTTTCTAGAATTGATGATTTTTTTGTCTCAATTTATATGATTCTTTTCGTTTTAGGGTCAAATTTTATCCCATAGGTGAAAAGAGGTTATTTTAAAGATATTTATAATATGTTAAAGGAAAATCTAATCCAATAGATAAAATGAGTATATTTTTGCAATATGTTAAGGACATTTATTAGCCTTTTCCAAATAAAGAATAGTCGATAAACTGCAAAAATGCAACGATCCCTATTAACAGAACATCTTTAATCAATGAGGACTGAAACGCAAATGCCTAAAAGATAACTCAAGACAAACAAAGGGTGTAGTGGCCCCTACTGGGGTTATAGATTAGTTTTCACTAGAGATGGCAGTGGATTCTGGATCCGAAAAAAACTTATAAGATAAAGATTAGCGCTCTGATACCACTTGATAAAAGATCGAGGCTAGCGTTCTAATATCACTCGATAAGAACCGGGTTAGTTTTAAGAAAACTAAAAATATACAAATTGTAAATACAGAAATAAACGACATGGAAATAAAGATAGAGAAATTTCAAGTATAAATATTCAAGAACTTTCGCATATTTTTAGTTTTTTTGAAACTAACACGATTCTTATCAAGTGGTATTAGAGACTTTTATCTTATCAAGTGGTATAAAGCGCTAATTTATGTTTTATCAAGTGGTATCAGAGTAAATCTATCAAATCATAATTAACAAAAAATGCAAGATTCAAGGAAAAATACCTCTGATTTAAGCTGAGTGAAGAAGATAAAGCGCAGAGGAGGAAAAAGATACTATCAGTACTAGTACTATATTTGTTGTTGTATTATTAAAAGCTTAGCAAATTCTCTAGTCACAATCTAACTCTATGAGAGTCAAATGATTACATAGCGCTAATGTGCACTGAAATAATATATAGGAGTAGTACAAAGTCAATAGGGGTCATTTGGTAGCATTCATTATCTACCATTTTTGTGCAAATTTCTCTCTTTCTATACTTTTGCGGACAATATTGTCTACTTCCTATTTTGTTAAATAATCAATAGCAATACTACTGCTCTTGATAATCTTGAAAGTTTCTTGGCAAAAAATATTAAAAATAATAATTGTGGTAGCTTAATTTCAAGAATCGGGTTAGATTAAAAAAAATAGAAATGAAAAAAATTATAAATACATAAATAAAAGACGGGAAAATAAAGATCGAGAAATTTCAAGAATAAAATTCAAGAACTTCGCATATTTATAGTTTTTTTTAAACTAACTTGATTTTTATCAAGTGGTATCAGAGACATCTATCTTATCAAGTGGTATCAGAGTTCTAATTTCTACGTTATCAAGCGGTATCAGAGCAGTTGTATCAAAATTCTATTCTTTCAAACTTGATGGTTTCTTGACAAAAAAATAATAATTGTGATTGCTTAATTTTTAATTTAGTAGCTATAAAATATACAAGAGTCCTGTAGCTAACACTATCATTTATCACAATTATTAGTTGTCATAACAACTAGCATGATCAACAATCATTGTCAATTACTATTGTTAGCCATCATCACCACTAGCTACTATCTAGAACCACCACCATCACCCAACATAATCCTAATCGGCGCTCATAATCATAATCGCTAGCCACAACTGTAATATATTTTCTTTAAAATATTAATATATTATACTCAATTAATTTGATATTTTATTTAAATTTAATATTGATTAATTTTTAAGTAAAGATAAATTTTATAAATTTAAATGCTAAGAAAATATGTTATTTTAATTATTTAATATTCAAATCTTAATACAATATTTTAATATTCAGATTCAAATATCTAAATCTTAATACATCTTTTAATATTCAGATGTGCATTCAGATTTTCAAGTCATAAAAAATGACACTAGTGCATTAAGCTTCCGTTATGTGGGGGGTTCACGAAAGGATCAAACTACAAAAGTCTATGGTACGTAGTCTTACCTTGCATTTGTGCAAGATGCTATTTCCAGAGCTTGAACCCGTAGCCTCCTGATCACATGGAGGTAACTTTACCAGTTACGTTAGGACTGCCTTATAAATTAAATGTCATAATCTTAATGAAAATAAACGACACCTTAGTGGGTTTAAAGGAATAAAACGGTAACAATTTTGTATGTGTTATAAAATAAAGACTATAAACTAAATACATCAGAGACTGATATAGTATTCAACTTCAAACTGGTATATAATTCAACAAATGAACCTCCTATTTATAAGAGGAAATTGATTGAAGGCCAAGTAACCAGGGAAATGGCTTGGTGGCCAAGTAAACTTGATTTTCAAGTTTGCTTGATGGACATCCAAATATTTACAACACTCCCCCTTGAATGTCCATTAATTAGATGATGTGTCTCATTAAAATATTATTAAGAAAATTTCATGGGATAAAGTCTTAATAAAGAAAAAAGAGTACACATATCTAGTAATACGCTTTGAGAGCAGTCCTGAATGATACAATTAATATATTTTTATATCATGATGGTATCATGGAAGACTGTTGAAGAGTGTTTCATTGAAGGACTACAACAATCCTGCATGATAGCATCTCAATATATTTTTATACCATGATGGTATCATGGAGGATTGGGGACTTTAGATGGTATATACCATGATGGTATCATGAAGGACTAATAAAGATTGTTTTATTCAAGGACTGCAACAGTCCTGCATGATACCATATCAGTATATTTTTATACCATGATGGTATCATGGAGGACCGTTGAAGAGTATTCCATTGAAGGACTGCAGCAATCCTGCATGATACCATCTCCGTATATGTTTATACCATGTGGGTATCATAATATATTGTAACAATATACTTCAACTGCTACTGATTTGATATACTACATGCTAAGATAAATTGTTTTTTGAGATATAAAAAAATAAAATAAATAGAAAAGATAATATATCAGTCGTCCATTTTATTGAAAAGATAAATGAGCCAAAAATGTGTAGAATTAGAATATGAAAAAAATAAAAAATAAAGATAAATAATTTAAAATGAAATTATAAAAAGGAGAAAAATAAATGAAAATCACCTAAAATTTAAAAAGAAAAATAAATAAAAATAGAAAAAGGTCAATGAAATTAGATTATGGAGATAGAAAAAAATAAAAAGAAATAAAAGAAATTTAAAAATGAACAAGTAATAAAAAAATAAAATAGAAACAAAATGAAAAAGAAAGAAGATAGAATTAAATATGAAATCAGATTGAGGTGAAAATTAAAATAAAATATAGTATGAAAAAAACAAATGAACAAAAAAGGAGAAAGAAAAGAAGATAAAAAGTAAAGAAATAAATAAAAAAAGAGAATATTACCTATAAAAGCTATAATTGATGAAATTAGATTATGGAGATAAGAAAAAAAAAGAAATAAAATTTAAAAAGGAACAAGTAAAAAAAGAAATAAAAAAGGAAATAGAAAAACAAAAGGAGTTAGAATTAAATACGAAATCAGATTATGGTGAAAAGGAAAATAAAATATAGTATGAAAAAATAAATGAAAAAGGAGAAAAATGATTAAAAAAAAGAATAAAAGAAAGAAACGAAGATAAGAAGTAGAGAAATTGTAACACCCCGTACTTTCGGGCGATAGTTTGAGCATGTAGACATATGCAAATAAAGAGCTTAGGATATTAAAGGATGTGGTCCCGAAATAATTTAATATTTTAAAAGCATGACAACGATAACTATGAATAATATTTTGTGTATGTCAAAGAAGAGAAGACTACGGACTACCGCTATATCCCGTGATCACGATAATTAGTATATGAGGTGTGTTAAAAGTGGTTTATATTTAAATAAAGTAGAAACAAGAAATTAAATACCCATGTGTAGTGGGAGACAAGATTGATAAGTGTGAGTCCATGTGGCATCTTAATATATACAACAATACATGACTATTATATGCATGGATCCATTAGTGGACATATGTTTGGAAAATTGCATCGTAAGCATGAGATTAATGTTGTGGACCAAATGTTGTTCACGTGTAAATTTCAAAAGCAATGAGTACTTTTATTAGTTAATTGTTAATTGCAAGCGGTTGTTAGTATGTATATATAGCAGCCATATGTCTTTATAGGTCTCTTATCTTCTTAATTAAGTATTTCACAATTAGTGGTAGAAAAATTTGTAAGGAGTCTGCAAAACAAAATTCGTCCGTGACAATTATAGAATATACATCAAACGGGATTTTCATAGTGAAGAAGGGTGGAAGAAAAAAAATTCTTGGTAAATACGATTGAAGTCTTATATGGGCTGCGTGGGATAGGTTGTGCCGAGAATTAGTTAAGGTATGTTGAGGCAAATCTTTCCTTCTTTTGGCATGGTCCATGTAATGAAACGTGAATATAATACTGCCCCATAAATGATTCTACTCTTAGTAGTTAAGGATGTTCATGTTATTCATTTCTATGTTCAAAGCATGTCTAAATATGTTCCTAAATTCTTATTGAGGTATATGAAAAAGATGTTAGTATTCATAATGTTAATCGGAGGTGAAACAATCTTACTTCACTCCGATAAACTCAGAATGTTTTATTATCATTCATGCATTATATTCATATATTACCCTGGACCCCACATGTATTATATACACTACTATATGGTATGCATTATATATGTAGGGGATGGAAAAAGGAATACGACAATATATACGCACACCACCTGATCAGCTGGTATATGATGATGATTATGTCCACAGAGGCCGAATGATATGATGGGAGACGGCGTTATACACACACACACACACACACACACACACACACATATATATATATATATATATATCGCATTGTGCATGACATTTAGGCATATTATGGCCTCAGAGGCATTCCCTACTGGTTGGTTAATTCTTGTCTCATGTTACTTTCATGTCTCTATTATGCTGTTCTTCATTCCTGACATACTCGGTACATCAGTCGTATTGACGTCCTTTTTGTCGAGGGACGATGTGTTTCATGCCCGCAGACTCACGTAGGCAAGGCGACGGTCCGCATTAGTAGGTTGCTGACTCAGCGGATATTGGGGCACTCTCCTTTGTTTCGGAGTGGCGGTCTAATCTCGGTACGGTATTTTCACATGTACATATGGGTATGGCGAGGCCCTGTCTCGACCTTATGATGTTGCGTACTCTTTAGACGCTTGTAGACAGTGTCTTGTGTATAGCAGTCAGGTATGACCTTGTCGGCCTTAGTAGGTATATATGTATGAGTTGAGTTCTTCTGTTTGTATGATTTTGCGTAGCTTCTTTCCAGTTTATCATTTTCAATTGTTAGCATGGTACTTGTGACGGCCCTCGGGGCCCATGATTAATTATGGTTAGATGTTACATATATGATTAGTGGTACCCGGCAAGTAAGGCCCGGGTGTCTGTCATGACCCTCCGGTTTGGGTCGTGACAGAAATAAAAAAGAAAAGAAGAAAAATAGGCAATTACCTCTAATGGATATTAAGGGTAATTAGTTTTTGGGATATGAAAATATAGGGGGCATGAAAAGATAATTATTTTGTGTTTAGTGGGCATAAATCTTGTTTCCCAAGAATCTTTTCATGCTTTTATTACCTTTGTTCTGTTGTTGTCCGCCATTATTGCTCCATTAAAAAAGTAAAACATGTTTGATACCATCACCGTGTTTGATTGAATTTACTTTCCAATATAACCAATCCTGAGATTGATTATATCATAATTTTAGTATCATTTTTATACCACATGTAATGTAGGATACTAATTTCGAGATTAGCTTTTTAGAAATAAAATAATTAAAAGACCAAAAACGTCTTCCAAATCTCTTCTCCCTAAATTCTTTGAGGAGGTCAAGATTAAATATAAAGATAAAAATTCATCCAGATTTATCTATTATAAACCCACATGGTTTATGTTATACTTTGTTTATGCCCTTTTTAATGAAATGAACCAAATATATACTAAACAAAATATAACCAGCAAATAATCTTGTCATTATTTAATTCTTATATTATAATTTTTTCATTATAATCTCGGTATAACTTGTTTGCCAATCAAACAACTCCTTAAAATAGTAATACATACAAAATACTCTTATATAAAATAATACTTCAAACAACATTTTGATATGATCCTAAATAACTTAAATAGTGCGGAACCTATGCGAATAATTTCTAGATGTCAAGTGAATTGTTGACTCATGTCAAAGTTAAGAGCGTTTAAAGAATATCAGGCTTGGAAGCTTGAAGATTGCAAAATAAGTGGCCAAATAAAGACCACTTAGAAGTGTTACGCAACTGTGCCAACCACCACGCAATTATGGCAGGTAGTGCCAACCACCACAGAATTGCACCAGGATTCTAAAGTCAAAACAAAAGGTTCAGTGCACTTAGTAGTTAAAGATGTTCATGTTATTCATTCCTATGTTCAAAGTATGTCTAAATATGTTTCTAATTCCTTATTGAGGTATATGGAAAAGATGTTAGTATTCATAATGTTAATCGGAGGTGAAACGATCTTACGTCACTCCGATAAACTCAGAATGTTTTATTATCATTCATGCATTATATTCATGTATTACCCTGGACCTCATATGTGTTATATACACTACTATATGGTATGCATTATATATATGTAGGGGATGGAAAAGGGACACGGCGTTATATACGCACACCACCTGATCAACTGGTATATGATGATGATTATGCCCACAGAGGCCGAAATGATATGATAGGAGACGACGTTATACACACACACACACACACACACACACATATATATGCGACCATATTGTGCATGCCATTTAGACATAGTATGGCCCTCAGAGGCATTCTGCACAGGTATGACACTTAGGCATATTATGGCCCTCAGAGGCATTCCTACTGGTTGGTTGTTTCTTGTCTCATGTTACTTTCATGTCTCTATTATGCAGTTCTTCATTCCTAACATACTCGGTACATCAGTCGTACTGACGTCCCTTTTGTTGGGGGATGCTATGTTTCATGCCCGCAGGCTCACGTAGGCAAGGCGACGATCCACATTAGTAGGTTGCTGACTCAGCGGATATTGGAGCACTCCCATTGTTTTGGAGTGGCGGTCTAATCTCGGTACGGTATTTTTGCATGTACATATGGGTATGGAGGGGCCCTGTTCCGACCTTATGATGTTGCATACTCTTTAGAGTCCTATTGACAGTGTCTTGTGTATAACAGTCAGGTATGACCTTGTCGTCCTTAATATGTATATATGCATGGGCTGAGTTCTTCTATTTGTAAGATTTTGCGTAGCTTCTTTCCAATTTATCATTTTCAAGTGTCAGCATAATACTTTGTGATGGCCCTCAGGGCCCATGATTAATTATAGTTAGATGTTACATATATGATTAGTGGTACCCGACAAGTAAGGTCCAGGTGCCCGTCATCACCCTCATATTTGGGTCGTGACAAACTTTGTATCAGAGCAGGTCTGTCCTATGGAGTCTACAAGCCATGTCTAGTAGAGTCTTGTTTATGGGTGTGTTGTGCACCAGACTTATAGACAAGAGGCTACAAGGCATTTAAGATGATTGTTGCCTTCCTTCTTGATCTAGAATCGTGCTATAGGATTGAGTTATAAGCATTCCACTCCTAATCCGTCTCATGTTTATGATTCCAGCAATGCCTACAACAAGGAGGAAGTTCAAGAGTATAAAGGCATTGGATACGGCTGCAGGCGAAGGTACTAGCTGAGTGCCACCCGCTAGCGAGGGCCAGAGTGAGACCCATAGTGCGACTCCGTCGTATGACTTTACCAGTCCACCACTTATAGAGGAGCGTAGTGGGGCTGCAGTACCCCCAGTTCCTCCACTTGATACTCCAGCTGAGGATCATGATATGCGAAGTGTTGTACAATTATTGACTCGATTAGTGGCCGCTCAGGCCCAACGTCAGATTCCCAGTCCTTCTAATAGATCTGCTAGTGCGAGAGCTAGGAATTTTATCAACCTGGACCATTCGATATTAACGGGATCAGACATGAATGCGGACCCGCAGAATTTTCTGGATCAGACAGCGTACCTTTGCGTGTAATGGATGCCACAAATACTGAGTCGGTAAAGTTTGCTTCTTATAGAATGCGGGATATCGCGATGACCTGGTATGAGACATGAGAGAATTCTACGGGACCTCGCGCTCAACCAGCAGGATGGAGAGAGTTTTCAGAGGCCTTCTTACATCATTTTTTGTTTGTCGAGCTTCGATGGGCCAGGTAGGATAGATTTCTACGTCTTGAGCACGACAATATGAGTCTTCGAGAATATATCTTGCAGTTTAATTCATTGGCCAGATAGGCTTCAACGATTATAGCTGAGATGAGTGACCGGGTACATATGTTTGTTACTGGCTTGGGACCGTACTTGGTCAATGAGTATACTACGGCTTCTCTGAATCCGAATATGGATATTTCTCGCATTCAGCCTAATGCACAGAATCTGGAGGATCGTAAGATATAACAACGGGTAAATAGAGAGTGTGATAGGGGCCAGCATAAGAGAGCTTGATTCATAGGTGACGTAGGAGAGTTTAGAGGTGGGCCCACGCCATATCTTTATAGATGCCCATCCTACCCGACAGCTAGTGCACCATTACCATTTTTGAGGTCGAGGGTTGATCGACTTGTTCAATCGGGACCAGGTTAGAGTTCACGAGTAGGGTCTTATTATAGAGGAGATTCTATTCAGATGAGGCTGTTGTTGGCTCAATGCGAGCAGTGTGGTAAGGCCTATTCAGGGTCGTGCCGTCGAGGATCAAATGTGTGCTATTCTTGTAGTGATCCCGATCATATTATACGAGAGTGTCCGATGGGAGGCGAAGGTGTTAGGGCCTAGATGGCCAGATCTGTAGCAGCTTCATCATCTTCAATACGCCCATCAGGGAAATGTCATCAGACGTTAGCCGGTCGAGGTAGAGGTAGGGGTGGAACAACTAGCTTCGGTAGTGGCCAGAACCGCATTTACACATTGACGGGTCGACAAGATTAGGAGTCCTCACCTGATGTTATTACAAGTATATTATCAGTCTTTTCACATAATGTCTATGTGTTATTAGATACATGCTCCAATCTATCATATGTCACCCCTTTCATTTCCTGTAAGTTTGGTATAGAGCCTGAGTTGATAAGAGATCCATTTGTGGTATCTACACCAGTTGGTGAGTCAGTAGTTGCTATATGGGTCTATCGGAATTGTGCAGTATTAGTTTGTAGCCATCAGACCTTAGCAGATTTGGTAGAATTAGAAATGGTTGATTTTGATGTTATTATGGGCATGGATTGGCTATCATCGTGCTACGCTAATATTGATTGCCGAACAAAGATTGTTAGATTTCAGTTTCCAAGCAAGCTAGTCCTTGAATGGAAGGGTAATACGGTGATGCCAAAATGTAGGTTTATTTCATACCTTAAGGCAAGAAAGATGATCTCCAAAGGTTGTATATACCATCTTGTTCGGGCTAGAGATGTCGATGCCGAACCACCTACTTTCCAATCAATTCCGGTGGTTAATGAGTTTCTTGATGTATTTCCAGACAAACTTCCAGGCCTTCCTCCTAAGATGGAGATTGAGTTCGGTATAGACGTATTGCCAAAAACTCAACCGATATCTATTCCTCCTTATAGAATGGCTCCAGCTGAACTAAAAGAATTAAAGGAGCAATTAAAAGATCTGCTTGAGAAAGGCTTTATTAGGCCCAACATATCTCATTGGGGTGCGTCGGTATTATTTGTACGAAAGAAAGATGGCTCGTTACGAATGTGTATTGATTATCGGCAGCTGAACAAAGTCACTATCAAGAATAAGTACCCTCTTCCTAGAATTGATGATTTGTTTGATCAGTTACAAGGTGCAAATTGTTTCTCAAAGATCGACCTAAGGTCGGGTATCATTAGCTAAGGGTCAAAGAGAAGAACATTCCGAAAATGGCTTTCAGAACAAGGTATGGGCACTTCGAGTTTTTAGTGATGTCATTTGGACTCATAAACGCGCCGACAACATTTATGGGTCTAATGAACATCGTGTTTCACCTATTTCTGAATGTATTTGTGATAGTATTTATAGATGATATTCTGGTTTACTCTCACTCGGAGGCAGAGCAGGTGGATCATTTGCGGATAGTACTACAAACACTCTGAGATCATAAGTTGTATGCTAAGCTCTCCAAGTGTGAGTTTTGGTTGAATTCAGTGGCTTTCCTTGGTCATATAGTGTCAGATGAGGGTATAAGAATTGACACTCAGAAGATTGAAGCGGTGAAGAATTGGCCGAGGCCCACGACTCCATCAGAGGATCGCAACTTTCTGGGCTTAGCAAACTATTATAGGAGGTTTGTAGAAGGATTTTCTACCATATCAGCACTATTAACAAAGTTGACACAAAAAGCCATATGATTCCAGTAGTCCGATGCTTGTGAGCAGAGTTTTCAAGAGTTAAAGGACATACTAACATCGTCACCAGTCCTTACTTTCCTAGAGGGTCCAGAAGGTTACGTTGTGTATTGTGATGCCTCGGGAGAAGGTTTAGGTTGCGTGCTAATGCAACATGGTAAAGTGATTGTCTATGCCTCAAGGCAATTGAGAAAACATGAGAAAAACTATCTAACACATGATTTAGAGTTGGCCGCGGTGGTCTATGCACTGAAAATTTGGCGGCACTACTTGTATGGTGTTCATGTAGACATTTTCACGGATCATAAAAGTCTGCAATACATATTTAAATAGAAAGAGTTAAACTTGAGACAAAGGAGGTGACTTGAATTATTGAAGGATTATGATGTAGACATCTTATACCATCCCGGTAAAGTTAATATTGTAGTAGACGCGCTCAGTCGTAAGTCGATGTCAGCTCGATGCCGGTGCAGGTCGAGAGAAAGGAATTAGTAAGAGAGCTCTATTAGTTAGCTAGTTTGGGAGTCCGACTAATGGATTCAGAGGATGGTGGTTTTGTGATTCAGAATAAGTCAGAGTCGTTCCTCATATCGAAAGTTAAGGAACGTCAGTTGGAAGACCCCAATTTGGAAAATATCAGAGAGGCCATTCAACAAAAGAAGACTACAACCTTTGAGATTGACAAACATGGGGTCCTCAGGCACCAGGGTCGTTTATGTGTTCCAAATGTAGGGGGTTACGAGATAACATTATGTCGGAGGTCCATTGCTCACGATATTCCATTCACCCTGAATCTACTAAAATGTATCATGATCTCAAGGGTATCTATTGGTGGAACGACATGAAGAGGAGAATGGCGGAGTTTGTAGCTCAGTGTCCTAATTGTCAACAAGTAAAAATAGAGCACCAAAAGCCCGTCGGCTTGACTCAGAACATTGAGATTCCGATGTGGAAATGGGAAATGATTAATATGGATTTCATTACGGGTTTACCTCACTCTTTTCGTAAGTTCGATTCTATTTGGGTAATTGTTGACAGACTAACCAAATCAGCTCATTTCCTGGCGGTCAAAACTACCTACACAGCCTAGGACTACGCAAAGTTGTACATTAAGGAGATTGTTCGCCTTCATGGTGTACCTATTTCTATTATATCTGAATGAAGTGCACAGTTCACAGCTAACTTCTGCAAAATCATTTCAAAAAGGTTTGGGCACCCATGTTAATCTTAGAACAACTTTTTCCCCTCAAACAGATGGGCAGGTCGAGCGTACGATTCAAACGCTCGAGGACATGCTATGAGCTTGTGTGTTGGACTTTAAGGGAAGTTGGGATGATCATTTATCTCTCATTGAATTTGCGTACAATAACAGTTATCATGATAGCATTAAAATAACTCCATACGAGGTTTTATTTGGACGGAAATATAGATCTCCTATTGGATGGTTCGAAGTAGGCGAATCAGAATTATTTGGGCCTGACCTGGTGCACCAAGCCATAGAGAAGGTGAAGCTTATCCAAGAATGGCTGCTAACCGCTCAGAGTCGTCAGAAGTCGTATTCAAATGTGCGATGGCGGGACTTAGAGTTCCAAGTAGATGATTGGGTCTTTTTGAAAATTTCGCCTATGAAGGGTGTAATGAGGTTTGTGAAAAAGGGAAAGCTTAGCCCAAGGTATGTTGGGCCATATCGCATAATTCGACGAATCGGCTAGGTAGCATACGAGTTAGACTTGCCTTTGGAGTTAGAGTTTGTTCATCCGGTTTTCCATGTTTCTATGTTAAAAACATATGTTGGGGATCCTTCCCGAATTGTACCAACTGACATGTAAAGGTTACAGAGGACCTATCATATTAAGAGGTTCCTATTGCTATCTTAGATCGACAAGTCCGCAAGTTGAGGACTAAAGAAGTAGTCTCCGTGAAAGTTCTTTGGCGAAATAAGAATGTAGAAGAAATGACATGGGAGGCGGAAGAGGAGATGAAACACAAATATCCCTACCTATTTCAGACCAACGCCGAGGTTCCGAGAGAAGCATAAGGTGAGTTCTATTTCATATTATTATACTTAATGCTT
Organism: Anisodus acutangulus; assembly: GCA_029783415.1. NCBI lineage: Eukaryota > Viridiplantae > Streptophyta > Magnoliopsida > Solanales > Solanaceae > Anisodus > Anisodus acutangulus. Next base: position 2,676,148 of record CM056510.1, on the reverse strand, counting down.
GAGGACCATGTGAGGTCTGATATAATAATGTATGTTATATTATATGGCCCCATGAAGAAATTGTTGTATTTTCTGGTTACGTGATGTGGATTCGAGGACGAATGTTTCTAAGGGGGAAAGGATGTAACACCTCGTACTTTCGGGTGATGGTTTGAGCATCTAAACGTATGCAAATAAAGAGCTTAGGATATTAAAGGATGTGGTCCCAAAATAATTTAAAATTTTAAAAGCATGACAACGATAACTATGAATAATATTTTGTCTATGTCAAAGGAGACTACGGACTACCGCTATATCCAGTGATCACGATAATTAGTATATGAGGTGTGTTAAAAGTGGTTTATATTTAAATAAAGTAGGGACAAGAAATTAAATACCCATGTGTAGTGGGAGACAAGATTGATAAGTGTGAGTCCATGTGGCATCTTAATATATACAACAACATATGACTATTATATGCATGGATCCATTAGTGGACATATGTTGGGAAAATTTCATCGTAAGCATGAGATTAATGTTGTGGACCAAATGCTGTTCACATGTAAATTTCAAAAGCAATGAGTACTTTTATTAGTTTATTTTTAATTGCAAGCAGTGGTTAGTATGTATATATAGCAGCCATATGCCTTTATAGGTCTCTTATCCTCTTAATTAAGTATTTTCACAATTAGTGGTAGAAACTTTTGTAAGGAGTCTGCAAAAATAAAATTCGTCCGTGACAATTATAGAATATACATCAAACGGGATTTTCATAGTGAAGAAGGGTGGAAGAAAAAAAATTCTTGGTAAATACGATTGAAGTCTTATATGGGCTGCGTGGGATAGGTTGTGCCGAGAATTGGTTAAGGTATGTTAAGACAAATCTTTCCTTCTTTTGGCATATATATACACATATACATACACATACACATACATATACATATACACATACACATACATATACATATATACATACACATACATACACATACATATACATATATACATACACATACATATACATATATATATATATATACATATATACGTACATATACATATATATATATATATATGACCGCATTGTGCATGACATTTAGGCATATTATGGCCCTCAGAGGCATTCCCTACTGGTTGGTTGTTTCTTGTCTCATGTTACTTTCGTGTCTCTATTATGCTGTTCTTCATTCCTGACATACTCGGTACATCAGTCGTACTGACGTCCCTTTTGTCGGGGGACGCTGCGTTTCATGCCCGCAGGCAAGGTGACGGTCCGCATTAGTAGGTTGCTGACTTAGCGGATATTGGAGCACTCCCCTTGTTTCGGAGTGGCGGTCTAATCTCGGTACGGTATTTTCGCATGTACATATGGGTATGGCGGGGCCCTGTCCCGACCTTATGATGTTGCGTACTCTTTAGACGCTTGTAGAAAGTGTCTTGTGTATAGCAGTCAGGTATGGCCTTGTCGGCCTTAGTAGGTATATATGCATGGGTTGAGTTCTTCTATTTGTAAGATTTTGCGTAGCTTTTTTTCAGTTTATCATTTTCAAGTGTCAGCATGGTACTTTGTGACGGCCCTCGGGGCCCATGATTAATTATGGTTAGATATTATATATATGATTAATAGTACCCGGCAAGTAAGGTCCGAGTGCCTGTCATGACCCTCCAGTTTGGGTCTTGACAGAAATAAAAAAGAAAAGAAGAAAAACAGACAATTACCTATAATGGATATGAAGGGTAATTAGTTTTTGGGATATGAAAATATAGGGGGCATAAAAAGATAATTATTTTGTGTTTAGTGGGCATGAAGGTTGTTTCCCAAGAATCTTTTCATGCTTTTATTACCTGTTGTTCTTTTGTTGTCCAGCATTATTGCTCCATTAAAAAAGTAAAACATGTTTGATACCATCACCGTGTTTGATTGAATTTACTTTCCAATATAACCAATTCTGAGATTGATTATATCATAATTTTAGTATAATTTTTATTCCACATCTAATGTAGGATACTAATTTCGAGATTAGCTATTTAAAAATAAAATAATTAAAAGACCAAAAACGTCTTCCCAATCCCTTCTCCCAAAATTCTTTGAGGAGGTCAAGATTAAATTTAAAGATAAAAATTCATCCAGATTTATGTTATACTTGTTTATCCCCTTTTTAATGAAATGAATCAAATATATACTAAACGAAATATAACCAGCAAATAATCTTGTTATTATTTAATTTTTATATTATAATTTTTTCATTATAATCTCGATATAACTTGTTTGCTAATCAAACAACTCCTTAAAATAGTAATACATACAAAATTCTCTTATATAAAATAATACTTCAAACAACATTTTGATATGATCCTAAATAACTTAAATAGTGCGGAACCTATGCGAATAATTTCTAGATGTCAAGTGAATTGTTAACTCATGTCAAAGTTAAGAGCGTTTAAAGAATATCAGGCTTGGAAGCTTGAAGATTGCGAAATAAGTGGCCAAATAAAGATCACTTAGAAGTGTTACGCAACTGTGCCAACCACCACGCAATTATGGCAGGTAGCCCCAACCGCCATAGAATTGCACCAGGATTCTAAAGTCAAAACAAAAGGTTCAGTGCACTTACAGTCAGTCTCTGCAACTGAACTTTATTTCAACGGAAAAGGGTCATATATACCACTGTACTATCTCAAAAAAATTGTGTCCGTCCTCCGTTTACGTTTTCGATGATATATACCCAGCCGTTAGTGTTTTCATCATATGTGCCCCACGATTTAACGATCCCGTTTTCCCTGGACACGTGGCCTAATCTTAAAGTCTCAATTATTTTTCTTTTTTTATTTAATCTAATTTATCATTAAAAAATAATTTTAAATCAGAAAGTGATTATTTCGGAAAAATGTGGTTATCTCTGAAATCAAAATTCTTCCTCTTATCCAATTAATTAGCAGCTTAAATTCACCAAAAAAACCAGCGAATTCTTCACCAAATTATCCCAATACATATATCAACTCTCCAAGACGTAACCGATCTTTTGCAATATCATTCACTCGAAACGCAACTTGCTTGCGGAAACTCAAAACTTGAACTTGAAGCTTCAAGTTTCATTAATGATTGTCCATGGAATTATTGCTTCTTTCTTCACGCTAATCCGCAAGAGTCTACTAGACATTGCTCTTGTACTCATTGGATCAATTAACCTAGGGCTTTTTGATACCAACTTGTCACGACAAAAAACAAGGGTCATGGTGGCACCTACACTATCCCCCGGATAGGCGAACCACTCCTACATCAATGAAATATAAACTCATAACATGCGGAAATACATTAACAAAATACTAAAATATCTCCAATAACATAATTCTGGAAAAGATATCCAATAATCTCCAAAATCTATTCTGAATGGTACAAGAGCTTCTAATATTTAATACAAGTTCATACTGAAATAACAATTGTCTGAAAATAGGAAATAAGACAGGAATAGAAGGAAGAGATTTCTGAGGCTGTGGATCCTGATGTGCTCACCCTAGAATCTCGAAAGTGGTAATCTCTTATCAGCCACGGGGCCTGGTAATGGTACTCGAGTCTGAATCTGCACAAAAGTGCAGCAAGTGTTGCATGAGTACAACGCTAGTACTCGTAAGTATCATATGCCGACAATGAAGGAAACACGCATAAACATTATAAAATTGGACAGAACATACAAGTGAGGAGAAAATATTCACATCACAAATTAATCATGTAGGATACAACGCAGTTAAAGCCAATTTTCCCTATAAATTCTCCCTAAGTTCATCCAACTACTAAACACCAAATCACGTAGAAAGGAAGTAAATGCAATGATATGGGATGTGATGCTATGCAATACAATTGATCAGTATCAAACTTGTATACAAATGCTAGCGATTATTTCGTCTAGTCATGATCCATGGGTGACTCGCGAGGTCCATATACTTCCTTAGAACCATTTCCCTTCGGGCACTCAAATATCAATCATCAACTCACCCATAACCATTACTCTTCTGGCATACCAACTTATCAATTTACCACTTTTTCATATTTCAAATCACTTTCCACATGAATCAATGTATGTATGAATGAATGATGCATTACATAAAATCAATTACCTATAAAATCATCCAAGTACGGAGAGGTAAGTAATATCAAGTCATCTCATATTAACACTTCCCTTTTCAGAATAACCAATTCTAGTAGCATCCTTAGGTAGGATTCATAAATACAGAACAAGTCAGTTAGCAAATAAGGTTCTACGGCTAATATAGCCCGCCTAAAGGGACACAACCAATCCTAACTGGATTTATCACCACCTTCAATGCCCGAAGGCTCACATGCATATCCTGACAACAATTATACTCTACATACGTGCCTCCAATCGGAGACTAAAAGGGTAAGCCATCACCTACCTCGAAGTCAAATGGGAGCCAGGAATCCTCAAGCCGATGTCTTTCCTTTCCAAAGAGCCTCTGAACCGTCAAAGTCTATCAATTTTGAATTCTATAGTAAAATATGAATCTAATGACACCCATATTACTATACTTAGCAAAAATCCCCAAAATAGTGACCTCGGGCTCACAAGGACAAAACTGAAATTTTATTTTAGAAATAGTCTACCCAAAGCATAATTAATCTAAATCCAGAAAATTCAACCAAAAAGTTATCATCTTGACCCTCAATTTTATGATAAAAATCTCTTAAGATTTGGGGTTAAACCCACATTTCTACCCAAAACCATGAATTAAAATGTTAATTAGCGGAATAAGTCAAGAGGGAACATCAAAGTAAGAGTGAGAATCTTACACCTCTTCAAAAATGAGTTGATAACATTTACCGAGGAAGCAGAAGCCCTTTTGAAAGATAGCCCCCAAAATCTCCTAAATATGAGTTCTAGAACTCCAAAAATGGTGTAATAACCTAAAATTCCGATTTCACTCATTTTTAATCAACTGAAATCCGTTTAGCGCGATCGTGGTCTACTCGAAGAAATTCCCTTCAGCGAAAATGTGTTGCCTGTGCGCAATACCGCTAGCCAGGTTGGCCCTTCAGCATAAACGCGTTGCCTATGTGCGATAGCGCTGCCTATGCACGATAGTGCAGCCCAGCTGGTCCCCCACTTGCTCGATCGCGCTTGCACCAGATATCAGAATTTTTAGTTACGCTCAAAACTTTGCTTTAACACCCGATACTCATTCGAAATCCTGTGAATGCAAGTCAAATATGCTACTTGAGTATAGTCAACGCTACAAATCCACTCGCGCGCTCAAAACAACAATCCGACATAGTAAAGACACACTTTTCCGCAAAATCCTTCTAACTTTCTCAAAATTCAAGATTAGCCAATCAAACACTCAAAAAGCACCTGAACGCCTCGGGACCCGAACCAAGGACTCGACTATGTCATAAGTTACGTTCTAGACCTAATGAAATCGATGAAACTTAATTACAGATACGTTTATCCTAAAATCAACTTCTAGTCAAACCCTTCCATTTCCAAACTTAAGAAACTTTTAACTTAGGGTATGTTTGGAAAGCCACCTAGTAATTGGAATTGGTATAATTACAAAGGTAGTAATTACACAATCTAGTAATTACACAGTATAGTAATTACAATGACCTATTTGTTTGTCATAACGTAATTACAGTGTAATTATAAGCATATTGTTTGGTTGCACATGTGTAATTACACAGGTAAATTAGTTTTAAAATAAAAATTAATACTTGACAAATATGGGCCTTTATAAATAATATATTAAATTAGGTATTTGAAATTTCTTGAAAATATATTAACTAATCACATATTTGTAAATAATATTGTAAGAATAATTGTATATATTTTTAAATTAATAATGGTTTAATTTAATTAATTATAAATATTAAAAGGACTTATTTTGTAAGAACAACATGGGATGTATGTTTGACAAGAAGATTAATATTTATACATATAATATCATAACATTATTCAAATGTGTGACAAAAAAATAATCTATCAATTGTAAGTGAAAATGAACAACATGCAATGTAAAACAACAAATGAATAGTACTATAGCAAATAAATTGAAATTGAAAATATAACCTAAATCCAAAATCCAAAAAAAAAAGTTTAACATGATACTTATATGTCAAATTCCAACATCTACATATAATAAGTTCTGACATAACTTAAGTAAATATAATTCAAAAGAAAGTGAATAAATTTATAACTTCATTCAACAACTGAATTCTACTTTAATAACATCACTCGTTATATGACAAGTTTGTTAATGACTTATTCTTTCTAATATTAGGAAGTGTAGTTTCAAAAACTAGAATAATAACATAGTTACGCTAAATGAAGAAAATAAGAAAATAAAAATAAAAAAACATATTCAAAAGAAAGTGAATAAATTTATAACTTCATTCAACAACCGAATTCTACTTTAATAACATCACTCGTTATATGTCAAGTTTGTTAATGACTTATTCTTTCTAATATTAGGAAGTGTAGTTTCAAAAATTAGAATAATAACGTAGTTACGCTAAATGAAGAAAATAAAAAAACAAAAAAAAAAACATACGAGCAATTACATGGAATCACAAGGAGTAAAGGTTGGGAAATGAGAAGAAAGAAAATGAGAAAATGTATTATGAAAATAATTTAAAATTTAAAGATAAAAAAGAAGTTAAAATAATAGAAATAAAAAATAAATAAAAAAGAAAATAACTAAAATAAAAAGAAAAAGAAAAAGAAAAAGAAAAGAAATTTAAAAGTAACCTTGTACTTACATGTAATTACACCCAATTCTCAACCTACCATTGAGAATTGGAGAGTGTAATTACCCCTTGTAATCAAACATCCCAATCTGTATAATTACACCCAATCCTCGGGAAGCACACCACCCTACCCGCAAGCTATAAACATCAAAATAAAACCACGGGAAGGGTAGGATAATAAATTCAAAAGTGCTAAACGACCAAACGGGTTTGGTTCTTGATTTGTTCTCTGGTTTGGAAGTTCTCAGGCTTCAGTGTCTTTTAGTGAAGTTATAGGTCTTAATGTATCGGGCATAAATCTCTTATGACTTCTTCCGTGTTTCTTAAAACCATTTGCCTTACCTTTTTTTGGGTTTCTAAATCTTCCATCCGCTCTTCAATTCTTATCTCTTCAACCTGTTGTTCAGAATATGTTTAGTTTCCAGATCATAAAAACAATGGCTGGTTTAATTTCGTTAAAATTGTTGGAAATTTGCCTTTGGTAGGATTTGCGTCCACCCATATTTAATGACTTAAACACTAGGGTTCCGCATGTTGGAGACTTTGATTCTTCATACGTGGATAATCTACTAAGTGAGTAGATGACCGTAGGGCTAAGGATCGTCAAATTATGTTGATAAATGAAAGAGATATTTGTCCACGAAGTGAGGTGTTTGAAGCATGAAAATGTGGTATAGACCAATTCTCCCTCATCGGTGTGGGAAGTAAGATTTGTTTAGTTTATAAGTCTCAAAATTGGCTAAGGGTTTGGGACCCCAAGGGGTAACCCATGTGTTTGAAGGAGGGATGACCTAGATGTGCTTTGGTTCGAGGCTAAGTCCACACGCGCGCCGCTGCCCGTCCGGTCGGGGCTCGGGTCATGAGCTTCTTCTGATATTATCTTTTTGGACCCAAATTGCTTCATATTTATAGTTTGGTCCCTGAAGTTTCAGGTAAGATAAAATTGGACAGAGAACTTGTACTTTTTGCTGTTGGTTTTGGAATGTTAAACCTCCATTAATCTGCACATCAATTCATTCATTACTTGACTGAATAACTCCTCACTAAAACACCAATCTGTTGCACATTAATTCAGTCATTTATTTAGCTGAATTACTCCTCACTAATTGTCATTACATGGCCATTAACAACAATTAGTTGGGTAGTTGACAAGTCCACTCCATGCACTATATATTGAAGCCTTTTGCTCAATTGTTGAGACTACACACAAACGAAAAAAACAAAAATCTTCCTACTAGTTTTCAGCAACATTTCATTACACTAAGTTCTTCAAAGTAGCACTTGAGTTTCCTTTGCTCATTTGTTGAGTTGCTGTTTTATCTTGGAAGACTATTGTCCAGAAATTAGAAAGGATATATACGGGTCAATCTTGTCTTAATGACAAAGTGTCATCACTCGACCCAGCAAATCAAAGTGCTTGTAATCTCAGTTTCTTATTTTCAGTTTATCAAAATTTCAGTTGTTGTAATTTCATTTTATTGTAATACTTAGCGGTTACTTATTTCCTGTTTCCTGCAACTATTGTAATCAACAAAAATTGTGCTTAAAATTGGCTTAAAGCAATTCGTACTAACTTCTAATATCTTGCGCAAGATTCTTGGAACTCAGACCCCTGTGGATAGTGCTCCTATTCATATGAACTGCTCTGATGGCAAAAACTGCACTAATAGCGAGGAAGCAAATGACTGCTCTGAAGATGCACAAAAATGGCTGCAACAGCCAATTGACACTGCAGATAATCCTGTCAAGCATGACTGCGTTGGTGAATCAAGCAAGAGTGTGAAATATGAATATGTGGATTACTTGCTTAACGGACCAAGATATGATGCAAGTGATGACTTACAATTTAAAGATGGGGCATACTTTGAAGCGAATGATCTTTCAAATCCGATTCAGGCTGATAACCCAGGGTTTGACATGCTTGAGGATTACATTGCTTACTTTGATGCAAATGATGACTTCCAGAATTTGGGTTTTGATCCTTCAGTTCTAATTAGAGATGATCGCCATGTTTCTTGTAAGAATAGAATAATTTCCCTTAGGATTCCTTTCATTATTCACAATATATATAGTTGTACAAAGGTTGGTTCCTAATATAGTACGAATCCTAACTCACCTTAAATGGTTGATTTCTAATACATAGAATCCTAAGTTACCTTAAATATACATCTATCATAATTACAAAATATACGGTGAATATTCGGAGAATATTCGCTAATACTCCCCCTCAGACGGAGCGGGAGGAGGCCGAATGCTCAGGCTGGATCGAAAGTCGGTGAAGAGTTATCGCGGTAGTCCCTTTGTGAAGATGTCTGCATACTGATAAGAGGAAAGCACGTGTAAAATTTTGACCTGACCACGGGCAACCTTCTCTCGCACAAAGTGGATATCCATCTCAATATTCTTAGTCCGTTGATGTTGGACCGGATTATGAGACATATAGATGGCAGATATGTTGTCACAATAGACTATAGACGCCTTGCGTAATGGACACTGGGGCTACAAAAGAAGATTTTGGAGCCAATAGATCTCAGCAACGACATTAGCAACTCCACGATATTCTGCTTCAGCACTTGAATGGGATAGCGTGGCCTACCGTTTGGCAGACCATGAGATAAGATTATCCTCAAGAAATACACAGTACCCTGAGGTGGAGCGACGTGTGTCGGGGCATCCTGCCCAATCTGCATCTGTGTAGGCTAGCAACTTGGTTGGGGCAGAGGGGTATAGATGTAATCCAAAGTCTAGTGTGACCTTAACGTATATGATAATACGTTTGAGGGCGGCAAAATGGGACTCTCGGGGGTCGTGCATAAACAGATACACCTGCTGAACGGCATATGCAATATCAGGCCTTGTGAATATGAGATACTGAAGAGAACCTGCAAGACTCCGATATAGAGTAGGATCAGAAATTGGCGCACCGTCAGTGGCACTGAGCTTGGATTTTGAGTCCACCGGAGTTGGCATAATTTTACAATTTGCCATCTTGGCCCTGTACACTATCTCTTCTGAATACTTACGCTGACACAGGAATATAGTGGCTGCAGATCTGGTCACCGATATACCCAAAAAATAGCTCAGCTTGTCCAAGTCAGTCATAGCAAATTCAGTTTTGAGTAGAGCAATGATTTCATTCTTCAAGCCGTTAGATGATGCAGTAAGAACGATGTCATCGACATATAATAGCAAATATGCAGTGATGCTACCTCGGTGAAAAGTGAAGAGAGAGTTATCATACCTGCTACATATAAAATCAATCTGCAGAAGATACCTGGCAAAACGATCATACCAAGCGCAAGGTCCCTGTTTCTATCTATACAATGATTTTCTGAGACGACATACAAACTGCAGAACTGCCGGATGAACAAAGCCATGAGGCTGATGCATGTACACAGTTTCTTTCAAATCCCCATGAAAAAATGCATTCTTGACATCCAGCTGATGAATCAGCCAATGCATGGCCATAGTAATACTGAGAATAGTCCGAATAGTAGCCGGTTTAACAACCAGACTGAATGTCTCACCACAATCAATACCCTCCTGCTGATTAGTGCCATTGGCAACTAGTTTTGCCTTATACCTCTCTAAGTCACCATTGTCTCTGAACTTGTGAAGAAATAGCCACATACACTTGATAACATTCACACCATCTGGTCTAGGTACAAAATCCCAAGTGTTCTGCTTGGTTAAAGAATTAAATTCCTCGCACATGGCCACATTCCAATTTGGGTCCAGTTTTGCTAGTTTTGGATTTTTTGGAATGGGTAATAAGGTTTGTGTGGAGAGATTGAAGTGAAACTTGGGTTTGAAGATCCTGTGTTGTGCACGAGTCTCCATGCGAAGAGATGGCAGTAGTGTGAGGTCATTTGTGAGGGTGCGAGTCCACCGTTACGGACTGATGGGCGTGATCTTCTTGAGATTGGTTTTACGGGTGGGGGACTGGGAGACTGCTGGGGGTGTAGAAGACACGACTGGATGCATCATGGGTAGTGTCGGGGTGTTGGACCAAGAGCACGGATCTGTTGGGGTGGTGCTGGACAGTGTTGGGACTATCGGAATAGTGGACTTCTGTTGGTACTGTCAGAACAGTGGACTCAGTTCATCGAGAAAGATGTAATCGGTAGTCTAAAATTTTTGGAGATTTGAAAAAGAAAAGGTTGTTTCGTCAAAGGTGACGTGATGGGAGACTATGATTTTGCGAGTGGCAATGTCATAGCACAGGTAGCCCCGATGATTAGGAGATAGACCAACGAAGACACAGGGCAGAGTGTGAGGGGCAAGCTTTTGAGGTGCAGTTGAGGCTATGTTGGGGTAGCATAAGCATCCAAAAATACGTAGGTGATCATATGATGGTAGCCTGCGGTATAAGATTTCGGTAGGGGTCTTGTTTTGGAGAGTGCTAGTTGGTAAAATATTAAGGAGGGATTCTATCATTTTAACAGCATAGACCCAAAAAGGCGGTGGTAGACAAGCATGAAACAGAAGGGTGCGAACCATGTTATTGATAATTCGTTCAGCCTTTCCGTTTTGGGAGGAAGTATAGAGACAAGAAAAATGGAAAACCATGCCTTGTTTAGAACAGAAATTGTGAAATGCCGAGTTATTAAATTCACGTCCATTATCACACTGGAATGATTTGATAGATTTTTCAAATTGTGTTTTAATGAATTTTTGAAACTCAAGGAATTTGGCAAAAACTTCAGATTTGAAATTCAGTGGGTAAATCCAGACAAAGTGTGAAAAATCATCTAAGAATACTTGATAAAATTTGTGACCCAAAGAGCTAACAATCGGAGATGTCCACAAATCAACATGAACAATATCAAAAAGAGAAAAAGTAACACTATTTGATGATTAAATGGAAGACGAGTATGCTTGCCTAGTGGGCAAGAAAAATTATGTTGGGCAATTTTCTCATTATTACATTGAATACGCTTAGAAGTCCTAAGAAAGGTAAAAATTGGGTCTCAGGGGTGTCCGTCTGTTGTGCAAAGTTGAGGGAGAGATCGCCGCAAGGGATAGAGGTACTTGCGGTCTGACAGCGGAAGATTAAGTAAATGGGTAGAGGTCTCCCACACTATTGCAGCGTGTAAGAATTTTCCCCGTATTGAGTTCCTTTACAGAAAAACCAAAAGGGTCAAATTCGACAGACACAAAATTATTTCTAGTGAATTTTCTAACAGAGATTAGGTTTTTAATGATGTTAGAGGTGTATAGGACGTGGTTTAGGGAGAAGGCGGGTGTGAATGTTTGGTGTATGTGTTACCGTAACCTTCAATTGGAATGCGATGACCATTGCCGATAATAATAAATTGAGGACACTTTAACGGAAGTAGTTGAGATAAGTTACCTAACGACCGGGTGAGGTGAGATGTGGCTCCAGTGTCCATGTACCAATTTTTGTCGGGCTGTTGAAGGTTCACGGTGTTGTAGGCCTGGCCCAAATCAGTGGGGGCCAGGCTGTTGGGGTGGATCTGCTGCTGGACCGAGACCAGGTGGGCCTGCTTTCTTTGGGCACACTGCTTCTTCTTTGGAGCGAGCTCAGCAGACGATAGACCAAGGCTGCTGAACCAGGCCCTCTGATTAGGTATGGTGGCGGCGAGGCCCGATTTCTTGGTTGGGCCATGCTTGCTGCTGTCCAGCCCACTGGAAATAGGTTGGATTAGGGCCTTGCGGTTGCTACTGTCTAGCCCACTGGTTACATTGGCCCTTGCCGCGGCCCTTGCCTTTGTTGCCACGACCTCTGCCGCCATGGCCTCCACCGCAGGACTACTGCTTTTGGTGGTCATGCGATGGTGGCGGAGTAGTGTTGGTCGCCGGTGGTGCCATTCCGTCAACGGCTAACGCCTTTTGATTATGTTCCTCTTGTTTAGCACGTCAGGTTTCTTGCAACAATAGTTGTGATCGTGCCTTGGTGAAACTTGGTAGTGGGTCGACCTGTTGAATCATTGTTGCAAGAGTATCGTATTCACCTTTCGGTAAACCAACAACTAATTGGAGTACCATCTTAGTTTCAGAAACAGATGTCCCAACGTTGAAAAGTTGGTCGGCTATGAGTTTTAGTTATTTGCAATATTCAGACATGTTGTTGAAATTCTCGAGGCGCGTATTGTTGAATTGTTCTTCCAAATACACGGCCCGAGTATTTTTGTTATCCTGAAAAATTTCTTCCAACCGTACCCAAAGGTCACGTGTCGTGGCACCTGTTTTCATGATAGTACACAACAAGTCTTTTGAGATGGTGCCGTATATCCATTGTTTGACGATGGCGTCAAGGCGATGCCATGTTGGTTCGGCAATATCAGTGGGACGAGGAACAGAGTCATCAATATGGTCGAGCACGTTGTACACACATGCATGAATATAGAACAGTTCTGTCCACATGGAATATTGACAGTCTTCTTGATCAAGAATTATAGAGATATAGTTCTTGATGTTTGTAACGGCGAAAGCCGGGTGAAAAGAAGACGATGATCGTTGAGAGGAGTTGTCAAAGGTGCTAGTGGAGGAACCGAAATTTGTGAAGGAAGACATGGTGGCAATCTTGTTGTCGCCGACCGAGGGGAAGGGAAAGTGCGGCCGATAGAAGGAGAGAGGAGAAGAGTAAGGTTTAGGTTTAGACTCTGATACCATGTAAGAATAGAATAATTTCCCTTAGGGATTTCTTTCATTATTCACACTATGTATAGTTGTACAAAGGTTGATTCCTAATATAATACGAATCCTAACTTACCTTAAATGATTGATTTATAATACAATTAGAATCCTAAGTTACCTTAAATATACATCTATCATAATTACAAAATATACGGTGAATATTCGCTAATATTTCTGATCAAGCATCTCTGCCTGAGAAGGTAACATACATATCAACTTTACTGTTTGGAACTGTGTGGGTGGAAATGGGATGGGCAAGCACGGTTATTACAATATTTTCCTATCTTTGGCTTGTCTCGGGGTAGAGATAATTCTGCCACTCTGGAATCAGTTGCTAGTCCTCCTGGAAAATTTACATTTATGGTATCCAGGGGCTGGTTCAGTTACTTATTCTTTTGGATCCTATCATAGTTCATTCCATGAGCTTACGTTGAAAATCATCACCAAGTTATGTTATAATCTCAAGCTATCTAGAAGCCATCTTAGTTTAACTAGATATTAAACACATGTTTATTGTGTTAAAGCCTTTTTCTAATTTGGTAGGCTACCAAGTCTTAAGAAAAAAACTTTTTCTATTTTGGTAGGCTAACAAGTCTTAAGGAATTTTTTTTTCTAATTTGGTAGGCTAGCAAGTCTTAAGGAGTTAGCATATGAAGGAAGTTTCTTTCAACAAATTGCTATAAATACCAATGAATTGTGAAGGCATTATCATGGGTGAGTTGAAGAAAAAGAAAGGAGAGTTGAGAGAAAGAAAGAAGATAGAGAGAGGTGTCTCAGATTAGAGATTTAGATTTACTATAAATTATTGTATTGTGAGTTATTCCCAGAAATAAATTGAGAGTATATTTTTTTTTGGTTAATTTATTAGTTGTGTATTTTATGTATACCAACAATATTTTAACCAAAAAATTGTCATTTATTCTTGACACTTCAAAATTGGGACCTTGATTTGTGCCAGGTAAAGTCTAGGAATTTAAAGAAGTTAAATCAATACTAGGGTCAAGGTTTTTTTTCCTCAAAAGAAATTCTCGGCACGTCACTAGGACTCTTGACAAAAATCCAATACATACACCTATAGGTGGAGTTTTATTTTTCGCTTAAAGTAGGTAGTGGACTGAAGGTGTAAATGTTGTCTGTAGACTCTCTTGACGACGTAGGACGTCAGTAAATTAAGTTATGCATTTTGAGCTTCCAGTTTCTTTTCAGTAGTACATACACCTATAGGTGGAGTTTTATTTTTCATTTACAGTAGGTAGTAGACTGAAGGTGCAAATGCTGTCTGTAGACTCTCTTGACGACGTAGGACGTCAGTAAATTAAGTTATGCATTTTGAGCTTCCAGTTTGAAAGCTTTACCAGTTTCTTTTTAGTAGTACACACACCTATAGGTGGAGTTTTATTTTTCATTTACAGTGGGTAGTAGACTGAAGGTGCAAATGTTGTCTTTAGACTCTCTTGATGACATAGGACGTCAGTAAATTAAGTTATGCATTTTGAGCTTCCAGCTTGGAAGCTTTACCTGTTTCTTTTCAGTAGTACATACACCTATAGGTGGAGTTTTATTTTTCATTTACAGTAGGTAGTAGACTGAAGGTGCAAATGTTGTCTTTAGACTCTCTTGATGACATAGGACGTCAGTAAATTAAGTTATGCATTTTGAGCTTCCAGCTTGGAAGCTTTACCTGTTTCTTTTCAATAGTACATACACCTATAGGTGGAGTTTTATTTTTCATTTACAGTAGGTAGTAGACTGAAGGTGCAAATGCTGTCTGTAGACTCTCTTGACGACGTAGGATTCAGTAAATTAAGTTATGCATTTTGAGCTTCTAGTTTGGAAGCTTTATTAGTTTCTTTTCAGTAGTACATACACCTATAGGTGGAGTTTTATTTTTCATTTACAGTAGGTAGTAGACTGAAGGTGCAAATGTTGTCTTTAGACTCTCTCGACGACGTAGGACGTCAGTAAATTAAGTTATGCATTTTGAGCTTCCAGTTTGGAAGCTTTACCAGTTTCTTTTAAGTAGTACATACACCTATAGGTGGAGTTTTATTTTTCATTTACAGTAGGTAGTAGACTGAAGGTGCAAATGCTGTCTGTAGACTCTCTTGACGACGTAGGACATCAGTAAATTAAGTTACACATTTTGAGCTTCCAGTTTGGAAGCTTTACCAGTTTCTTTTCAGTAGTACATACACCTATAGGTGTAGTTTTATTTTTCATTTACAGTAGGTAGTAGATTGAAGGTGCAAATGCTGTCTGTAGACTCTCTTGACGATGTAGGACGTCAGTAAATTAAGTTGTGCATTTTGAGCTTCCAGCTTGGAAGCTTTACCAGTTTCTTTTCAGTAGTACATTGGATATTGCTTAGATGTACGTGTTTTTACAGCTAGATTCCTTTTAATCTCATTGGAAACAAGTTTAAATGGTGGTGTTTCTAGGAAATAAGACAGCATTGCGCATAGATTTCCTCGTCTTTTCTGACTGCAACAACAGGCATTCGACTCCAAGAAAATGGAATCAGAATGAATGTAATTTTATTTTATGTTTGTGTTTTCCATTCTCTTACCTTTTTTTGTGCGAGCGGAAGCAATGGGCTCTGGAACTCACAAAATGGATCTACCTTTGGCATGAGTCCCTAAACTCGATTACTTTGGTTGACACTAGCCTCCGACAATTTGTTTGAGACTGCATATATTGGCATACATTTATGCTTGTTTGACTATGGTCCAAAAATAAAGGCGCAGTTGAATGGATGATATTTCATTACCCTTAAATAGAGATTTAGCTCCTGGTGTGGAGCATATCCGTTTTGTGAACTTTACGAGACACAAATCTAGATTATAAGCTGAACCGACATACTTCAAATTCTGGATGGATAAACAAAACAAAACAAGAAAGAAAAAGGCGAAAGAGTATGGTCCAAGAATGTAAGCCAAATAGAATACAGTGTCTTGTCGAAGTGCTTGAAGAACTTCATCCCCTATGCCAAGAGAGTAGTTGCACAATTATCACATGAATGCTTTATTTGGAGGGTTATGGTGGAAATGACTAATTATTTGACAGTAATGCTTTATTTGGGAGTTGAATTTTTGTTACTTATGTAAGAAGAAGAAACTCATCTTATAAGCTCAAAATCAAAATTCTCAAATAACCAAACCGATCAGTCCCAAATCTCTTTTTGGCTTATTCGTTTTTGTTACCATCATTTTTATACTGCTTTAAATTTCTTGTCCGGATCTGACCGTTTCTCTTGCTTTGCTTGTGCTTATGCTTTGTCTTGAGCCGATGGTCTTTCGGAAACAACCGCTCTACCTACCAAGATAGAGGTAAGGTCTGCGTACACTTTATCCTCTCCAGACCCCACCTTATGGGACTTCACTGGGTATGTTGTTGTAACCAAACCGATCAGTCCCAAACCGAACCAATCCAAACTTTTTAGTTTGGATTTGAATTGTAATTTCTTAAACCCGAAAATCAAAATTCCAAACCGAAACTTCCATATTCAATCTGAATTTCCCTAACGCCCACCCCTAGCGGCAATCAGTTCTATTTAACTTACAAATATCGTTTGCATAAAATTACATTTTATTTATCTGTGTGTTCACATAATCTAAATTGTTCTGCAAAGATGGCGGACGGGTCAAAAGCCGTTGATAACCTGGCTCTATGGTTTCACATTTCTCCAGGAAGCATCGTGTCTCCTGGCAGATCACACACAGCAATACCCTAAAGAGATAAAATTATACTCAGTCCACTGGGGAACACACATAATTTAAAACATTAATAGCAGTGGCTTAGTACTACTCACCACCCTGAGAGGGGAAAAACAAACAAACAGACAAATAAACAAAGCAAAACAAAACCTCACCTCCCCTGTAAGATGCGCGACACATCTCTTCTCAGCAAGCAACTCATCTTCTGACTGCAAAACCGTATACAAACACCAAATTAATTAACTGCTTCACGAATGTCTATGTGAACACAAAGTAGCATTGAGTTGGAGCTTTTTGGCTTTATATGTTGGATATGCTCCCGGCATCTGATCTACTAATGTGCCGTAAAATGACATATATGGAAAAAAATTAAGTTCCAAAATCTAAGAGAAAGGGAGATAACCTTCTTTATTCGGCTTTGGAGGTAGTCATCCATTAATACGTCCTTGACAAGTTCATAGTCACCATCACCCTGCAAGCATAAGTATATTAGACCCGATATTGATTTGCACAAAAAAGTTAACCAGATAAAACCGGGAAGTGAGGTAAATAACTAACTTTTGATCTGCATGGCATGCTGAAAACTATATCCTCTGCTATCCCATAAGGATTTCCATTGGTGTACACCTACATTCAGATCATATTACTTGGGGAACTCATAAATAACCATCATATACAATGTAACCGGACAATAAGGAACGAGAAAATACATCATTACCTTCTCCAAATATAACCTTTTTTTCAAAAAGACACTTAAACTTTGCGGGGGTTCTAATAACCCCTTGAACAATTTCAAATTAGTATAAATACAACCTTTATCGTTCAATCTCAGTGATAAGAAAGAAAGTCACACACCAATCATTGTTGTAGAATTGTATAATTCTCATTGTCTGGAGTCTTCTCATTAATGCAATATATATAAGTGTTTACAATTACAAACCTAAGTGTATGAGAATATTTAGTTTACATAATTACACCAAATAATAATTACAGAATATATGGAGAATATACTCTATCACACCCCCGCAGTCGGAGCGGGGAGGAGGCCGGCTGCTCAGACTGGATCTGAAGTCAAGGAACAACTGCCGATGGAGTCCCTTAGTGAATATATCTGTGTACTGATAGGAAGAAGGAACATGTAACACCCAAACATCACCCATATCAACTTTCTCACGAACAAATGAATATTCATCTCAATATGTTTGGTTCGTTGATGTTGAACCAGGTTATGAGACAAGTAGACAACAGATACGTTATCACAGTAAACAATAGATGCCTTACGTAAGAGACAATGAAGCTCTAGAAGGAGGTATCTGAGCCAACAAGTTTCGGCAATGACGTTCGCAACACCTCTATATTCTGCTTCTGCACTCGAACAAGAAAGCGTAGCTTGTCATTTTACAGATCACGAAATGAGGTTATCACCCAAAACAACACAATAGACAGAAGTAGATCAACGTGTGTCGGGACAGCCGCCCCAATCGGCACCCGTATAGGATATCAACCTTGTCGGTGAAGATGGATAAATATGTAATACATAGTCAAGAGTACCCTTAACGTACCGAATAATACGTTTAAGAGCGAAAAAATTGCTCCCTAGGAGCATGCATGAACAAGCACACATGTTGAACAACATAGGAAATATCGGGCCTAGTGAATGTAAGGTATTGCAGTGCACTGGCGAGACTCCTATAAAGAGAAGGACAAGGATCATCATTGGCGAGAGCTTCTACTTTGAATTGACTAGAGTAGGCATGATCTTGCAGTTTGTCATTTTAGCCCGGTAGACAATCTCTTCGGCATACTTACGTTGACACATGAACATCACATTCTCGGATATAGTCACAGAAATCACCAAAAAATAACTCAATTTACTCAAGTCCGTTATGGCAAATTCAGATTTGAGTAATGTAATGATCTCGTGTTTCAACATATCAGATGAGGCAGTCAATAAAATGTCATCCACATAGAGCAAAAGGTATGCAATTTCATTACCTCGATGAAAAATAAAAAGTGAATTATCACTTTTGCTGCACACGAAACTGATCTGTATAATGTAAGTGGAAAATCGCTCATACCAAGCCCGAAGGTCTTGTTTCAATCCATAGAGTGACTTTCGAAGACGAAAGACATGCTGAGGAGCCGAGGGATGCACAAAGCCAGGCGGTTGATGCATATACACGGTTTCTTTCAAGTCACCAAGTAAGAACACATTTTTCACATCAAATTGATGAATCAACCAGTTCTTTCCCATAGAAATGCTAAAAATAGTACGAATGGTGGCTGTTTTAACAACTGGACTGAAGGTCTCACCACAATCAACTCCCTTTTGTTGCGCCGTGCCATTTACCACAAGTCTCACCTTATGGTGTTCAAGCTCACCACTATTCCTGAATTTGTGACAATATAGCCACATACAACGAATCACATTGACCCCCTCTGATTTCGGGACAAGATCCCAAGTGTGTTGTGTAGTGAGCGCATCAAATTCCTCATGCATGGCCGCATTCCAATTTGGGTCAAGCTTAGCTAATTTTGGGTTTTTTGGTAGAGGCGAGATAGCTTGAGTGAATAGGTTAAAGTGGACTTTCGGCTTGAAAATCCCATGCTGGACACGAATTTCCATGAGGTGTGTGGGAATAAGGACCGAACGGGTGACAATTTATGGGATGGGACCAGGCTGAGCCTGATCTGGGCTCAGAGGACGGGGGACAGACGGGGAAGGAAGGTGGTCGATGTGGGCAGTGTGCTAGTTAGTGGGGCTACTGGCCGTAGGTGGGTAGTGGGAAGGGGACATCGGGGACGATACACTGTCCTTAGGCAGGTGGATGGGCCTGGACGAAAGAGGAGGAAGGTGTTGAAGGCACGGGTTGCGCCTGACTACCAGCTCCGTGTATGGTATTTCTAATGAGAGGGGAAACTTCTGAAACGTCAAAGAAGCCATAGTCATTGACTTGGAATTTTCGGACGTTTGCAAATGGGAAAATGTGCTCCTTAAATGTGACACGGTGAGAAACTAGGATTTTATTTGTGGATAAATCATAGCATAAGTACCCCTATGATTCGACGGGAAACCCAAGAAAATGCGAGTAGTCCTAGGGGGAAGTTTGTGAGGAGTCGTGGAGGCGAGATTTGGGTAGCATAGACAACCAAAAATCTGAAGGTGACCATAAGAAGGGATCCGGCGGAAGAGAATTTCGGTTGGAGTTTTATTTTGAAGAGTACGCGTTGGTAATATATTAAGAATATATGCTACCATGTGCAATATGTATACCCAAAAGGAAGGGGAAATAGAAGCACGAAAGAGTATAGTACAGATCATATTATTAATAGTGCGAAGGATTCTTTTGTCTTTGCCATTTTGAGGTGAGGTATGGGAGCAAGAGAATCGAAACACCATGCCATTGTCCGCACAAAATTTATGAAAGGGGAAATTGTCAAACTCACGACCATTGTCGGGTTGAAACGTTTTGATGTTCTTCTCAAATTGAGTTTTAACATATGCTTGAAATTCAAGAAAAATGGAGTAAACTTGGGACTTATATTTTAGAGTATAAACCCAAAGAAAGTGAGAGAAATCATCCAAAAGCACCAAATAATACTTATGACCCAGTTTACTAGTAATGGGAGATGTCCATAAATCCGCGTGAATGATATCAGATGGAGAAAAGGTTACAGTCAATGATTACTTTAAAGGAAGTCTAACATGCTTTTCTAAAGGACAAGAGTAGCAATCGTGGGTAAATTTCCCTTGAATCAACTTTTGACTTGTAAGAAAATTAAAAATTGGAGCTCCCGAGTGCACAAGTCTACTATGCCATGTTGATGGAGAAGTTACAGCTAGAGAGGTATGTGGATGGACACTTGCAGCGGAATTGGATGGAAAAGGATATAGGTCTCCCACACTATTGCATCTCGTAGGAGTTGTCCCCGTACGTAGGTCCTTCACTGAAAAACCAAAAGGGTCAAACTCAATAGATACGGAATTGTCACTAGCAAAGTTCGTAACATAAATTAATTTTTTAATGATGTTAGGAGCATATAGGTCATTTTTTAGGGAAGAGAGAGGGTGAGGTGGTGGTGTTCGAGTGGTGACATAGCCTTGAATATGAATGTTATTGCCATTGCCGACTAAAATAAATTGAGGATTGTTCAAATTAAATAGTTGAGGAAGATTATCGGAGTTACGAATGAGGTGAGATGTGGTGCCCGTATTCATGTACGGGGCATCGTCGGGCTGGTGTAGATTCATAGTGATGTAGGCCTAGACCAGTTCGGTAGGGGTCATAAGACCGTACGGTTGTTGTTGCTGTTGGGCCGGAGAGAAGTGGGCCTAATATAGTTGACCCATATGGCGTGGGCTTAGAGGAGGGCCCAGTATGCTCGACTGCGGATGCTGACCCATGTTCGGGGTTGTTGGATAAGGGCATGGGGAGAGGCCCAATTTTCGGGGGTTGGCCATGGCATTGGGTTGGTCCATTGAAAAGGGTATTGGGCCTGCTGTGGCTGTCTACCAAAAATTGGACCGTCCTCCACGTCCTCTTCCTTTGCCGCCATGCCCATTGCCGCGACCTCGATCCCTGCCACCGCCTCGGCCACCACGCTGATGTTGGTGGTCCGTGTGCTGCGATGGTCCGACGGGTGTAGTGGTGGTCATCGGTGCATCAACTATCAACTACCAACGCCTTCTGATTATGTTCGTCTTGTTTGGCACGTCTAATCTCCTCCAATAGTAATTGTTACCGGGCCTTGTCTAAACTAATGAGGGGATCAGCCTGTTGGATCATCATCGCAAGTGTATCGTACTCACCCTTTGGCAAACTATTAGTTAGTTGCAGAACCATCTTTGTTTTTGAAATCGGAGTGCCAACATTAGATAATTGGTCTGCAACTAATTTCAATTGTTTACAATAGTCCGACATATTAGCAAAGTTCTCAAGATGGGTGTTATTAAATTGCTCCTCCAGATACACGGCACATGTGTGTTTGTTGTCTTGAAAGATTTCCTCTAGCCTGGTCCATAATTCGTGAGCCGAAGCACCTGTCTTCATAATAGTATGAAGTAAATCATTGGATATGGTGCCATATATCCATTGTTTGACGATTGTAACCAGCCTCTTCCACGTCGAGTTGTCGACGTCGGGCGGTTGAGGTGTGGTGGTATCGATGTGATCAAGGACATTCTAGGCACAAGCCTGTATTTGAAATAATTTAACCCACGATGAGTATTGTCCATCCTCTTGATCAAGAACCAAAGGGATAAAGTTTTTGATATTCGTCACGACAAAAGTCGGATGAAAGGTGTTAGGAAATGAGGAGGGATGAGGAGGATGTGTAACGTCGTGGGGGGAGGAGAAATATTCGGTACAAGCCATGTGGATGCCGGTGATGCAAGAAATAAAAAAGGAGGGGGGCCGCCGATCTAGGGTTAGGGTTAGGGTTAGGGAGAGGATCAGGGTTTGGCTTCTGATACCATGTAGAATTCTGTAATTATCCTTGTCTGGAGTCTTCTCATTAATGCAATATATATATGTGTTTACAATTATAAACCTAGTGTATGAGAATATTTAGTTTACATAATTACACCAAATAATAATTACAGAATATATGGATAATATAAACATATTCTCTATCAATTGTCTGCCATGTATCAATTTTTATTTTATTTTACATGTTTATTTATCTATTCTTACATTATTTCTTTTTCTTTTTCTCTCTCCTCCTTTATTCTTCTTCCCCCTAACCCTGTCATTTATGCTCCTCGCCGTCGACCCCATCCACTCTACTCCCCGCCGGACTAATCTCCGACGAAGCCACCAACACAGTGGCCAAAACCCATAAGCTCTTCCACCAATTTCACCCAAATCCCCTCTCATGCCATTACTTCAGGCCACTTTACAAACCCATACATTTCTAGGCAACTCCTTTACCATTCTCTTTCAAATCCCGACTCTACCCTCACTTTTTCTCACACCCTTTTCACTCAAATCCCCAACCCCAATATCTTTTCTTGGAATTTCCTCCTTCGTGCATACTCCCATAGTTCATTTACCCAACAAGCCTTTAGTCTTTACAATCAAATGATGCGGAAAAGTATGATTCTTGATAATTTCACTTTTCCTTTCGTACTAAAAGCTTGCGGTTGATTGGTTAGTTTTCACAAGGGTGTTGAAGTTAATCGTGTGAGTTTGAATTCTATGTTTTCGTGCAAAATTCATTGATGTATATGTATTTCTGAAAGATGGAATAATTTCCCCTTGGGGATTCCTTTCATTATTCACAATATATATAGTTGTACAAAGGTTGATTCCTAATATGGTACGAATCCTAACTTACCTTACAAAGGTTGATTCCTAATACAATTAGAATCCTAAGTTACCTTAAATATACATCTATCATAATTACAAAATATACAGAGAATATTCGGAGAATATTCGCTAATACTCCCCCTCAGACGGAGCGGGAGGAGGCCGAACGCTAAAAATTTGGATCGGAGAATCGGTGAAGAGGTGTCGCGGTAGTCCCTTTGTGAAGATGTGCATCTTGATAAGAGGAAGGCACGTGTAATATTTTGACCGACCACGGGCAACCTTCTCTCGCACAAAGTGGATATCCATCTCAATATGCTTAGTCCGTGATGTTGGACCTGATTATGAGACATATAGATGGCAGATATGTTGTCACAATAGACTATAGACGCCTTGCGGAGTGGACACTGGAGCTCTAAAAGAAGATTTTGGAGCCAACATATCTCAACAACTACATTAGTAACACCGCGATATTCTCGCTTCAAAGACTAACTGATAGTGTGGCTCGCCTCTTGGCGAACCATGAGATAAGATTATCCCCAAGAAATACACAAGACTCGAGGTGGAGCGGCGTGTGTCTGGGCATCCCGCCCAATCTGCATCCGTAGGCAAGTAACTTGGTCAGCGGAGGGGTATAAGTGTAATCCAAAGTCTAGTGTGCCCTTAACGTATCTGATAATACGTTTGATGGCGGCAAAATGGGACTCTCGGGGGTCGTGCATGAACAGACACACCTGCTGAATGGCATATGTAATATCAAGCCTAGTGAATGTAAGATACTGAAGAGCACCTGATAGACTCCCATATAGAGTGGGATCGATCGACGCGACCGTCATTGGCACTAAGCTTGGATTTGGAGTCCACCCGTTGGCATAATTTTACAATTTGTCGTCTTGGCCTCAGTACACTATCTCTTCTCGCATACTTACTCCGACACAGAACATAATGGCCGCAGATCCGTTACCGATATACCCAAAAAATAACTTAGCTTGCCCAAGTCAGTCATAGCAAATTCAGTTTTGAGTAGAGCAATGATTTCATTCTTCAAACCGTCAGATGAGGCAGTAAGAACAATGTCATCGACATATAATAGCAAATATGCAGTACTGCTACCTCGGTGAAAAGTGAAGAGAGAGTTATCACACCTGCTACATACAAAACCAATCTGCAGAAGATACCTGACAAAACGATCATACCAAGCGCGGGGTGCCTGTTTCAATCCATACAATGACTTTCTAAGACGACACACAAATCAAGTGAGTCACGGATGAACAAAGCGAGACTGATGCATGTACACGCCTCTTTCAAATCCCCATGAAGGAATGCATTCTTGACATCAAGGTGATGAATCGCCAATGCATGCCCATAGCAATACCGAGATCACCCGAATAGTGGCGGTTTAACAACCGGATCAATGTCTCACCACAATCAATACCCTCCTGCTGACTAGTGCCATTGCCGACTAGTCTTGCCTTATACCCCTCTAAGTCACCACTGTCTCTGAACTTGTGCCGAAATAGCCACATACACCGGATAACATTCACACCTTCGGGTCTAGGTACCAAATCCCAAGTGTTACGCTTGGTTAAAGCGTTAAATTCCTCGCACATGGTCGCATTCCAATTTGGGTCCAGTTTTGCTAGTTTTGGATTTTTTGGAATGGGTGATAAGGTGTGTGTGGAGAGATTGAAGTGAACCTGTGGGTTGAAGATCCCGTGTTGTGCACGAGTCTCCATCTGATGAGGCAGCGGTGGCGGTGGGTCGGGGTTGGGAGGTTCTTTGGTCCAGTTACGGACGGTGGCGCGACAATTCAGCTGGATTGGTTTCTGGTGACTCGGCCCGAAATTTGTTGGGGGTGGTCTTAGGACGATGGCGAGGCCAGCCGAACAGTGGAAATTTCTTTGTTGGTATAGATTTTGGATGATCGGGGACAGACTTGGTTCATCGAGAAAGATGTAATCGGTAGTCTGAAATTTTTGGAGATTTGAAAAAGAAAAGGTTGTCTCGTCAAAGGTGACGTGACGGGAGACGATGATTTTGCGAGTAACAATGTCATAGCACAAGTAGCCCCGATGATTAGGAGATAGACCGAGGAAGACACATGGCAGAGTGCTAGGGGCAAGTTTGTGAGGTGCAGTGGAGGCCATGTTGGGGTTGCTTAAGCATCCAAAAATACGTAGGTGATCATATGATGGTAGCCTACAGTATAAGATTTCGGTAGGGGTCTTATTTTGGAGTGTGCTAGTTGATAAAATATTAAGAAGGGATTCTACCATTTTGACAGCATAGACCCAAAAAGGCGGTGGTAGGCAGGCATGTAACAGAAGTGTGCGAACCATGTTATTGATGATACGTATAATTCTTTCACCCTTTCCGTTTTGGGAAGAAGTATAGGGACAAGAAAAACGGAAAACCATGCCTTGTTTAGAACAGAAATTGTGAAATGCCGAGTTATTAAATTCACGTCTATTATCACATTGGAATGATTTGATAGATTTTTCAAATTGTGTTTTAATGAATTTGTGAAACTCGAGGAATTTTGTAAAAACTTCAGATTTGAATTTCAGTGGGTAAAATCCAGACAAAATGTGAAAAATCATCCAAGAATACTAGATAGAATTTATGACCCAAAGAGCTAACAATCGGAGATGTCCACAAATCAGCATGAACAATATCAAAGGTAGAAAAAGTAACACTGTTTGATGACATAAATGGAAGACGAGTATGTTTGCCTAGTGGACAAGAAAAACAATGTTGGGCAATTTTCCCATTATTACATTGAATACGCTTAGAAGTCCTAAGAAAAGTAAAAACTGGGTTTCCGGGGTGTCCGAGTCTGTTGTGCCAAGTGGAGGGAGAGATTGCCGCAAGGGATAGAGGTGTTTGCGGTCTGACAGCGAAAGATTGAGTGAATGGGTAGAGGTCTCCCACACTATTGTGGCGTGTAAGAATTTTCCCCGTATTGAGTTCTTTCACAGAAAAACCAAAAGGGTCAAATTCGGCTGCATACGTAATTATTGGTAGTGAATTTTCTAACAGAGATTAAGTTTTTAATGATGTTAGGTGTGTATAGGACGTGGGTTAGGGAGAAAGGTGGGTGTGGATGTTTGGTGTGTGTGTTACCGTAATCTTCAATTGGAATGCGATGACCATTGCCGACAGTAATAAATTGATGACACTTTAACCGACGTAGTTGAGATAGGTTACCTGACGACCGGGTGAGGTGAGATGTGGCTCCGGTGTCCATGTACCAATTATCATCGGGCTGTTGAAGGTTCACGATGGTGTAGGCCTGGCCCAAATCAGTCGGGGGCCGGTATTTGGCTGCTTCTTTGCTTTGTTGGTGGACTACAACCAGGTGGTGCTTCTGCTTCTGCTGGACATCTTTGTGATGGTGGTTCTTTCTTGGCGCAGTGTTGCCATCCCGTCAACGGCTAACGCCTTTTGATTATGTTCATCTTGTTTAGCACGTCTAGTTTCTTCCAACAATAGTTGTGAACGTGCCTTGTTGAAACTTGGGAGAGGGTCGGCTTGTTGAATCATTGTTGCGAGTGTGTCATATTCACCCTTTGGTAAACCCGCAACAAGTTGAAGCACCATCTTGGTTTCTGAAACAGAAGTCCCGACGTTGGATAGTTGATCGGTTATGAGTTTCAGTTGCTTACAATATTCGGACATGTTGGTAAAATTCTCAAGGCGGGTATTATTGAATTGCTCTTCCAAATATACGGCCCGAGTATTTTTATTGTCCTGAAAGATTTCTTCTAGCCGGACCCAAAGTTCACATGTCGTAGCACCTGTTTTCATGATAGTGCACAACAGGTCTTTGGAGATGGTGTCGTAGATCCATTGTTTGACGATGGCGTCAAGACGACGCCAGATTGAGTCTGTAACATCGGTGGGACGAGGAACAGATTCGTCAATATGATCGAGCACGTTGTATGCACATGCATGAATGTAGAATAGTTCCATCCACATGGAATATTGACAGTCTTCTTAGTCAAGAATTATAGGGATAAATTTTTTGATGTTGTTAACGGCGAATGCCGGATGAAAAGAAGATAATGAATGTTGAGAGGGGTTGTCAAGTGTGCCAGTGGATGAACCGGAATTTGTGGGGAAAGACATGGTTGCCGCCTGCCGAGGGAAGGAAATTTTCTGGTTTGGCCGAGAAAGGGAGGAAAGCAGAAATTTTTTTTTTCTGTGAAATCAAAAAAAAAAAATGCTAATTTCGGTCGAGAATGAGGAAGAGAAAGGAATTTAGGTTTTAGGCTCTTGATACCATGAAAGATGGAATAATTTCCTCTTGGGGATTCCTTTCATTATTCACAATATATATAGCTGTACAAAGGTTGATTCCTAATACGGTACGAATCCTAACTTACCTTACAAAGGTTGATTCCTAATACAATTAGAATACTAAGTTACCTTAAATATACATTTATCATAATTACAAAATATACAGAGAATATTCGGAGAATATTCGTTAATAATTTCCAATGTGGATTGTTGAGTTTTCACAGAATGTTTTGATTTTATGCCGGATTCCAAAGTAGAGTGATCGGGAGATGGGAAGAAGAAGATACAGGGGAAAAAATTGAAAAGGCAAATTAGAATAAATAAAGTAAAAACAAAGTATTCCTAATGAAGTAAATGCTGAAAAAATAAAAAAAATCATTTTTTTACCTAGTTCACGCTCTATTAGAGAGTGAAGTACACTCTCCACTCCACATGGACTTATAAAGGGATAATAAATGCACTTTGAATAAGAATAAGGGAATAAGAGTAAGGGGGTAAAAGTTGAAGTGTCTTTTTGAAAAAAGTGTTATAGTTGAAGGGAGTAATGGTGTATTTTCTCATAAGGAACCATCAAACTAGTTATATCACATATGATAGCAGTTATGGTTGCATTTAATGTTTATACAAGTCTATCTCAATAAAAGAATGGCTTCCGTTTCAGCTAATTATACCCTCAGGATCAAGTCTGTGGGTACGGAGCGCCACTGCACCCCCTCCTTTGTGACTATGAATACAAGATTTAGTATAAATACACACACCACACACACACACAAAGCAGAGATAATGCCCCGTGTCTGCCCGTCCACTAGCGAAGCAGGGAATTTTGCTAAGAGTATCCAAGGTTTGATATATATCTATAAAAAGTAATTTTTGACCTAAATATGCGGTATTATTTTCTATATATAGGAAGGGTGTTCAACTGACCATACTTCAGTCTATATAACTACGCCATTGCATGCATCCAGTATATAAGTCGATAAACCTCCATTTGGAATTTAAAAATGAACAAGTGAAACTCATCCACCTTCTAGTGATATTATAGTATTTGCTGAAGCCCGGGGGGCAATTAAAATCAGTATACCCATTTTCCTATAATAGATCATTGAAGTCACTAATAGACAACTCAATTCTCTTATAAAGAAGAATTCATAAACTTACGCCAGTGGAGAACCAATCGCCTTCTGGTGTAGGAGTCACAAGAGACCTTATTGCATCAACAACTGATACAGCAGTCGACGCAGCTGAAGATCTTCCCCATTTCTGAATAAGTACACCACCTCTCTGGAGATCAATGCTAAAGCATTAGAGAACAAAAACACATGAAACACACAAAAGAAAACTCTGAAGTTTGAGACCATACCTTTTGAACCTTTTCAGTGAACTCTTCCTCTAACCATTTAGTGTCTCTAATGACCTCTTTGACTTGAAAACCATTAATATTTGCATTTAAAAAGTCAGGAACCTGAGTGGTCGAGTGGTTTCCCCAGATGGTCATATTAGATACTTTGTCATAGAAGACTCCCGCTTTCAGAGCAAGCTGCACAACCATGAGACTGTATCTTAAGTTTTGTGTCCGCCACGTCAAAGAGCCTTAAAACTATACGATGTTTACTGAAGTGGCTTACCTGGCATTTTGCTCGATTTTCATCTAATCTTGTCAACGCATGAAAATTCTTTGCAGGTATGTCTGGAGCATTTTTCAAACAAATCAATGCACTAAAGAGGAATAAAAAGATATTAGCAATGAACAGCGAAAGATATTAGCAATGAACAGTGTGGTATAAAAAGGAGACTTGGCATTCAGTGAAATAGCATATTACTTGGTATTACAAGGGTTTCCCACCACTATGACTTTGACATTACGAGATGCAACAGCATTGAGAGCTTTTCCCTGTAATGATTTGACAGAATATATGAAAAACTTGACTCAATATGTTATGAGGATAACAAGTAGAAGAAGATACCTGCTCAGCAAAGATTTGGCCATTTATATCCAATAAGCCAGCTCGTTCCATTCCAGGACCTCGAGGCTTTGCTCCAATGAGAAGTGCCCATTCAGCATCCTGGAACACCTCATAAGGATCTATGCCTATGCTCACCTCCCTAAGCAATGGAAACAAGGAATCCTCTAGTTCCATAGCAACTCCTGCATGGTCACATCTAACAGTTAGTAAATCAGAAAATCATCAGCTGTTATCAACAAAAGTAGGAATTCCATCCTAGAAAGCAAGTGGAGCAAAGAGCTGAAAGTTGGGAAACACATACAAAGTACTATAAATAAGAAAGTGGACATTCTTTATCCAACATCAGACAACGAGCACGATTTATTTTATAATGTTGTTTGTAAGTGCTTAAATCATGTGACTATATGATCACAGATAAGAACAGTTCATCCTCCATTTAAATCACAAACATACTGCTCCCAAGCCCTAAAAAAAGAAAGGAGAAGAAAAGAAAAGAGGAAACAACATATTTATGCCCGTGAAGGATCCTCCAAAAGATGTAGATGCTGATGGTATAGGGAAAATACCTACCTTCAAGGGCTTGGATCGACCGCTCAGACCCCAATAATTTTAATGCAATTGGTTGATCTGGCCCGAAAACCTCACCTGATGCAAGCTGGAACAATTTAAACCATTATGTACTTTCGCAAGCTTTATGAGACTGACTAAAAAGCTTCTGAAATTTTCACCTAAGAATAACTGGTTCATAAGAACAAACATGATGATGCTAGATAACATAAGTCCAAACCGTTAATTCATACTTTAAGGTCATTATTAGATGAACTATGAGTGCAAATAATGGGGAAAAGTGCTTCTTACTTTAAAAAGAAGATGATTAGCGATCATTCCGGCAGCACCAGATACAGAAACATTTATCATCTTCTTCCAAGAACTTGTCTCTTCTTCCTGTTAAAGATTCTACTTAAAATACAATACTAACTAAAAGCTGAAGATAGTTTCTGCTCGACTATTGAATTATAACTTTGCATTTTGGCAAACTGAAGATATTTCACGCACTTCATAAAGAGCTAGCTTGGGTTTTGAGTATGCATCATCAGAAACTAATTACTAATCCATACAACAGTTATACAATGCGTCTTTCTTTCTTCTTTTAATAAGGCAGAAAAACTTTTATGTTGTTTGTGGACTATCGGAGTAATGAATTTCAAATCCTCGTCTAAATTTATACTGGCATCTTAATTACATTATTGCCAAGGTAAAGAATGGATCTTGGGCCTAACTCAACCCCAAAAGCTAGCTTGTAGGGTGAGAATTGTCCAAGTCCATATAAGGAGTCCATGTTCCCATTCCATATCCGATGTGGGACTCTTACCACTCCCCGCACGCCCGGACCTTGTTAACTGGAGCGTGGATAGTATAATTTTGGATCCAACATCGGTGAACGAAGAACTGAAATGGGTCTGACTCTGATAACATGTAAAGAATGGATCTTGGGCCTAACTCAACCCCAAAAGCTAGCTTGTAGGGTGAGGATTGTCCAAGTCCATATAAGGAGTCCATGTTCCCATTTCATATCCGATGTGGGACTCTTAACAGACAAGGATTCTGATTCCACTTATATCTCTGTAAATTTAGGATCCTCTATCATGTGGATTTGAAATGACAACCATGCAAGTTGTTTGTGATCCTAGTTAGTCAAACTGTTGAAAACTGTGGTTTCTCATATCTCTATGTTTCCAGATCCCTTTGCATCAGTACTTGAGAATTGTCAGTAGAAAATTTAGAAGCAATTGCTGGAACTGCTTCTTGTTTCTTGTATCTCGTCGTATAGATATCCGGGAGAGGAATTGCTGAACTTAAAAAGGGTATTGGCTAAACCTATATGTCTATAGTAAATGGATGAATATCCACAGCTTGAAAATCCTTCTTAGATCAAAGCTATGTATTAGGATACCTAATTGTGCTTTAACGCATTTGTTTGACATTCTGATAGGAGTGTCTGCATTGGTGGAAAGTGTATCTGAAAGGTTAAACAAAAGAAACGCTGAGTCGAGAGATGGCTCTCTGTCTTTAAGACAAAATTGCACCGTATAGATGTTTTTACAGTGATGGACAATAGTCTCCCAAGATACAACAACAACTATCAACTATACAAAGCAAATATAGTTGATTCTATCGAAGAAATAAATAAGAACAAATTGCTTGTTTGAGTTTCTGATTCTCTATTTCTGTTTCAGTATATATCGAACAAAACAGAATACTGATTTTCTGAATAGAAGAGAAGAGAAGATTTTGTGTGTTCTGCGTTCTGCCTTCTTAATTTGAAGAGAAATGTTCAATTTATACGAGCAGAAAAGGGAGGCAATTGAACAGTCACGTCTGTTGGTGTCTTCAACGTTTTGTTCTGTTGAACAGTCATGTCTGTTGGTGTCTTCTTGAACCGTTGTAACGTTCCGAAAACTTCCTCAGACCAAAATGTAAATAGTTAACATTTCAGGGACCAAAAATAAAGTTTCGGAAGAAAGCCCGCGACCCGCAACCCGAACCCGAACCCGGACCGGACGGCGGCGCTTAGCCCCGAACCCAAGCTCACCTAGGTGCTCTCCCTTCTAAACACATGGGTTACCCCTCGGGATCCCAAACCCTTAATCAAACTTAGAGTTTATATATTGCATAAACTCTCCCACTTCTACCAATGAGGGAGATTTGTCATTTTTGGCCAAAGACGCTCCATCTTTTTATGTTTCAAACACCTTACTTTGTGTACCAATATCTCTTTCATTTCTTAACGAAATTTGACGATACTTGGCACTAACATTATCTACTCACTTAGTAGATTAGGCATGTGCAAAGAAATGATGTTTTTGACATGTGGGACCCACGTGTTTAAGTCATTAAATAAACTCAATCCCACATTTAGTAAATTTCCAACAATCCCTTCTAGAAAGAGAATTGGTGCACACAGGGTGCCAAAGTTCAGCAATCTTTCAGCGGAAAGATATTGCATCAGGATAGGTAGCTTTCGACTTTGAACCTTTCTTAGTCGATTACCATCGGATTTACTTACTGCTCGGTGAACCGTCAGAGACAATGATATCAACACAATAACTCTCCTTATTCATTTCTTCTTATCGTTTTGTCCGTTGTGGCCATGGAAAACACTTGGATTCTTAAGTGCGTACATTTGAAGCGGCATGTCTTCGCACTTAAATAGATGATATCCTATAAGGTATATTTCTCTACCCCACTCGCAAGTGTTAGGAATTATTAAAAGTTTCAGAAACTTATCCTTTACCCGTTATGCAGGTAGCACTTAATGTCTATAGCGGGAACGACTTTGGAGTTATCTTTCTTTAAAGAATGATAATCCGAAGTGCTCTTACTTCAAGTGAAGCACTAAACTGAACCTCTATAGTTTAGTTTTCCCATTGAACCAAATTCCTGGGATCTCCCGGCAGTAAGGTTGGATTACCACCATAAAGATTCTTATTGTTTGGGTTTTAAGCCCATTCCCCTAGACAAGCTGAATATTTGATATTTGGGTAGACCTTTAGTTAATGGATCCACTAAGTTATCCTTTTATTTGACGTAATTAATGGATATGACACCCGTAGTGATAATCGTGAAGCCATAAACTCTGCTTCTTCTCCTACTTTGTCCAAAGCGATAAACTCCGATTCCATCGTGGACCGGGCGATGCATGTTTGCTTAGACGATTTCCAAGACACAGCCCCACCACCAATTGTAAAAACATACCCACTGGTGGATTTGGTGTTCTTTATGTCCGATATCCAGTTTGCATCACTGTATCCTTCCAATACGGCTGGATATCTTGAATAATGTAATTTGTAAGTCAGCGAAATATTTCAGATAGAGTAGTATCCGATTTAGCGCCTTCCATTGATCATTTCCAGGATTACGAGTAAACCTAGCCAACTTATTGACGGGATAAGTGATGTCGGGTCGGGTGCAGTATGTAATGTACATTAAACTACCAATGATCTGTGCATATCGCTCCTGGGATACGGGTGCACCACAATTTTTATCAATTCTATGATTCATATCATTTGGTGACTTAATAGGGGGACTATCAAATACATCAAATTTCCTCAGAACATCTTCAATGTAATGAGATTGAGATAAGACCACCCCGTCAGATGTCTTTGAAATCTTAATTCCTAAGATTACATCTGCAATACCCATATCTTTCATGTCAAAACATTGTTTTAACATGTTCTTGGTTTCCAAGATCAAATTTAGACTACTTCCAGTGATGAACATGTCATCTACGTAAAGGCATATCATGAAAAATGAGTCAGAATTCCCTGTGATATAGATACATTTATCACATTCATTTATGGAGAAACCTTTTGATAATAAAGTATTATCAAACTTTTCATGTCATTGTTTCGGGGCTTGTTTGAGGCCGTGCAAAGACTTAACAAGACGACATACTTTCTTTTCTTGTCCTGGAATTACATACCCCTAGGGTTGTTCCATGTATATTTCCTCTTCCAATTCTCCGTTTAGAAAGCTGTCTTAACATCCATTTGATATATCTCAAGGTCACGCAAAGTTGCAATGGCTATGAATACCCTTATGGACATTAATCTAGACACATGGGAGTATGTGTCGAAGTAATAGAGGCCTTCCTTTTGTCTGTAGCCTTTGACTACTAATCTGGCCTTATACTTGTCAATAGTTCCATCTGCTTTGTACTTTCTTTTGATTATCCACTTACAACCCAAAGGAAGATCAACCATTTCCCAAGTATGGTTCTGCATGATGGAATCTATTTCACTTTCTATAGCTTCTTTCCAAAGCGGTGCTTCTAGAGTTGACAATGCTTCCTTAATTGTCCTCGGTTCATTTTGAACCATATAGAAAATCTGGACCTAATGTGTTGTCCTTTTTGGCCATTTTGCTCCGTCTTGGTTCAACCTCTGGAACCCCTAAGTTCTGTAGGTCTGGAACATTAAGTTCCGGATAATCAGCAACTTCTGAGTCCTGTAGATCTGGAATGTCTAGTTCCGGATAATCAGAAACTCCCGGGTCTTGTTGATTTTGAGCATTTTGTTCATATCTTCGTTTACACGAAATTAATTATTTTTCCTTTCTAGGAAATATCTGCTCAAAGAATTCAGCATTCCTTGATTCCATGATCGTACCCTCGTGGATATCAGTTATCTCCGACTTATACACTAAGAAGCGATAAACACTACTGTTATTTACATATTCAATGAATATGCAATCTACAATCTTATGCCCAATTTTGACCTATTTTGGTTTAGGTACTTCGACCTTTGCCAAACAGCCCACACTTTCAGATATTTGTAAGTGGGTTTCTTTTCTTTTCATGATTCATATGGATTTTTATCCTTACGCTTATGCGGAACTCTATTGAGAATTGTATTAGCAGTAAGAATCGCTTCGCCCCACACATTTTGGGCTAAACTGGAATTGATAAGTAAAGCATTCATCATTTCCTTTAACGTACGGTTTTTGCGCTCGGCAATACCGTTAGACTGAGGTGAGTAAGGAGCGGTCGTTTGATGAACAATGCCGAATTGAGCACAGTATTCTTCAAACGGTGCTATGTATTCTCCCGCTCTATCACTACGAATTGCCTTAATCCGTAGGTTTAGTTGATTTTCAACTTCTGCTTTATAACGTTTAAATGTTTCAAACGCTTCATATTTACTTTTCAACAAGTAAACATAACAATACCTTGTACTATCATCAATGAAAGTCACAAAATACTTGTTCCTCCCTCTAGTTTGCACAAACTTTAAATCACATATGTCGGTGTGAATAAGTTCTAGTGGAGCGGTGTTTCTTTCGACAAAATAGAAAGATGATTTGGTTAATTTTGCCTCTACGCACACCTCACATTTATGTTGAGGGTTTATGTCGAAGGAATGCAATAATTCCAACTTTACTAACTTTTGAATGGATTTGTAGTTGACGTGTCCTAATATACGATGCCATAAATTAGAAGACTCAAGCAAGTAGGTAGAAGGCTTTATTTCATTAGATGAGTGGATTACAGACATAACATTCATTTTGAAGAGGCTGTCACACGCGAAGCCCCTTCTACAAAATTACCATTCTTAGTTATTACAAACTTGTTGGACTCAAAAACTAGTCTAAAACTAGACTTGACCAACAGTGGCCCTGAAACCAAGTTCTTGCGGATGTCAGGACGTGCATAACTTCCTTTAGAGATCTCAGGACAACCTTTCCAACCCCTTGCACTTTAGAGGTAGCGTTGTTGCCCATGAATAACTTCTTGCCCGTGACTAGGGTGTAAGAAGAGAATGCGTTTTTGTCTGAGAAGAGGTAACGGGTTGCACCCGTGTCTATCCACCATTGCCTTGGGTTCTCCACCAGATTTGCCTCCAACGTCATCCGAAGGATTACCCTCGTCTTGTACAACGTTAGCCTTTGCCTTGTGTTTGTTCTCGGCCTTCAGGTCATTTGTGACCTGGGTATTTTGTCCCACTTCAGTCATTGTGTTAGACTGAGTGTCCATTGCATCTCTACTAGAAGGAGGATCTTCTGTCTGAGAGATCGTGACAGGCTCAACGTAATAAGATAGAACAACATTTTTAATCTCCTTCTCTTGTTGTAATTGTTATCCAGGACCTTACCTTGGCATTTTCTTTGGAAACTGTTAGGAGCATGGACAATAACATTTTCTTGAGCAGCGCCAGAGACAACAACATTTCCTTGAGCAGTGGTAGAGACAACAACATTTTCTTGAACAGCAGTAGGCCTTGAACAGTAGCAGCAAAACTAGAACCAAAATTATTGACAGTAGTAGAACCAGAACTACCAACGTAATTGTTGACACTGTCAACAGAACAGTTGGCAGAAACAGAGCCAAATCCAGAGTTAGAACCACAACCAGAAACACAACTGTTGACAGACATCTTTCGAACACTTAGAAAATAGCAAAGTTTGTCTTAAAACTGTTGGTAAAATTGGTGTAAAGTGTATCTGAAAGGTTAAACAAAAAAAACGATGAGTCCAGAGATGGCTCTTTGTCTTTAAGACAAAATTGCCCCGTATAGATGCTTTTACGGTGATAGACAATAGTCTCCCAAGATACAACAACAATTATCAACTATACAAAACAAATATAGTTGATTCTATCGAAGAAATAAATAAGAACAAATTGCTTGTTTGAGTTTCTAATTCTTTGTTTCTGTTTATGTTTCTGTGTATATCGAACAAAATAGAAGACTGGTTTTCTGAACAGAACAAAAGAGAAGAGAAGATTTTGTGTGTTCTGCGTTCTGCCTTCTTAATTTGAACAAAAATGTTCAATTTATAAGAGCAGAAAAGGGAGGTAATTGAATAGTCATGTCTGTTGGTGTCTTCTTGAACCGTTGTAACGTTCCGAAAACTTCAGAGACCAAAATATAAATAGTTAACATTTTAGGAACCAAAAATAAAGTTCCGGAAGAAAGCCCGCGGCCCGCATTCCGAACCCGAACCCACGCTCACCTAGGTCCTCTCCCTTCTAAACGCATGGGTTACCCTTGGGGTGCCAAACCCTTACTCAAACTTAGAGTTTATATATTGCATAAACTCTCCATCTTATACCAATGAGGGAGATTTGTCATTTTTGGCCAAAGACCCTCCATCTTTTTATGTCTCAAACACCTTACTTTGTACCAATATCTCTTTCATTTCTTAACGAAATTTGACGATACTTGACAGTAACATCATCTACTCACTTAGTAGATTAGCCATGTGAGAAGAAACAATGTTTCGGACATGCGGAGCCCACGTGTTTAAGTCATTAAAGACGGGATAAACTCAATCCCACATTTAGTAAATTTCCAACAATGTCAAGATAAGAACAAATTTGTCAAATATGGACATGTTCCTTGTCCCGGAGCAAAATAAAACGGAAAGACGGGTACTTAATGACCCAAAGTTTGGGATCGTTGTCAATTCTGAAGCAGCAGCTATGCACCTCCTTATCCTGCATTGGTACTCTATAGCCTTATAATTTAGTCCCATTCCCACTGATTGAGAAAAACCACACCATAGGGCGGAGTGCACAAAAAAAAGAAAAAGAAAGAACTATTTGGAAGACACTTAACTATGCTGGAAATATGGTCACTTTTGGACCTTTTGGTAGATAATCCGAAAAAAAATCGGTCGATGTCGATAATTTGAAGTTTTCCAAAGGGTAAACCTTTCCTAAATGGTGCTCGAGCCTTGGAAATAAAATGTATAATGGTCGATTCGAGAAAGTCAAGAGTCTATCTGAAACAATCTCTCCACCACAAAGGTAGGGATAAGGTCTGTGTACATCCTATCATCCCCAGACCCCACTTGTGGGAATATATTGGGTATGTTGTTGTTGTTGGTCAATTTGAGAAAGCCTTCCCTATAACCAACTTTTCAAGTTTCCAGAGTCAAAGAAGCGTATAATGTCCTAGACCTCATAATAATAACACCCATGCTCTGTTACTCTGTGTGTGGAGATTAGATTGGTTTCGGCATGGCACCCAAGAGTGTGGCCTACGGTCGATGAAGCCGGAGTTAAAACAATAGGAGGACTAGGGTTCAAATTCCACTAAAGGAAAAAAGTTAGTAGGTGATTTCTTCTCATATGTCTTAGCCTTGTTGCACAGAGTTACCTGGTATACATATTAGTGGGAAGATACATGTACCTAAGTGGAAGATTGTCAGTGCACGCAAGTTAGCATGAGTTCATTATCACGAGAACGAATTAATGGATTTTTTTGTCAAATTGGGGCCAAAATGAAACACTCATTTGGACCTTCAAACATGGTTGTTACCAATTCTAAATTCTTGAAGAAGTACAATCTAATTCATCTCAATGAGCCATAGTAACCATGATTACTTTTAGTGCTTACAGCTATATATTTAAAAACACAAAACAATCCAAACCCCAAATGCGAGACAGAGTCTGCATGGAATTTAACTCAAACACTAACTAGAAAAGGAAATAGTACTTTGTAAATTGTATGTCTCAAAAAGAGTGTCACTTTCTATATTTAGTAAATTAACAATTCAAACATCATACAAGAAAAGTTAAAAACCACAAAATTTAAAGGACATTTTAGTACCTTATACACATATTTAATTTAGAATCACGGGATTGAAAGTCTCTCTATATTTCTTAAACTCCATGTCCGGTCAAACTAAAACACTTAAATTGAGACCAAGGGAATACTTAAACTGTTGTTCATAAAAATTAAGCCTAGCGCATAGGATGAATTGAAGAACTTACAGCTTTGAGATCATAAGTGAGACAGAAAACTCCAAAGCATTCAGGTTTTTTAATTGGATCATTACTCTGCCTGGCCACTGGTGCTTGAACTTCACTGGAACATTAATTAAAGAAACAACATGTTAAAAATTGGAAATAAGTTTACACAAATATCACTACAGGGGTGAAGAAATGAACATACTTAGAGGTAACAGAGCAGCATATTTTAGCATAATTGGTTCGTCTAAGAGTTAATAGAGGCTTATGGGTTGATGATAGATATTGGGAAAGTTGTGAAGAGTAGAGAGTAGTCCTTTTAGTTAATGATGAAGAAGAGGGAATAAACTGTGCTACTGCCATGGCAGCAGAGACAAGACAGGTAGTGAGTATAATTTGATGGAGGACAGTATTTTTGTGGTTTTTGGAGGGAGAAGGGAAGAGAATGACACTTCAGTTTGGATGAAGCGTTGAATTTGAGCCATGGCATAAGACACTTGTCACCTTATCTCATCCCACAAGTATCTGCTGCTTCTTTCACATTACTATGTTACTTTAATTAATATTACACTTATAGTTGTGCAATACTCCTATTGTGTTTCCGTAAGGGTGGCCAGTGGGCCGGGTCGGACTGGTTCCGGCTTGACATCGCCCCGAACCCGACCTTTGTAAAAAAAAAACGGTATCGGGACTCGAACCGGGACGGGACATGGTCTCGTCCCGCCCCGCCCCAGGCCCCAGGCCCGACCTGATCCCGCCCCAAACCTTCCTTTTGCAAAAATAGTCGTTGCATCAACTGCCATTTTACATTTTGGCAGTTGTGCATCTGCCATTTTTGGCCTCCCCCTCCCCCAACCCCCCTACCCCCTTAATATTTATTTTTAACCCATAAGTTATTATATTTACACTTTAACCCAATTTTTCAACTATAAATAACTCATTTTTTTATTTATCTTTCTCACAAATCTTCCTACAATCTCTCAATCTATCTCTCTACAAGTCTACATTGTTTACTAAATATTCAATTTTATTTACTCATTTGGGAATTGGGAGTGAAATTGGCAACTAGCTTGAGGATCTTCCATCGAGCAAAGTTTCAATTTTCAACCTCTCGATTACACGTCGACGTTATGTCAGCGTTTGGTACATTCGTTCCTTCATTAAATTATTATTAGAGATGGCAATGGATCTTGGATCCGGTCCGGATCCGGTGGATCCAGGTCCATTTTATAGGATATGAATCTTCAAAATTTGGATCCGACGGATCCAAATCCATTTCTGACGGATCGGATCTGGATCTTGTATTTGAGATCCGTATCCGGTCCAGATCCAATCCGTGGATCCATTTTTTATTAAATATATACATAACCTAGAATGTAATTTTATAAGTATTTTCTTATGTATTGGGTAAAGGGTTGAACCAGGATAAGACACAAGTCACACAGCCATGTAATTTGTCTTTGAAGTTTCATTTCTTTTACCTATATGCTCTCTACAGTTCCCATATTTTCATTTCTATAAAAAGAAAAATTTATCACTCTTCTTTAAATTTTTCTTTCTTGAATCTGTTAGCCGTAAGCTTTAAGTATCTTTCTCTCATTTGTTTGATGAGCAAAAAAGAATCTGAGACTTTTG
This sequence comes from Anisodus acutangulus, assembly GCA_029783415.1. NCBI lineage: Eukaryota > Viridiplantae > Streptophyta > Magnoliopsida > Solanales > Solanaceae > Anisodus > Anisodus acutangulus. The sequence continues at coordinate 2,635,583 of CM056510.1, read as the reverse complement.
ATATATGACTGACATTGTTTTATGTTATTTAATGAAGTCAATCAGAAGAACTACAAGTGGAGCATCACTAAAGCCTCCAAAAATTAGCTCGAAGTTGCAACATGTTCAGCATCACTAATGAAGTCAATCGTCTTTATTTTCTTGTGATGCTAAAACTTTGTTCAGTATTTCGGAAGAATGGTGTCATGTTTGTGTAGGTTGATTGAAAGAACTCAATCATTTTTTTCAATCAGATTGCGTTTCATTTTGTCACAAAAGTTTCAACATGTGGGAATATTATTCAAGCCAAAAAATTTTACATGTAGATCCAGATCCGATCCGTGGACGCGGTGGATCCGATGGATCCAGATTTGGATCTAATTTTTATGGACCCGATGGATCTGGATCCATGTATGAAAAATGGATCTGGATCTAGTAGGATCCGGTCAAGATCCGATCCGTTGCCGTCCCTAATTATTATTGTATGTTTATTTTATTTAGCGCATTTAATTTCATTTACTTTAATTATTTATTAGTATAATTATAAATTTATAATGGAAGGATTTAAACGTATGCTTACGGGTAGGGGTCATGCTTCTTTTAGTAGGGTCAACAAGGGCAAGGGTCCTATTTCTAGACACAATCTTATTCCTACACATGATGATTTGGTTGATACTGAACATTTTCCTACAATACCATTAGATTTAGACGATGAACTATTTTCTGGAACTCAAGAAGACTTTAATTTAGACGATGATCTAGATGATACACTCACTAATGTTGATGACAACACACCCACTAGTGCACCTTCAACTGAAATGCCTCATATTCCCCCTAGTATGAGACGAGGTCCAGTAAAACGACCATTAAAATCAGATGCATAGATATTTTTTGATAGGGACGTAGAGAATCAAGTAGCTAGGTGTAAAATTTGTAAAGATGTTCTAAAATTTAAAACTGGAAAAGGTCACGGTGGGACGGGGGATTTAATGAGACACGTAGTAAGGGCTCATCCAGCTACGTATGCACAATACGAGGCTTCAAAACCGGGTGCGCAAACGCCCGCTCCATCGGGACAAGATTCACATACTGATACTGTCCCGGACCAAGTACAGGGTCAAATTAACCCTATGAGGGGGGGGGGATTGTAGGCCCTAAATACAATAAACATAGAGATAGAGAAGCAATAGCAAAATTATTTGCTGTGGAGGGTTTGCCTTTTTCATTTTCTTCATCTCCCGATTTTATTCATTACATTAGAGATTTGTATAATCCTGCTTTTAACGGTTTTCCTAGATCAACTGTTAAGAGAGATGTATTTAAATTTGCACATGAATATCAACAATATTTACGTTATTCATTATATCATTTTAATGGCAAATTGGCTATCACTTCTGATATAGGCCGTAGTACTAACAACCATGATTATTTAACGGTAACTTGTCATTGGATAGATTATAAATGGTCTATGCAAAAACGTATCTTAGCGTATAGATATTTAGATGATAGGCACACTGGTACTTTTATTGCAGAAAATATTTATCAAGTGTGCGATTATTACGGAATAACTGATAAAATTATGACTAATACATTAGATAACGCTTCTTCTAACAATTACACTATTACAATTTTAAAAAATAGTTTAACTCCATGTTTTCCAGATCATTTTCATATAAAATGCGCGTGCCATATATATAACTTAATTGTAAAGGATGGTCTATCACTTTTTGAAGACATTCTTAGTAAAATACAATTTGCTATAAATTTTATTTTTAAAAATAATAGACTATAACGAAGAAAAGAATATAAAAAAATTTGTCACAATTGCCAACTACCTTATAGAAAAATTCCAGAAGAAGTACCCACTAGGTGGAATTCTTTATACGAGCAACTACTTGTTGCTTATGACTATAGAAAACCTATAACTTTATTTTTTAACTCTTATAATCAAAATCTAGCTGATATGGTTGTAGATAGCGATTGGGTAAAAAATTCCGAACTTATTGTATTTTTAGAGAAATATTTTCAAGCAACAAAAGAATTTTCTAGTATATATTATCCTACTATTTCAACTATGTTGTTTTATATAACTCTAATATTTTTATTACTTAGTGAATATATGGAAAACCCAGCTTATATGGCAGCTATTAAAAAAATGTTTATCAAAATAAAAAAAAATTATTCTTATTCCCACTAATTATATTATTGGTGTTGTATTAAATCCGACTATTAAAATAGACGGTACTAAATCACTTATTGAAACTATTTACTATTGTATAGAAGTACTACCACCTCCAAGTCCCAAAAATCCAAATCACCCACCACCTCTAATTCCCAAAAATCCAAATCACCCACCACCTATTGAACAAACTAAAGAAGAAGTGTTGTCTAGCGTAGAAGACCAATGCAAAAAAGTATATAGGTTTTACCAACAAGAAAGTGCTAGTAACCTACCGGCTTCTATACCATCTTCTTCATCTTCAACACAACCTCACAAAAGACATGTTGTTTCAGCGGCTAGTATTGAAAGCCTCAGAAATAGAATGTGTGGCCGTACCGCTACTAACCAAATTAGTGAGTATGATATTTTTGTTTTGCAAGGCTTTGTACCGTACCAAGCAGTTCTCAATGAAGAAGGACGTGAAGACTTGCTGAAATACTGGAGGGGGAATGAGAAGACCTTTCCGACACTTTCAATGATGGCCCGAGATGTTTTGAACATTCAAGCGTCATCAACTGCGTCTGAAAGCGCTTTTTCTGCCGGAAAATATCAAATAGGAGACCACAAACACTCATTAGCTGGAGACAGCTTGGAGATTGTAGTATTATTCAGAGATTGGATACGAGTGGAGCGGAGAAGGTGCGGTCAACTGGAGATCAACGAAGAAGAAGACGAAAACTACAACGAAATCTTATCCGAAGGTGGTGGAAGCGACGTGGATCAATTTGACCAACAAATACCAATTTCAGCCGAAGAACCACAGAAAATTATCAAGAAACTAAAACAAGTTTTTTTCAGAATGTAATTTTTTTAATTGCAATTTTACTATGTAATTTGCAACTTTTGAACAACACCACAAAGTTGTAATTTTGACAATTGTATTTGTATTACAAAAAATTATATGTGTATTAAATAATATAAGAGGCACAAAAACAGCATTTGATGTTTTTATTACACTATCTTGTCTTGTTTAATTATTGAGTTTTTTATACATATATTATTAAAAAAAAACGAAAAACCGCCCGGATCCCGATCCCGATCCCGCCCCGACCCGATTCCGACGGGATCGGGATCGGGACGGGACGTCGGCAAATCTCGCCAAATCCGATCCCGCCTGACCCGCCAGCTCCGATCCCGCCCCCTTCACCCGTCCGGACCTGACCCCGTCAAATCCGGCCCACCAGTCCCGAGCCCGGCCCACTGGCCAGCTCTACAAATAATTGAAAAACATATTGGATCAAATTTGCAAAAAAAAAAAAAGAGAGAAAAAAACATTTTTAAGTTGGCATAAGTTTGATCAAGTCTTGAATTAAGGTGTTTTAAAACTAAGTTCTTAATTGTTTTCAAGGAAGTTAGAAAATCCTTTATTAAGCTATAGTTTTGGGTTAAGGGAACAAACTCTTTAATGGTTGACCTTCTTTAAAATATATATATATATTTTTTGTAGTTTACTACTTATCTTTTAAAAATGAATATTTGGAAAGGAAACAAACAATTTGCTATTGGAAAAAAGACTTTGCATTTCAAAAGGAAAGATTTGAAGGAAAATGTTTCATTTTTTTATTTGTGTGAAAAAGCTATTTTTTGGCGGCATATGATCTGAATGACTATATATAGGGATGACAACGGATCGGATCTGGACCGGATTCTATTAGATCCAGATCCATATCCGTTTTTCATATCTAAATTCAGATTCGGATCCAGATCCATCGGGTCCATAAAAATCAGATCCAAATCCGGATCCACCGGGTCCACGGATCGGATCTGGATCCACATGTAAAAAAAATTTGCCTTGCTAAGAATGTAACCTTGCTAAGAATTTTTTTTGAACTGACAAACGATTTTTTTACTTAACTAACAGTTTACTGTGTTTCAATTTTGAAATGTTCATATGAGATATTTTGTTCGTTGTCTCGTTTTGATTGTGAGCTATTAATTGAAAATGTTGGACAATGACAATAGTTGTGAAAAATGTTGACTAGTATTTCCATAATGCAGAACTTGCATGTGCTTGGAATCTTCACAAATGAAGTGAATATAATTTTAACTACTTGTCTATGGAGATGTTAGTCATTCACTAATATAACATTGATTTTATTATCGAAGTTACCTCTTTATTTTTTGGTTTTTGAGTTAACGCGGGGATAAATTAAACTTGTTTTGAGAATTAAATTTGCAAGAATGTGCTTACCAATTTTAAGAAAATACTTATAAAATTACATTCTAGGTTATGAATATATTTAATAAAAAACGGATCCACGGGTCGGATCTGGACCGGATACGGATCTCAAATACAAGATTCAGATCCAAATCCAATCCGTCAGAAATGTATCCGGGTCCGATCCGGATCCGTCGGGTCCAAATTTTGAAGATCCATATCCTATAAAACGGATCTGGATCCACCAGATCCGGGCCGGGTCCAGGATCCACTGCCATCTCTAACTATATATATATTGCAATATTTTTAAACACTAAAGCAATTTTAAGCAATTTTTATTACACAAGACCCGATGTCAACCGTAATTTACGAATCCTTAATATCGGGATGCATAACACCTTTCCCGGGGATCATTTGAACCCTTATCCAAACTCTGGTTTAATTTAGAATTTTTTCTTTTATTTTAAAAAATTCTTTAAATAATGATTTCCTAGTTTTTCTTATAAAATAGGTGGCGACTCTAAAATAAAAATAAATTCTAAGAGTCCACAAGTTATTCAGTAGTTTTTATGCCCCGCGTAAAAGTGAACCGTAACAACCGAAACTCATCGACTTTCGTGTACTCCAACTTTGATATAAATTCGAGTTCAAATTGGTGTGGAAGTTACCGTCTTCCTATTTAGCTTCAGGCTTCGAAAATTGTCCTATGATTATAATTTGCAACTTTATTTTTGATATATGGGCATATGAAATTGAATATTAGGTGTATTGGGTTATATGTAAATCTTCAAATTTATGGTATTTGAGTTGTGAAAAATGAGATTGTAATCCTAAGTTAAGATTTTGGGGGTAATTGATGATTTAAGCTCAAGTCTTGAAAAATGAGAATTTATCATTTTGAGAGTTCATTTGTGGTTGGAATTGACTAATTTTTTGGATATAAAACCCTTAGGTTATGGGCAAAATATTTTTTTTATTAAAATTTTAGTTTTTCCCTTGTGGGTTCGGGGTCACTTTTTGAGTTCATTTATTTGTTCCGAATTAAAGTGTAGTAATATGAGTGTCTTTAAATTCGAAATTTAACGTAGATTATATATTTTTGATAGACTTTGTTCGTTTAGAAGCGTTACGGAAGGGGACATTTCAAGTTTAATTATTCGTGGCTCCCGCTCGGCCTTGAGGTAGGTACGACTTACTTTAGTTAGACTCTGATTAGAGAATCGAATTTAGTTATAGAAATAATTGACGGGGATATCATGATAGGCCTTCGGGCATGAAGGTGGTGATAAATTTCACTGGTTTGGTATGGATGTTATTTATGGGGTTTATCGCCATATGTGTTATTTTCTGTGATTATTGCTTATCTGTTTCTTTGTCACTTAATAACTCACTTATCTCATGAAAAGGAAGGGTAATATTGATAATTGAACTGTGGATGGTTATATAACTTGAATTTGTTGGTTGATATTGGTGATATTGTTGAGATTGATATCATGCATGGCATGCTTTGCATATTACTCTTATATTGTCATGATGGTGAGGTGAGTGATTGAGAGCCTTCGAGATCTTTGCCGGAGATTGAGTGATAGAAAGACTCTGAGGTTTCTGCCGAAGACGAGAGTGATTGATAGCCTCTGAGGTTTCTTCTGAAGACGAGAGTGATAGATGACCTCCGAGGTTTCTTCTGAAGACGAGAGTGATATGACCTCCGAGGTTTCTTCTGAAGACGAGACTGATAGATGACCTCCGAGGTTTCTTCCGAAGAGTGCAAGTGGTACATGGACTTCGCGGGTCCCCCATGGGTCATGGTTTTGAGGCATTGCCTATTAGCATGTGTGTACGAGAGTGGAACAAGAGAGGTGACTACTGCATTACATTGCACTCATTCATTCATACACTTAACTGATTCATTTGGTGACCCATATCTGTCTTTGGTTGATTATATACTCCTTGACTTTTATTTGTACATGATTCATGACCATACTTGATTGGCCTACGTGCTACTTGTTAGTTTACACTTCTTCATGTGTTATTTAATCGTTGTTGGCCTGTGATGCTTACCAGTACTAGTGTTGTACTGATACTATTCATGCTACACTTTTTGTTCAGTGCAGAGTTTGACGCCCCGTGGTTGATTCATGAGGGTGACTCTCTTAGTTTTTCAGGATTAGCTACTTGATCGTCTGTGACCCCTGGAAGACCCTCTTTTACTTATTTCTATTTTTACTTTTAGGAGACAATATTTCTCCTACTGACACATTTCAGATTTGTATTTCAAATTCGATTATTAGAACTCTTGTATTGATTAGATTTTGGGACGTGTTAGATATTTCTTACCAATGCAATCTTTTTAAATATGTTGGATATTTCTTAGCAATGTAAATTTTCAAGACTTGATAGTATGTTCTTTAACTTATTCCGCCTTCTTTAACTTATGTTCTACTGATTTTGGGAAAGTGGTTCGCATATCCGGAGATATTGTAGATGCCATCACGATCCGTAATTTGGATCGTGACATTAAGTTATCCTCTAAACTCACATTAACAATTTAACTCTATGGTGTTTAAGGTTCCCTAAATAACTTTAAGTGAATTAAATATCACCTTATACTATACAAGATCAAGAAAATAGTCAAATGAGTCCCTAACGTTTGGCTGAAATTTCAATTACACACTAAACTTTGCGGGGTTCTAATACCCCTGGTTATTTTAAAAGTGGATTATTATACCCTTCAAAAACTGACATGTCCATGTGCATGACTAACCGCACTGAAGCGCATCCAAACTCAAAAAACTACACCCGAACGTTATAAAGAATCCACGTGGTAGTTTAAATCAGTAAAAATTAAATACCCCAACGGTAATATCATCATCCTCCATTTATTTTATTTACCCGACCCACACCATTTCTCCAAATCAAAGCTCCCATTTTCAGCCATTTTCGAAGATTGAAGCAGTCATATTTGTATCAAAATTCTTTATAGTGGAAAGAGGTTAGTTTAATTTAGTGTTAATTGATATACTTTACTTCATATCAAATTTAGGACTTGAATTTTTTTTCCCAATTCTTGATCATATCTACTCGTTTATGAATTTAATAGGGTTTATAATGGATATGAACGAAACTGACCCAATGCCCAAAGCCGAAGTGCAATGTAGACATGGAAATTTGCTGCAAATGCAAATTTCTTGGTCGAAGCCGAATCCTGAAAGAAGATATTGGTCTTGCCCTTATTATGGTGTATGATTTTTCCTTCTAATGTTGATTATCAACTTGTAATTTTTTTGTAGTTAATTAATTTTTTTTCTCGTTTATGCCTTGTTTTGTAAATTTTCAGTCTACGAATTGCAAAAAAATTTCACTGGAGAGACAAAGAAAAAGTTGATCCAAGATCAAAATTTATTCTACCAATATTGATGAACAAAATCAGAGATTTAGAGAAAGAATTAGAGCAATGTGAGTATCAAGATGAATTTGTCTGAGCTCAAAATTATCAAAATGAATTCGATTAGTGTGCACATGAATTTGATTGATTTTGATAATTCAAAAGAGGAGACAAGAATGATGGTTCAATGGAAGAGCAAATGGTGTATGTTCAATAGGAAGTTCATTTTGTGTTTTGTGGTTTGTGTTGTTGTTTTGTTCATTAGCAACCTATTCCAAATTAGAAATTCAAAAAATTGAGCAAATGAAAGTTCCATTGTAGCATGATTGTGAAATGTGAAGGTGTCTTGCTAGGTCCCCTAAGTTGGGTATGTCTCGTTTGGTTGCCTTGGAAGACAAATTTTGTATATCCCCTTTGTTGGGTATATTTTGGTTGTCCTATGTAATATGTAAGGACCATTTTGTATATGTTTATGCATTAATGAAATATTTCACTCCTTTTATGTTTGTGTCAAGTGGTTCTTGCAACAAACACAATATAGGCTGCTTGTGTCAAGTTGGTTATTGTAAAAACAAACATCACCATTTTTAAAACACCAAGCTGCTAAAAACATATAGAAACAGAGGCAAACAGACCATGACTAACACAAATCTGCATTACAATGCAGAATAATTCCATAACAAACACAAATAAAATAGTGCATAAACAAACAAATCTACCTTACAATGCAGAATAATTCCATAACATCCCAAAACATAAGGTAGCATAGTTAGTTACTAATACATCACCATCCTAAAATTAACAAAAGTCAATGTCTTCAATACTACACAATAACTTAAAAATAGGCAGCAACATTAAATTTTTCATGGCTCCTTGGACTTAGAAGAAGTGATATTCTAGCTTTGATTTGCTGAACTTCTTGGCCCCTTTTTCATCATTTGCTGCTCTTTCATCTCTTGTAGCTTCCTTGTTATGATTGCTTGTTTTTCATTTCATTTCAGCTTACTGTTGGCATTAGGTTTGTAACCAATGTCACCAGTTACATCAGCTGATCTACTTATCTTTGTTGTATCTTTGCTGTACTAGTGGAGTAAATCTTGCTGCTTGACATGCCAGGTTTTACACAAAAGAATGTCAACACCTTAGTGTTAACTTATTATGAACTTTGAAATCATTTTAGCTTGAAAAAAACACCTATTCCCATGACTCTAGACCTTTTATATGGAGTAGTGCTGCCCCTTCCCCTTCCTCTTTTAGCAGTAGATGATGAAGCATGAAAATCAGGGAATAGGTGCAGAGGATGAAGCATGGAATTCAGCAGGTGCTGTTTTTTCCACTGCTGGGGTAGTGCTGCCCCTTCCCCTTCCTCTTTTAGCAGTAGATGATGAAGCATGAAAATCAGGGAATAGGTCCAGAGGATGAAGCATGGAATTCAGCAGGTGCTGTTTTTTCCACTGCTGGGGCTATTGTTTTAGGTCCTTCTCTTCCCTTTTTTGCACTAGTCTCAACTTCTACTGTTGGTTTCTATCAAACATATAAAAACAATATTAGAACTGACCAATAAAACTTAAAACATGGCATAAAGTGAGTTACCTTTAGTTCACCTTTTCCCCTGCTTGAACTTGCCGGTTGTCATGTACTGGCCTTTTCCCTACTTGAACTTGCTGGTTCTGCCCTTGTCGATGTCTCAACACCTTTACTCTTTAGACACCCTCTCTTGTTGTGGCCTCTGCTATGACAGTTACTATATGTCATGGCCATTTCTGTTCTAGGAAACTTTTCAGATTTCTTAGTTTCATGAGCCTCTTTCTTTCTCACTTGTTATGGCCTGCTAGGCATGGGTTTGATCTCAGGTGGTGCAACAATGGAGTTAGTCGAGACATGCCACATTTTCATATTTGTGACTGATTGAATAACATTGTGATATGTTCTCAAGTAAGTCTCTTTGTCGTAGCATTTGTCAATGTAGTTGAGTGGGTCATATATTTTAAAATGTATTGCAGCCTTAGTATGTGCACATGATATTCCCTTTAGTTGTCAGACCCTACAACTACAATGCCTTCTAGCAAGATCCACAGTGTATTGACATACTCTCTCTCTATTTTCAAATCCAGCAACTCCATTAAATTTAATATTACAGTCCATTGACCTTGTAATACTCTCCTCTAATACCTTTAAAGCCATTTGAGAGTAATTGCTTCTCCAAGTATTCACAAACTCCCTCAACTTATCAATTCTTATCGTCATCTTTATTACCCTTATCTTCTCAAGCATAATAATAATTGTCTTGTGCCTAGCAGCCAACAAGTTAGTAGAGTTAGTAATGATTAAGACATACTAGCAGCCAACAAGTTACAATCCTTACACACAGCAATCAACAACTGGCCTCAACAAACCCCATTCAAGTAACACCCATCTAAACTTATACATCTCAGGCTGCCCAAAAATGCCTTTTCAATACATTAAAACAGATGTAAAAGCTCTGAAAAACATGCTTACAGAATTTGTCCAAGTTTCACAATATAAGTGCTCCCAGAATTTGTCCTTAACAATCATCCATGTAGTGAAGAATTCTTCCAAATTTCAGAATGCAATCATCCATGATCTCTTTCAAAATTTTAGCTCTTGCTCTCCTAACAGTAGTCTTTCCAACATGCACATGAAATTTTTTAAAGATGAATTCTCGCAACTTGAAAACTAACATTTGGCTGCTCAGTTATCATTTTTCTATAGATCAAACTAAAGATTTTGCATTACACAAGTAATTTCTGGTGCTCATGTTGCAAGTATGTTTTGAATTATAAGTTATAATCTTGAAATCATTGGTTGTATTATCAAGAGTTGCATACAAAAGTCATGGACAACCACCCTTCACCCACTTTTCTACTTGAAGTCTCCTTTGAACTACATACTTAGTTAATGCTCTTCTAAACTCCTTTGCATCAACAAATACCATACCCAACCGCCATACAACTTTCTTGGCTTTTGGGGTCATGAATTATCTTCTGACCATTTGTGCTCCTCCTAGAAGTCCTTACCCTTCTAGGTACATTTGCCCTTCCAGATTCAGCATCATCATGTTCATCCCAATACTCATCCTCATCTATTTTAAAGTAATCATAATCAGAACTTGGATAGTAGTAAGGCTCATCACCTCCTAACATTCCTTCAACACTTATTTTACCTTTTTCAGTTTCATCAAATTCTATATCTGGTCCAACTTCGCTATCAGGTGGTGCTCTCTCCCTTCTTTCAGCCCTCAACTCCCTAACCTTCTCATGTACATCACTTTCATATTCCTCATCATCTTCACCTACTGGACCTAGATTTTCAGATTCTCCACTATCAGCGGTTGAGTAATCAGATCCATCATCAGTAAAATCATCACCAACAGGACCTACATCTGGCTCATCTATATTAGGACAATCTTTAGAAGTGGAGGGAGTTGTTGTATTATCAGCAATTGTAGCAGTAGAGACAACATGTGTAATAGTAAAGGCAACAGGTGTATTAGGACCATTTAAAGGCTCCTCACCAATCCTATCATCAACCCCTATGTTTTCACTATCACATGATTCAAAGTTGTTAAAAGGTGCACCAGATTCCTCCCTATCCCCATAACTAACATTTTCTAATAAAGGGTGAACCACATACACCTCCACAATATCTCCATCTTTCAAAGACAAACACATGAAATGCCACTGTTAGGTGGTTTAATACTAAATGTGCAAACTGTAGTGTATTCCAATTTTTTAGTATAGTCTCTCAACTCAAAATAGGACATCATCAAGTACACATCAACCTCGAGAAATTCAGTAATTAATCCACCTTCATAATTTGGTTCCCCACTATTTAAATCTAAGACACCACAATGATACCATCTTAAAGTTATTAAAAGTAAATCCACTCATCTCTTACCTGAATGCAATCAAACAACAAACAATAACAAATTTATCATATTGCACGATTATATCGAAATATAGTAGTAGATTCACATTAATATCAAACCCTAATCGAACTCAAACAAGGGTTAAAGAATAACAAATACACTATATTAACAAGGACATAAGATAACATCAGTTTTGTTCTTCAAAAAACACATTTTAAGATTAAGAGTTGAGAAAATAAAAATCCTAATCTACATTTTATCAAAAAAATAGTAAAGAACTAACCTTTACTCGACGAAGAAGATGCAGAGATGGACAATAAGACTTCAAAATCAACCTTCACTACCAATTTACGCTACAATGTAGATGAACCTCCTTAGGGGTGAAATGGGAGTCGATTTCTTCTTGGTTAGGAATTTGGGGTGTAGTGTAGTGATTTGGGGTAATTAAAATATGGGTTCGGGTCGGGGTCAGTTATAATACTTAATAATGAGGGAAATTAATATTTACGGAGTGGGGCCCAACACATGTATACAAACAATACCACATATTTGATTTACATGGATATGTCAGCTTTATAATATTCCACTTTAAAAATGAACAGAGGGGTATTAAGCCCTTACAAAGGTTTGGTATGTAATGGGAATTTCAGCTAAATATTAGGGGCTCATTTGGCTATTTTCTCTACAATATCAATTTCATGATTGAGAGGTGATATACATACACGCCACGTGGGCGGTTAGAATTAGCTTAGCTGGCAACTTGTATATAAACTATATTGTACTATCATTTTTAATTAATCAGATATTTTTCATTTTGCTCATACTATTTTGAGCTCCAATTCTCTCCAATGTTGATTGTAGATTCTTGAGCAGATTTCTTCTTTTCTTGTTAGTTCTGTAGCTTCAAGCTACTTCACATGATATCAGAGCAGGACCCATCTCACCTGATTTTGGGCCCTCAAATTAAATTTCTCACGCACCAGATGTCCAACACTGGGCGTTAGGTGGGCTATTGAAGAATGAAAAAAGTACCACATAGGTGGTTAATGAGATGAGTGATCTTATATGGACTTGGACAATCCTCCCCTCATAAGCTGACTTTTGGGATTGAGCTAGACCCAAGATCCATTCTTTACATGGTATTAGAGCTTTCCAAAACTGTAGATCGAGGGAGATTTTTCAACATGCAATGAATAATTCGAGGGATCTGTAGTTGGAATTGGAGAAATCGCGGATAAAGAATCGAAGAAATTGCTAGTCGTGACAAAAATCAATTGAAATGGGAACTAATGGAGACAATGTAGCGAATGGAATTGCTGGATTGGTGACGACAACATCAATCATTATCATCTTCTATATTTGTATCGATCTGACGTGCCATGTTCGTTATAATTAGATCTATTAAGGAAGAATAAGATAGGATTTATTGATGGAATAGTAAAAAGAGATAATTATCAAGGAGATTTAGCGAACAATGTAATGCAATTGTTGTATCGTGGTTGATGGGAAATGTGAGTAAGAATCTACTTGGTGGAATATTGTTTAATTCTGATTCGCACTATATCTAGGAGGAATGGAAGGAAAGGTTCGATAAGATAAATAGCTCGAGAGCTTTTCAACTGCACAAGGAGAGGCATGTAATTTTATCAATGTCTATGTACTATTCGAGACTCATGGACCTTTGGGATGAATATGACTCTATAGTACCACCACCAGCTTGTTTCCCTAAGTCTAAAGAGTTCATTGATCATTTGCAATATCAGAGAATGTTGCAGATTTTGATGGGACTCAATGACAGTTATAGTCAAGCTAGAAGTTAGGTGATAATGATTCAAGATATAGTGCATTCATCTATTATGTTTACAACAGCCAGAGGTAGAAATAGAAGTTCAAAGCAAAAAAAGCCTTATAATCCTAATGCCTTTTGTGATTTTTTTCACTTAATGGCAGATTATTTCAAATTAATAAAATGTGACTTTTGTCACAAGACTGGACATGTACATGATAATTGTTACATGCGCATTAGATATCTTGAAGATTTTAAAGGTAATACAAAGAAGCCAAATATGGTGACATGAGACAATGTGTCCGTATATGAAACTGGACAACAGGTTTTGATGCAGTACCACCAACATGATCTGAAACAAATGCACCAACAATATGAACATTCACAGTTTTCTCAGCATGGACAAAGTTCACAGTTCATGCCCAATTTCAATCAATATCAGCAGCACCAGCAACAAGGAATGTCCTCACAGTGCATGACACCAAACCAATTCATACCAAGTCAACACCAACAGATCCTCAATATGCTTAACAACATGCCTACTATTAGCGAGACTAGTGTCAGTGCTAACCTGGTAGGTAACTGTATTTTGATACTGAAGCACTGTTGAAATGGATTGCAGACACAGGTGCAACAAATCATATGATTAGTGATCAGAAACACCTACAGGACAAACATTCATTAGAAAATGCAGGAAAAGTACAATTGCCTACATGTGACTCAACTAGAATTTCACTTGTTGGATACTATCATTTAGGAGGAGGTGATGTCCTTATAAATGTCTTGTGTGTACAAACATTCAAGTTTAACCTTATGTCTATTTTAAAGGTGACAAATGAATTGAATTGTAGTGTCACTTTCTTTCCAAGATGTTGCATATTTCAGGATCTCTCATCTGGGAAGGTGAGGGCGATTGGTAGTGAAGAAAATGGACTATACATACTATGCTTGGACACACAGAATAAAAGAGATGAAATGAGTAAGTGTTTAGCAGCTACACAACACGTGGATGCAACCATTTGGCACTAGAGGTTATGTCATGTGCCTATGACTGTTTTGAAGAAGATTTAAGTTTTCAAAAGTGATGCTACTTTTGTCTTGAATAATTATGTAACACCCTGTATTTTCAGATAATGGTCTGAACACGCAGCGTAGGCATGTAGACCCGGATCCGGGAAGTTTATGTTGTACTTGCATATACTAATAAGAAAGTTAGTATGTAAAAGGACGTGGTCCCAAAATAATTTTTGGAATTTAATAAGTGCGATGACGGGGAGTAATAATAATAATTTTACATCCCCACAAAGGTTATAGACTAGTGTCATATTACATGAATTATGACATTGGGTATAAGAGGATTTTATAAGTCGCCGGGATTTAAGTGAATCAGGATCAGGAATTTAATTGTGTGTATAATTAATTAGTTGTGGGATTAATTAATTATAAGCGGAGGATCAAATTTGGTAGAATTATGTGTTGCCTTATATAACATACGATTGGGGGTGACTTAGTCTAACAAACGATCGCTGGCAGCTTCAGAGCTCACCAGTCTCCACACATGCACCCTTCTCTTCTACTAAAAGCCTTCACCTTCATATGATTCTGAAGAAATCCTTCCATAGAAAATCTTGACACACTTCAATTAGAAGGGATGAGTCTCTATTGATAATCGCTGAAATTCCAGACCAAATTGGGTGAATTTCCATAAGCTTTCACACAATCAAAAAGGGGGAAATTCACCAGCAAAATCGAGTCCTTAAACAAGCATGCACACTCCGAAGTCAAGCGAGAGACCCAGAGTTTCTGAAAGAGTTCTGGGAGTCGATTTTTGGGGGTCCTATTTCTGCGGTTTCTGCTTGTCGGAAACTGTTTTGGGCAAAAGATTTTCCGACGATTCTCGTCGCTATGTTTAACAAAGGTAATCTTTCTTGTTCCTAAAGTTTATACAATTTCAGAACATGATTCTTGCCACTAGTTCTAAGACGATTATTGAAAATGCTAAGTTAATGGGGTATTATCGGGACTGTTTGTACGAAATTGGAAGTTGCATGTGAAATTATTATACTGTTTTGGAGATTGTAGTAGTAAAAAGAAAGATTAAGAGGGTTGGGTGTTTCCCTACATGCATATGTTTCGATATAGAAGGAATATAGGTTCTACACGTACAAGATGTTCGCTAGAATGTCTCAATGAATCTGTTTCTAGTATATTGATTCGATTATGATTTAAATCATCCGTGTAATGTAGATAATCATTCATAGAGCTTACAAGGATCCGCGGAACTTAGATAATTTTGACAACAATGTATGCAAAGGCTCTTTCCTTCTTTTTGGCATAATTCTATGTGCGAAACATAACTATCGTGTTGCTACATAAATTACTCTACTCTTAGTAGTTAGGGATGATCAAGTCATCGACTCCTATGTTGAAAGAATATCCAAGTATGTTTCTAAGACCTTAATAAGGCACACGGGAAAAGATGTTGATGTTCCCAATTTTAATCAAAGGTGTAAAGGTTATTATGTCACTCCGGATCATTCATGCATTTCATTTGCATTGCATTCATATGTTACCCTGGACCACTTGTGCTATGCATATTACTATACGATAAATATTATATACATATATGTATGAGAATTAGGAAAAAGGGAAGAAAAACGTTATATACGCACACCACCTGCAGCTGGTACAGACTATCACAAAAGAGCCCGAAGAGGCCAATATGATGTGATGCCCTTGTGTGGCGATATAACTTGATTCCCACAGAGGCGGTTATGAGAGAATTCCTGTGTGGACATTAGTATACCGCATTTGCATTGTGCATACATTCATTAACCATTATATGGTATGATGCCCGTAGAGGCTGTTATGGTAAGGAAGATGCCCGAAGAGGCTGATGTATATGTATATTGCATTGTGCATAACATTTAGCCATGTGTATTAGGGTCCTCAGAGGCATTTACTGATGTTCAACTGTTTCTGTTTCAGACTATGATATATCTCTGCTATGTTATTTCTTATGCCTGACATACTTAGTACATCAGTCATATTGACGTCCCTTTGTCGGGGGACGCTGCGTTTTATGCCCGCGGGTTCATATTGAGAGAGTGACAGTTCGCCCTAGTGGGTTGTTGGTTCAGCTGGTATTTGGAGCACTCTATTCGTTTCGGAGTTGCGGTTTGGTCGTGGTATGTTTTACTCTTTAGAGGCTTGTAGATAGGTGTCATATGGTTAGTTGTCATGTATGGCCTTGGTATATAAATATGTAAGTTGGAGCTTTTGGGTTGAAACTTTATATAATCTATCACGACTCAGTCCGTATTTAAATATGATTAAGGGTGAAGTGTAGATGTGGTGCCCGGCGGGTAGGGTCCGGGTGCTCGTCGCGGCCCTCCGGTTTGGGTCGTGACAAACTTGGTATCAAAGCATGTCTGTCCTAGGGAGTCTACAAGACGTTTCTAGTAGAGTCGTGGTTATGAGTGTGTTGCGCGCCACACTTATAAGAAGGAGGTTACATGGCATTTAGAATTGTTTCCATTCTTTCATAATCTAGATCGTTCGATAGAGCTGAGTCGTGAGAGTATTGGTTCCTAATCAAATTTTCTCATTTGAACTGTAGTAACGTCCACAATGAGAAACACCTCGAATAATAAGAATGCGGGTACTGTCGCAAGACAAGATGTTAGACAGATACCACCCGCTGGCACGGGTCGGAGGGTTACAAAAATTGAAAGAAGAGAGGTGAGTTATACTATGGACTCAGATCCATCTGAAGATCCCTATGAGTCACCCGCTCGAACACCCTCAATTCTTCCAGCGGGAAGTGGGGTGAGGGGAGTTCCGACTTCACCAAGGACTTTAGTATCAGTGTCGGGCCCTACTGACCATGGGATAGGTGGAACATCACAGGGACGGGTACAACCGAATTTTCCTTAGACATCACGCCATGACCGGGTATGCATGTCGCTTAATGACCCCGACCCTTCCGAGATTCCGGATAGTCCTCAATCTTGGGGATCCGTTAATCAGGGCTCGCCTGTTATGGGATACACGCCGGGGGAAGACAAGAGACAGGCAAGGAGAAGGCCAGTGGGTAGTAAGGATAAGAGGGTTCCACTCCGAAGTGTGTCGGATCGAGGCTCATATATAGGACCAAGATAGGATAGTGCAGATTCACCAACAAGATCATAAGGCTGCCAGTGGGTAGTAAGGATAAGAGGGTTCCACTCCGAATTGTGTTGGATCGAGGCTCATATATAGGACCAAGATAGGATAATGCAGATTCACCAACAAGATCATAAGGCTGTCCTAGTACCTATCCCGATAATCCATAATATCTTTAAATTAGTTACTTTTAAATAAATGATGTATTATGTGTAACCGGTATATGGTTGGATTAATCAAAGGAATATATGAATTTTGTATGTGGATTGACAAGGTTGTTGTATAGTTTGGTGTGATTTTAGTTAAGTCATGAAATGGCTTTAAAACTGTTTGTATGCATAAGTTAGGCAATAATAACCTTGATTGAACTGATTTTGGAGTAATTAATGTTTGTTAGAGATAATTTCGACTTGATATGGATCTAACCTAAGGCTAGGAGTAATCTATAACTTATTGGTTATAGTGAAAAGACTTGTGTAGATCCTATTATCTTTTTTCACATAATCACCATAGTAACATTTGCTTAGTATAAGCCTAGAGAGTATGTTGGCTTGCTATTTTTTTGGTCTTTCCATGTGGTATTCAATGAGTTGAAGTGATATAGCCTAAGTGTGGTTTCCTAATAACATGTTGAGTTTCAAATTTGATCCCATAATATGTTGTTCTTGCTATCAATGCTTTGTTGCCTTCTATAAATGCATATTATGGTGTAAACTTTTCCTACATTAGTTTATTGTGCCTAAAATTACCTAAGTTTTTGTAGGCTTGAATCATGTAGGCTTGTATATCTATTTTACCATCTTTGTAGCCTGAAATACATGTCTGGTTGTTTGGAACTACAAGGGATGAGCATGTTGAGTCTGTATAAATCATTCATGTATCTCTTATGACTTCTATTGACAATTTAAGTTAGACAACCATTTGTATGCTCTAAATGTTATTCTTATCCCACTCATATGTGTAGTTCTTGGGTGCTGGTGTGTGTATATTTGACTTAGTGATATATGTGGTTATGATTTGTCTTTATTCTGTGATCTGGACATGATTAAGAGACCTGTTCACATTTTAGTCTAAGTTAAGAATATTAATCTTCAAGGGCTCAAGGTAATGGCCATCTGAATCAGGATACCATGTTAAGCAATCATATCTGCCTATTACTATGTGTTCAGTCTAAAAATATTAGTTGAAATCTTATCACCTAGTTTAAATACTTATTTGAAATAAAATCTAAAACTTTGGAAGTTATATGTCATGTAGTGTTGATAACCAGTTTCTGGATAATATACAGTCCTATTACCTGTTTGATTTTGTAACCATGCTTATCTAAATAGACTAGATGTGTTTTTTTTATTGGATCATGGGAAATCCACATGTTTGTTTGATTTAAAGTCAGTCAGTTAGGATTAGGCTGAACTTGCTCCCTCTGCATGATATCTGGTGTATAATATCAGATCATAAACCTACACTATCACTACTTGTATTAACTGAGGACTTACTTGAATGGCATGCATATGTTATGTCCCATGCTCAAAGATGTCTAAGAGCTTGAGAAGCCATGTATGCCTTTTTCACATACATTTGAACCTCATTTACTGTTCTGTTAACATGTTTGGCCTAGGACTATGTACAATAGATTATCTTTACATGTCACATAAGTTCATGACTGCTTTTAATATTTTCAGTTGTGGTTGGGTCAACATGAACACCCTGAAGTCTGCTTTGCCTCTACTGAATATCTATGCTAAGAGTCATATTTGTGCTTTGTTAGAAACTCAATTGCCATTTAGTTTTTCCTATTAAATTTATATACATGACTTGAGGTATGTGTTATATTGATGAGATAATCATACTTAGTTGAGGTAATATGTCACACAGTGACCGTTTTGAAGTGTCATAGTTATTATAATCTTATTTGCAACCTTGGTTAACTATGTATATGCCTAGTCTGATCTGGAGTTTGAATCTCCATTCCTTGTGTTTCAAAGATTAATGTGGACCATTTGAAATCTGCCTCCTTGTTGTGACTTGGTCCTGCTTATGTATCACATGTATTAGCCTTAGTATTACACCATTTTTCCTTGTCTTTGTTCTAGGTCCTAATTGATACCTTAAACACCATGAGCTATTGTATTTCTGTCCAAATGAAGGGTTAACATTGAGACTTACCTTACGGCCATACTTTGAACTTCTGTCTCTCAAAGAAAGTCACTATTTTGAAGGGAAAAATGGCAACCTTGACAAATAGTTACTGCCGCAGTAATGAGAGCAATTTCTGGACATTCTAATGTTTACTTTGAGATTAGGATCTGAGGCTAAGTGTTGGGGTTTGAAATTGTTTTCATTAGCTGCTACATTTGGTTATTTGCACTATTATATTGAGCTGGTTGCTGAGTATATCTGTTATTTTCTGAGGCATTTAGCTACCATGTTTGCTGTTGTTCTGGCTGTTGTTTGAGGTCACTTGTTGCTGCTGTTTGACTGTTGTTTTTGCTGTCACTTGCTACTGTTATCACTGCTGTACTTGATAAGAATTGTTGTCATGTTCAAACACATATTGCTGCTGTAAGTCCTGGACATGGACATATGTGAAAGTAAGCAGTTGTGATTGCTGCATCTTAACTTAAACCAGTGCCATGTTATTACACCATATTTCACTCATTTGAAAAGCATCTGGTTACTGTTTAATAGCATGATGCATATAGGACTTAATATGACTGCTCTTTGAATATAAAGAATGCATGAGATATACTACAAACCTAGGCAAAAATCCATCAACCCATTAACTTGAGTCTATGTGTTTGTTTCATATTATATGTGGGGTTATACATGTAATTGGTCTAAACTTGAGTCTATTCTTTGGAAATGATCATAGGTTAATATGTACATTTTTTTCCTCCCACTGTTTTAATCCCTGTTCTTCACAACTCAGAAGACCACATGGTACTGCAAATATTTCAAATGCTAGAGTTGATTCAAGTTAAGATAGGAGTTCTATTGTCATGACTGGCTAAGCAATGAAGGTCATCTGTGTGTTCATTTTATTGTGACAAGAACTAGATACATCACACTAACATTCGAGGACGAATGTTTCTAAGGGGGAGAGGATGTAACACCCCGTATTTTCGGGTAATGGTCTGAACACGCAGCGTAGGCATGTAGACCCGGATCCGGGAAGTTTATGTTGTACTTGCATATACTAATAAGAAAGTTAGTATGTAAAAGGACGTGGTCCCGAAATAATTTTGGAATTTAATAAGTGCGATGACGGGGAGCAATAATAATAATTTTACATCCCCACAAAGGTTATAGACTAGTGTCATATTACAGGAATTATGACATTGGGTCTAAGAGGATTTTATAAGTCGCCGGGATTTAAGTGAATCAGGATCAGGAATTTAATTGTGTGTATAATTAATTAGTTGTGGGATTAATTAATTATAAGCGGAGGACCAAATTCGGTAGAATTACGTGTTGCCTTATAACATACGATTGGGGGTGACTTTGTCTAACAAACGATCGCTAACAGCTTCAGAGCTTCACCAGTCTCCACGCATGCACCCTTCTCTTCTACTAAAAGCATTCACCTTCATATGATTCGGAAGAAATCCTTCCATAGAAAAGCTTGCCACACTTCAATTAGAAGGGATGAGTCTCTATTGATAATCGCTGAAATTCTTGACCAAATTGGGGGAATTTCCGTAAGCTTTCGCACAACTAAAAAGGGGGAAATTCATGGCATTTTGGACCTTGATTCCAGAAAAATCGAGTCCTTAAACAAGCATGCACACTCCGAAGTCAAGCGAGAGACCCAGAGTTTCTGAAAGAGTTCTGGGAGTCGATTTTTGGGGGTCCTATTTCTGCGGTTTCTGCTTGTCGGAAACTATTTTGGGCAAAAGGTTTTCCGACGATTCTCGTCGTTATGTTTAACAGAGGTAATCTTTCTTGTTCCTAAAGTTTATACAATTTCAGAACATGATTCTTGCCACTAGTTCTAAGACGATTATTAAAAATGCTAAGTTAATGGGGGTGTTATCGGGACTGTTTGTATGAAATTGGAAGTTGCATGTGAAATTGTTGTACTGTTTTGGAGATTATAGCAGTAAAAAGAAGGATTAAGAGGGTTGAGTGTCTTGCTACATGCATAGGTTTCGATATAGAAGGAATGTAGGTTCTACGCGTACAAGGTGTTCGCTAGAATGTCTCAATGAATCTGTTTCTAGTATATTGATTCGATTATGATTTAAATCATCCGTGTGATGTAGATAATCATTCATAGAGCTTACAAGGATCCGAAGAACTTAGATAATTTCGACAACAAGGTATGCAAGGCTCTTTCCTTCTTTTTGGCATAATTCTATGTGCGAAACATAACTATCGTGTTGCTACATAAATTACTCTACTCTTAGTAGTTAGGGATGATCAAGTCATCGACTCCTATGTTGAAAGAATATCCAAGTATGTCACTCCGAATGTTTTATTATCATTCATGCATTTCATTTGCATTGCATTCATATGATACCTTGGACCACTTGTGCTATGCACATTACTATACGATAAATATTATATACATATATGTATGTGAATTGGGAAAAAGGGAAGAAAAATGTTATATATGCACACCACCTGCAGCTGGTACAGACTATCACAAAAGAGCCCGAAGAGGCCAATATGATGTGATGCCCTTGTGTGGCGATATAACCTGATGCCCACAGAGGCGGTTATGGGAGGATTCCTGTGTGGACATTAGTATACCACATTTGCATGCAGCTGGTACAGACTATCACAAAAGAGCCCGAAGAGGCCAATATGATGTGATGCCCTTGTGTGGCGATATAACCTGATGCCCACAGAGGCGGTTATGGGAGGATTCCTGTGTGGATATTAGTATACCACATTTGTATTGTGCGTATATTCATTAATCATTATATGGTATGATGCCCGTAGAGGCTGTTATGGTAAGGAAGATAATCGAAGAGGCTGATGTATATGTATACTGCATTGTGCATAACATTTAGGCATGTGTATTAGGGCCCTCAGAGGAATTTACTGATGTTCAACTGTTTCTGTTTCATACTATGATATATCTCTGCTATGTTATTTCTTATGCCTGACATACTCAGTACATTAGTCATACTGACGTCCATTTGTCGGGGACGCTGCGTTTTATGCCCGCAGGTTCATATTGAGAGAGTGACAGTTCGCCCTGGTGGGTTACTGGTTTAGCTGGTATTTGGAGCACTCTATTCATTTTGGAGTTGCAGTCTGGTCGTGGTATGTTTTACTCTTTAGAGGCTTGTAGATAGGTGTCCTGTGGTTAGTTGTCATGTATGGACTTGTCGGCCTTGGTATATAAATATGTAAGTTGGAGATTTTGGGTTGAAACTTTGTATAATCTATCACGGCTCAGTCCGTGTTTAAATATGATTTAAGGGTGGAGTGTAGATGTGGTGCCCGACGGGTAGGGTCCGGGTGCCCGTCACGACCCTCCGGTTTGGGTCGTGACACTAGGATTCCATTTCCTATTTGTACTAGTAGAAAAATATGAGCTTTTCAACTCTTGCACATGGATGTATGGGACCTTACAAGGTAGAAAGATATAATGGAATAAGATATATTTTTACTACTGTGGATGATTACTCTGATTACTCTAGATGGACATGGATTTTCTTAATGAGATTAAAATGTGATGTGATTACATTGCTTAAAAATTTCTTTATTGAAGTTAATACTCAATTTGGGATAAAAATTCAGAGATTTGGATCTGATAATGGAACATAATTCTTTAATCACAACTGCAAACAATTGTTACAACAACATGGTGTGGTGCATGAGAGTTCATGTCCACATACACCGCAACAAAATGATGTAGTGGAAAGGAAACATAGGCACATACTATAGACAACTAGAGATATCTAATTCCAAGGCAACTTACCAAATAGATTTTGGGTTTTTGTGTGGAAGGAGTTGTATATATCATGAACAGGATTCCATCTACTGTAACTGGAAATAAATCACCTTATTAGATACTATATAATAAGGCACCATCACTTTCTCATCTGTCTATGATTTGCACTAATCTGACTAAGCAAAGATAAATTTAATCCTAAAGCAGTGATAGTTATTCTTGTTGGATATGGCTCTTATGAAAAAGGGCTACAAACTTTATGATATGGAAAATATGATATTCTTCATTAGTAGGGATGTGATGTTCATGGAAACAATCTTACCCCTCAAAGGTAGGACAAATGAAAATACTGGTCATATCCAATCACATGAACATTTTTGCTTTGATGATTTAGTTCATCCTCACACAATCAGAATCTCACAAGTGGTGCCACCTATTAATGAGCCTATTCCAGCTTCAAATGTGCAAAATACTGAATCACCTATAGAAGTTCAATCTGCAAGTGATGCAGATCCAATTCATGATCATGCTCAGATTCAGAATCCTTTACCAACACCTACACTTGAGCATTGTACTAGAAAGTCTGTTAAAGCTTGTAGACCTCCAATTTAGCTTAAGGAATATTACTTATATTTTCATGTTTATGTGCTATATATCTTATCTCCTTATTTCTTTCAAACCATTTTGTTTTAAATATCTTTTTTACAGATACCTCTTCTTTTTCATCTTGAATCTTTTGATATGTATCGGGTTTAAAATTAGTGTTTGCGTCGTTCCTCCTTCATAAGTATTCATTTGATAATAAACTTCTTTTGAATCTGTTTCTATTTCTTTTTCTTTATCCATATTTTAGCAAATCAATATATTTATATTGTTCTTTTATGATTTCTTTTAAATCTCTTATTTCATTTTCGTTTTTTATTTGTTCTCCTAATTTCTGTTCTTTTATTCTTTCGATTTCTTCATCTTTTTGCCTTAGTCTTTCTTCTCTTAGTGCTGATAGATTTCTCAAGAATGTTATCTTTTCTTCCTGTTTACTAATTGTTTGATAATTTTCTTGCAGTTGTTTATCTTTTTCATTTATTAGGTCTATTCCTATTCTACAACTTATAATATGTTGGTTTATATCTCTATTCTGTATAAGCGGTTTTTCAGCTATTCTTGCTAACTGTAACATTTTTTCTTGTTGTTGCATCAATCTTTGTTCATCCATAATGTTCTATTTCCATCCTTAAATCTGATTCTATCATATATATATATTCATTTTGTTCTACTATTTGTGTATTTAATTCTACTAATATTTCATATGATTGATCATTTTCATCCATTACTTGAAATATTAGTTCTAATTTTTTATTAGTATATCCTTTTTCTGGTATATTTATATCGGCGTCTCTCCTTTCTGATATCCACTTATTATGATAGTCAATTATTATTCTATTCCTGTTTCTATCTTCCACTAGTAATTTCTTTATTCTTCTATGCATCCATAAAATACTATTCAACATTCTAACTTGTTCTAATTACAAGCTCTGATACCAAATTCTCGGGCGGATCTTTTCATCATCTAATAACCCCTAGAGGTCAGAACATAGATGGTAATCTTGTTAGTTAATCATTTTTCAGAGTTAATCAGATAATAATCATCTAATAAAGCGGTAGGTAATCTTGATTTCAATTTCCTTTAATAAAGAAGTCTATAATCATTCATCAATATCCAAACATCATAATAACAGAGTAATATACTTATCAAAATCATAATTAGAAACACATAGTCTGAACACATACCTCTATTCAGATTTTCAGATCACTTGAGTAGCTCAACCCACCTTGGCTCTGCCTCCCTACGTCCACCTGACTTCACGGGATAATGGCTTGGGAGCTTGGGAGTCCTCACGGATATCCTCTGATAATCATCTGAAAGGTGTTGTGTTCTTACTAATATGGTTCTAATCATGAACTTTCAAAGTAATCTACTCTTATTCTTATGATATTCTTAATTGATATTTGATTATAGACTAAAGGTTGTTTAGCTGAACATCGATAATTGAGAGAGTTTGAAGTAAGGTAAAGGTTGTGTGTATTTTCGAATTAATTCTCCTTTGTACAAGAGGCTCTTTTTATAGATAACCTCGGCTATTCACTATTCAACTTTTAATCAGAAAGTCGTAAAGTAAATAGTAATCGACAAAAATCTTTTCAAAAAGTCTTAAAGGCTACAGTGCCTTGTCTGTTACTTTTCTAAAGTTGTTTGTCTTCTTCTTCTCTTTTCAAAGTAGTCATTTTTCCTCTTGTCCTTATTTGGCTGCTTTTTCCAGTTGTCTTGTTTGTTGATGACTTTTTGTCAGGATGTCATTTTCTCGTCTGGCTACTTTTCTATTTAATGCTTTCCAGTTGTCCGGTTGATTTTCTTGCAAATTTCTTTCAGTAATCAATTGTATTCTGTTAATCTTTTTTGGGCTTTACCGTAGTTGAAAACTACGTTGGGCCATAATCATTTTTGGGCCATAAGGCCTCTTTTTTGGGTTACAAGAAGCAAAGCTACATGTTCCCTTCCATGATAATCTTTTGGGCCTCGAGGCTCCTAATCTGTTTGGGTTACAAGTAGCAAAGCTACATGTTCCCTTCCATGATAATCTTTTGGGCCGCGAGGCTCCTAATCTGTTTGGGTTATAAGTAGTAGAAACTACATATTCCTAGCATAGTAATCTTTTTGGGCCGTGAGGCCATAATCAATTTGGGTTACAAGTAGTTAAAACTACATGCTCCCTGCCTAGATAATCAATTAGGTCTCAAGTACATAAATCTACATGATTCCTGTAAAAATAATCAATTTTTCCCTCCTTATTCAAAAGGATCAGGACTTTGCTCTTTTTTTATGTTTACATTAGATGATGATGGCGTTTCTGTTCTTATCATTGGTCTTTTTTTTTGTTCCACCATAGTCTTGTAATGTCTTATTATTTCCTCTGCATGGGTATGCTTTAGGCTGTTAATCTTGTTTAATAATAAGGTTAACTCAGTGGTCTCCTTTACTTCTATGTCGTTGTCATAGTAAAGGGTCATTATCTCCTCTACATCTCCACCTTTGGAACATCCAATTACGGATGCTTTCCTTGTTCTTAGCATGTCCTCTATTCTTGTTTTCAATGTCATTAATCCAAATACTCTTTTGGCACTAAGCCAATCTTGAAATTTCTCCAACGTACAGGAAATTTTCATGTTCAAATTCTTGTCATCCCCGCTGATGGTGCTATTCCTTCCTGTTTTAAATATTTGACAGATAACAATCGGTTTACCTTTTAAATCTGTTGAGGCATCTAGGATTTGTATTCCGTAGATTCCTTTACCGAAAGATTCCATCATAAGCTCCGTTGATCTGGTGATAATCTGTGGTAGTCTGGTGATATTGATCATCTTTTCATATGTAATTATTTTGTCAATGAATCCATATGTAAATAGTTTTTCCACTATACTCGGATTTGCTCTTTCACTGCAGATAAACCTTGGATATTTACTCAGTTTTGCACTGCGTACAATATCAGGGTTAGTTTTATAATCATAAAATTTATTAATTTTTTCATAAGCACTAATCACTTCAGGTCTATACTTCAGGGTATCTGCCATTGATACTATTGATGAGGTTGAAGGTATTGATGATGGCATGGTTGCAAGTTTAGATAAGAATGGTGAAAAGGTTTTCTGTTGTATTGGTGGTATTGTAATCGGTGTTTTCTGTTGGGTTTCTTTTTGTAAGATTTTCATTTTAGAAAAGTCTTGTATGGCTTCTACTAGCTTGTTGATAGTCTGGGTATTCTCCTGTAATTTGGTAATCATTATTTCGTTTGTTCGGATAATCTCTTGCATGGCTTTGGCTATGTATTCTTCAAAGTCTTCGCTGTTAGGCGACATTATATCTGCTAAGAAAATCAGCTAAGACATTCTTAGTTCCAGATATATTTTTAACAATAAAATCATAGCAATAAAAGAATGATTGCCATTTTCTTCTTTTATTCAACTCTGGTAAAGGGTCTATTTTGTTTGTAATGAAAGATTTTACCTGTGTATTATCCGTTCTAACAATAAATTTAACTGGTAGTGAATGGTAATGAAATCTTTTTATTCCAAACTTCACTGCCAATAATTCTTTTTCGTTTATATGGTAATTCTTTTCATTAGGTTTCCATGTTCCTCCTCCATATCCACAAATTAACATTTTTTCTTTATCTATATCTTCTTTATCATATGCTATTAGGACCGCTCCCCATCCTATGTCACTAGCATCTGTAAAGAGTTCAAGTTGATCTTTTTCTGTTGGTACTCTGTGTTTTTGGTAATTATTTTACCTTTTCTTTAATCTGGTTTATAGCCTTTGTATGTTCCTCTTTCCATTCAAAGGTTACATTTTTCTTTATTAAATCATGTAATGGTTTTCTTAGGTATGGTAAATCTTTTATATGGTCTGAGGCGTAATTTATTACTCCTAAAAATTGTTGTACTTCTCTTTTATTGTCTAATTTTTCTTTAAAATTTTCAATCTTTGATACAACATGTTCTTGTAGTTGTACTCCTTCATTGTCTACGATATATCCTAAAAATTCAATAGTATTCTTGAATATTTCAGACTTCTTTTCAGATAAAAGTATTCCATGTTGTTTTACAGTTTCTATGAATTGTTCTAAATGTTTAATGTGATCTTTTAAATCATTACTATAAATTAATATGTCATCCACATATATTAAGCAGAAGTCTGGCAGTTTTCTAAATACCTGGTCCATTCTTCTTTGAAATATTTGTGGTGCATTTTTTAATCCCATTGGTAGTACATTCCATTCATAGTGTCCTTGAGGGGCACTGAATGCTGTTAAATTCATTAGTCAGTTTTATCTGCCAAAATCCACTTTTACAATCGAACTTGCTAAACCAATTTTTGTTTCCTAATCTATTGATAAGGTTTCTTTTATAGGGTAAAAAGTATCCATCAAAAATAGTTTTTTTATTCAATTCTCTGTAATCAATTACCATTCTAGCTTTTCCTCGTTTTTGTTCATTATGTTTCCTTACTAAAAAGGCTGGGCTACTATGTGAACTTTTACTCTCTCGTACTATCTTCATTTCTAGTAATTCTTTAATCTGGGTTTTAAATTCTTTTTGATCTGTTGGGCTATATCTTATAGGTTTTGATCTAACTGTATCGTCAGGATCTATTAGTTTTATTTCTCCATATATTCTTTCTTTTTAACATATTAAGGTATTTTTCTTTTAATAATTCTAGATTATTATTCCTATCAGTTTTTATCGTACATAATCTTAAAGTATTTACTAGTAATACTCTTTTTAATATTATCCATTTATTACAGGGTGATTGTAAACTAAATGTATTCATATTTATAACTTGTGTTTTAAAGTAGTCTAGGAAATTGTTTCCTAATAAAACTTACTGTTCCATGTTATCTAGTTGGTATACTATCGGTAATCTAAAAATAATTTTTCCTAGTACAATTCTCATATTTTCTG
Source organism: Anisodus acutangulus (assembly GCA_029783415.1). NCBI lineage: Eukaryota > Viridiplantae > Streptophyta > Magnoliopsida > Solanales > Solanaceae > Anisodus > Anisodus acutangulus. The sequence continues at coordinate 2,606,579 of CM056510.1, read as the reverse complement.
CTATTATGTCTAACTGATTGTTCATTAAATCCTGATACTCTTGCTCTGTGTATTCTAGATCTCTTCCATCTATGAGATTCTAATACATCTTTTCTAGCTAAGCATATATCTGCTTCACTATCAATGAATATTTTTTGTTTTATCATTTTACTCGGTTTATATTCTATATGGACTTCTATATGACTCGCTACCATTTAGTCGGGTTCATCTAATCTTCTTTGATGTTCTTCGTCTTGCTCATATTCTTCTACTTCTAATCTAATGTTTTCATTTCTCATAGCTTCTTCTATATGTCTAGCTATATCAATTTGTTGCCACATTATTTCATTTATTCTTTCTCTTATTTTTCCAAGTCTTTTGATAATCTTGCTGTATCTATCATTATAGTATTTACTTCCTGTTTCATTAACTGTTGAAGTTATAATCAGTTTATGTCTAGTGTATTCCTCACATTGAATCCAGTAGTCTCTTTCTCTTATTAATTCTCTTTTTTCTCTTTCTAGTGGGTTCATTCTTATTCAGAACTATTTTCACTATCTGAGCATTGGTTGATATAACTTATATTTTCTGGTTCTGATTCTTCATCTGTTTCACTAACATAAAAATCTTCATAATCGTACCATCTTTTATTATCTTCTTTAATCTGTTGTAGACTCATTATAAATTTTTCTGTATTAATGTATTTTACTCCTTTTTTCTTTAACTTTGGGCACTTGTTTGCATAGTGTCCTTTTTCGTTACAATTCCAACATTTACACTCTTTAACTTTTTCTTCTTTAGTTTTATCTGTTTCTATAGGGTTTACATTTCTTCTTTTTCTGAATTTTCTTTTATATCTAAATTTATTTCTTGTTTCCGGATTATTCCTGTATCTCTTAAATCTCTTTTTCTTATAAGATTTATAATAAGGTTTTCTTTTATATCTTTTAAATTTATGATTCCTTTCGTATTTATCTTCGCGTCTCTTATGTCTTTTATATTTCTTATACTTCTTTTCTTTCCTTTTATCATCGCATCCAAATATTAGTCTCTTTTCTGTGAATCCACATATTTCTCTTAATCCTATTTTCTTATCTTTCTTAATCTTTTGCTGTAATCTATATTCTTCGCATTTTCTCATTAGATAAGCTCTTAGTACTCTTATTCTTTCTCCTAGAGTATTTTCTTTTGGTTCTAGTTGGATGTATTCTTTTGATATTTCGATGTTATAGGGTATAGGTAAATGGTCATAATATAGTTGTTGATAAATTATTCATTCTTCTGGTAAGAATCTTGCTTCGTAAAAGAATTTACTAAAGCTAATCGTATATTCTGGTAATTCGTTTATCTTACAACATTTCATATTATTCAAATTCATTATTATTTCAGTTTTTCTTTCTGCTAGTACGTTTTCCCTAGCTACTAACCATTTTTCTCCTAAAAATTCTCTTTTTAACAGTAAATCAAATATCATTAACATTGATTTCCAATCGGTTGCATGACTTAATACTTCTCCTCTTAGCTGATATGCTATTGATTCTATCCAGTATGCAACTTTTCCAATTAGTGTTTTAGATATTAGATCATACATGTAGTCTAAATTTCTGTTTGAGTACTATTCATTAATGCTATATACATTCCTAAATTCCAGTCTGTTATTATTCTTCCTACTTCTTGTTCATCATAAACATTATCTAAGTCTAGAAAGTATCCGTTATAATTTACTCCTTGGGTCATTGATCCTACAAACTCTTTAAATTCGGCTTGTTGTCCTATAGGTATGTGATCTGGTAATCTAGTTCTTCTTCTCGTTATTACTTCTAGATTAGGATCTGCTAATTCTTCTCCGGGATAGTCATCTGCATCTTCGTTTATTATGTTTTCTGATTCTATCTCGGTTTCTACCTGTTCATTATACTCATCTTCTATATCATTGTCTGGTTCATCTTCTATTATAGCATTTACTCTTTTCATATTTTGTAAAGCTTCTATTATTAGGTTATTTTCCTTTACAATTTCTGTATTCTCAGAATTTTCTTCTTCTTCTATAAATTCTACTACTTGTAATTCTTGGTTAGCTAATTTATCGTTATTACTAATTTCTTCTGTATCAGTCTTTTCGTCACTGCTTGTAGTAGTTTCATCGCTTAACCTTATTTTCTTTATTTTCTTTTTTCCTTTTAACCTTCTTAATTGTTCTGTTAAGATATGTATTTCTTCTCTAAGTTCTAATAGTTCATGTTTTACTTCTTTTAGTTCCTCTTTAGTTTCTTTTAATTCTACCTTTGTTTCTTTTAGTTGATTTTTCATATATGTATGTTTTTTCTTATATTTTTTGTATTTGTCGTACCATTCTCCATTATCATGTAATTTTAACTTTGTATTTTCTGCTTTTAGCTCACTTATCTGTTCTTCTTGTTTATTTAGTCTTAATTTTAGGTATTCGTAGGTTGTTTTTTCTACTTCTTTTAAAGGTATTTTTACTTCTTTTGGCGTTTCTTCTTTTATTGGTTTAGGTCTCATAGGTTTATATTTTTATGTCTTTCTTCTTCTATAATCTGTTTTCCATGAGTCCTTAAGAACGTAATCGCACTAGGTTCCATTAGAATTTTCCTTCCTTATTTAGTTTTACTAGACTGTCTAAAGTTTCTGTTACATCTTTTGATAATCTTGGTTTTATTTTAGTTATGTCTACCATTATTGGTACTTTACTTCTTCTCCAAGCATCTATCGGTACTATTTCTGGTTTATGAGTATTCATTTTAGTTATTGTATTTTCTTTACTCGTGCTAGCTTCATTATTAGTTTCTTTTTGTTTTCCTTTGCTTTTTTCTTCTAATAACATATTTAGCTTTTCTAATATTAATTTAAACGTTGATATTTCAGATACATTCCATAAGTTAGTCAATTCTTCTCTTATCATTTGTTGTGTTTTAGTTTGATTCTCTTTTATTTCATCCATTAGTGATAGGACGCTTTTTATTTTTTCTTTTAATATTATTTCTTCCCATAACTCATCTATCTTATCGTTAGGATTAGTCAGGATTGTTTATTTATTTTTTCCATCCGTTACCCATATCTATCCATATTTTATCAAACTTATCGCACTGTTTTTCTAGTCGTTCTATGTCATTTTCTAACTTTATTTCTTTTGCGCTGTATTCTAAGTATTTTAGTTGAGAATATATTTCTCTTGATAAGGCCGTCTTTATAGTCTTTAATTTTTGTTTTTCCTTTATTATTTTTAGTTGTACGTTCATATTTTATTTATGAATCTAGTTTTACCTTTATCATTAATTTCAATTCCGTTATTGTTTATCTTATAGTTTATCATAGTTAAAAAATCACTTCCTAATAGTAATTCATTTAAGCTATCATATTCTATTACTCCTATATTTATCTTATATTCTAAATCTTGAATTTTGAATCTTAGATTTATACTTTTAGTAATTATTATTTCTCTTTCATTTTCAGGGTAATTATAAGTTTGTGGTTCTATTATATTAGTCTCATTTTCATTTATCTTACTAATATGTATAAAACTTTTAATTGCTCCAGTATTTATTTCTGCTATTCCGTCTATAGTTATCATATTTTTAAATATTATAACTTTGATTTTTAATCTACTACAGTCTATATTTATCAAGTCTATAGTTCTAGGTTGTATTCTTGGTAAACTATTCTGATGTGTTAATAACGATTCTCTAGTTATACTTAGTCTAGATCCTTCTATTCTTGGTATTAATCTTCTTGAAGGTGTTAATGTTCTGGTTTTAAAATCCATAAATATTTCTTCTGGTATCGTTATCTTAGAGTTTTCTTTATGCTCAATTTGTTCAAGTATTTCCTTATACATTTTTGGTACTATTATATTCATTTCATGTTGTTTCTTTACATGGTGATTTCCTGTTAAGGCGTATATCATTTTTGTTTTTATACTCATTACTTTACTTCCTGGTGACATGTTTATTCCATCTAACTTATAGTATAGTGTTAAAGTTAAGTCTTTATGTTCATCTTTTAACGTTACACTAAAGTCTGGTTATATAGTAAATTTTAATTTTTGGTATATTAAGTTTCTTTTTATTACAGATATTAATGCGTCTTGTAGATTTCCTAATATTCTGTCATCTAATACGTAGAATTTGGTATCAGAGCTTGTAATTAGAATAAGTTATAAACAATGAAAAGACACCCATCGTTTAAACAAGTTAGAATGTTGAATAGTATTTTATGGATGCGTAGAAGAATAAAGAAATTACTAGTGGAAGATAGAAACAGGAATAGAATAATAATTTACTATCAGAATAAGTGGATATCAGAAAAGAGAGACGCCGATATAAATATACCAGAAAAATGATATACTAATAAACAATTAGAACTAATATTTCAAGTAATGGATGAAAATGATCAATCATATGAAAGATTAGTAGAATTAAATACACAAATAGTAGAACAAAATGAATATATATATATATATATGATAGAATCAGATTTAAGGATGGAAATAGAACATTATGGATGAACAAAGATTGATGCAACAACAAGAAAAAATGTTACAGTTAGCAAGAATAGCTGAAAAACCGCTTATACGGAATAGAGATATAAACCAACATATTATAAGTTGTAGAATAGGAATAGACCTAATAAATGAAAAAGATAAACAACTGCAAGAAAATTATCAAACAATTAGTAAACAGGAAGAAAATATAACATTCTTGAGAAATCTATCTGCACTAAAAGAAGAAATAATAAGACAAAAAGAAGAAGAAATCGAAAGAATAAAAGAACAGAAATTAGGAGAACAAATAAAAAATGAAAATGAAATAAGAGATTTAAAAGAAATCATAAAAGAACAATATAAATATATTAATTTGCTAAAATATGGATAAAGGAAAAGAAATAGAAACAGATTCAAAAGAAGTTTATTATCAAATGAATACTTATGAAGGAGGAACGAGGCAAACACTAAGTTTTAAACCCGATACATATCAAAAGATTCAAGATGAAAAAGAAGAAGTATCTATAAAAAAGATATTTAAAACAAAATGGTTTGAAAGAAATAAGGAGATAAGATATATAGCGCATAAACATGAAAATATAATAGATACTACAAGTACGAATGGGCGCATCAGCGTCTGGATCGTCTCAGTTCCATGAGCCCGCAGGGCGTACCATGGAGACCCAACGACTGGTACCCATCAGTTTGCGATCTCTCCCATCCCACTTCAGGGAATTAGTAGAAGGATGTGCTATACGGAGAGACTCGGTTCGGGTCAGATCCTGAGTGAGATGCTCTAGCCTCTTTCTAATGGTATCTGAGCGTATAAAGAGGCTAGAGCATCTCACTCGGGATCTGACCCGAACTGAGGCTCTCCGTATAGCACATCCTTCTACTAATTCCCTGAAGTGGGAAGGGAGAGATCGCAAACTGATGGGTACCAACGTTCCGTAACAACATTTTGACTGATGAAATACTCTTCGACCCCGAATAGTGGACATGTCTATCAAAAGTAGATATCAGTATCCCCTCATATGCTAAATTCTAATCTAACTCAATGGTATTATACTAGATAACACGACTTGGGTCTCGAAAATGCTTCTGAAGCATGGAAAAATGAAAAAGTAGAAAAACCACATATAAAGCATGTGGTAAGGCTAATATGTAGGCCATGGCTCCAAACCTTAGCAGGATTTCAAACAAACCACTTTACTCAAGCTCAAATTCCCTTCTTACCGAATCACGTGACTCCTTTAACAAGAAAAACATTCAATAAGATTGACTTACCCTCCATAAACTGCAATTCCCGAACCCTCTTATCTAAAGAGAATTTTTGCTTGTTTTATATTGTTCTAAGCCATTTTCTGATCAATCTTGACCTTGTCTAGGTCTGTTGTACCAATTTCGGACCTAAAAGCTTTCTCTCATCAGGTTCAAACCGGCCAATTGGAAAATGCCACCGCCTATCATATAAAGCCTAAAACGAGGTAAATCTGAAAGCTTGATTGGTAACTATTTTAATAAGATTATTCCCCCAAAAGGTAACTAATCATCCCAATGACCACATGCTCTCGACATATGCTTCAAGATCTGAATGGTCCACTTAGATGGATCATCGATCTATAAGTGAAATATTGTTCTAAGTTCAACCTGGGTACTCAATGCTTTCTGAAAAGACTACCAAAAGTGAGTAGTAAACTGCACACCTCGATCAAAGATGATAGAAATGAGAACCTTATGCAACCAAACTATCTCATAAATGTAACTATGTGTTAGTTTCTCCGTCGTATGGGTCGTTTGTATCGTTATGTTATAAAGTGTGTGGAATTTGTAATCTTATCAACTATTACCATGTTATATATCATGTTTCCTCAGGTACGTGGCGAACTACCACAAATTCCATTCTTAATCCTCGGGAATGATCAGATTTTGAGCTAAACCACCATATTTTGATGTTAATACTTGACGTGTTGATCGTTCAAACAACAAGTTACATGTTCAGAAATGCTTTTCTTCATCTTTCTCCACGAGAAATGTTGTTTCAAGTCTTGATAAATCTCTTTTCCTTGGGATGAATAGAATATCTTAGTTTTGTGATTCCACAAGAATTAGTTGTCTCAAGTCTCCCATCTTTGATACAGAAAGTTGTCCATCAAGTTGTATCACCTCACCAGTATCAATAACAACCTTCTTAGCACCTTCTATGTTCACTTTCTCTCTAACTGCAGGTAAGTGAGGGTCTTCATACTGATGAGTTTGGATTTGATCAACCAAAGTAGACTATGCCACAACATAAGCAAGGACTTTACCTTCATGAAGCGTCAAGTCTAATACCTCAGTTAGATAGAAGCTAAAAATCTATTGTGAAAGGACGTGTAATAACTGAAATAGAAGTCAAACTATATACCCATTAACTTCCTACTCAAAGCATATGCTACCATATTTTCTTTGCCAAAGTAGTACAAGATGATATTATCATAATTCTTAAGCAACTCAAGCGATCTCCTCTGTCGCGAATTCAAATATTTTTGCTTAAAGATGTATTGTAGGCTCTTATGATTTGTGAAACCTTACATGACTCGTCATATAAGTAGGGGCGTAATATATTAAGCGTAGATACAATGGCTTCAAGCTCCAAATCAGGGTAGGGATGGTTCTTTTCATAGTTTTTAAGCTACCTGAGGTGTAAGCAATCATCTTGATTGTTTGTGTCATAAACAAACCAAACCAACACGCGAGGCATCATAATACACTATATAACCGCCCTCTCGTAGCTAAGATTCAAAATTAGTGGTGTAGTTAAAGTGGTCACGAGTTGCTGAAAACTCAACTCACATTTCTTAGACCATCACCGTTTAGTCAATAGAGTTGCTAAGGTTGAATAAGCTTGCTACAAAATGCATTAAGACAAGAAAACTACATATATTCATAGGTGTAGTAGGCTAAGACACTGTTGAACTGCTTCTATCTTCCTTAGGTCATACCTTAATGTCATACTTAGAAACCATTTAACCCAATAAAGCCATCTTCTAAAGCCAAAGCACACACCTTGAGAGTTTAGCATAAATCTTGTATTATCGATGTTCCTCTAACATTGCCTCAAATGATACTCATGCTTCGCTTGGCTGGTGAACCAGGATATCATCAATGAACATAATGATACATGTGTTAAGAAGGGTTACAACACTAGGTTCATAAGATCCATAAATGTTGTTGGGGTGCTCACAAGCCCGAAAGACATAATTAAAAACTCATAATAGCCATACCTTGTCTGAAAAGTTGTCTTAGAGATATTGTCACGACCTAAATTACCCCTTAGTCGTGTTGATACTCGACTATCCCTAAGCCAAAAAAATCAAATATTCATTACCCAAATCAAACTACGCGAAAGAAAATAATCAATTCTAACATACTGAATTATTATAAACATAACTAAAATATCTGTGATCATCACTTCATACTTGAAATATTAACATACAAAAATGACTTGCTTAAGAATCTGGAATATAAATGATAGAGGTTTCAAACATGTATGTATATGTTTCTATCTGGATGTTTCAAACATTTTGTGAGATGTTTCAAACTGGAAAGGGTGGTATCCTGTTTCTTGAGAAATCTGAAACATCCTATGAGATATTTTAAACTGAGAAGAGAAGTTTCATGTCCCCTATTTCCTGAGAAATCTAAAATATCATGTTAGATGTTCAAACATCCTATAAGATGTTTGATTGGAAGTGCAACTTACATGTCCCTCGGAAGTACGCTATGGTCTATATGAAATCTAAATTTCTCCTCAAGATATATGACAACCCTCATATCCTTATATTTTATTTATTGAAAACGAACATTGAATTCATTCCTCATGTATGCTCATGCTGCAAAATAATAACATCCAAGGAAATCTCCACAATGAAATTTTATGCTGATTTTTCAACAAGGTGCCTCATGCAAAATTCGTGATGAGCCTCAGTGTAATGCTTTGAAATTCCTTTTTCTATGCTCTTGTTCATATCATAGATCATTGTTTGGAAATATGTTGACCAATTGTTAAACAAAATAGTCATAGGAGGCATCAATTCGTAGTGTACTACACAAAATACCGCAGGAAAAATTTGATTCGTTGTATCTTGTTCCTTGGCAGATAACAACACTCTGCCATACTTTTTCAGTTAAAATGTCCCGACAATGGCTAAGACTTTTCTCATATACACAAACCCCTCAATGCAAGCTCCATAAGCTACAAAGAAGTACTTGAACCTACCATACCTATCAAGTTCAATATTATCTTACCTCCTTCATTTGTCATCTTGAGAACACAACAATTCACATATAAAATTGCATACCCATAGTTAACCTTACAATTCAAATCTACACGAGCGGTTCCCCTAATTTCTTTGGTAGATGGACTCTGGCTCTCTTGAAAATTATTTTTCATGTATTCACCAATGACGTTTGTTGAGGCATGCGGATGATGTCCTGTAAGATGTTGTACCCCGCATGTGCACTCGTTATTGTACCTGGTGATATGAAACCTTTCAAAAGTTTTATATTTCATGGTTTAGAACTACCATTTATAATTATCGTCTACACATTTGACATAGTACATAAGTTTCATATTCATCACAGATTTGAAACAAAAAGATTTCCACACGGCAACAAGCTTAACACTAACAACTAAGTCATGTTTGTCCTTAAAACTTAACCCCTATAAAAACTTGTGTCTATAATTGTGATTGCCATGTGTTGATTGTTGCATGTTAAAACTAGTTTACAACTTATGGCTCTTTTTCCTGGTTTGTAGATGGTTCAGTGTCGCCACCTAATTTTAAGGATTTTTTTAGAAGGTAACAGTTGTATGTATAGACTAAACCAACACATAGGTTGTGCTAAAAACCATATTTACATCAGGCAAAAGTAAAACACTGATCCAACATTCTAACAAGATCCTAGAATATATATGATGGACTCAGTATCTCTGGATAAATCTGCTTACACCATAAACAAAACAAGTCTGATGCAATTTAGTTTGATCTTTTGTCTGTTGTTGTCTTCAAAACACTTTGAATTCCTTTCTTTCCAAATTGTCCACCAGATACAGGCTGGAACAATCCTCTATCTATCTCTGTCTGAAGCTCCTACTCCAGCCTCCTCCCAGCTATGTAGTACATGAGTAATCTTGTTTGGCATTACCCACAAGCCAAGCCCCTAAGGTTGACAAAAATCCTCCAAAGCTGGACTGTTATCTTGCATTATAAAAAAGACGGCCGACTGTTTCAGCCTCTTCATACATAATAGATAGCACCTGGAACAAAGACTCCAAAGCTGGACTGTTATCTTGCATTATAAAAAAAGACGGCTGATTGTTTTAGTCTCTTCATACATAATAGATAGCATCTGGAACAAAGATAAAACTTCCTCTTTTAAAGATTTTCTCAAGTCAAAACAGCTTTCCATGCCAACAACCAAGTGAAGCATGCTACTTTGTAAGGAATTTTCACTTTCCAAATATGCTTCCACTAATGTTGCACCTGTTGATTGCCTTGATTCAAGAATTTATATGTTGAATTCACTTTAAATATGCCTTTTTGACTTCTTTACACCATAGTTTATCTACTCCTTTGTGAGTGCGTTTGAACTCTTTCAATTTTCTAAAGAATTCAGTTAATTTGTCAATTTTCTAATCATTAAAATTCCTCATAAACTGAGTGTTCCATCCTTGAAGAGTCCATGTTTCAGCTAGTCTTTTGTTGATGTACAACCAGCCCATAAATGTCAGGAAAAAGGTCCTTTAAACTTCTAATTCCCAACCATTTATCATCCCACAAGGATGTTTTATCTCCCTTGTTTAGCTTTACGGTTGTATGATTCCTCAAGAAAGTCCATAATGCTCTTATGGATCTCCACAAACTAACTCCATAGATGAAATTTCTTCTTGTCCTGATTCCTTGCCACAAAAAGTCCCTCCTAATCTTGTCAAGCCTTTGGATGATCTCCACTGGAATGGAAAATATAGACATCATGTAAATTGGCAGTGCATCCAACATAGAGTTAATACGAGTGACTCTGCCTCCTAGAGAAATATATTGTGATTTTCATCTAGTTAACTTCTTTTCACACTTTTCAATCACAGAATTCCAAATACTCATGGACTTTGATTTAGCACCTAACGGCATTTCCAGATAAGTGGTAGGAAAATATCCAATTTCTCCACCTAAAATCCCATTCAACTCCTCCATATTAGGTACTACATTGATTGGATACACGTGACTCTTTCTCCAATTAATGTGTAAACCACAAACTCCCAGGATTAATCTCAATATCTTTAGATGATCTTCATCAACATCACAAAAATTAAGGTAGCATCACAAAAAATTAAGGTATCATCTGCATATTAGAGATGTGTGACTTCCATATTGGCAATTGAGTTTGAATTTGTGTAAACCTCAAAACCTCTGATCCATTCATTGTTTCTTGCCACCTTAATCATATTGTCCAGGCCCTCCATGACTAGAATGAACAGGAAAGGAGACAGAGGGTCACCTTGCCTCAATCCTCTTTGAGCTGAGAAAAAAACCTTCAGGTGAGCTATTAATTAGGATGGAAAACTTGACAGTTGAGATGCAAAATCTGATCCACTTTATCCATTTTCCTCCAAAGCCCATACATGACAGTGTGTTCTATAGGAAATCCTAATTGACATGATCATATGCTTTTTCAATATCTAATTTGCAAAGAATCCCCGGCTTTTCTTATTTGATTCCGGAATCCACAACTTCATTAGCAATTAAAACAACATCCATTATTTGTTTGTCTTTAATGAAAGCCATCGGTTGAACATCCACCAACTTGCCTATAACTCCTTTCAGTCTCTCTGTTAACAATTTGGATATCAACTTGTATACACTGCCTATAAGGCTGATAAGTGTAAAATCTCTCAACTCTTTAGCTCTAGTTTTCTTTGGAATCAAGTTATGTAAGTTGCATTATATTTTTTCTCAAAACACTATGAGAGTGGAAGTTTTTGAAAGTTTCCATAATGTCTTGCTTCAAAACATCCCAACATTTAATGAGAAAACCCATTGCGTAGCCATCTGGACCAGGAGCTTTGTCCATGGCACACATCTTCAATCAAGAAAACACCTCTTGTTCACCAAAATCCTCTAGTAAAGCTGCTTTTTCCTCTTCAGTGATGATAGGCCAATTGATCAGGTTGCAAGTTGGCCTCCAAACAGTAGTATCTGAATAAAATTTCTGATAAAAATCAACAATTTCCTCCTTGATTCTTACTGGATCTTCTACAACTTCATCTTGAATCACAAGTTGATCAATCTTGTTTCTCTTTTTGTGTGCATTGGCTACCTTATAAAAAAAGCTGGTGTTCTTGTCTCCTTCTTTGAGCCATCATATTTCTTCAAGACTGATTCCTCTTCTGATAACACATGTTCTCCTGAATTGCATCAAATGTAGCAAGTTGACTCAAAAGATGAGCCTTTTGCATTTCCAGATTTCCTTGGTAAGTTAGTTCTACTCTAGTATTTTTAGCTTGCCTTTTAGAGCTTTGAGTTTACAAGATAAAATATAATCAAGTTTGCCTGTGAAGATGAAGGAATTCCACCATTCTCTAATTTTTTCCATAAATCCTTCGGTGTTCAACCACCAGTTAACAAATTTGAAATAAGACTTGTTATGTTTCCAAATTCCACATTGTAGATAGGGAAGTGATCAGACTCCAACCTCTGTAAAAGAGATTGCTTGATGTTCCTGAACTTATCATCCCACTCTTGAGAAATTTTCCTATCTATTCTTGAAGCAGTCCTGTAGCTCTCTCCCTTGAGCCAAGTGAAGCATCCGTCTTCCATTTGAATATCCAAAAGCTTTATGCCTTCTATCAAATCTGAAAATTCCTCCATAGCTGGGATTCTTCTTCTATGATTTCTTTTTTTCATAAGGAAATCTAGTGGCATTGAAATCACCACATATAGCCCACGGGCCTTCAAACATACCCCTAATAGCTCTTCCCACACATGTACCCTCTCATAACTATAATTTGGAGCATATTCTCCAGTTATATGGCATTCGAACACCTGCAAGTATATGCTCAAATTTCCAGAATTTCCCCTTTCCAAGCTCTGTTGTCCCACAATAATAATATTCTTCATCTAGTGCCACTAGCTTGTAAACATGCAAATTTTACCCATCTGCCCATAGGTCTTTAATAATCTCTGCATTCCAATTGTATATTAAACTCTTCACGATTCTTCTCTTATCCCCATTGTTCAATCCCCTCACATTCCAAGAAATCAATTTGACCTTCATTGTACAAGGTTTCCTTCTTTCTCCTTAGCCCTCTTCCCATTACTTTTAAACTTTACATCAAAATAAACAAGCACTTGAGTTCCTGTGTTCCTTTGAATCTTGGATTTTTTGTGATAGCCTTACTCTCCATCTTTCTTGCCTGTCTACAGCTATCAATTTGCATTAATAATTCTCTTGCTTCCTCCTCATGCCCTTGAAAATCAACCCCGGAAATTTTCCCCAATCTGATCATGTTTTGATGTACCCATGCTAATGTTGCCCTCTTCTTTTCTTGCACTGGACTCGTGTCTCGTTGAATTGGTTCCGCATCTTCCACCACCCATTCTTCAATCTCTGTATCTCCTTGCCTGAGCATTGTGATCACTTGTTTTTTGTTTATGTGAATCATTATCTGAATTGACACCAATGATAGAAACCACTATGTTCTCAGTGGTTTCCTTCCTTTGCATGTCTTCATAAAACACTTCTGAAGCTTCTCCCTCATAATTTACTGTTTCTTCATAGATCGTGTAACACCCCGTACTTTCGGGTAATAATTTGAGCACCTAAACGTAGGCAAGTAGACTCGGACCCTGGGAAATTTATGTTATAATTGCGTATACTAATAAGAAAATTAGTAGATAAAAAAGGATGTGATCCCGAAATAATTTTGGATTTAACAAGTGCGACGACGGGGATTAATAATAATAATTGTGTATCCCCAAAGAGGTTATAGACTATGGTCATATTACAGGAGTTATGACATTAGGTATAAGAGAATTTTATAAGTCACCGGGATTTAAGTGAATTGAGATCGGGAATTTAATTGTGTGTATAATTAATTAATTATAATTGGGGAGACAATATATAGTGGGGATTTATACGTGTAGCATTATAACCCAATGTTCCAGTGACTGTGCCTAATAACCGATCGGTGGCAGCCCCATAAATCTCCAAACATTCATCTCTTCAAGCTTTTATCTCCTTAAACTTTTGTAGAAACTTTTCTCTGGAGAAGAGATTGTTCCACTTCAATCAAAAGAAGTAATCCCAGTTGGTAACCTGTGAAATTTTCGACCGAATTGGGGGATTTTCTGCAAACTTTCATATAACCAAAAAGGGAGAAATCTGTGGTGTACTAGACCTTAATTCCAGTGAAATTGAAACCTTGAAGAAAGGTTGAAGGCTCAGAAACCAAGCCGAGACTTTGAGCCTCGGCGAAGCTCTAGCAAGTCGATTTCAGCGCTTCTGGTTCTATCGGATGACTTTCGTTGCTACTTCTAATTGAGGTAATCCTTCTTGTTCTTAAGTTCATACGAATCACAGAACATGATTCTTACTAATTCTTGGGTGATTAACGAAATACTAAGTAGTTGGGTATTATTAGGGCGGTTGATATGAAATTGGAAGTTGCATGTGAAATTGTTGAATTGTTTTAAGCATTGTAGCAGTAAGAAAAAAAAAGGGTTAGAAGGGCTAATTGTGTGGTTATATGCATAGGTTTCGACATAGAAGAAGTATAGATTCTATGCATACAAGGCTCATTTCTAGTGTGGTTATATGCATACGATTTCTGGTATATTGATCTGATTATGATGTAAATCATTCATATGGTGTAGAAATCACTTATAAAACTTACAAGGACCCACGGAACTTAGATAATTTCGACAACAAGGTATGCAAGGCTCTTTCTTCCTTTTGGCATATTCTATGTACAAAACATAACCGGAATATTGTTCCATAAAGTACTCTACTCTTAGTAGTTAAGAATGATCATGTTATTGACTCTTATGTTAAAAGCATGTTTAAATATGTTTCTAAGTCCTTAATGAGGCATACGAAAAAGATGTTGATATTCACAGTGTTAGCCTAAGGTACAAGGATATTGGGCCAAGATGTGTTATTGTCATTCATACATTCTCATTTGCTCATATATTACCCTGGACCACTTGTGCTATGCACATTACTATATGGTAAATATTATATATGTAGGGGATATGGGGAAAGGGAAATGTGTTATATACGCACACCACTTGCAGTTGGTACATACTATCACGTAAAGAAAGAGTCCTATGAGGCCAAAATGATGTGATGCCCATGTGTGGCCAATATAACCTGATGCCCACAGAGGCGGTTATGGACAGGAAGAGCCCATGTGTGGCCAATATATATGTATACCGCATTTGCATCATGCATACATTCATTAACCATTATATGGTATGATGCCCGCAGAGGCTCATGTATATGTATACTGCATTGTGCATAACATTTAGGCCTGTGTATTAGGGCCTCGGAGGCATTTACTAATGTTCAGCTGTTTCTGTTTCAGACTATGATATATCTCTGCTATGTTATTTCTTATGCCTGACATACTCAGTACATCAGTCGTACTGACGTCCCTTTTGCCGGGGGACGCTGTGTTTTATGCTCGCGGGTTCATATTGAGAGAGTAACGGTTCGCACTAGTAGGTTGCTGGTATTTGGAGTACTCTATTCATTTCAGAGTTGCGGTCAGGTCGTGGTATGTTTTACTCTTTAGAGGCTTTTAGATAGGTGTCTTGTGGTTAGTTGTCATGTATGGCCTTGTCAGCATTGGTATATAAATGTGTAAGTTGGGCCATTTTGGGTTGGAACTTTATATAATCTATCACGGCTCAATCCGTATTTAAATATGATTAAGGGTGGAGTGTATTTGTTGTGCCCGGCGGGTAGGGTCCGGGGCCCGTCGCAGCTCTCCGATTTGGGTCGTGACAGATTGCGATCTCCATATCTGCAGAAATCACCTTGCGTCTTGACGTTCCCAGTTGTTTCCACCATAATTTCAAAATTATTCTCCCATTGTGGGAAAGTACTGTATTGTGGTCTAGGCACAATTTCAAAATCCATCGAGCAAAGTTTCAATTGTCAACATTGTTTTTCCGTAATTGAATTGGGTCTGGGCCCAATATTTCCTAAGGCCTGAATCCTCCTTATGTGTTGGGCTTGTTGTTATAATAGTCTCAGAGACTCCAGTAATTACAGTGTGTCTCTCACATGACATTTTTAAAATTTGCTCCCGATGTCGACGTGCCCACGGGCCAAAAAACATGTATTGGCGTTAAATCTGTTGATAAAGTACTGGGTATATCTAAAGTAGATACGCTACCTCTATTACCCAGTGGACTTAGGGTTTCCTTTTCTCCCATCGTCTTCTTTCTTCTAACGATTTCCTAATTTTTGCACCAAATCGGCAGTTTAAAGATAAAGCCTCTCCACCTCTCTTGGGACTTCTACTCCATCGCCTTTTACTTTGATTCGTGCCCAATGAATATGGTTTTTGAGAATAGTTTCCTACTCTGTTTTGATCCACCCACCACACGTATCTCTGATCTGCTTGAAGGTGGTTTGCGACCGCAAATTCAAAGGCAAACCATAAATACAAATCCATACCCAGCATTTTGCCTCACCTTCCGGACAACAACCAGCAGTAGGTGACTACTAATCCAACGTCAGTTTGGATTTCTTCCCTCTCCATTCTCTTTTGACTCAAAGAAATGTTCTGCCTCCTTTCTGGATGGAAGCTCGAATAGAAATTGAGAATTGTTCATTACATAAATTGACTCCATCGGAAGAGTTCCAGACACTGCATACCCATCTCCGGATGTCATTCAGAGTTAGAGTTTCTTAGTTTTGATCCAAGAACTTTCCTACAATGCATCTGTCGAGCACGTCATTTGCTGAGACCATTGAACTACCTAGGACACTGATTCTGGAGTTGGTGGTCTGAGATGTCAATCCTTTCGTTGCTTCTATTGTCCATTTGTTACTTCTGATGGCTTCAACAAAGAAGATGTGAGTTGATGTTGCCTAATCTGTTGTTCTCTCACCCCTTTCTAGAACCATAATGAACTTTGTAATTTCTTGTGCTATTGATGTCCACCTAACATTTAATGTAATATCAGGAGTTATAATCACTGACCTGATCCCCCTTGTATTGCAATCAAACGGATGTACCTACCATGTTCATTGTATTTAAGAGTGCAATAAAATTTAGCGAAGTGGTCCCTTGTTTTCCATCTCCTGACTGGCATTATTTGCTCCTTCGATGCTGCAATAAATACATGAACTAGCCATCTCATAACTTTAAGTCTTAGAGTTGCTTTCCTCATTAACTTCCTGCCATGCTCAGTCCATTCAAACCACATTTCTGACCTAGAACTGGACTTAGAAATGTCATAAGATTTAAAACCAGCATGATAATAAATCCTTTCTTCCCCATGAAGAAAAGCTGAGAAACTAGAGCTGAGAGGATGAAAACAAAGGAAAAGGTTTGGAAGCCAACACAAAAGGTGATAGCTTGGGTTGAGAAGAAATGAAGGAAAGGTTTTCTGATTGAAAGAGTTACTGGAAAAGGTGATCTGCCGTCCTAGGAAGTAGGAGAGAGAATGTACTTGGGAAAAGTGTCTGGGAGCATTCTTCTCCTCCTAGGTAATTGTGTGACTGACTACCTTAAACTCACCATCATTATTTTTCTAATTTTAAGTATTTAGTAGGAAATCTATGCGTCTTGCGATGTCTAACTCTTGTTAGTCTGCGAATTTGGTGAGATTCTAGGTAAGGGACTTATTCTAAGTGGAAAGTATTCGGCATCCCTTATAATCAATCTAACAATAGCTCCTTAAACTTAGTCTAATTAAAGAAGAGGGGGTTTAACTGTTTTATTTTTTGAACCGTTTTAAAGAAAATAAGAGAAAGTGTTGAACGTTGATAAAATATAAAAAAATATGTAAAGTAATTTATTTTCTACTTTAAGGAGTATATGTACGATAAATAAAGTGTGCACACATATGTGTGTTATATGCGTAAGTTTAACCTTTGGAGAAAAATAGCATGTAAAATATACGTACCTTTTGTCTTGCTTTTGAAAGTACCTTGGGCTAACTAATTGGGCCATAATGATAGAAATCCCTTTCTTCTTGGTCTTTTGATACGTCGTTGTTCTACTGCCTTGTGTTATTTGTACCTCGCAAAAAATGAAAGAAAATAGATAGTGAAAAAAGCATGTCACCTCAAGGTGTGGCATCATAGAAGTAAGCACAAATAACTCTTTTCGGATTAGTATCAAAACATTAAAACTTTTGATTATGT
Organism: Anisodus acutangulus; assembly: GCA_029783415.1. Classification (NCBI taxonomy): domain Eukaryota; kingdom Viridiplantae; phylum Streptophyta; class Magnoliopsida; order Solanales; family Solanaceae; genus Anisodus; species Anisodus acutangulus. The sequence goes on along the minus strand of CM056510.1, from coordinate 2,588,677 downwards.
AGGCTCAGATCTGTATTCCGTATTTGGACGAAAGAAAATCCGACATGCCATGGCTGCAATCCAGTTGCTCGTCAACCGTCATGGTTGCCTCGCCGAGATACATGCTCGTAAGCTTCTTTGCCTTACCACTATTTAGATCTTTCGTCATCGCCTGTTTCCGAAGGAACCAAACCGAGGGACAACCCGTAGGGGGCATGGCCACAATTTAAATTTCATCAGCCTTGGGGTAGTATCTGTTCGAATCAGTAACTTTATACCAAGAATAGTAGTGATTTTAAACAGATTAAAGCAACAAATTTTTTTACCAAAACGCAGCAGTAGTTCGGCTCAAAAGCACAATGATAATAAACACAAATCTGCTAAAAAACCCAGCGGTAGTTTGGTCAAAATACAGCAGTGGTGTAACTCAAAACATAGCAACAACTGGCTCAAATTTGGCCAAGAAAACACATCAACAATTTGGCCTTAAATCTGCCTAAAGTGCAGCAGTAGTTTGGCCAAAACGCAGTAGTGGTTCAGCCCGAAATAACATTGAAATGCAGCAGCAAAATGGCAACAAATATAATAAAGGTAGCAGCAATCAGCCGAAAGTACAACATTTTGAGCCTCAAAACGCCCAAAACACAGACAACACTCAGCCTCAAGAATGCAACGTATTTTAGCCTCCAAATGCAGCAGTTAATTTCCTCATAATGAAGCATATGTTCGCCTAAAAAAGTGCAGCAGAAACACAACAGCCATCTTCACCATGTGAAGCAACTCGACAAAAACTTGACACCAACTAGTTCATTAAAACACCTCAAGGGAATTTATGGTTTGTGTTAAGAGTCCCACATCGAAAATGGAATGGAAACAGGGACTCCTTATATGGACTTAGACAATCCACACCCTACAAGCTAGTTTTTGGGGTTGAGTTAGGCCCAAAATCCATTCTTTACATGATATCAAAATCAGACTCATTCAAATTCTTTGTTCACCGATGTTGGGCCCCCAAATTATATTATCCACGCTCCAGTTAATGAGGTATGAGTGTGCGGGAGAGTGTTAAGAGTCCCACATCAGAAATGGAATGGAAACATGGACTCCTTATATGGACTTGGACAATCCTCACCCTACAAACTAGCTTTTGGGGTTGAGTTAGGCCCAAGATCCATTCTTTACATGATATTAAAACCAGACTCATTCCAATTCTTTGTTCACCGATGTTGGGCCCCCAAATTATATTATCCATGCTCCAATTAATGAGGTCTGGGCGTGCGGGGGAGTGTTAAGAGTCTCACATCAAAAATAAAATGGGAACATGGATTCCTTATATGGACTTGGACAATCCTCACCCTACAAGCTAGCTTTTGGGGTTGAGTTAGGCCCAAGATCCATTATTTACATGGTATTAGAGCCAGACCCCATTCCAATTCTTTGTTCACCGATATTGGACCCCCAAATTATATTTTCCACGCCCCAGTTAATGAGGTATAGACGTGCGCGGAGTGTTAAGAGTCACACATCAAAAATGGAATGGGAACATGAACTCCTTATATGGACTTGGACAATCCTCACCCTACAAGCTAGCTTTTGGAGTTGAATTAGGCCCAAGATTCATTATTTGCAGTTTGAAACTCCCAAGTCATGCAAGAAAGTATAAGGGTGAAGAAGTACATGAGTCAAGAAGTTTAATCATGATTGGAGACATAGTTAAACAAGAACACATGCTAACAAAGTATATTAACTGGACCATTGGTTTTTTAAGCAAACAACAAATTATTATTATAACTAAACCAACATCATAACAGAATTACTTTTTGAAGATTGTAAGGGTCATCAAACCGAAACATAAATTATTTTTTCAGAAATCAATGGACTGAAAACTCAAGAAATTTTAGACAACTCAAAGGAAGATACCCAACTCAACACAATACTTTTAAGAACAAGCGGACCAGAAAAAATTGGTTATAGACGTAAAAGTAAAGCTATTTTTCCAGAAAGCTAGTGACCGAATTCTTGACTTAAGAAGCAGAAAAATGAGAAATGCAAACTCGAGGTTACTCCACAAAAGAACCAAAGAGCCAAAGAAAATAGTGCACATTTAACTATTCCCAGAACTAAGTGAATAGATCTTTCGACACACCTATTGACTATATCATGTCATGAACTCTCAAAAAGGCAGAAGATTTTAAAAATCAAACATCATGGCAGAACAGTGAAAGAAGGCTACAGCCATACGCATTTAAATCACATCCCCCTTTTATCCCAAAGAGTTAACCACTCACCCCTTTAGATTTACAACTCATATTAGACTAAGCATTGGTATATAATAGGTAAAGTATGATAAAGGTGAAAGGTATTCATGAAGTATGTAGAATAGAATCTCCGAGTAGTCCTACGATAAACTATTTCACACACTGACCGTCCCTCTTTCTTAAATAACAAAGTCCATATCAAGCTTCACATATTTCTTAGTGTAACTGAATCATGATAACGACGACCCAACAAATCATGGACCTGAACAGAATTTGGACGACCGACATTCAAGCATTCATTTTAAACCAAAAATAAGAGAAAACAGAAAACTAGATGATGAAATCACTAAAACACTTGTTTCAAACCAACATGTAGAGAATACTGATTTTAGGCAATCGACAGGACATTCGAAGTTCATTTTTAATAGACATGGAATGAAAACAGAATACAAACAATCAGACAACATTTTGAACTCAAACAAATGAAGAAAACATTTAAACAAATTCTTTCACCCTAACCAGGATTATGAAGGGAGACAAAAGGAGAAAAAGAGTAGAGAAAGAGAAGAACATGACCTGTTTTGGAGCAGCGATGAGCTTCGGGATCGATCCTTTCACCAATGATGAACAAGATTTGGAAACTTTGTTCAACTCAAAATAGCTAGAACAAAAAGCCTTGAGAGCAGTCCATTAAATCATAGATAGCAGAAAAGGGAACATGAGGCGGCCTCTTTGAAATCAATCCCAAAAGAGTATTTATAAAGGAACCCATCAAGCTAGGGTTCTACGTTGAGCGGGATTTCGAATTCAAACTGCCCAAAGAGTCGTTTGCTTGTGAACGTTGGTGATAGTGGAAGCAAGGACGAAGGGGAAATGATTCACCCCAAAATTAATTTGGAAATTATTTTTGGCTTGGCAAACAACTTCTTTTGCTCTTTTAAAAATTCAAGAAGCTTAACCAATTAATTAAACACGAGGAGAGCCAAAATTGGGTGTCAAAATTGATGGTTCTACATCTTGTAAACTGCTTGCAACTCTAGGAAAGTTTGCATATTCTCTTCTTCATTTCCTAGAATATCCATATTTAAAGGATCTTCATCAATATCATCCAATCCATGACTATAATGTTGTTCATTTGGAGGTGAAATTGGAAATTCTACCGACCTTTCAACCATAAATACCTTAGAATAGGCCTACTTTCATATTTCAAATAATAGCTCAAAAGATCATTATTCTTTATTTTAAAGGGAGCTATTATCTTTTGCTTTTTACCAATGCTATGCATGTTAGTGATGGAAACATCACTTGAATCACAAGTTAAATCCGAACTAGTAATGATCTTGTCAACAATCACACCATATATAACATCTCTACACACCATCATGGATACCATTTCGTACCCTTCGAACGCCAAGTATAACGGTTAGGGCACTCCACCCATTCACCATGACAATCAACTCCCACTATTATAAAATTCATAATATATGATCACAAAACCTAAAGATATCACAAATATATAAATAAATGAGTCAAACATTTAATAAGATGTTTCGAACATCTAACAGGACCTTTTAAACACCCTGACATGATGTTTCAAACATTCAAATAGAAGTTTAAACATCTCTCAGGATGTTTGAAAAATGCAGCTAGGTTGCATTTTTTCATAATGTACCCGACCTTGAAAGAACTCGGTAATATCAAAACCAACGGTAGTGGTGTGCACGTATAAATGTCGTACCCGACCGACTATACCGCGACTCGGTAAGAATATATATATATATATATATATATATATATATATATATATATATATGCAAGACCTCAGAACCTCAACAAGAATAGGGCGAAGTGACCTAAAGTTGTTAACCCCCACCAATCGTTATGGAATCATATACAGTGAAAGTTACAATCCAACAAGAGTTCTTAGAATTAGGTGTATAACAAGGATATCATAAGATGCGAATAAGAGTTTTTGTTACACCCCGGTGTTTGGTACGCGGATGAGAGCATAGTTAGACAGTTTGAGCCTGTGATTCGAGATTCTTTTCGAGGGTCCCTTACGTCTTGGATGAACATTATGAAGGTGTACGGAAGGTTGAAGGCAATTGGGATTAGAGGAACCATCCCTCGATGATGTTCGACGAAGTTACAGTGATATGCTAAGCATTTCGCATCGCGGATGTGATCCACCCCGCAGATAGGGGCGCAGGAAGGAAGCTAGAAGTTAAGGGAAACCTAGGAAGATATGCAGCCGCATATGGGCCCGCATATGGCCATATGCGGCCATCTATGGTCTCGCATCTCTGAGATGGTGGGGCGGTGCAACACTTATTTAAAATGGTGGAAGACTCATTTCTCATTCAGTTTCGACCAAAACCAACCCCTTACTCCTCAAGAGGTCCCCTAGCCTATCTTAAAGATCCAAGAGTTATTCCAAAACAAATCAACTCAACTTTATCTTAAAGATGTTGGAAACTACAAGAGGAAGCTTGTGTGGTGTTCATGTGAAGTTGAGGGCTGTTATGAACTAGGTGGAGCTTGGAGTTCAAGTTGAATCTGCTTTATAAGGTAAATTTAACCTCTTGATTACTATGCTTAAGTTGGTCTTTGTAACACTTCGTAAATCCGAATTTCGTGTGGATGTATTAAATAAGTATTAATGTGACATTTTAGACATGTGGAGTGCCATGGGGATGAGTTTGGGAGGAAATAGTTATTTTGAAATCAAGACGAGTAGTGGGGTGCTTAAGATTCGATAGAATCGGCTAAGTTTACGGCATGTCTACCTTCCAGCCCGATTTCGTGAACATCCATTGACAACTTGAGAAAACTTAAAACATCAAAGTTTTAGATCTTTGAAACACCTTTCCAATGATTTATTGTGGATCTAAACGGAGTTGTGTGCTGGAAGTTATGACCATTTTACCGAACACTAAGCAGAAGCTGACACAACCACCGGCAATGGCCACATGTCGCGCTTGTTGGCGTGTGTGATGGCCTCGCATCGCAGGATGGTCACACAAAATTTCCCTCTCTAAAATTTTGAGCTACAAGGGGTCATGCGATGGCCCTGCTTCACGGGCCCATCGCGAATGGGTCGGTTTTCGGGTCAAAACTTCAGATTTTTGCATTTTTCTTATATTTTAGCTTGTGGTTTATTTCCCTAACATCCCTAATCATGAAATATCACCCTAAAGTCAGAGAAAACAAGTCCCAAGCATCAATAACCCTCCAAGGTAAGTTCCCCAATGATTCTAGCATGAATTCAAGTTTTTAGGACCCTTCTAACTTGATTAAAACCTTTCTAATCCATAGAATTGTGATTGAAATGTTATTGTGAGGCAAGGAGCCCTAGATTTCGAATTCAATCTTCTTGAAAATAAAAATGGTATTAGTTTCATCCCTTAGTTGATTATAGTATTTGATTAATGATTATAAACCATAAATTCTTGATATAAGCTAATGAGTTCAATGAAGAAAACTGTATGAACTATTGTATGGGTTGAATTGTTGACTTAGGGTTGTTGTAAGCATATATGTGATGAAGAATATTGTTGATTATATCTATTTGGGATTGTATAATTACCTAGAAATAAAAGGATGGGAAATTAGGTGTGGAAACACCATTAATAAGGGATATGAAGCTTTATGCCCACCAAGTGTTTGATAAAATACCTAAATGGCCAAAATATGAGAATTATTGCTAATGTTGATTCCATTGACATATATTTATGTAGATTAAAGTCGTAATAAAGCGAAGAAGATAGTATTACACTCAAAATCATGAAGTTAAGGTATGTGAGGCTAACTCTCAATGTTTGGGAATGTTGATTATTGTCCCTACGCCACATTCTTTATTGATTATTACGAATTGCCTTAGAAAATAGTTATGTCTTAGTTTCCTGAATAGGTGCAGAACTTATATTCTCTAATTCGTAATTCGCTCATGATTGTCATTTCGAACATTATGGACTCAGAACGTAATCAATTTAGACTCGTGTTTAGTATCCATGAGTCTTAGTCTAGAAACTCATCAAGTCTAGAAATAGTTAAGGCTTCATGTCTCATAATCAGTTCATGAATACATGTCTCAGTTAGTGATGTTCTTTATTTCAGTAATCTCAGTTACTTAATAATAACAATACTTAATGAATATTGAACATATGTGATTGCCCAAGGGCACAATCTCATATATACGTATACTTGGCCAAGCCCATTAACTGACGCACTTACTTGACCAAAGCCATAGTTTGTGCATTTAGTAATAGGCCAAGGCCCTACATATAAAGACAGATTATCAGATGTTTTAGATTCAGAACAGGAAGTACTCATAACTTCACTTTTCTTGTTCATTACAGTTATAAGTTACAGTTTCAGTTTCAGTATTTATTACATGTTTATTGATTTGGGTTACCCTTTACCAAGCACTTTGCTTACAGTTCTTTCTTTCAATTGCTTTACATACTAGTACAATTCAAATGTACTAACGTTCCTTTGCCCAAGGCCTACATCTTGCGATGCAGGTAGCGATTTACAACACGGCGCATCAACACGTTAGGATCTCTGATATCAGTTGAGTTGGTGAGCCCCAGTATTTTGGGGTGTTATCTTATTTACAGTCTTTAATTAGTTCAGACAGTCAGGTATGTCGAGGGCCTATCCTAGTAACGGTCAGTATTTCATTATTCTTAGAGGCTTCATACATTAGAACAACAATCAATCAGTACTTAGCACACCTTTATGTTAGCCATATCGGCTATATTCATATATTTCAGACTTATTCCGCATTTAAGATTTATCAGTTAGACTTTTTTTTTCAGTAACTCAGCATGTTCATCAGTTATATTCCTCATTTAGTATAGCACATGTTGATTTAGCCAGTCAGTTGGTTCACTCAATTACATGCAGTCAGGCACCGAATGTTGTGTTATACCCAGGCTATGGTTCGAAGTGTGACAAATCTTGGTGTTGATTGAGTTGGAAAAGTGAAAAACTATAAGAAAGAGGTAAGAAGGTGGTCTAGAAAAGTGTTGTTGTCTTATTGAGTTGTTGAAAGTGTATCTATATTTTCTTATGGCTGGAAATTGTAAGAAATAACTTGATTATGATGTTGATATGGTTGTTATTATGAGAGTTGAAGGAAGGAGGAAGAGGGCTAAGATTAATTCTAAATCGAACTTGTCGACGATCGTAGTTGCTACTAGTTGTGACAATAATATTTGTGTACTCGTTTTGATATAGATGGAAGTGCGTTGCCGGCCGGTTACATCGCCTTGTTGAGACTAGATACGTCAAGGTATGTAAGCAAAGTAGTAAGGCTATGTAGGTGTGTACACTACCTATAGTGGTATAATTATGTATTTTTACTTACCACTGAGCTACGATCGGTTGGGTAGTTACCACTAGTTGAGAAGTTACGTATCATTATTTACCACTGGTTGGGCAGACACGTTATTTACCACTGGCCAGGACTAGTAGGATAGTTACCACCGGTTTGGAAGTTATATATATCATTATTAACCACCAATTAGGCAGGCACATTATTACCATCGAGCTACGGCTGGTTGGGCAGTTACCACTGATCAGTTGGGCAGTCGAGCAGTTAGAAGTACAATATTGTTATAACAACATAGAATAAGGTTAGAAGATAAGAATGGCCATTATGTATGTTGTCGCCCTCATTGGCATTTCAAGAGTTCAGATTTATTCGTATCTCTCTCTTTTATGATTACTTACTATTGTGGTTTATTTTCCGCCTTACATATTCAGTACATTATTCGTACTGACATCCCTTTGCTTGAGGATGATGTGTTTCATGCCGTTAGGTCAAGGTAGGTGAGTAGAGGACCCACCCTTGTAGATCGCGTTCAGATAACTGCTTTTGTTGGTAAGCTCCACTTCATCTTGGAGTATTGCCGAGTCAAGGTGGTATTTATGTTTATATCCTTTTGAGTACTTTGGGTATGTCTGGGGGCATGTCCCGGTATATATGTTATGTCGATGTTTCCTTCTTAGAGGATTTGTAGACTTGTCCTGTGTTGTACAACTTGTTCAATACAGCCTTGTAGGTCTGGATATTGGATAGAGATTTCATTGTCCTTGTCAGCCTTAATATGTATATATGCATAGGTTGGGTTCTTTTGTTGGCAGGATTTGATGTCGTGTGGTGTTACAATTATTATTTTAAGGCCTTGTCAGCCAAAACAGTTGTACGTTCGCGTGATAATGTCCAGGTGGTTCGCTTGGGCCATCCAGGCACCGGGTGCCACCCCCAAAGGTTGGGGTGTGACAAACTTGGTATCAGAGCAGGTCGTGTCTTAGGGAGTCTACAAAGATGTGTATAGTAGAGTCTTATTTATGGATATGTTGTGCACCACATTTATAAACAGGAGGCTACATGACATTTAGGATTAATTAACCTTCTTTCTGATCCAGATTGTGTTGTATAGAGCTGAGTCATCAGGAGTCAATGTCGAACTCCTATTTGATAAGTATTGTGTAGAGATGCTTACAGTCCGAAAGATTATCGCCAGCCAGAGGGCCAGTACAGCTGCAGGTAAAAATATTTGTAGAGGGTATTTCAGATGATATTAGGTCCTGAGGATGTCAGAAAGTAGAAGTATAAGTTCTAACAGACGAAGGGAGCAAGGTGAAAAAAGACGAGATATCCAGTTACTGAAGGACCATTAGGCAGTAGTAAATCTCAGAGAAGACAAGATTATGACCAGCGTAGCTGGTTTGAGGTAAGTCAGGGATCAAGGGCACATAAAGTACATGATCAGAAAAATGATAATTTTCAGTATAAGATTTTGCGCTTGCATAAAAAAGATCGAGCATAGAAAAGGAAGTAATAGTCATATGTTACTGATGTCCATAGATGAAAGACCCCGGTGTGAGAACAATCGCAATCATGAGGTAGCTAAACGTGTTAACCCTAACATTCAAAGACGAATGTTCTTAAGGGGAGATCATAGTTAGACGATTTGAGCCAATGATTCGAGATTCTTTCTGAGGGTCCCTTATGTCTTGGATAAACATTATGAAGGTGTACGGAAGGTTGGAGGCAATTGGGATTGGAGGGGCAATTGGGATTGGAGGAACTATCCCTCGATGATGTTCGATGAAGTTACAATGATACGCTAAGCATTTCGCATCTTGGATGTGATTCGCTTTGCAGACTGGGGTGTAGAAATGAAGCTAGAAGTTGAGGGAAACTTGGGAAGAGATACAACCACACATGGGCCCGCATATGTCCATATGCGACCGCCTATGGTCTCGCATCTCTGAGACGATGAGGCAGTGCAATACTTATTTAAAGTGGTGGAAGCTTCATTTATCATTCATTTTCGACCAAAACAAGCCCTTTACTCCCCAAGAGGTCCCTTATCCTATCTTAAAGATCCAAGAGTCATTCCAAAGCAAATCAACTCAAGTTTAGCTTGAAGATGTTGGAAACTACAAGAGGAAACGTGTGTAATGTTCATGTGAAGTTGAGGGTTGTTATGAACTAGGTAGAGCTTGGAGTTCAAGCAGAATCTGCTTTATAAGGTACGTTTAACCTCTTTATTACTATGCTTAAGTTGGCCTTGGTGTTGATTGAGTTGGAAAAGTTAAGAACTATAAGAAAAGGGTAAGAAGGTGGTCTACAAAGTGTTTTTGTCTTGTCTAGTTGTTGGAAGTGTATCTATATTTTCTTATGGCTGGAAATTGTTAGAAATAGCTTGATTATGATGTTGATATGGTTGTTATTATGATTTTCCATGTGGCGGATTGTTGATGGAAGTGAGAGTTTAGGGAAGGAGGCAGAGGACTAAGTTTAATTCTAAATTGAACTTGTCGACGATCGTAGTTGCTAATAGTTGTGATAGTAATGTTTGTGTACTCATTTTGATATAGATGGAAATGTGTTTCGAGCTAGCTATGTTGCCTTGTCGAGACCAGATACACCAAGGAATCTTAAGGCTAACTCTTTCTTCTTTTGGCATGACTGTTGAAGTGACGACGTGTGATGAAACATTCGCTAAAGAGACTTTATTTTGGTTTAGGGAAAACATGTTGATATCTCGTGACTCCTTGTTGATTTTATAAGAACTAGACATGAATGGTATTGTTTGTTGACTCGTATGTGATAAGTATTTATTGATAATAGGTTCAAAATGCTACTCTGGGGTTAATGACCCTACGTCACTTCGATGAGTTCACAATGCCTTCTTATGACTTCAATGATAGTATGAATGTGTGGATCTAATGGTGATATGTAAGCAAAGTAGTAAGGCTATGTACATGTGTACACTACCTATAGAGGTATAATTATGTATTTTTATTTACCACCGGGCTACGACTGGTTGGGCAGTTACCACTAGTTAAGCAGTTACATATCATTATTTACCATTTGTTGGGCAGACATGTTATTTACCACCGGGTCGTGACTGGTCGGGTAGTTACCACCGGTTAGGCAATTATGTATATCTTTATTTGCCACCAGTTGGGCAGGCACATTATTACCATCGATTTACAACCGGTTGGGCAGTTACCATTATCAGTTGAGCAGTTAGAAGTACAACATTGATATAGCAACATAGAATAATGTTAGAAGATAAGAATGACCATTATGTATGTTGTGGCCCTCAGTGGCATTTCAGGAGTTCAAATTTATTCGTATCTCTCTCTTTTATGATTACTTACTATTGTGGTTTATTTTCCGCCTTACATATTCAGTACATTATTTGTACAAATGTCTCTTTGCCTGTGGATGTTGTGTTTCATGCCACGCAGGTCTAGGTAGGCGAGAAGAGGACCCACCCTTGTAGATCGCATTCAGATATCAACTTTTGTTGGTAAGCTCCACTTCCTCTTGGAGTATTGCCGAGTCAAGGTCGTATTTATATTTATATCATTTTGAGTACTTTAGGTAGGTCAGGGCCCCTGTCCCAGCATATATGTTATGCCGATGTTCCTTCTTAGAGGCTTTGTAGACTTGTCTTATGTTGTATAGCTTGTTCAGTACGACCTTGTAGGCCTAGATATTGGATAGAGATTTCATTGGCCTTGTCACCCTTAGTATGTATATATGTATAGGTTGAGTTCTTTTATTTGTAGGATTTGATGTCATGTGGTGTTACAATTATCATTATGAGGCCTTGTCAGCCCAAACAGTTATACATTCGCGTGATGATGTTCAGGTGATTCGCTCGGGCCGTCCAAGCTCCAGATGCCGGCACACCCCCCAAGGTTAGGGTATGACAGTTTTGACAAGGAAAATATACAGGAATCATAAGCCTTAACAGAGTGTAAATACAAGGTTATCAAGTTATTAAGAATGTGATTCGTTCAACAATGCTTGTCTCATTTTCACTTTAACCAAGATCATGCCAAGAGAAATAACAAGTCTTACATGGCTCGTCGCTCAACTTATATAGATTCCAAGAGCCCTCGGTCGTTCTACGCATGATTATCTACATTATATAAATGATTGATATCATCAACGGATTCAATTCGAAAGGAAACTCATTTGGTCATTCTATCAAACAACTTGTGTTCATGAAGCTTATATGATCTTCTACGTCCATTCTTGTATGCATTTCAACACTGCAACCTCTCCAATTCTCCTTCCTTAGTCTTTAAAACATATACAACAAGTTTTATTACTCTCACGACTCCATATTCCCAACAAAATAGCCTAACAAGATCATACAATTCTAGTTCAAGGTTTCCAGGACTTAGTTTAAGATTAAGACTTAATGCACACAGGATCTTGGACATAATAATCTTATAAAGAGATAATACTGAAAATATACCAGATGCGGAAGACATTATCACGAAAGCAGAAACATTACTTGTGGGAAATTGGTTTCTACATCCTTGCCCTAGCCTTACGTTACCACATCCATCAACGATGGAAAAGATGTAGAGATTTTGTGGTAACCCTAATAGGTGGAGGTAGGACCAATTTATTGGGTTTGTAATTTAATACGGTACGTCAATCAAGTAACCGATCTAACGGACGAGATTTATTCTTCATTAGCTATTAGTTAAGGGCTTTACATTAATTGGGCCACATATTTTAATTAATAAAATCTAACATTGTCCCACTTGGCCCAATGACCACATAACACTAATACTTAATGACATAAACATTAGTTGCGCATAAAATAAATCTCTTCTATAATGTCCATCATACATACCATAATATGACAACCCACTCATGTGAGTTATGGCAGTTATACATAATTTCTGTGCTACATACTCCTTTCCATATACTACAACATTATCAACTTATCATACCAGGTTCATAAGCTATAAAATATTCAACATTATGGTCCACAATAATGTCTCATTGAGACTTATCCTGTAACATCTCAAAACAATAATGTGTACACCATTATGAGAAACATGAAATTCATTAATGTATATCAGAAACACATAATTGAGCTCAGAGTGTCAATACATCATAAAAACATTAATCATAAGTACGACCAAGACCCATTCTATGTACATGTCTTTAAATTTGTAAGCCTTTCGTTAGCGGATCTGCAATCATGAGATCAATCATAATATGCTCAAGTGACACTCTTTGTTTCTGAACTTCATCCTTGACGGTAAAGTACTTTAATTCCATATGTTTGGCACCTTTGGCGTACTTATCGTTCTTGGAGAAGAATATTGCTGCATTATTATCACAATAAATTTTCAGCGGCTTGGTTATGGTGTCGACAACCCCAAGTCCTGAAATAAAGTTTCGCAGCCATAATGCATGAATTGTGGCTTCAAAACATGCCACGAATTCTGCTTCCATTGTAGATGTAGCAATGAAAGATTGCTTAGCACTCTTCCACGATATTGCTCCTTCAGCTAATAGGAACAAGTAACTAAAAATGGACTTTCTAGTGTCAACACATCCAACAAGATCTGAATCCGAGTATTCAATAACTTCCAAATGATTGGATCTCCTATACGTGAACATATAATCCTTCATTCCTTTCAGGTACCTCAAGACTTTCTTTGCAGCTTTCCAGTGATCAATTCCCGAGTTACTCTGATATCTTTCTAGCACTCCGACCGCAAAACTAATATCCGATCTTATGCAAGTTTGAGCATATATCAAACTTCCAACAATAGAAGAGTAAGGAATTGACTCTATTTCTTTTCATTCTACATCACTCTTTGGACATTGCATGAGACTAAATTTGTCCCCTTTTTGAATTGGAACAATTTTTGCTGAACAATTGTTCATGATAAATCTCTATAGAATTCTTTTGATATAGCCTTTCTGAGACAGCCCCAATAATCCTTGTGATCTATCACGGAATATTTCTATCCCTATCACATAGGATGCCTCACCCATATCTTTCATTTCAAAATTCTTAGAGAGAAAATCTTTCGTCTCACGTAATATGTCCAAATCATTAGCAGCAAGTAAAATGTCGTCAACATACAGGACTAATAATATAAACTTGCTCCCAATGATCTTTTGGTATATACACCGATCAACGATGTTCTCCTTAAATCCAAAAGATGTTATGGTATCATTAAACTTTATATACCATTGTCGCGAAGCTTGTTTAAGTCCATGATTTGACTTCTTTAATTTACACACCATTTGACCTTTTCCTTTAATTTTGAAACCCTCTAGTTGGTCCATATAAACTTTCTCCTCGAGGTCCCCATTAAGAGAGACAGTTTTCACATCCATTTGGTGTAAATCTAACTCATAATGAGCGACCAAGGACATAATAATTCTTAATGAGTCTTTCTTTGAGACCGATGAAAATGTCTCTTTATAATCAATGCCTCCTTTCTGAGTATAACCTTTGGCAACAATTCTGGCTTTATATCACTCAATATTGCCATTTGAATCGCTCTTGGTATTGAAGACCCATCTATACAATTGGATTTTTTTTGGAAATTGGAAGCAGTTAATAATTCATGATCTGGCATGTACGGAATGAAAACTTCATTTCGATTCTACGAGATTATTTTTTTAGAATTTTTTGGCAATTCAACGAGATCCCAAACTTGGTTGTATTCTATGGATTTTAACTCTTCTTTAATGGAATCAATCCAATTGTCAGACTCAATACATTCTATGGCTTGTGAAAATGAACCGGATCTTTATTAAGTCCAATGTAAAAAATTGACTCTTGTAAATAAACCACATAATCATCTGGAATAGCTGATTTACTTTCTGTTGGAGACTTTCTTAATGGCATTGCTTGTGGTTCATTTGCGTAAGATATTTGTGAGTTATTTTCTTCCTAGAGTAGTTCATTCAAATGTTGTTCAGTATTGTCAAAGTGTTCTTCGACAATAGGAACAATATTTGTTATTGTGTAGAAGTAGGCACATTCATGGGCAATGGAACATTAACCATTACCTATTTTATTTCCACACTTTGTCGTTCAACACTCCCACTAACTTCACCATTTTCAATGAATCTTGCATTACATATTTCAATAATTTTTTAGCTATGGTTTGTACAGTAAAACCTATACCCTTTAGATTTCTCTGCGTAACTAATAAAGTAACCACTTACTATTTGAGAATCTAATTTCTTTTCATGTGAATTATAAATTCTAGCCTTCGCTGGGCATTCCCAAACTGCATGTGCCTTAAACTAAGTTTCCTTCCAGTTCACAGTTCAAAATGAGTCTTTAGAACTACCTTACTAGGAGTCATATTTAATAAATACGCAGCGGTACTAAGAGCATACATCCACAAAGATTTGAGTAATGAAGAATTACTTATCATATTCCTAACCATATCCATAAGTGTGCAATTACGCCTTTCTGCAACCCCATTTTGTTGAGGTGTTCCTGGCATAATATATTGTGCACATATGCCATGTTCCTCGAGGAACTTTGCAAATGGACCTGGACATTGTCCCGATTCATTATATTTCCCATAATATTCACCACCTCTATCTGACCTAATGATTTTCACATTTCTATCTAATTGTCTTTCAACCTCATTGACATATACTTTGAGATCGTCTGTTTCTTGAGATTTTTCTTTCAATAAATAGATATATCCATAACATGAAAATCATCGATAAAAGTGATAAAATATTTTTCTCCACCAAAATATGGAACATCAAAGGGTCCGCAAATATTTGTGTGTATAACTTCAAGATGCTGAGTGCTTCTTGTAGCACCTTTCTTACTATGCTTGGTTTGCTTTCCCTTAATGCAATTCAAACATATATTAAGATCAGTAAAATATAGATTAGGGAGAATTTCATTCTTTAATAATATTTCTAACCTTTACCCAAACGTTTGTGTCACAAGTAAGCAAAACTTTCATCCAGTGAACTATGTTTAATTCCAACATTTTGATGAATAGTAAGAAAGGATTAAAAAAAAACATTATCAAGTTTCAATTTATATAAACCATCAATAAGAACATCAGAACCATAAAAATAGCATTCTTATATAAATTGAACATCCATGTCCAAACTTAAAATCAAATCCAGAAACATCAAGTCTTCAAAGAGAAATGAAATTCCTAGAAACTGAAGGAACATAAAGAATCTGTAATAGATCAAGGTGATGTCCAGTCTCCAAGATCAAACGATAAGTCCTTATGCCTTCAATTGGAGCCTTCATACGATTTCCCATGAACAAGAAATCCTTATTTGGATTTGTAGTTTGGATCGTAAGGAATCCTTTTCTTTTCGAACCAAACTTTATGTTTCTGGCAATCTTTCTGATGGTGCCCTTCCTTTCTACAAAATCCTTTCTACCGAAATGACACACATGTTCCTTGAGTTCATTATGAGCATCATGTTGAACTTTATCAGGTGTTTTCTTCTTCTTGAACTTGTTGGCTTTCACTTTAAGTCCTTTACCAGCTCCCTGACCCATGAGGTTAATAGAATGACTTCCTTGTTTCTTAAGTCTTGATTCCTCCTAAGTAAGAATACTGGACAATTCACTAACATCCCACTTATCCTTAATAATGTTATAGTTAATTTGGAATGGTCCATACTCGGGAGACAATGAGTTCAGAATAAACTGAACCAAGAAGGAATAATCCACTTTCATCCCCAAGGTCCGGAGTCTTGCTGCAATGTTAGTCATCTCGATGATATGATTTTGCATACTATGCGACCCATCAAAGTTCATGATCGTGAGTTCAACCATTAGTGTACCAGCGAGAGACTTATTAGCAGAACGAAAATGTTCTTCCACAAACTTCAAGTATTCCCTGGCACTTTCTGTCTATGGAATAGTACTCTTAATCTTGTTGGCGATAGTCATTCGCATAAACATAAGGCTAAATCTGTTAGAGTGTTCACATGCTTTATGGAGAGACTTCTCATCCTCACTGCTCGTATTAGTAATGACAGTGAGTTTCTCTTTTAGCAGAGCCAAGTCAAGATCCATCACACCTAAGTGGAACTGGACTTGTTCATGCCACTTAGATAAGTTCAATCCATTGAACACAGTAACAGATGAAGCAAGCGAATGAAGAGGAATAGCTGCAAAATAGATATACATGCTCACAAGTTAGAAAATAATGTGGATTCAACAAACTATAAAAGTATATTGTAATTCTCCTTTGGGTGAAACTACGACACACTATCATAATTTAAATGCCATTTTCAACTTTAACATGCAATTACATATTTTCAATCAAACATATACGACATCTTTGGATATACAATACATATTTGATTAAAGAATACTAATTTACCTCATTATGTTTACTATTCATAGAGTAATTGACTCACCTTTGGGTAAATCCTTAAGTTCTAGCAATAGTGAAAGTCAATTTATCCATATATTTTCAATAATAGACATTTCATTAATTTTCATGGATAAACAATAATTTTATGTTTGTATATATATATGAAACATATTAGTTCGGCCACTTTGGTGACTAACAAACTACATTTACATAAATGTACACATAAAATAAATATCATAAAATTTTATGCATGTGAATATTTTAAACATTCAAGATTGACCACTTTGATGACTAACAAACTATATAATCAAAATACCTGCATAAAGTTAAACATGAGTATAATGTATGTGTAAATATCAATATTCTAGTTTGACCACTTTGGTGACTAACAAACTATATGACTTTAAATCACATACATAATTATTGTTCAATATAAATATCACATTTAGTTATTGCATAATATAAGAACCAAACCGCAGTAAATACATTACGTGAGATTAACGTGTAATTATCAAGGTTCATACATTCAGAATGCAACATCAATCACTTTAATAGCCTAAGGCATTTAAATAGCAAGAAATCTACTTTTATAGCCCAGAATCATAATAGGTGAAGACTTAAAATAAATATATTTTATTTCATGGACCATTAAAGATTCATAATGATGCAAGATACATGCAATCACGGCATCACCAAAACGTCAACCATTTAAAATAGACTAAAGATCTAAAAAGATCAATCCATACAATATCAATACAAACTCTAAGTCTATTATTTTAGGCAAAACTCAAAGCATTCTGTTACAGAATTGAACAAGTGTTTTCCTTTCTCTTTTTATTTTATTTTGTAAATAGTGTTTTAAGCTACTAGTTTATCAATCCAAAACAGAGGTTAATAGGAAGAGAAAGAAAATACTCTACTGCATAAAGCCATAAAGACCGTGAAGTACAAAAAAAATTGACACATAAATTGACAGAAATAGAGGATAGCCATGCATCTGATGTTCTTTATGTTGGGTATTTTTGCTCTATGGTACTTTATAAAGCAGTACTTGAAGTATATAACTATTACAAGTATTCGAAATGATAAACAAAGATTCAATAATTCATCTAGAAATCTGAAAATTACAATAGAACCACAAAACTGAAATTACAATTTTGTTGAAGACGGAAAAATGGAAACTGGTTTTGCTGAGTCGAGTGTGGCGCTCTGTCCTTAAGACAATATTGCCCCATATGTATCCTTTATACGTCCTGGACAATTTGTCTCCCAAGATAAAACAGCAATGGAACACTTGAGCAAAGGAAACTCAAATGCTACCGTGAAGAATATTGAGTAACGAAATGATGCTTGGAAGTTGTAGGAAGAAAACTGTTTTCGTTGTGTGTTTTCATGAGTTGTATAAACTGTTATTTGTAGTGCTCAACAATGGTGTAAGGGGGTGTTTATATAGGTGAGGGAGGGCTGTTTAACTGCCCCCATAACAACCATTATTGGCCAAATAATGGCCATTATGGAGGTAGTAAAGCCACCAAAATAAATGGTGAAAGACCAACGGATTTGGCCATTATAGGAGGAGTAATTAAGCCAAAATAAATGGCTGAAATGAGTGCTTGGGCGCTTCTGCTTTGACCGTCGAAATTCTGATTTTCTGAAAACTTCAGGGACCAAACTGTACATCTTGAAACTTCAGGGACCAAACTGTACATCTTGAAACCTTCAGGGACCAAACTGTACATCTGAAAGAATTCTGGTCCAAACTGTACATTTGAAACTTTTGGGATCAAACTGTACTTCTGGCAAAGTTCTCTGGCCCAAAAAGATAATATCAGAGAACCCGAGAACCCGGAACTCGGAACTCGAAATCGGAACCGGACCGGACGGGCGGGCGGCGGAGGCGCGCGTGTGGTCTTTCCTCGAACCGAAGCACATCTAGGTCCTCCCTCCTTTAAACACATGGGATACCCCTTGGGGTCCCAAACCCCAAACCAATTTCGAGTCTTATATACACAACAATTCTTTCTTCCTCTACCGATGAGGGAGAATTGAACACAACACCACACTTTCCATGCTTCAAACACCTCACTTCGTGGACCAATATCTCTTTCATTTCTCAATGAAGTTTGACGATTCTTGGCCCTACGGTTATCTACGTACTTAGTAGATCATGCATGTGTGAAGAACCGAATTCTCCAACATATGTAACACTAGTGTTTAAGCCGTTAAAGTTGGTCGGTCGCAACTCCCGCCAAAGGCAAATTTCCAACAATCCCCTCTTGAAAGAGATTTTGACGCACTCACATGGTGCCTTTTCCATTTCCAGCAATATTTCAGCGGACTGATGTTGCATAAGGAGAGGTAGCTTCAGCTTTGAACCTTCCATAGTTGAATACCATCGGACTTACTTACTGCGCGGTGAACGTGATGTCTTGAACCGTCAGTGTTTAGTGTAAGCCAAGTCAATGGTACCAACACAACAAATTCCCTTACTCTCTTCTTTGTAATGTTTTGTCCGTTTTGGCCATGGACAACGTCTTGGATTCTTAAGTGCTTTCATTTTGAGGCGGCCCGTCCTCGCACTTAAATAGGTGGTCTCCTACAAGGTATCCTGCTATACCCCACTTCACAAGTGTTAGGAACCATTAAAATTTTCCCGAAAACCTAACCTCAACTGTTGAGGAGCATTACAGGTTTTGAAAACTTAACCTTTACCCACACTGCAGATAGCACTTAACGTCTATCGCGGGAACGACTTTGGATTTGGTGTTTCTTTTCAGAAATCACTATCCGAAGTGCTCATGCTTCCACTGAAGCGATCAACTGAACCTTTACAACTTAGTTTTCCCATTGAACCAAATTACTGGGATCTCCAGTTAGTAAGGTTGGGTTACCACTGTATTGGTCCGTATATTTTGGGTTTTAAGCCCATTCCCCTAGACAGGCAGAACACTTGATCTCCGGGTAGTTCCTTAGTTAGTAAATAAGGAAGTGACACCCGTGATGATCAACTGCCCTACGGTCTTATGTCTCCGATAGATCCTGACAGATATGTCCAGACGCCGTCATCCGTGTCCTTCCTAAAGCCGACCGGCTAGCCACAGTATATAACTGTTAAAGACATGGGTTTCTCCCAATATGGGACGTCCTCTAATGAGTCGTGAAGTTACTCAACTTCTTTCATGCTTTGTATAAAGCGATAAACTCCGATACCATCATGAATCGGTCGATGCAAGTTTGCTTAGAGGATTTTCCAAGACCCACCATACACATTTACTTGTGGCTTTGGTGTTCTCCAGATCTGATGTCCGATTTGTATCACTGTGTTTTCCCAGAACCGCTGGACATCCAGAATACTATAATCCGAAGATAAGCGAATAATTCAGATATCGTCATATCCGACTTAACGCCTTCTATTGATCATGTATTAAGATCATCAGTGAAACTTAGTTCAACTGATCTGTTTGTAGGACGATACCAGGTTGGTTGTAGTGTGTACAATACATTGAACTACACATGTCCTGTGCATATCACTCCTTGTCTATGGGTGCACCATGATTCCAATCAGTTCTATGATTCATATCCATTTGTGGCTTCAACGAGACTGTCAACTATCGACCAGTCCATTAGATGTCTTAGAAATCCAATTCCTAAGATGTCATCTGTGATACCCAAATCTTTCATATCGAGACTTTGTTTCAATATGACTTTTACTTTCAGACGGTTGATTCTCCAACTGTTGGCTTTCTAACTTTAGAGTCAATGTTTCTGTGGTCAGATTCATTGTTTCTGTTTTATCTGAAACTTTCAGGACCAAAATGTAAACATTTCAGGGATCAAAATGAAAGTTCAGGAAGAAGCCCAACAGTCCAGAAAATCAACTATGATTCTCTTCTTCCAACTCTCCGGTTGGGAAGGATGTTTCAACATTCATGCCACGCAAGACTGCAATGGCCCCATGATGTTAAGTTAT
Source organism: Anisodus acutangulus (assembly GCA_029783415.1). Taxonomy (NCBI): domain Eukaryota; kingdom Viridiplantae; phylum Streptophyta; class Magnoliopsida; order Solanales; family Solanaceae; genus Anisodus; species Anisodus acutangulus. The sequence continues at coordinate 2,567,785 of CM056510.1, read as the reverse complement.
TCCCAGGGGAGCACATGTACAAGTAGCCGAGGCTTTGAACTCGTCAGTAGATCCATCTACTTTGTACTCACATTTGAGTATCCTTTTCCACAACCCAAAGGTTATTTTCCCGGAGGAAGATCAACTATTACGCAAGTATGGTTCTATATGATGGAATATATTTCTCTCTTTAACTTCTTTCCAAAGCAACGCTTTTGGAGATAATAATTATTTGTTAATTGTCCATGGTTCGTTCTTAATCATACAAGCTAGAAGGACTGGAACAAGTCTTTGTCCCCTCTTTGCTCCGTCTTGGTTCAACATCTAGAATCCCTGAGTTCTGCAGATCTGGAATATTAAGTTCCGGATAGCCAGCAACTTTCGAGTCCTGTAGATAAGGAACATCTAGTTCCGGACAGTCAGGCCCTCGCGGGTTCTTGTTAACCTTGAGCAATTACTCCTTTTTCCTTTTTCAAGGAAAGTTATCTCCAAAGAATTCAACATTCTTTGACGCCAAGAGGCGATAAGTACTACTGTTATTTACAGATCCAGTAGATATGCAATCTACAGTCTTAGGTCGAACTTGACCTATTTCGGTAGTCCAACTTCTACCAAGCCACCCCACATCACAACTTTTGTATGTGAGATCATTTCCATGTCTCACACGGAGAGTTATCCTTATCCTTATGCGGAGTTCTGTTGAGAATCGCATTAGCCGTAAGGATCGCCTTGCCCCACATAATTTAGGCGTACGGGTTTGCGCTTGGCTAACACCGTTAGACTGAGGTGAGTAATGAACAATCGTTTAATGAACGATGCTTCACATTCTCCCCCTCTATCGCTATGAATTTCGCAATCCATAGGCTTAGTTGATTTCCAACTTCTGCTTTGTAGCGCTTGTCCGATTCAACAACTTCATCTTTGTTGTTCAACAAACAAAGGATTTCATACGTTGTACCATCATCAATGAAGATCATAACGTATTTATCTCCCCCCTCTATTTTGTTTAAACTTCAAATCACCCAAGTAGGTGTGACTAAGTTTTAGAGGAGCGGTGCTTCTTTCGCTATTCCCTTGACGGAATTTGGAAAGGTGATTTTGCCTCTTCGCCTACCTCATATTCATTTTGAGGGTTTATGTCGAAAGAAGGCAACAATCTCAACTTCGCTAGCTTTTGAATGACTTGCTATTTAACGTGTCTTAATCTATGATGGCATAGGTGCACGGATTACAAATATATCATTCATTCGGCTACAGACGTACTGTACCATTCTTAGTTATTACAGACCTGTTGGAGTAGTCTCAAACCAGCTTGACCAACAACGTCCCTTAAACCAAGTTAGGAACATGTAACACCTCTTTTTAGAGTGATCTCATTCCTTGAAGTCCTATTGAGGACAACCTCTCCAGCCCCTTCTACTTTAGAGGTGGCGTTGCTTCACATGAACAACCTCTTGCCCGTGGTTAGGGCGTAACTAGATCATATGTGATTTGGATACTCTAGCCCACTCCAGTTGCTTTGGCAGACTGAGTGTCCAAGTTCTTTTCTGCCTTTCTTTAGGCCTTCAGATCGTTTAAGACCTGGAAACTCTGGCCCACCTTACTAGGTGTCCATTACTTTTCCTATGAAATAAATTCTGGCCCCACTCCAGTCGCCCGGAGGCTTTATATGACTGAGTGTCCAATATCATCATATCAAAGGAATTTTGGCCCACTCCAGTCACCCGGAGGCTTTGTATGACTGAGTGTCCAATATCATCCTATGAAGGATCTTCTGCCAAATAATATGACAGGCTCCACGTCATTAACTTTTAGACTTCTTCCGTTATGATTGGTGCCCAGATAATTCTTGGCGCTTACTTAAGTGTGGTAACAGTTTTCGCACAGTCAGTGGATCTTTCTCCCTCGTACGTGCGAACATACTTTACACACTTTAATAATTACACTTAAAAGAACGGATCTTTTTAAGTCGTTTACAAACTCCAATCTTTAAACGGAAAAGAAGATGAGATTAAACTTCTGATTTGTTAAAGCGTAAGGAATATAAATTATTTTCATATTCCTCCTTACTTTAATCCATTTTTAATCAGACATCATTTAATCTTTATTCTTGACAAGTAAGAAAAATACTTATCATTTAATCTTTATTCTTGACAAGTAAGAAAAATACTTATCCTAATTTCGGATTCTGGCTCACTTCAGTCACTTCATCAGACTGAGTGTCCATTTCCTTCTCACCATTATTCGGATCTTTTGTCTGGGATAGATACAGGCCTTCTGCTGCAAGATAGAAGTACATCTTCAGTCTTCTCCTCTTGTCCCAGTTGACATCCTCAGGCTCTCGTGAGCGCTTGTTCCAACCAGTCTTGGTAGCGGTGACACCATGAACACGTTAATCATCATCACTCTCTTCTACCAGAAAACGATTGCCATATCCAGATTTGGTCACATAACTTTTGACCGACATCTTTCGAACACTAATAGTAATACTATACAAATATTGTCTTAAATTGTTGGGTATTTTTGCTCTATGGTACTTTATAAAGCAGTACGGGAAGTATATAACTATTACAAGTATTCGAAAGGATAAACAAAGATTCAATAATTTATCTAGAAATCTGAAAATTACAATAGAACCACAAAACTGAAATTACAATTTTGTTGAAGACGGAAAAATGGAAACTGGTTTTGCTGAGTCGAGTGTGGCACTCTGTCCTTAAGACAATATTGCCCCATATGTATCCTTTATACGTCCTGGACAATTTGTCTCCCAAGATAAAACAGCAATGGAACACTTGAGCAAAGGAAACTCAAATGCTACCGTGAAGAATATTGAGTAACGAAATGATGCTTGGAAGTTGTAGGAAGAAAACTGTTTTGGTTGTGTGTTTTCGTGAGTTGTATAAACTGTTATTTGTAGTGCTCAACAATGGTGTAAGGGGGTGTTTATATAGGTGAGGGAGGGTTGTTTAATCGCTTCATAACAACCATTATTGGCCAAATAATGGCCATTATGGAGGTAGTAAAGCCACCAAAATAAATGGTGAAAGACCAACGGATTTGGCCATTATAGGAGGAGTAATTCAGCCAAAATAAATGGCTGAATTGAGTGCTTGGGCGTTTCTGCTTTGACCGTTGAAATTCTGATTTTCTAAAAACTTCAGGGACCAAACTGTACATCTTGAAACCTTCAGGGACCAAACTGTACATCTGAAAGAATTCTGGTCCAAACTGTACTTCTGGAAAAGTTCTCTGGCCCAAAAAAATAATATCAGAGAACCCACAGCCCACAGCCCACGACCCGTGAACCCGAGAACCCGGAACTCGGAACTCAAAATCGGAACCGGACCGGACAGGCGGGCGGCGGCGGCGCGTGTGGTCTTTCCTCGAACCGAAGCACATCTAGGTCCTCCCTCCTTTAAACACATGGGATACCCCTTGGGATCCCAAGCCCCAAACCAATTTCGAGTCTTATATACACAACAATTCTTTCTTCCTCTACCGATGAGGGAGAATTGAACACAACACCACACTTTCCATGCTTCAAACACCTCACTTCGTGGACCAATATCTCTTTCTTTTCTCAATGAAGTTTGACGATTCTTGGCCCTACGGTTATCTACGTACTTAGTAGATCATGCATGTGTGAAGAACCGAATTCTCCAACATACGTAACACTAGTGTTTAAGCCGTTAAAGTTGGTCGGTCGCAACTCCCGCCAAAGGCAAATTTCCAACACTTTACATAACTACGATAATTCGTAAGTGACATACGCATAATCATATATGTTCTTAATGTTATATTTTTTAGCGAAGATTATCGGTTTAAATATCCAGGCTCGGATGCCACATGTAAGATTAAGACTTAATGCACACAGGATCTTGAACACAATAATCTTACAAAGAGATAATACGAAAAACATACCATATGCGGAAGACATCTTCACGAAAGTGTTACTTGTGGGAAATTGGTTTCTACCTCCTTGTCCTAGCCTTAAGTTACCACAGCCGTCAACGATGGAAAAGATGTAGAGATTTTGTGGTAACCCTAATGGGTGGAGGGAAGACCAATTTATAGGATTTGTGACTTAATACGGTACATACATCAAGTAACCGATCTAACGGACGAGATTTATTCTTCATTAACTATTAGTTACATGCTTTACAATAATTGAGCCACATATTTTAATTAATAAAATCTAACAATATACCCCTGTTATTACAAATGCTGCAAATATTCTCATGCCATTACAAATGGTGTAAATATATCTTTTTCGTTAACAAATTTTTTTAACAAGAGGTTAAACTCATAAACTAAATTTAACACTTGAATTCACCTCTAATCTCATCTATTACATTCGTTGGTAACATTGCTTGTTTCTTCCAAGCTTTTCGATAAAATAAATTCAACTGAAAGAAAAATACAGGAAGTTATCAAAAAAGAAGAAAACATTGTCAATTGTTGACACACAATCCCAGACTATGGAATATGAGTTACTAATAAAACTTTTTAAGTGTAAGTTCAATTAAGGGGGCCAGGTCTCACAGCATGTGTTGAAAATGATAGGGCTGATAGAGAGACTTGCTTCAATTGGAACGAAGCAGCAAAAGAATGTCGCTACCACCCTCATCCTGAAATCTCTCCCTCGTTCCTTTGAAAACTTCATAGTGAATTACAATATGAATGGAACGAAGGCGAGTCTATCGGAGCTGCACTACATTCTCAAGACCTTTGAGTCTTCCACTTCCAAAGGCAAAGTTGTGCTCATGGTGAGCTCTACTAGCCGACCCAAGCTGAAAGGTAAGGAATGACAGAAGAAGAAGGGCAAAGCAGTCGTTGCGCCCTCAGCTATGAAGCCTAAGGGAGGTGTGAAGAAGAAGAAGGTGAATCCGGCTAAGGATCTATGCCTCAACTGCAACAAGAAGGGGCATTGGAAGAAGGAATGCACTGCACCATGAGGAGGAAAAACACCAGTTGCTTCTACCTCTTGTGGACAAGGTATGTACGTCATTGAAATAAATATGTCTATAAATAACTCTCATTCCTGGGTATTGGATACCGCTTGTGGCTCACACATTTATACCAATGTGCTGGGGCTAACTGATAGCAAGAAGGTTTGACCAAGAGAGGTGGACCTACGCGTTAGAAATGGAGCACGAGTGGATGCTGAGCGCGTAGGAACTTATAGATTAAATTTGTCTTCTGGCTATTGTGTAGTGTTAAATGATTGTTACTATGTACCCTCGTTAACGAGGAATATCATTTCTATCCCTGTTTTGGACATGGAGGGTTTTCCTCATATATTTATAATGACAGTCAAGTACTGTCTTTTGATAATGTTATATATGTAACTGCTCCTCTTGTGGATGGATTATATACACTAAACTGTAGTCGAGAAATATTCAATGTACAAAATAAATGAGCTAAGATAAGTAATAGAAACTCTACCTACCTATGGCATTGCAGACTTGGTCATATCAACGAATCAAGGATAACAGGGTTGAGGAAGTTAGACTACCTCAAACTATTTGACTTGGAGTCTTATGGTAACTGTGAATCTTGCTTGAGAGTAAAGATGACCAATAAGCCACTTTCTGGGAAAGGAGTGCGAGCTAAGGAGGTGCTTGAGTTGGTCCATACTGATGTATGTGGGCCATTTTCGACTCAAGCTAAAGGAGGTTTCCCATACTTCATCACTTTTACTGACGACTTCACAAGGTATGGATATGTGTATCTTATGAAATATAAATCTGAGGCTTTTGAGAAGTTCAAAGAGTACAAGTCGGAAGTATAAAAACAACTTGCACCAAGTATCAAGACCCTTCGATTGGATCGAGGAGGTGAATACTTGAGCAAGGATTTTCTAGATTACTTAAAGCTACATGGAGTCCAATCAGAGTGGACACTTCCTGGAACACCACAGATGAATGGTGTTGCCGAAAGGAGAAACCGACCTTATTGGATATGGTTCGATCCATGATGAGCTTCTCAGCTCTACCGACATACCTTTGGGGACATGCTATACAAACCTCAATATATGTTCTAAACAGGGTTTCTTCCAAGTCAGTACAAAAGACACCCTATAAGATATGGTGTGGCAAGAAGCCAACTCTTAAACATTTGAGACCCTGGGGGTGCCCTGCATATGTTAAGAAGATGCTCACTAACAAGTTGAAATCCAAAAGTGAGAAATGTTACTTCGTGGGGTATCCAAAGGAAACTAAGGGATACCCTTTCTATCTTCCTGGAGAACGTAAGGTCATTGATTCCAGGAATGCAACTTTCCTTGAAGAAGAATATGTCTACAAGGAACATAGTTGCACAGAGATAGAACTTGAATAAATTCAAGAATCACAAGATAACACAGATGTTGAATCCTTGTTGAATGACCAAGGCAAGAATTCAGTGGGAGTTTTGGTGAAGATTGAGTACTTCAAGTACGCCCTTCGGCCAGTGGGAGTGTTACGAGGAACAATGCAGAAATGCAAGATTCTCCTACACAGCCTTTGGGAGTAGATGTGCACCTCCTTCCATTCAGGAAATACATGAAAATGATATTCCTAAAAGCTCTCAAGTTAGTGGATTATCCAACATACAAGAACCCTCTCACAGTCAGAACATACCAAGCACTGAACTGCAAAACAATCAACTCCGTAGGTCCACTAGGACTCATCGTCCTCCTGAAAAACTAAATCTACTCATGGAAATACACAGTGAGATAGATATTCTCGATAACGATGAGCCTACAACCTATAGAGAAGCAATGTTGGACATTTATTCGAAGAGATGGCAAGAAGCCATAAAATCCGAGATGGAATCCATGTACATCAATCAAGTGTGGAACTTAGTTGATTTGCCAGCTGGGGTTAAACCCATAGGCTGCAAATGGGTCTTCAAGAAGAAGATCGATGTATTTGGAAATGTACAGACTTATAAAGCAAGGTTGGTGGCTAAAGGTTATAATCAACGGCCTGTGGTCGATTATGATGAAACATTTTCACTTGTTGCTAAGATTAAGTCCATTCGGATTTTACTTGCAATAACTGCATATTATGATTATGACATTTGGCAGATATACGTCAAAATTGCTTTCCTCAATGGTAATCTAGTTGAGGAGGTGTATATGAAGCAACCTAAGGGTTTCTCGCTTGAGTCCAAACCAAATGATGTATGCAAGCTACAAAAGTCCATTTATGGTCTTAAGCAAGCCTCGATGAGTTGGAACATTTTCTTTGACAAAGCTAACAAGTCATTTGATTTCGTCAGAAGCAAAGAGGATCCATGTGTTTATAGTAAACGCAAGGATGAAAGTATTGCCTTCATTATTATATATGTAGAGACATATTGATAATGGGAGACAGTAAGACTCTCCTGCAGTCAGTCAAGAAATGGTTGTCCAGTACCTTCATGATGAAGGATTTAGGTAAAGCCTGCTACATTCTGGGAATTAGGATCTATAGAGATAGACCTAATAGATTGTTGGGGCTGTCACATTCAGTCTACACAGACAAAGTGCTTAGACGTTTTTCTATGGAAAATTCCAAGAAAGGCGGTCTACCTATGGGACAAGGCATCGAATTATCTAAGAAGGACAGTCTTTCTAATGATATCTAACTTGAACACATGAAGAGGATCCCATATGCTTCGGCTATAGGATCGATCATGTATGTCATGACCTGTATTAGGCCAGATGTGGCCTTTGCATATAATATGACTTGAAAATTCTAGCAGAATCCTGGGGAAGAACACTGGAAAGTAGTCAAGAGTATTCTTATGTATCTTAGACGAACTAAATATTACTTCTTAGTGTATGGTGGGGAAGAAAAGCTAGCTGCTACTTGGTACAATGATGCTAGCTTCCAAACGGATCTTGATGGCTTCAAATCTCTATCTGGGTACACGTTCATTTTTAATGGTAGAGCAGTGAGCTGGAAAAGTTTCAAACAAGCTACAACTGCTGATTCGACAACAGAAGCTGAGTACATTGCTGGATCAAAAATTGGTAAAGAAGCTGTCGTGATTGCTGAGTTCCTGAAGGAACTAAGGGTAGTTCTGAGTGCCAGTTGTCCAATAACTATTTATTGTGACAACACTGGTGCGATTGCACATGCTAAGGAACAAAGATCAACAAACAGAAATAAGTATGTACCAAGGAAGTACCACATACTCAGGGAGATGGTGGAGACTGAAGAGATTAGATTAGACTATGTTTCCACAGACGATAATCTAGCTGACCGCTTCACTAAACCATTAAGCTTAGTCAAGCATAATGATCATTTTGAGAATATGGGCATTAGATATGCTGGAGATTGGCTCCAGGCCAAGTGGGAGATTGAAAGTATATGTATGTCCTAGAGACAATCCGTATTAGGACAAATGTACTTTATACACGTTCGTATTATTATTAATGGTGATTAATATTTTGGCATCTGTAATTATTGAATTATTAGTTGATTATTTATAATATTCTATAATATGCAGCCCTAGAGGCTACGTTGTTATTAATAATGTGAGATATTAATATTATAACGTAACTCTTAAGATAGCCTCGACTAATGATCATCGAGAATGGATATCGATGATATGTGATAAGTCGACACGTGGTCTGTATCACATCCTTAGAGGATGTAGTATGTCTCACCTGCTACGAGTAATGGCTACTCATGATGGACACATGGATACTTTGAAAGTATTGGTATACCTTGTTGATATATTGTTTGTTATACTTGTCTAAAGTATAATCAGCGTGTGGGAGATAGAAGTCCTTAGACTTGAGGTCAATGCGCACATTGTCTACAGAGTAATATACTTTGATCATGTCCTAAGCTTAAATGCCTTGTAGGTTGAGATAAAGCTTGTATTGGGTATATTACGATGTGGATTAAAGGTGGTAGTTGAGCCAAGATTATAATTCATTCCTGGAATGTATACTCGAGAGAACGCTCAGATTCTCAGTGATATTAGGTTGACTAAGTCGTTGGCCAACACAATAGACATATTTAGAATATGGTCTAGTTGTCAACTAATATAGATGAGATATAATGATTAAGCCATTTGGATAGACACTTGAAAAATCCTAAGCTTAATCGTTGTGTCGTGAATGAAAGGATTTTATCTTACCACATAGATGTTAAGTTTACTGGATTCGTGTAAACATACTTCACATATTGAGTTCGTCTTGCGGCGCCGTCTAGGAGTTTTGCGTAGACCTTAATTTGATTAGTGTCGATATGAGAAGGCATGTAGGGTCACACTATGTCGATTGTCCTTTCGATCTAGGATGTATTGAGAGAGCATTAAATATTCAATTTAGAATCGAGATATTTAAATGAATGATGATTGCTTTAATTAAGTCAAAATTGGATTTTGGATTTAATTAAGAATGTGCTAAAAAATTTTGGGCCAGGCCCAAGGTCAAACCCTAATCCGGCTTGACCTAATTTTTCACCTATAAATACAGACCTATACTTCATTATTCATTACACTTGATTTTCATATAATTATTCTAAGTCTTAGAGACTCAGAATCAAAACACTCTCTCGAACCTCTACCGGATTTCCTAGCTTTCCAAAGGGGGAATACATTGAAGCTTGGAGCTTGCAATCGAAAGGGCATTCGCGTGCGCACCCACAATTGATAAAGATTCCAGTTATTGTAAACATGTAAGTACCATTCAAGTATTGTGTTTACGGTTTTAAATTACCCTATAGTCAATCAGTTCTACGTTTGTTGGGTTTGAAACAAGTTTTCAATATCCGCTGCGTACAAAGCTTGAAAAAAAATCCCAACAACATACGCATAATCATATATGTTCTTAATGTTATATTCTTTAGCCAAGATTATCGGTTTAAATATCCAGGCTCATATGCCACATGTAAGATTAAGACTTAATGCACACAGGATCTTGAACACAATAATCTTACAAAGAGATAATACCGAAAACATACCAGATGCGGAAGACATCATCACGAATGCGGAAGCGTTACTTGTGGGAAATTGATTTCTACCTCCTTGTCCTAGCCTTACGTTACCACAACCGTCATCGATGGAAAAGATGTAGTGATTTTGTGGTAACCCTAATGGGTGGAACGAAGACCAATTTATAGGGTTTGTGACTTAATACGATACATAAATCAAGTAACCGATCTAACATACGAGATTTATTCTTCATTAACTATTAGTTACGGGCTTTACAATAATTGGGCCACATATTTTAATTAATAAAATCTAACAATATACCCCTGTTATTACACATGCTGCAAATATTCTCATGCCATTACAAATGGTATAAATATACTTTTTTCGCTAACAATTTTTTTAACAAGAGGTTAAACTCATAAATTAAATTTAACACTTGAATTCGCCTCTAATCTCATCTATTACATTCGTTGGTAATATTGCTTGTTTCTTCCAAGCTTTTCTATAAAAGAAATTCAATTGAAAGAACAATACATGAAGTTATCAAAAAAGAAGAAAATATTGTCAATTGTTGATTTTTAACTATGCACTTACACTATTAGAGCAATTGATATGAACAAATCATCTTACACTGCCTTCATAGAGTTTCAAAAGTCACAAAATATGACTTTTATAATAAACATATGCCAATAAAAGTACTGATGTTGAGAAATTATGATGTGCACGATCTTAAAGTGTTCTTGATGTTCTACAATTGTGAATAAAAAATAATTAAAAATTATATAACTCATAATCTTTAAAGTCATTAACTATAAAAATAAAGAAAGGGAGAAAAGAAGATTACGGTGGATGCAAAAAACACTTAAATCAGAACCGAAATAAAAAAACAAACTAAGAAGTAGAAAAAAAGCTTCGTAAATATCCTAAATATTACAATATAAAATCATGACAAAAAATTATGTCTTTGAGAAATAATATATATAAATACAAAATAAGTAGCTCACTTCCGTAGAAGTAATTTTAATTAAAAGAATAACAACACTGTGTTGCAATAGTTGAACATCGATGCCTTATGCCAATGTTGTTCCTTCCTTACACTGCAATCTTCTCTCATCTAATATAAATACTACTCCTCCGTTTTAAAAACATTGTTTTGTTTTGATTTAGGATAAAGTTTAAGAAAGTGGATAAATTTTTTTAAAGAGGTGTTGTGATTTTAAATATGTTATGTAAAAAATTAAAATGAAAAAATTTAAAAAAAACGAAAAGAGATTTAAAAACAACTATTTTTACATCATTAGCTCTCCACTCTTAAACTGCAATGGAAAAGGGAGAAAGTTCTAAACTTCCGGAAGAGGATGTCTGGGCGAAACTCAGTAAGTTATCCACTTTTTCCTTTATTTTCTTTCTTGCAGATTAAAGGGTGTTGGGTTGTCATGTTTTCTAAGAACCAAGAAAACATTATGAATACTTTCTTGCAGATTAAAAGGGTTGTCATGTTTTGTAAGAACCAAGAAAATTTACTCCACAAATTTTCCTTTTTTTTTTTTTTGCTATTATCCCAAATTAGAATTCGATCAAGAACGGGAATAAAAATTGTGAATTGTAATAAATGAACAATCGGGGGTTGTGACATTGAAACATGTTCTTTATTTCGTGAAAGTGGTTAACTTGGATTTCAGTTACGATTTGCAAGGATGGTTTGTCTTGAAAAATGGGAAACAGAAGTATTTTCTTTGCATGTCAATGAGTAAATGTTGCAATTTCGGCCATCTTTTGGCTACTTTATGTGGTGTTAAGAGAGTCCAAGAAAACATTTTAAGGTTTCTTGAAGTATCTTAGTGGTTGAAGTAGCCTTCTCTTTACTTAATTTTGTGTAACAAATTGTATATTGTTCCATATCAGATGGCATTGGCCTAGATAAATTGGTTTTGACGTGGAACACCTATCTTTTAACTTAGTGCATTTGTGTGTAGTTTAATTTGGAAGTTCTAAATCCTTGTTATATATATAATCCATGTAGTTCAGCTTTGTTCTATCATAGGGCCATAGGGTGTGGTAGAGTGGAAGGACGAAGGCGGATTGATTAACTATGATTATTGGGAGATGCCCTGAACGTTTAAAATCATGGATAGCCAATAGGGTGTATATAGAGTAGACAACATATCCTGTAATTTAGGTGTATATAGAGTAGACAACATATCCTGTAATTTACATAGTTAAATATTAGTGTTACATCAAAAGAAGCTCGTTTTAAATATTAATTCAATGTGAATTGCTTGAAGGGAAAAGGTTCAGGGCTGATTTTCGCATATAAGATCATCAAATAGTATATTTCAATTCATGTTCTGAATTTCCCATATCTTGAAACTATAGCAGGATCTTCTCATTGCTTATGCAATTAAAGAAACAGGAGTTGGTTAAAATAGGATCTCCAGTGATGTGTTAAAAGTTTGTGCTCTACAACACCAGAGTTTTTCTAGAGTGTCATTGATCAATGGTATTTGGCTTAAGATATTTGCTTAACTTTCACGTTAAAACGGGTTCTTATTTGTTTTCATTTGACTTAAAAGACAACTGTTCTTTAAAAGTTCAAATCTATTAGTAAACATTTTGGTTTGCTTTGTGGAGATAAATCCCTTGACCTGCAAGGAATCAGCCTATTGTCGACCCCCTTCCCGGTTCGCAAGCATGTTGGTGATGATCAGTTATGTGATTAATATCAGCTTAATGTTTTATACTTCTGTTGACACTCTGTACTTTTTGAGGTTGACTAACCGAATTGGATCTATCACTATCCTTTTTGTAGCACTTCCTAAGTGGAACCTACTTTGCTGAAGATGGAGATGACTAGGAATTATGCTCGTTTTCTTATCACTCAATTTTGTGGTGATACTTGATTTTATTAATCACTAGATTTATTAGTATCAGAACAGCATTAATAGAGTGCTGAACTACATACAGTAGGACCAAAAGACAGGGATATTATCCAAGCCATCCTCGTAATGATTCCTTGGTGTCTAACAAAGTCTCAGCCTCATTTACATACTTCATATTACACCAAAAATGCAAATAAACGAAAACAGTTAAATTTGATCTGCCAAATTAGTTTTGAAGTATCCTCAAAATATCTCATATTTCTTTCTTTCCATAAAGTCCAGGAAATGCAAGTCGGAATTGTATTCACCTCTTTTGAGATTGTTTATCCAACCCTTTCCTACCAACAGCTCAATAGTTCTTTTGTTGATTAGGCTTCAGTTACTGTAGTCTTATCATGCCGAAATGTAACTGCCACAATTGGTAAGAAACTTGACAGTGCAAGAACATGGTCACAAACCAGCATCTGCCACAAAGTTGGAAGATTCTTCTTTGTAAAACCTCATGGCTTAAGCAGGCATCTTTTGTTACCAACCAAGAGAAACGACCCACTTTGTATGGAGCCTTTGATCTGCAGATTTGTTTTCATGGCAAGGGAGTGTTTTGGGTTCATTTGTAATCATTGATGCATAGCAACAGTTTTCCCCATCTGATACTCATTTAATGCTTTTCAATAAACTAAGAAACTCAGCTATGCTTTCCAACTCCCGGTCATTTAGATTACCTCTGAAATGGCTTTGGAGGTTTACAGAGGAGTAAGCTAATCATAGAAAAATATGGTGTCATCCTCACATGGAGTACCTGAAAGAGTATCCGGATGTTATGGCCAGAATTTGTGATCAGGACTGCTATCATTGTACGAGATGGAAGAAAGGTCTCCTTTTGGAATGACAATTAGATTAGACACTACACTTTGGAGGAAACCTTTTCAAATTTGATTGTTATGGCACCAGAAAACTAGAGCAACTCTTTATCAGAATAGATGGGGTATAGCTTTCAGAGGTAATCTAAATGACTGGGAGTTGGAAAGCATAGCTGAGTTTCTTAGTTTACTGAAAAGCATTAAATGAGTATCAGATGGAGAAAACTATTGCTATGCATCAATGATTACAAATGAACCCAAAACACTCCCTTGCCATGAATCGAATATTTGGAGTGCAAGTTTAGTGATGTAACACATGAGCTGGACGTAGAAGTGAGACTTGATACACAGGTCATCCCTAAGAGAGGAAGTTTTAAGTATTTGGGGTCTTTAATCCAAGGAAATGGGGGCATCGACGATGATGTCGCACAACTTATTGGTGCGGAGTGGATGTGTGGGCATATCAGGAGCGATAAGATTAGGAATGAAGATATCTGTGACAAGGTCGAGACAAGATGAGGGAAGCGAGACTGAGATGGTTGGGGCATATGAAGAGGAGATGCGCACATGCCTCGGTAAGGAGGTGTGGAGGTGTGAGAGGTTAACGGTGGTGGGTTTAAGGAGGGGTAGAGGTAGGCTGAAGAAGTATCAGAGAGAGGTGATTAGAAAGGACATGACGCAACTTTAGCTTACCAAGGATATGACCTTAGATAGGAGGCGATGGAGGTCGCGGATTAGAGTGGATGGTTAGAAGTAGTTGAGCGTTGTCTCGCTCTCCCGTGGGATAAGCTTGTTACGTAGATAGTTTTAGCATTATTCTCATAGTTTCATGTCCTTAGATTACTGCTGCTACCTGTTGTTTTTTGTGCTACAATTATCACTTTATTTTGCTCTGAATTCTTTGTTACACTTTCTCTATTTTTTGCTATGTTTTATCTGCTATGCTTTTTTACTTCTGGTTTGTCTTTTTCAAACCGCCTTGTTATGTCACTTGAGTCGAGGGTCTTTACGGAATAGATTCATTATGTCCACGAGGTAGGGGTAAGGTTTGCATACACTCTACCCTGTCCATACCCCACTTGTGGGATTACACTGGGTATGTTGGTTGTTGTTGTTTGATGATTTTAACTTTTTAGAAGTACAAGGAAGATCAGAGCTGATATAAATATTGCTTATTGACAAGCATTTATCTTTCGAAGGGGAGCTTTGGAGTAACTGGTAAAGTTGCTACCATGTGATCAGGAGGTCATGGGTTTAAGCCGTGGAAACAACTTCTTGCATAAATGTGAGGTAAGACTGCGTACAATAGACTCTTGTGGTCCGACCCTTCCCCGGACCCATGCATAGCAGGAGCTTAGTGCACTGGGCTGCCCTTTTTTTTTGACAAGCATTTATCTTTGTAAATATAGTACGATGGACCCTCCCCATTCTGAAATTGAGTTAAGATTGAAGGAGACTGTAATATGCAGTGAAGTGAATAACTCTTCTGGAAAGCAAGAATGGTGTAAGATAACAAGGAATGTGGATTTAGTTTCTTCCATGATGCAAAATAAGAGGTAAACATTTCTGGTTCTGTAAATACTTCATTTTGCGCTAATGTATTTGTTCATTCTGTGCTGTAGATGGTTTAGGATAACTTCTTAATGATTTATCTTACAAAAGAGAAGCTAAACTATTATCTTCCACCCAGTTCTTGGGACCAAGATTGTTTTGCATTCTCCGGCCCAAATTGATTTTTGTAGTAGAAGTACTAGAAAAAGTGCTGCTAAACTCATACTATTTCCTTCCCTGAATAAAAAATGAATGGAATAATAGAACATCTGTTTATGTACTTGAGATGCATGCAGGTGTACTGTAATTGGTCTTTAGTGGTATATTTGGTATCAGCAAAAAGGGAATACTGGTTTTTGGGTTTCCTTCAGTGTGACCTTGCATGCACAGACATGTTAATAGGATTTTGTCTAGAAAATCTGTGAGTTCTCTCCGTAGATTAATACTTTTCTGAAGTAACTTCTTGAAGCATGCTTGCTAAGTTTATTAGTTGAAGTGCTCGAACTAATGCTCCTAGACCCAAGAATGCCAGTGTTGCATTTTCTCCTGGGAAGAGATTGAACCTGTAGTAATATTTCACTTAACTATATCTTCAATCTCTCTTTTGATGCAATAGCTTGTCAGCATTTCGTGAATATGACAGGATATGGACATCCCAATTTCTTAGGTTAAGTCACAGCTTTTTGAATGCATAATTATGCATGGTAACCTTCATGGAGTTTGAATAGAATAACATGGTCAGATGGACCTGGAGCTGTTGGTTCAACTACCTTCAGTGGCAAGGGGCAAATATCATCAATCCTTCATCCGATCGACCTAGTCTACTGTGGAAGATACTGTGGCACACTAAACTTTGAAAGAAGGTTATTCTTTTACTTCGTGTGCTATGGGGGTTGCAATATTAATGCAGCAACTTAAGGAGAGAAGTTGAATTGTAATGAGTTGATAATATTTATGTAAAGAAGGTAGAGTAGATACGTACGCATCATGTATGTTGTAAACAATTACATAGTTGTTGTCTTGTAGGATCTTGCGTGTTCACTGGTTAATATTGGTTGGGTGGCACTAAACACCATAGAAGAAACGATCACAAGCTGGAGGTGGCAAGGACATAAACGTCATTATGGAGAGCTATGCTTCTTCGTATTTTTTTGGCTAAGTTGGAAGGAAAAAATAGGGAACTATGTTGTAGTAGTGTCACTAGTGGGAGGAATATACTCCCTCCGTCCCAATTTATGTGACACTATTTGACTTGGCACGGAGTTTAAGGAAGAAATGAAGACTTTTGAAATGTGTGGTCCAAAACAAGTCTCCGTCCCAATTTATGTGACACTATTTGACTTGACACGGAGTTTAAGGAAGAAAGGAAGACTTTTGAAATGTGTGGTCCAAAACAAGTCTTAGTTAAATGTGTGGTTATAAATCATCTCATAAAGTAAAATTATTTCCAAATATAGAAAGGTGACATTCTTTTTGGGACAGACCAAAAAAGAAATGGTGCCACATAAATTGGGACAGAGGGAGTAAGTGGTATATTTTTTTTGTGCCATATACTTTTTTGGATTTAAGGAGAATCATGATCGAGATAGCATGGTAGCTGAATGTGGTTGAGTCCCTCTCTCGGGACAATGAATGATATTCTGATTTATCAGGAAATCTTTTTTTGTTTGTTTTTGTTGTTTCCGTCAATTGTTACTTTGTGGATTGGTTCTTTCTCTAGCAGTTTAAAACTGTAATTCTCTTCAACAGTTGTCAGTGACACATGTTGTTTCCGTGGTTGGTGCTTTTCCTATGCCACTTTCTCTTGGTCAATTGCATTTGCTTTTTTGTTTCAGTGAAAGTTGTATCTGTGTTGACTATCTACATCGTTCTCTCATATAGTTCGAAAGAAATTCTTGTTGATGAGACGGTTTGTCCAGGATGAGCATGCTGCTGTAATTAAGTGTGGCAGTGAAATTTCACTGAGTCCCAGTGACGAAGGTGGGTGTTATTTCTAATCATATTCTTTTTTTGGAATCATTAGTCTGCCTTATGCTTTTAAGAAATTTTTGATATCTGCCGTGGTGTCTACCTGTCCACTTTTATTACATGCACTGTACTTTTTTAGGTGTATTATCCAGGAGAAAAAAGGAAATAAAACTCTTTAACGCCATTCTGCTCCACCATGAGCGATATGAATCCTAAACTCTTTAATACTGAATTTGTTGTTATATGTTCCTCTCCAATTCGATCCTTAGTGCACCGGTAGCGTTTCTACTTTTATGACCTATAGGCCATGGGTTGAGGCGTCGAAGTAGCCTCTTTGCCAAAATAAGGGGAATGCTACATGCAATATACACCCATCCTCCTCTACCCCCAAATTAGCCACGGAGCATTTCATGCACAGCGCACCCTTTATGTTCCTTTTCAATTGTATTGCCATTTAAAAGATGTTTTTATGGTCATATTTGATCTTTTTAGTAACTTACAAGTTATATATTGAATTCAGTTGGCCATTTGAATAGATTACTAGGTCAAGGAGGGTTTGATGAAGAACATATCCACTCTAGTCATTTTATGAAATGTAATCTCAACCCAAATTTCAACTCGGAATGCATTAGAATGACACATCTTATGGGCAATGATGTGTGGCTTATAGCTTTATGCTTCAATGCTGTTAGGTTTTGTGAAATACTGATTCGAAATGATGCCTACTGAGGAATCTCGCAGATATATACAGGTAAGTTGTGTAAGCTTTTAGCAACTGGTTTCTATTCATTATTATCAGTTTATGCTGTGTTACATGGCCTATGTTCTGCTAGGTTTCTCTCGATGTTGAGTATGCAAAATGCTGTATCTGCTTAAATATCTGGCATGATGTTGTCACAGCTGCACCTTGCCTTCACAATTTCTGGTTAGTGGTTTGAAGAATCATTTAAATTTTCATCCTTGACTAGATGTGCTATCATTTATGTTCTTCGTTCTCCAGTAATGGATGCTTTTCAGAGTGGCTAAGGAGGTCCCAAGTGAATAACTCTTTGAAACGCTTGAGTGAAGATACTAAGCTGCTTGATTCCTGTGCATCAATAAAATCACCTCTTGTAAGTAGTCTAAGTTATCATATGCGATTTTTTCGTGAACTACAGCTACAGCGTAAGGCTTTGTATAGGTACTCTTTGCCAAGTCATATGCTAAGTATTCTGTCACTATGATGTCTTCAAAATGTTATAAAATTTTATTACAATTCTACTATGTATGGATTTTAGATAAGCGTTTTTCCGTAGGTTTTAGGCTTGCTGCTGTGCTTCCAAAGATCTTTAGACTGGATTTTCTGGCATTGGTGTTTTGTGACCGTATGTTGTAATTATCTTGCCGTGCAGTAGATTTTCAGGAGTTCCTCTTCAATTTTATGTGGTCTGTTTTGAGGACTATCTATTATATGTCATGATTACACCAATTAACATATGATTGTATCTTTACTATCATAAACGCTCGACAACTTGTTTTCTTTTAAACATACTAACCCCTAGGAGCAGGTCCTCAATAGTAGAAAAAGTCGCTGGAAGAGGGAACATTCTCCATCAGATGCAGCAGATAGCTGGGAGCATTCATGCCCTCAGTGTGATAATTGCATTTTCATTCTTCTAGATGCTATTTTCATTTTGTAGACTGATACAAAGTGAAACATGTTAACTTATTCAGAAGAAGTGCTTAGTTGACTTATTGGGCAATGTAAATCCCATGTAAAGCTTGAGAATCTAATAGTGTTCTCTCGTTTATTATGTTTTTTTGTTATGTATTTCAACCATTTAAATTATGAACTTCTATTTTCTAACATTGAGTAGTTTACACTCAGACACCGAATTTGGAGGTTATAAGTGCAATGAAAGCACAATTCATCTTCAATGTCAAGCGTGTGGCGGAATGATTCCTTCTCGATTAAACATTGGAGTGCAACAACACTGTAACTACTATGCTTCCAAACTTCACTATTATGTTCTTGTTTCTGTGATTTTATGTGTGTCCTTTCCTTCTTAACTCGAAATATCAAAGTCTCTGTCCTCTTTGAACTGTTTGGTGTGTGAAACCTAACGCGGTTGTGTTGTAGGTTTGGGATGTGATTGAGCATTTTGTGCTGCTTATTGGCATTCTCAGGGAGTCAATGGGAGCAATTCACATCCACTCTGCATTCGTGAAACGTTCAAGCCTGTAAGTACTTAAAATCTGATTTGTGCGAATTATGTTTTGGTTATACGGGTAAGAAACCTTTGATGTTTAGAGCATCATCTTCCAACTGAACTTGATATGTTACATAAAGTTGAAGTGAAATTTTAGAAATTTATTTTCACGGGCCTGTAAGAGGACTTTATTCTGTTCTTCCTCTGGCATCTGTATGTTTTCGAGGAGCTCGGGTTTAAAACTTCAGAAAACTTATATACCTTCAAACTAATGGTTGAGAGATGAAATTGTTCTGATATCTAACAGTTACAATTAATTAATTGCCAACCTGAATAGACGCAACGCCTAATGATTATGTCTTGCTGCTGCCTATCCTTGTAAAGTCTAGTACAGTAACCCTCTGTCTCATCCACTTTTGGGTGGAAATAATCTTGGAACTTTCTTCTGATGGCTTTATCACTCTTGTTCTCTCCTGCTTTCAGTTTTTTTGCTATACTCTCTTTTTTTATCGCTCCTTTTGTTATGGTTGATATTATCTCCAAAATTGTTATTTCTGTAACTAAGAGAGTTCCAAGTTGGTTGAATAGTCGAGGTGCCGCCTAGGCTAGTCAGGATACCACTGTCATAAAAAAAGGTTCCAAGTTGTTAGGTGGTCCCCTCATTATACAAGTCAACTTGAAGAGATGATCTATAGTTTGACATTTCTTCTCCTTGTTTCTTCATTTGATTGCTCTCTCCTTTTTTCTTGTTCTTTTTCTCGTTGATGGTGGTAATACTTTTGTTGAGTTACTTCCAGCATTTACGTGTGAAGTCTTGCTTTTTATAGAATATATCAAAATGATGCACATGTTTCTGCAGATTGCAGAGCGTACAAATACTAGAATTCCCTCCTTGGCACATGAGAAGAATCATTTTGAACAAAATGTATGGCTCTTTTTTTTCTTTATGGGTTTCTTGATACATTGTTATTATTCTGAATAATTTAGTTATAATACTAGGTCTCCTGACTGGCTGACTCTGTGTGTGATCCTCTAATAGATCACTGAAAGATGCATTAGACAGATGGGAAGGTCGTTGCAAGATGTGGTAGCTGATTGAATTTTGAAGTTGGGTACGCGGGAGATAGGTAATTTGACTGTTGGAAACTTGAGAATCACTTCCTTTTCATCCTGTCTTTCTCTGATATTAGTTACGGTGTATTCCTCTCTCTAAGCGCATATATCTGTTAGCTTATTGTCGACTTTTATTGTTTGACCCCCATCCCCAACTCTCAAACAAAAGCTACCACCTCTAGTCCAGAAGATCTAAAAGGAATTAAAAACACTTTGAAAAATCGGCAGTCTGGAGAACTATACTCTCTTCACGGAAACAAGCATAACGAGGACCAATTTAGTCATGTTTTCATGTTCCAATTGAACACTATCCTTTTTTTATTGTACTTAAAGGATAAGATTATTCTCTTTATCAAACATATGCGGATCCAATCATGATATTTTATATATAAAAAATCTATTTCTGGATCAATCTGTTTGCCCCCTTTTTAGTTAACTTATCTGATGGGTCCAACAAACAATAACAACGACATGCCCATTGTACTTCCACAAGTGAAGTCTGTGGAGGGTAGGATGTACGCAGACCTTACCTTACCTTTTGGGTAGAGAGACTATGTTCGATAGACCCTCGGCTCAAAAGAAGTAAGCAAAGCAGGATTGAAAGAAAAATAACAACAAAATAGCAAGATAAATAAAGCAAATGAAGCAACCGTATTAGTAAGAAATGAATAATAAGATACTGCGCGAATACTAAATAATACTACTAAATAAGGAGAAGATAAGCAGAGGAGACTAGCTCCCTGCCTCTCCCATATAAAAGTAGGACAAATGGTCCAACAAACAATTAATTATAACAAATATCTAAATTCTAAAATAAAAAATAATAAGTAATTAGACTAAGATTCTAAATAAAGTTTCTTTTTCCGGTGTGTATACCTCTCTTCATGGAAACAAGTATAGACACTTTTTTCAGAGTGTACGTACCAGAAATAGGATTTCACCTGATTGGTGCAAGTCATACTAAATAATACTATTAAATAAGGAGAAGATGAGTAGAGGAGACTAGCCCCCTGCCTCTCCCACATAAAAGTACGACAAAGGGTCCAACAAACAATTAATTAGAATAACAACAACAACATATCCAATATAATCCCACCAAGTGGGTCTGGGGATGGTAGAGTGTACGCAGACCTTACTCCTACCTTGTGAAGGTCGGGAGGTTGTTTTCGATAGACCCTCGACTCAAGAAAAGATGCAAAGACAATAATAATAGGCAGTAATAGCAATAATATAATTAGATAAATGAAGTAAAGAAACAATTGAGTCATAATAGAGATCTAAAAAATATGCTAATGTACAAATATAATAATACTCGTAGTACGAAAAAGAAATCCTCGCGGAAACCTACTAGCCCTCTACCCTGATGCCTGACCTCCACACCCTCCTATCTAAATTCTAATATAAAAAATAATAAGTAATTAGACTAAGACTCTAAATAAAGATTTTTTTTCCTGTGTGTATACCTCTCTTCATGGAAACAAGTATAGACATTTTTTTCAGAGTGTACGTACCAGAAATAGGATTTCACCTGATTGGTGCAGTTATACTAAATAATACTATTAATTAAGAAGAAGATGAGTAGAGGAGACTAGCCCCCTGCCTCTCCCACATAAAAGTACGACAAAGGGTCCAACAAACAATTAATTAGAATAACAACATACCTAATATAATCCCACCAGGTGGGGTTTGGGGATGGTAGAGTGTACGCAGACCTTACTCCTACCTTATGAAGGTCGGGATGCTGTTTCCGATAGACCCTCGACTCAAGAAAAGATGCAAAGACAATAATAATAGGCAGTAATAGCAATACTATAATTAGATAAATGAAGTAAAGAAACAATTGAGTCATAATAGAGATCTAAAAAAATATGATAATGTACAAATATAATAATACTCGTAGTATGAAAAAGAAATCCTCGCGGAAACCTACTAGCCCTCTACCCTGATGCCTGACCTCCACACCCTCCTATCTAAATTCTAAAATAAAAAATAATAAGTAATTAGACTAAGATTCTAAATAAAGATTTTTTTTTCTGTGTATACCTCTCTTCATGGAAACAAGTATAGACATTTTTTTCAGAGTGTACGTACCAGAAATAGGATTTCACCTGATTGGTGCAGTCATACTAAATAATACTATTAAATAAGGAGAAGATGAGTAGAGGAGACTAGCCCCCTGCCTCTCCCACATAAAAGTACGACAAAGGGTCCAACAAACAATTAATTAGAATAACAACAACATACCTAATATAATCCCACCAGGTGGGGTCTGGGGATGGTAGAGTGTACGCAGACCTTACTCCTACCTTGTGAAGGTCGGGAGGCTGTTTCCGATAGACCCTCGACTCAAGAAACGATGCAAAGACAATAATAATAGGCAATAATAGCAATAATATAATTAGATAAATGAAGTAAAGAAACAATTGAGTCATAATAGAGATCTAAAAAAATATGCTAATGTACAAATATAATAATACTCGTAGTACGAAAAAGAAATCCTCACGGAAACCTACTAGTCCTCTACCCTGATGCCTGACCTCCACACCCTCCTATCTAAATTCTATAATAAAAAATAATAAGTAATTAGACTAAGATTCTAAATAAAGGACATTTTTTTTATGTGTATACCTCTCTTCATGGAAACAAGTATAAACACTTTTTTCAGAGTGTGTACGTACCAGAAATAGGATTTCACCTGATTAGTGAAGTAATTAGAGCTCATATTCATCTTATTCTTTTCTTCCTCTTCGTCCAGTTTAGTACTCCAAATGACATATATAGGAATTGCACTTGCTTCGTCCATTCTAAGAAACATTGTCACTTCCCATTGTTTGGGGAAAGATCAATCATATTAAACTTGTGACTAGGTTTTTTTAACTCTTTGTCTTCAGCAGCATAGTAGGTATTGTGTGGAAATCTTCCGTTATTCCCTTTTGGTGCCCCATGAGGTTCCTTTATGTATAGAGGGTTGGGTGTCATTTGCACAAAACCGTGTTTGTTGTGAGGTTTTCTATTTTTTTGGTGTACTCCTTGTATGCTAACAATTTGTCACAGACGATAGTTCAAAGCTTAGGATTAACACAGAGAGATGAGTATTCTAGCGTTGTGGTCTTGTTTCCCAATCCTATTGAGTCATCCAAGTATTCCTCCTTGATCAAATTTATAAACGATGACTAATTAATCGGATTATTAATGCTCGTAGTAAAGGGTAGCCCAGTGCACAAAGCATCCCGCGTGAGCATGTTTCGGGGAAGGGCCGCACCCCAAAGGGGGTGATGTATACAACATAACTACATTAGTGGCTACTTCCACGGCTCGAACCCGTGACCTATAGGTCACACTGAGACAACTTTATCGTTGCTCCAAGGCTTTCCTTCTCTCAAATTACTACTCGCCTATTGTAAACAATTCGCCGCTTATATTCCTATGGAATTGATCTGTTAAGAACACAATACATGTACCGTATTTAATTGAATGCGGCGACTAAGTATATTGCTATCCTAACCGCAAATTCTTGCTCTACTGTGGGGAATTAGATCACGACCTCTTTACTTTTCTAATGTAACAACTTTCTCATGTTTGAATATAACATAGTAGATTGCACTCGACCGTGGCACGCGGTGAGGGTTGCGCCGCGTGGTCCATCACTACTTGGGGGGACTTAGCAAGGAAATTCTTGGCTAGGTTCTTTCCATCATGGAAGACAACGAGACTTAAGTGAAATCATGGCTTTCAGACATATAGATGGAGAGACTCAGTATCAAGCATAGGAGAGGGGGATTGTCCATATCACCATCAAACGAACGAGGTTTTGCACATACGTTTATTGAGGGGCTTGATCCTCACACTAAAATATTGTTAGACCTAGCATCAGGTGGGCAAATCCTTGAAAAGAACTATGGCAAAATCTATGTTCTCTCGAACAAGTTCTCCCAGAGCAATCCAGATTGACAGGTAGGGGTGGGTGTATATCGGTTTTGTATCCGAAAAATATGAACCGAATAAAAATTGTTTTTTTTTAAAAAACCGAATCCAACTTTAAAAAAAACCGATATGTTCGATTCATATCGCCGAACGTATCGGATTATATCGGTTTTTTCTAGTGGGACAGGGCAGGTCGGGTTAGGGAATTTTTTTTAAAATTGAATTTCCAACACTGAAATTGGCATTCACACCTACATTACCACAAAATTTCGACGTTGGAATGTGTTGTATATCGTGAGATGTTTACTAAAGAAAAAGGAAAATTAAAAATCGATTTGGGGAAAACACAAATTGATTGGGAAAACTGACATTTTCGTAAAAATTGGCGGCGCATTGCCCGACCACGTCTCGAAAAATACGCAAAATAAAAAAAAAATCGGGTAAAACTGACACCAGAGCGCAGAATTGTGACCATTTAAAGTTTCACCAATTTACAAATACTTTCTCATCAATGCTTCCGTGATATGTTAATCAAGTTCATGCCGCATTCGACTTTCATAAAAGCTTCATAGATTGACTTCAATGGCTATATTCAAGAGATAGTAGTAGCCTAAAATAAAAAATAAGATTAATTACATATTTAATTCAGTTTTTTCGGTTCGGATCGTATCCAAAATTAAAAAATTAATTTTTTTATTTAAATAACCGAACCGAACAACCAGTTCGGTTCGGTTTTTTCGGTTCTCCAGATTTTTTGCCCACCCTTATTAACAGGTCGACTTGAGCAAAAATAGAGTTAAAAAGAGTGGATGCAATCTCAACATTATCAGCACAAATATCGACTATGCGTAATCAACTAAATAAATTTACAACGGGGCCACCTCAGCCACAGGTTCAGTCAATGCAACAAGCTCAGGGATTTGGTAAAGTTTGTGAAGAAGGCCACACCAGTGATATGTGCTTTGCAAATCCAGTCGAGATATTTTGTGGGCGGTGTTGGCGAAGCCAAGGTAACCAAAACCAATACGAAACAATTACAATCTGAATTGGAGAAACCACCCAAATATCTCGTGGGGTGGAAATCAAGTCACACGTAATCAAGAAAGGCCACGGGGATATCATCGCATTATCACCACCTTAGGGCAAGCGAGCTCACGATCCTATGCGAGCGGTGTTGAGGAGATGTTGAAAAAGAATCATATCTTCTTCTTTCTTTCCAAATCCAAATACAATGGGATGGGCATCTTTCTATTTCTACTACTATGCCTCTTGTGTCTTTGTTTAGTTCAAGGTCGATATGCAAAAGTTAATGGTTGAGAACCAAAATTGTGATTTAGCTATTTGTAATCTAGAGAGGCAAATGGGCCAGATAGCTGGTGCTCACGATACTAGACCACATGGGCGCTCCCAATTGATATTGATCCTAATCCAAAAGCACCGGTTAATGCAGTAACTCTCCTAGAAATGGTAGAGAATTGGAGGAACTCTCCCCAAGAAAGCAACTTAGGAAAATTTGAAAACTAGGTGAATTCAGATGATGTGATCGAAGTATAGCAGGCGACGAAGGAACTAGTAGTGAAGCAACCACAAGTTGGTAGACATGTTGCAGTGAATTCCTAAGTATGTTTAGTATATTAGGGATATTGTGGCTAGCAAGAGTCAATTCATTGAATATGCCACAGTAGCACTTACTGAAAAGTGCACCCCTCAGATTCAAAACAAGTTGCCTACGAAGCATAAAGATCCTGAAAGTTTCGCTATTGAGATTACCATTAGGAAACAGTTTATTGCACAAGCATAGTGTGATCTTGGGGCGAATACCAATCTAATGCCTTCATTTATGTTCAAAAAGATGGGTTGGGAAACCCGCATCCTACTACTATCATTTTGCTGGCAAGACCTGAGGGTGTTATTGAAGATGTCTATTGCAGGTTGGGTCTCTCATAATTCCAGCTGATTTTGTCATCTTAGATTTTGAGCCAGATCTGGAAGTCCCACTTATCTTGGGCGTCCTTTTTCGCCGCGGGTAGAGCTTTAATTGATGTAGCAACGGGGCAGTTGACTATGACAGTACATGACAAGGTTGAGGTATTCGATGTATACAACCCAATCAGTGAGGAGCTGTCCGTGATCAGTCTGGTGAACTATAATTCTGAGCTACCCCTTATCACGTGAAGCAATTCATCGGAAATAGCACTTGTGGGGGATGATATTTATGGTGATGCAGAGGCAAACGAATGGGTGCAAATTCTAGACGTGACAAGCATCTAAATCAGAGAGGGTAAGTTCGAGCCACTTGACATACCTGTTGGGCCACTACCCAAGTTATCAATTATGGAGGCCCTGAAGTTATAACTGGAACCTTTACCCACTAAACTCAAATATGCGTTTTTGGGTGAAGGTAAAACATTGCCGGTCATCGTAGCATCCAATTGAGAAAATCAGCTATCAAAAAAGGGCTTGGAAGTTGACCGCGCTAAGGTAGAAGAAGATCCTTGTACCAATTGAGAAATAAGAGTGAAGAAGGTGGAGTGGGGTTTGGGCAATGGCTACGTACTGGCGAGGAGGGTTCTGGGGAAGGGGCAAGGAAGGGTTGGGTATGTGGGGGTGGGGTTTAGAAAGTACCTTTTTTATTTATTAATATTTTTTAGCTGAAAATAGTTTTTCTTTTATTTTTCCTTATAACTTATTATTTAATTATTATCCTGGATCTAAATGCCACGTGTCATCTTATAATTAGTCATTATGCCATATCATCGCGAGTGCAATGCACAGACTTTATAGCAACGTTCATACGAATTTCTTAATTTTTAGCGGAACTCCGTTCTTGATCCTTGTACTAGTGGGAAATGGGATGGGGAAGAAGATCCTTGTACCAATTGAGAAATGAGAGGGAAGAAGGTGGAGTGGGTGTTTGGGCGATGGCTACGTACTGGCGAGGAGGATTCTGGGGAAGTGGGAAGGAGGGTTGGGTAAGTGGGGCTGGGGTTCAGAAAATACCTTTTTTTTTGTTGAAAATAATTTTTCTATTATTTTTCCTTATAATTTATTATTTCATAATTATTCTGGACCTAATTGCCATGTGTCATCTTTTAATTAGTCAATATGCCATGTCATCGCGAGTGTAATGCGCACACTATAATTTTAGCTAATTATCAAAAAGTGTTTAAGTGGTTCAAATTCTGAGTGGTAGAGGTTTTCACTAGGTACAAGTCTAGGTTTAGGTGTCTAAGTAATTTTGTGGACAAGTTTAGGTGACTGCGGATGACTTTGGCCTAAATAAAACAACCTTTGTTCGAAAATACTTGTTCAATTAGTGGTAATAGTGAAGTCTAACATAATCGTCGATCATAAATCCTTGTGGGTTCGATGTTCGACTTTCTAGTCACAAGTCCTTCTCTAGCAGTTTGCATATAGGATTGGATATCTTGGAAAAGTCTTTAAAGAAGTGGTTGTAGAACCTTGCATGGCATAAATATCTACAAACACCCCTAACAGACACAGGAGGTGGTAATTTCTCAATCACATTTCACATCTACCTTAGCATGGTCAACTTCCAAGCCCTTCTTTGACACCTTATGCCCGAGGACAATTCTCTTTTGGACCATAAAGTGGCACTTCTCTCAGTTGAGCACCAACTTTATTTACTCATGTTTTTCAGGCACTCGATCCAGGTAATTCAAGCATGCATCGAATGACTTGCCAAAGACAGAAAAGTCGCCCATGAACACTTCCAAAAAACCTTCCACCATCTCAGAAAATATCGTCACCACGCACCTCTGAAATTTCGCTGGCACGTTAAATAATACAAACATCTGCTTGAAGGCGTATGTACTGTAAGGGCAGGTGAATGTCGTCTTTCCCTGATCCTATGGAGCGATAACTATCTGATTGTAGCCAAAATGCCTATCAAGAAAACAATAATATTCTTGTCTGACTAACCTGTCAAGCATCTGGTCAATAAAACATATGATAATAATCCTTTCTCGTGGCCTCGTTGAGCTTCCTGTAATCCTCTACCCTATTACAGTTCTTATTGAAATGAGCTCATTATTTTCCGTTGTGATCACTGTTATCCCTTCTTTCGTACTGGACTCATCCACTTACTATCAGACATAGGATAGACAATACCTGCATCTAACCACTTTATCACCTCTTTTCTTGACCACTTCTTTCATCACAGGATTTAACCTTCTCTGGTGCTTAATACTCGGCTTGTGACCTTCCTTCAAAAGTATTTTATGCATACAAAATGCTGGACTAAATATCTGCTAACTGCCCACCCAGTTGCGATTTCGTAACACCTACAATGACTTTTCCTTCTTTTGCCTTAGTGAGTTTATGTGCTAAGATGACCGACAACGTTTTACCTTTACCCAAGAACACATATTGGAGGTGCGCAGGTTAATGTTTCAATTCTAGCTTCAGGGCTTCTATAATTGCTAACTTGGGCGGTGGCCCAAGAAGACTATCACATGTCTCGAACTTACCCTCTCTCATGTAGATGTGTGTCATGTTTAGAATTTGCACCCATTTGTTTGCCTTTGCATCACCATAAATATCATCCCCCACTAGTGCTCTTTCCAATAGATCGTTTGACATTATAAGGGGTAGCTCAAAATTATAGTTCACCACACTAATCGCAGATAACTCATAGAGTGCAAGGCAATTTGTATACATCGAATACCTCAACCTTGTCATGTGCTCTCAGAGTCAACTGTCCTGCTGCTACATTAATTAAAGCTCTGCCCGTGGCCAAAAACTGACACCCCAAAATAAATGGGATTTCCAGATCTGGCTTAAAATATGAGAAACCCAACATGCACTAGACATCTTCAATAATACCCTCAGGTCTTGCCAAAGATCTGTCTTGCCAGCTGCAAAATAACAGTAGCAGGATGCCGGTTTCCCAACCCCAACTTTCTGAACATAGATGAAGGTATTAGATTGATACTCACCCCAAGATCATACAGTGCTCGTGCAATAACCTGCTTTTCAATAGTAATATCAATAGTGATTCTTTCAGCTTCGTAGGCAACATGTTTTGAATCTGAGAGGTGCACTCCTTAGTAAGTGCTATTGTTGCAGTGAATTGGCTCTTGTTAGCCACAATATACTTAGCATACTTTGGAATTCCTTGCAACATGTCTACCAAGGAAACATTAACATGTACCTTCTTAAGTAAGTCAAGAAACTTCTTATAAGTCGCCTCTTCTTTTTGCTTTATCAAACGCTGTGGGAAGGGAGGTGGTGATTTGGCAACCACTGGTTGTGGCTGCTTCACTACCGGTTCCTTCGTTGTCCGCTCTACATCTATCACATCATCTCAATTCACCTCTTTTCCAACTTCACCTGAGTTGTTCTCTTGGGGTGAGTTCCTCCGATTTTCTATCGTTTCTAAGAGTTACTACATTAATCGGTGCCTTTGGATTAGGATCAGTATCACTTGGGAGTGCCCCCTGTGGTCTAGTATTATGAGTACCAACTATCTGACCCATTTTTGCCTCTAGATTTCGAACAGCTAAATCACAATTTTGTTTC
The DNA here is from genome assembly GCA_029783415.1 of Anisodus acutangulus. Classification (NCBI taxonomy): domain Eukaryota; kingdom Viridiplantae; phylum Streptophyta; class Magnoliopsida; order Solanales; family Solanaceae; genus Anisodus; species Anisodus acutangulus. Next base: position 2,537,863 of record CM056510.1, on the reverse strand, counting down.
CAAGCCATTAACTTTTGTATGTCATCCTTAATCCTTTTCAATATCTCCTCAACACTCCTCACAGGAGCAGTATCTTGATTGCCTTATGCTGGCAAATAATTCTGATGTCCCTGTGGCCTATACTAATTCTATGTGCATTGATTTCTATCCTACTAGAAATTCAGGTGGTTTCCCCAGTTCGTATTGTAATTGTTTCATATTGTAAGTGTTTCCATACTGGTTTTGGTTACCTTGGCCTCTGCCAACATTGCCCACAAAATATACCAATTCTGGATTTGCAGGGTATCACTGGTGTGGCCTTCTCCACAAACCTCACAAAATCCCTCAGCTCGCTGCACTGACTGAACATGTGGCTGAGGTGGCCCCATTGTAAATTTATTGAGTTAATTCTGCATAGGCGATATCTATCTTGATAATGTAGAGACTGCATCCAATTTAATAACCCTGACTGCCTTTTTAACCCCATTTCTACTCACATCGACCTGCCAATCTAGATTGCTCTGGGAGAACTTGTTCAAGAGAGCATATATTTCGTCATAGTACTTTTCAATGATTTGCCCACCTGCTGCTGCTAAGTCTAACAATATTTTAGTGTAAGGATCTAGCCTCTCAATAAACGTATGTGCCAGAACGTCGTCTGTTTGAGGGTGATATGGACAATCCCTGAGAAGTGGCTTGAACCTTTCCCATGCTTGATATAGAGTCCCTCCATCTTTCTGCTTGAAAGCCACGATTTCACTTCTGAGCCTTGTTGTCTTCCCTGATGGAAAGAGCCCAGCCAAGAATTTCCTAGCTACATTTGCCAAGTAGTGATGGAGTTTGTGGGTTCCGCCTTTAACCATCTTTTCGTTTCCCAAGAAAATGGAACTAGTGTGAGCCTGACGTAATCGAACGAAACCCCTGTAGTGATATAAGTATCACTAATCGCCAAAGAAGTTCAATGTCTTTGTCGAGGAACGTCATGCAACAAACTCATGAACTCATTTGGAGTGAAGCACCTGAATCATATTTTCCTTCACCGAACCGCCCGGTGATGTTGGGCGAACAATGCTCAATGTGACATTGCCCACGAGAGGTACAAAGGCGAGATGCAAGCTATAGGGTTATTTTCAGCCGCGACAATTGAATGAGTGTTTGCTGGTTTTCAAATAGCTTCACGTCTCTCCTTCGCTTGTGGAATGTTTGTTCAGTTTCCCTGTCAAACTCCACAAGATTGTTGTCGCTAGCAACCCGCCGCATTCAACTGTAGTACCTGCATTAACAACCACTAAGATAAAAACGTTAATACTTGAATAATGAAAGCAGTAATCGATAATTTTATATAACTCGTTAATTTCTAAGTACCCGATAACGACGCCAAAAACTTGCTGCTCCCAAACGCACACGCAAGCGTACGTGGCTGTCAAGTAATATAGTGACTAGCTAAGCTGCTCGGACTCGGGTGCGGGTATCCGACACGGGTATCATTCTGAGTGTCGGATTCTGCAAAATCTAAATTTTAAGATTCGAGAGTGCGGATCCAGGTATAGATATGGGTGCTCGGCTAAGAAAATTAAAAATTATAAAATTAGAGCTATAAAGGCCCCAACTTCTTCTTTCAACCTCTCCGGTTCTTCCTCTCAAAAGAGAAAAAGAAAGCCATTCAAGGCCTTCCATCGACTCTCCTTACAGATCGCTACTACTATCTACCAGAAGGCAGAACTCAGAACACAACCCCTTGAATTTTTATTTCTCTATGTTTTCCCTGAAACATGAAGCAACAAATATGAGACAAAGGGACTATAACATTGAAGGTATGCCATTTTCCGTTTCTTAAATCTGTTTATCTTTCATTTTGAGAGATCAAAATCTCAATTTTGCCCCAAATTTGTCCATGGACTCCAGTTAAGGTACTAAAGTTGGTTGACCGTATCCGAAACGTTTCCCGCTCCCGCACACACACTCTATTGAGACGGGTGCAACAACAAAAATGAAGAGTCCGTGCAACTTAGGTGACTAGATAGTCAAATATCGTATCCATAGGGACTTATGCTCAACGATTATGTTAGACTTCACTATTACCACTAATTGAACAAGTATTTTCCAACAAAGGTTGTTTTATTTATAAACTAGTGCAAAAATTAAAAGACTAAGTAATTACGCTAATAATTTGTCACGAACGATAGTTCAAAACTTAGGTTAACACGGAGAGATGAGTATTCCAAGGTTGTAGTTGGTTCACCAATCCTATTGAGTCATCCAAGTATTCCTCCTTAATCAAATTTATCAACTATTGCTAATTAATCGAATTATTAATGCACGTAGTATTCTCCGGAATTACTACTCGCTGCCTATATTCCTATGGGATTGGCATGTTAAGAAAGTAATACATGTACAATATTTAATTGAACACGACTAAGGATATTCCTATCCTAGTCGCAATCCTTGCCCTATTGTGGGGAATTAGATTACGCCCTCTTTACTTCTTCTCTAATCTAACAACTTTTCCAAGCTTGTTAGTAGATAGAACTCGACTGTTGCGCGTCAATCAAGCAATTAAACACAGAAGTAAATAAATAATAGCAATTGATAAATCAACTAAGATATAAATACTATTCAAACGTCAACATTCATGATTTTACCACAACTCTAGAATTATGAAGTTTAGCTACTCATACTCGGATTACAACAAAGATTGTTCATGTTTAATCCAAGAAATAATGAAGAAATAAAGATAAAAGTGATAACCTTATGTATAATTGCTTTGATCCTTGCTCTTGTGTCAAAATGGCTGAACCCCTTCAAAAACGAGCTTGGGGAATATCTATAGGTTTCGGAAGAGTCCTAGAGAGAATTTCCAAAGCCAACTCAGACTTGGTAAATAAATCTTGACCCGACATACCCTCGTCGCGTTGCGGTGCCTATCGCGCCAAACTTGGACACAATGGTCATCGCGTCGCGTTGAACTTGGTTGCTTCATAATTAGCAAATTTTCCTGTGATGGACCTCGCATTGGGTTGAAGTCTTCTATTCCATCTTTTAGTCAATTAGCCACGCTACTCTAGTCATTGCGCCGCAACCCGCGATGCACAAAGCGGCGCATGGAAGCCTTGGGCTTTCAACACTTACCCGAATTGTGATCTCTTTTACTCCAAAACGGAGCATTTTCGTCATAAAGTACCTAGATTCAACATTTCAAAATCATACTAGTTCCCTATCTCAGAATTAGTATTAGTTAGGTGTATTTAATACATTAGCACAAAAACGAGGTAGAAAAGTGAGTAAAGTAATGTGCAAAGACGTGTAAATACACCAAACGTAAGAGGTGAAAACAATCAGTCCAAAATGACTATTGGTTACAATTCGACCTATAAAAAAGGACTATTGGTTGCTACTTGTCATATCTTTGAGATTGTCCTCGTTAGAAACCAACATGAGCTTAGACCAAAGTTAGTGAAGCAGGAGGAAACAAAACTTGATTAGTTTCATTGAATATCGTCATTGAATTGATTATCCTGCTGTTTTATGTGTGCTACTTTTCCCTGAAGTTAGGAAAATGGATGTTGTTCAATACAATTTAGAGATTTCATTCAGTGAAGCAATTTCTTCCTGCTGATTGTCTTTATTTATATGCAGTGAGTGCTACGACAAGTTAGTCTCATTCCTTTTGTATTGGTTCAGAGTTACAATGACAGGACTTGTAAGTTACCACTGATCCTGGTTGATTCTTCAGTTATTTCCACTTTTACTTGTGGAGTTGCTTAAAACGTAAAAGAATAAGCTTTTATCTAACATCGCACTGCAGCTCACTCCTGCCCCATAACAATTATTCCCTCTGTTCCATTTATTATATGGCTCTTTCCTTTTTAGGTCTGTTTATTAAAAAAAAAAGGAATTACAGTGTTCCACATTTGAAAATAATTCTTTAATTTTAAACTTTCCATTTATCCTTAATGACGTGCTCTTATAGCCATAGAAATGTCATGACATGTTTAACACCGCTAGTTCTAAGGATACTATTAAAAGTCTTTTTTTCTACTTTGATTACACTTTCTTTGAGCCGAAGATCTCATCCAAAACAACCTCTGAGCCTCTCTACCCCACAAAGGTAAGGGTAAGGTCTGTCTACTTCCTACTTTACCCAGACTCCACTTGTGGGATTACACTAGGTACGTTGTATGAATATGCTTGTCACACACAGCACCACAACCAAGAACATGCTCGGAAGAGAAATCATGTCTGCCGGCCAACGAGGGTTAATCATATGTAGAAATTCTTCATATAGTTTTCTGTTTGAAATTTCTGCTTCAGCTGATTCTCTAGTTATGTAAATGCCAGTCTTGAACTCGATTCTGTTTTTGTGATTCTCGTCTATGATGAACCATAAACATCTGATGTTTTCTTCTTTTCCTTTTACTGTACATATGTTCTTTTTTTTAGTGTTACATTTAGTGGTGAAGATATAACAAGTTCATAAACTGGAACAAGTGAAATAAGAAGTAATTCTCCGACTTTAAAAAAAGAAATGAGGTTCTTTTCACATCTATAGCTGACAAAAGACACAAGAATTGTTATGCCTTACAGCATCAGGGACACAAATAGAACTTGATACTGAACATGATGTTCAGTCATGTAGCAAAAGACCTAGATCTGTCCCAGACAAATGATCCAAAAAATTATGGTAAGGAGGAAATGGACACTCAGTCTGACTGAAGTGGGTCAGAATCCAAATGGTCTAAGCTGATAATCCTTCCTTATCTATAATGTGTTTAGTTAATATCTGAATAAAAGTGTGTAAAGCAAGGTTGGGATTATGAAAGTGTTTTTATTAAAAACTTATATTCCCTACACTCTAAAATCAGATATTGAATCTCCTTCCTTCCTGGTTAAAGATTGAACTATTGTAAACAAAACTTAAAAGATCCGTTCTTTTGAGTGTAATTATGACAAGTGTGTAAAGTATGTTCGCACATACGAAGGGTAGAGATCCACTGACTGTGCGAAAACTGTTACCACTCTTAAGTAAGCGTCAAGGATTTCCCTAGGCACCAATCACTAGGAAAGAAGACTAAAAGATAATGGCTTATCTTAAGACGTTGAACCTGTCACACTATTTGACAAAAGAACCTTCATTTGATAGGATGATATTGGACACTCAGTCGTACAAAGCCTACGGGGGACTGGAGTGTGCCAGAATTTATTTGATAAGGATGATAATGGACACTCAGTCGTACAAAGCCTACGGGCGACTGGAGTGGGGCCAAAATTCATTTGACAGAAAAGTAATGGACACCTAGTGAGGTGGGCCAGAGTTTTCAGGTCTTAAATGATATGAAGGCTAAAAGAAAGGCAGAAAAAAAATTGGACACTCAGTCTGCCTAAGCAACTGGAGTGGTCCAGAGTATCCAGATCACATATGATCCGATTACGCCCTAACCACGGGCAAGAGGTTGTTCATGTGAAGTAACGCCACCTCTAAAGTCGAAGGGGTTGGAGAGGTTGTCCTCAATAGGACTTCAGGGAATGAGATCACTCTAAAAAGATGTGATACATGTCCCAAACTTGGTTTAAGGGACAATGTTGTTCAAGCTGGTTTGAGTCTAGTCCAACAGGTCTGTAATAACTAAGAATGGTACAATATGTCTGTAGCCAAATGAATGATATATTTGTAATCCGTGCATATATGCCCTCATAGATTAAGACACGTTAAATAGAAAGTCATTCAAAAGGTAACGAAGTTGAGATTGTTGCCTTCTGTCGACATAAACCCTCAAAATAAATCTGAGGTAGGTGAAGAGGCAAAATCACCTTTTCAAGTTCCATCAAAGAAATAACGAAAGAAGCACCGCTCCTCTAGAACTTAGTCACACCTACATGGGTGATTTGAAGTTTATACAAAATAGAAGGGGGGGGGGGGAGACAAGTACTTTGTGACCTTCATTGATGATGGTACAACGTATTTCATCCTTTGTTTGTAGAAAAGCAAAGATAAAGCTGTTGAAGCGGATAAGCGCTACAAAGTAGAAATTGAAAATCAACTAAGCCTACGGATTGAAGAATTCGTAGTGATAGAGCGGGAGAATGTGAAGCATCATTCATCAAACGATTGCTTATTATTCACCTCAGTCTAACGATTGGAAGCCAAGCGCAAAAACCGTACGCCCAAAATATGTGGGGCAAGACGATCCTTACCGCTAATGCGATTCTCAAAAGAACTCCGCATAAGGATAATGATAACCCTCCATGTGAAACATGGAAATGATCCCACCTACAAATGTTGTGATGTGGGGTGGCTTGGTAGAGATTGGAATACCGAAACAGGTCATGTTGGACCTAAGACTGTAGATTGCATATCCATTGGATCTGCAAATAACAGTAGTGCTTATCGCCTCTTGGTGTCAAAGAATGCTGAATTCTTTGAAGATAACTTCCTTGAGAAGGAAAAAGAAATAATTGCTGGAGGTTAACAAGAACCCGCGAGTGCCTGACTGGGAACTAGACGTTCCGTACCTACAGGACTCGAAAGTTGCTGACTATCCGGAACTTAATAGTTCAGATCTACAGAACTCAGGGATTTTAGATGTTGAACCGAGATGGAGCAAAGAGGGGACAAAGACTTGTTCCAGGCCTTCTAGCTTGTATGGTTGAGAATGAACCATGGACAATTAACAGAAAATTGTCATCTCCAGAAGCGCTGCTTTGGAAAGAAGCTACAGAGAAATAGATTCCATCAGATAGAACCATACTTATGTAATGGTTGACCTTCCTCCTGAAAAAGAACCTTTGGGTTGTAAAAGTGGATACTCAAAACTGAGTACAAAGTAAATGGATCTACTGACGAGTATAAGGCCTCAGCTACTTGGACATGTGGTCCCCGGTGAATAGCTTAACATCCAGGGCCATTACAGTCTTGCGTGGCATGGATGTTGATGCCGCCTTCCTAACCGGAGAGTTGGAAGGGAGAATAAGAGTTGGTTTGTTGGACTATTGGACTTCTTCCTGAACTTCCATTTTGGTCCTGAAAGTTTAAGATAAAACAGAAATAATGAATCTGACAACATAAACATTGAATCTGAAGTTGGAAAGCCAACAGTTGGAAAACCAACAGTCTGAGAGAGGAAGTTATATTGAAACAAAATATATGGGTATAATAGATGACATCTTAGGAATTGGATTTCTAAGACATTTAACAAACTGATCTAACTCCAAACTCAGTTGTGAGATAATTGATAGTCTCGTTGAAGCCACCAATGGATATGAATCATAGAATTGATTGGAATCATGGTGCACCCATATACAAGGAGCGATATGTGCAGGTTACATGTAGTTCAATGTATTGTACACACTACAACCGACCTGGTATCGGCTTACAAAGCAGATCAGTTGAACTAAAGTTCACTCGTGATTCTGGAAATTATCGATAGAAGGCGTTAAATCGGATATAATGATATCTGAAATATTCGCTTATCTACGGATTATGATATTCTGGATGTCCAGCGGTTCTGGGAGACCATAGTGATGCAAACTGGACATCAGATATGAAGAACACCAAAGCCACAAGTAAATGTGTATGGTGGGTCTTGGAAAATCCTCTAAGCAAACTTGCATCGGCCGATTCATGATGGAATCAGAGTTTATCGCTTTAAACAAAGCATCATGACTCCTTAGAGGACGTCCCTTATTGGGAGAAACCCGTGCCTTCAGCAGTTATACACTGTGACTAGCCGGTCGGCTTCAGGAAGGGCACAGATGACGGCGTCTGAACATATCTGTCGGAGACATAAACATAAAACCGTATGGCAGTTGATCATCACGGGTGTCACTTCCTTGATTACTAATCAAAGGATATAGCGGACCCTTTAACTAAGGGACTACCCGAAGATCAAGAGTTCTGCCTGTCTAGGAGAATGGGCTTAAAAACCTAAATAATACGAACATTTGCGGTGGTAACCCAACCATACTGACTGGAGATCCCAAAAATTTGGTTCAATGGGAAAACTAAGCTGCAAAAGGTTCAGTTGAGCGCTTTGGTAGAAGCAAGAGCACTTCGGATTATGATTTCTGTAAAGAAACGTAAATTCAAAGCCGTTCCCGCGATAGACATTAAAGTGCTACCTGCATGGTGGGTAAATGTTAAGCTTACAAACCTTTAACGGTCCTCAAACGATTGAGGTTAAGGTTGGGGAAACTTTTAATGATTCCTAACACTTATGAAGTGGGGTATAACAGGATACCTTGTGGGAGATCACTTATTTAAGTGCGAGGACAGGCCGCCTCAGATGAACGCACTTAAGAATCCAAGTGTGTCCACGGCCACAACAGACAGAACAAAAGAAGAAACGAATAAAGAGGAGGTATTGTGTTGGTACTGTTGTCTTGGCTTACATTAAACACTGACGGTTCAAGACATCACGTTCACCGCGTAGTAAGTAAGTCCGATGGTATTCAGCTAGGGAAGGTTCAAAGCGGAAGCTACCTCTCCTGATGCAATATCTTTTCGATGAAAGATTGCTGAAAGTTTGCACCTTGTGTGTGCGCCAAAAATCTCTTTTAAGAGGAGATTGTTGGAAATTTACTAATGTGGAATTAAGTTTATCCCATTATTTATGACTCAAACAATTGGGCCCAGCACGTCGAAAATATCTTTTCCACGTGTGCAATTTTAGTGTCAATTATCATAAATTTCGCTAATGAAAGAGATATTGATACGTAAGTGGAATGTTTGAGACATAGAATGATGGACGGTTATTTGCTAAATGACATGTGTTCCACATTGGTAAACGAAGGAAGGATTGTGTGAAGTGTAAAATGGTACGGGTCGGAAAAGGGCCGCGGCGCTTCTAGCGATCTTGCCGCGCCCTAGCGATCTTGGCGCGCGATGGCGTCGTCGATTTTCTGGTTGAATTAGCGCCGCGACGCTAATGTGGCAGAGCCGCGACACTTCATTAGCAGTGACTGCTCGACGGAATCCCAAAGGTTTGGCTATTGAGGGGGTTTCAATGGCATTGAATCCACCCAATAATGGCCATTACTTGGACCATTATGTTGCTGCATTACTTGGGGGTTAAATGTCATTCATTACATGACATTTAAATGACCATTACATGGGTACTTGAAGAGGCCATTTTGCACACCTATAAATTGAGGCCTTTGGCTCAATTCTATAGATGAAGAAGAAGACAATATACATACAAGTATACAACACCACAAAGAGATTAGATTTTTCTGATAAGCAATTCTTCTCTTAGCAATCTTCATTGTTCGTGTTCTTCGCTGAGGTCATTTGTGTAGGCTTTGCACACTTGATAATTTGTTGTTTCATCTTGGGAGACTATTGTCCACACTTCCGTAAAGCCTATATACGAGGGCAATCTTGTCTTAAAGACATAGAGCCATCTCTCGACTCAGCCGGTAGTGTTGTGTTTATCTAATTGGTTGCTAAGTGTTTCAGGTGTTATCTCAACAGACGAATGACTCTAACCGTTCGTATTCTCAGCGATTCTACAAGCCACAAGTGTAGCAGTTCATGTTCTTGTATTTCCGAATATAAGACCCATCTTTGAAGTTCCATTTTAAAGATCAAAAGATTGACAACTTGTTGTTGTAATCTTAGTTGTTTATCTTTTCGATCACTGTAATAGTTATTTACTATTCTCGTTGTTGCTTTACATATTCCAACAATTTTAAGACAATATTTGTATTAGTGATTCGAAAGATGTTGGTCGACAAGTGTGTGACCAAATCTGGCTGTGGTTTTCTTCTTGAAAACAGTTCTGTTGACAGTTTTTCTAGCAGTTCAAACAACAACCGTGCTTTCAAGATTGGTCCTAGTTATGGTTCTCTCTTTGACGACAATTACAAGTCTGTTTCCGTCGAAGGTGGGATCTCTGGATTTGATGCTGAGCTTCAAGATACTGCTGATAGTCATGCTAGTACGGCTAAAGATCAAGGACGAGTTGGTGTCACCGCTCCCGAGGGTGGTGGAAACAAGCGCCCACGAGAGGTTGAGGATGTCAACTGGGACAAGAGGAGAAGGCTGAAGATGATGTTCTATCATGTAGAAAAAGGCCTAGATCTGTTCTAGACATCGGATCCAAATTATGGTAAGAAAGATGTGAAATTGTATAATTCTCCGTGTATCAAAATAATAATTACAATATAGGAAGATATAAATATATTCTCTATCAAAATAGACTATAAGTCATTGCTAGTGCGCTGACTAGCAAATTCAATTAAAGAAAGAATGTTGATTGTTAGAAAATGTGAAAGACCGCAGAGCCATGAGAATTTCCCTCTGTGTTGACTCCATTATTTGTTGGAACGTAAATTACAAAAACAAATTTAAAGGAAATAAAAAACGGGGGGAAATTTAGTAAAGCATTTCAACAGACCTCGTTATCCTACAAAGGTTTATCAACTCTTGCACAACTTCACCTATTTCTTTCTCTCCATTACTCTTCAAAATCTCACTATACTCTCTTGCTTTTTTTCTCAATCTTTGTCCACTTTTCTCTGCCACCACTTTCCTTATAACCTTTGCCACTTCATGCCTGTCAATATTTCCATATTTGTCCCTAACAGCCTCTTCTCCTACCCCTGCATCTACTATTAACTTAGCATTTAATGGCTGATCAAGATGCATTGGCATGGCTATAATTGGTACTCCAAGTTTAAGTCCTTCCATTACTGAACTCCATCCACAATGACTTACAAATCCTCCTATACTTGAATGGCCTAATATTCTCAACTGTGGGGCCCATCCTTCTACTATTTTTCCTCTTTTACCAATTGTTTGAAGAAATTTTTTTGGTAGAGCTTCTTCAAGGCTGATTTTTTGTCCCCCTGGGAATCTAACAACCCACAAGAAATTTACCTTGCTAAGCTCTAGACCAAGAGCTAGTTCTTCCATTTCGTCCTTGGAAAGGAAATATTCACTACCAAATGAGGCAAAAACTGTAGAACATCTTTCTTTCATGTTTAACCAGTCCATGATATCTGAATGATCATTCTCTGTTTCTGGTGCTCTAACAAGAGGTCCAACTGGAACATACCTGGAAGAACATCTTTGCGAATAAGTGAAATGAAAGCTTGAACAAACAATTCATAAGATAACCAATTTGCCACCTCTAAACATACCTCTTATAGGATAAAGTTGAAAGATAATTTATGTATTTTCCTTCTAGTTCTCTGAAGGACTTAATCAAGATAATTTCAGATGATCCATCCATGCATGCATTGACTCTTCTCTGTGTATCTGTAAATCCATCACCTACCTCATCATCTTCTTCAGTTGGTTCAAACATATGTCTGTTCCTGTTATACTCGTGATCTCTAAGGTAAATGGCCGGAAAAGGGTACTCAAAAACAGGTTTCTTTCTACCAATATGAAAAAGATAAGAACATGCTGCTGCACCAGGGGTAAGAAAAAGAACACAAGGTATATTAAGTGTAGCAGACATAGTTGGAACCCATGGATGAAGAAAATCATACATAATTAAATCTGGTTTTAAAGTGTTAATGATGTTGGAAAAGCTAGGTTTGGCTATATCCATGGCATTTTTTAGAGTGGACATGAGATGGGGTGGGAGACCATTAGTGGTGTGGTAATGAGGAGGTAGGTCTGGCAAATTTGGAAGGTGAATTTCCACTATCTTTATTGATATTGAATCCATTTCAGATATTGTTTGTTTGAATGAATTGATATTGACTGGTGTGGAACATATGTAGATGTAGAAATTTCTCTTGGAAAGTGGTTTGGCTAGCTCTATGAAAGGACATATGTGACCATGTGCTAGCCATGGTAACATTGCTACTCTAATGCTTCTCTGTCTTGTATCCATCGAAAGTTTTGAAACTTTTTTGTAATCACAACAAAGGGGTGGGGGGAAATTAGACCGTGTAAATGGTGGACTATAGAGATACGCTTGTATACTTTGTGTTTTAAGCTTTATCTGGTAGTTGCAGCAAGAGTAATAAAACCAGTAACGTGGCAGCAAAAGGAAAAGCATGAAAACGTGGCAGAAGAAAAGTGTACACAGATGAGAACATGAGAGAAGGTTAATGATTCAATTTGTGATATGTTCTAACAAAGGATATTCTATTACTATTTGTTTTCTTTATAATTAATAAAATTGAGGTGGAAATTTCAGAATCTTTGTTTTCTTTTTAGTGAATTTTAATCACAGGTTACTATTTTGTAATTACCTAAGTTATGTGATTTGATTGAATAAATATTTTATATATTATTAATTAAATTTTACCCATTATAAGTTAAATTCACTAAATTTTACCTACCATGATAATCAAATTACAAAATAAATTTGTCACATTAAAATTACTTGTCGCCGAAGAATCAACTAAGCAACTGAACTTGACAAAGATTCATAAGCACTAAAATTTCTTCTTTAATCATGATCAGGTTTCATGGGGTATCCCATTTTTGAAGTAACTAGAAAGGATTTTCCCGTGTAAGCATGGGTTCAAGTACTATATGTCGAACATGATTATTTTCTCTAAGTTTTGTTGTCATGAATAAATCATTAAGGAAATTTAGAAAATATGACAGAAGCCTACAATTGATTCATAGATAAAATTGTTAATGGAAGAAACACCACTCTACTTTCTTTTGAATATGAACATACCATTTTACTTTATATTGTGAAATGAATTTTTAATCTATTGTTTTTGGCTCCAGAAATAAATTATGCATTAATAAAATACTCTTATATTTGATTTATTACCAATAAGTAGTGGACCCAACATTCATGTAACCTAGCTTTGTCGGATACAGGTTACATCAATTGAGATATGTTTATATGATAGATGAAAATTGAAAGAGATATCATATAGAATAAAAACCTAAAGTTCATTAGTCAAAATCCTCCAGCTTTTTTAAAATTATTTGAAAATGATACTTTGTAAATTACTGCTAAGCATATTAATATTATGCTAAAATAACAAAATTATGCCAATGTCTACATGAATATATTGGGTGAACAAATTGTTCTTTTACATGATAGAATAGAAAATTTGATTTCCGAATTCGAAAATTACATCATTCTACTAGTTCTTATACACAGGATACTACTTTCGCCACTCCTAGTGTGCAGCCTCCCCTGAAATCAAAGATTTCAAAATTAGAGTATTTTTTGAAATTGAGAAACTACTGGATGATAAGTTTAAAGGATTAAAAATTAGTCCTTTAACGGGTGAGGCTAATGGGGATTATGAGTTTGACCTTTCTGATAATTCTTATAAGAAGAGAGTGTCAGATGAGATTAATAACCTAGAAAAATATGTTAGAAAACCTGTGCAGATGATGTATTATTATCCTAGACCTACTTCGCAGGATGTTCTATTTGAAGAACATGAAATTGTTGATAACAACAGTTATAGTGGAAAGAATATCTATGAATGGAACATAGATGGTTATACCGAAAGATAAATTTATACGATGGTACATAGAATGCTTATGTACAATATGATCTGCAAATCCAATAAAAATTCAGTTAAAACCATTGCAGAGATGATTGTTGCAGGGTTTCCAATTAAAGGGTTGGTGGGATAATTATTTAACCCAGGAGTAACGTAATAGGATTCTAACTGCTGTTAAAATTGGGCCTGATGGATCTACAGCAGTACCAGAGCAGAATGTTGCTTACTCTTTAGCCATTAATATTATTGAGCATTTCACTGGTCGATGGTCGGATGACAGTGAAAACATCAGGACTATGCTCCAAAACTTGAAATGCAAAACCCTTACCTCATTTAGGTGGTAGAAGGACGTATTCCTTTGTAGGGTTATGGAGTTATCTGAGTGTAATCACACTCATTGGAAGTCTAAGTTCATAGATGGATTACCAAGCCTTTTCGCAGAAAGAGTTAGAAAAACTCTAAGAAGAGGAGAGTATTAATTATGATGACTATACTTATGAAAAATTAATTGGAACATGTATTCAAGAGGGTTTGTCCTTATGCAATGAAATCAAGCTAAATCAGCAAATCGAAAAACAAAGTCTTAATGAAAGACAACAATTAGGTAAATTTTGTGGACAATTTGGAATGAAATTGCCAAAGTCCAAGGAGCCTCATAGGCATAAGAAGAAAAATGAAAAGAATTTCCAAGATTAAAAAGAGAAACGCTTGGAAAAGAAGGCAAGGAGAAAACGGGAATTTAAGACCGGCAAGAATTTCATAAAATCTGAGAATCTTAAAGCATGTTGGAAATGTGGAAGAACATGACACTATTATAAGGAGTGCAAGGTTAAGGAAAAAATTAAAGCCCTTAACGTAGATGAATAATTGAAGGATACTTATCCATAATATTATTGAATTTGAAACCAAAAAATTCAGGTTTTGAATCAGATTTAACGAAAAATTCTACCTCAGATGAGGATATTAGAGTTCTAAATAATGAAAATTATATTTCTTATGATACAGAGGAGGAATGCATGTCATGTCAATTAGGACAACCTTGTTCTAATAATAATAACAAGGAAGAAGATGAGTTTTATAATATATTTTCTCAGTTTAAGGACATGAATGTTAATGTTCTGGATGGTAATAACCTCATGAAATTATTAAGGATGATTAAGGATCCAGATATGAGATCTAATATTATTGATCAAATCCAGGATGTTCCTGAAACTTCAAATGAAAGACAAGTCCTGGATAAGTCAGGTGCATATACCATGTCCGAGCTCAAAAGACTCGGGCAAAAGAAATGTATAATAAGTACTCCCAAGAGATTTGAAAAAAGAGATTGATAATCTCAAAAAAGAAATTTCAGATCTCAAACAGTATAGTATTGTACTAGATAATAGAATTTCTAGTATTGAGGAGAAAGGCAAGCAGAAAACAGATGCCCATACAGTGGAAGAAATAACCCCTACATTGAAAGAAATAACCGCTACAGGTACAAGTAAGGAAAAGGAAAAGGAAAATTTCCTACAAACTTTTGAACTTATAACTTCTCAAAAGTTTTTTTTATAAAAATCACTCTTTTAATTGATTATAATTTTAAAAAAGAGTTTACTGGTCTAGTAGACAGTGGAGCAGACGTAAACTGTATACATGAATGATTGATTTCTTCTAAGTATTTTCATAAAACTACTCATAGTGTAAGATCTGCTAATGGGCAGATATTACAAATTACTTTTAAACTGCCAAAAGCATATATTTACAAAGAAAAAGTCTGCATATCAGATAGTTTTGTACTAGTAAACGATATTAGTAGCCAAATCATTTTGGAAATACCTTTTATACAAAAAATATTTCCCCATTGTAAGAATTGATAAATAAGGTATTATAGGAACCTTTGAACGAAAAGAAATTAAGTTATAGTTTATAATTGAACATTTTTCACGAATTTTAAATGAAATCAAAGATAGGTTGATGAATAAACATCAACATATCAATTTTCTTAAACAAGAAATTTATAGTCTTAATATTGACGAACTTTTGTAAAATCCAAAATTGTTGCAAAAAATTGACTTCATCAAAAATCAGTTTTCATTACATATTTGTAGTGATCACCCTAATATTTTTTGGGATAGGAAAAAGCAGGTGGTTACCCTTCCTTATGAAGAAGATTTTAGTGAAGAAAATATTCCTACAAAGGCAAGACCATGCTGATGAATTCTGAATATTTAGAATTATGTAAAAATCAAATTTCTTCTCTTTTACAAAAAGGTTTAATAAGACCTTCAAAGTCGCATTGGTCATTTACTGCTTTTTATGTTAATAAGTAGGCTGAACAAGAAAGAGGAGTCCCTAGATTCGTTATTAATTATAAACCTCTTAAGAAAATTTTAAAATGGATTAGATATCCTATTCCTAATAAAAATGATTTACTTGATAGGCTTAATAGTGTCATAATATTTTCTAAATTTAACTTGAAATCAGGGTATTGGCAAATCCAAATTACTGAAGCAGATATCTTTCAATGTCCCTGTTGGGAAATTCGAATGGAATGTCATGTCATTTGAATTAAAAACTGCCCCTTTTGAATTTCAGAATATCATGATTGATATTTTCATACCATACAGTAATTTCATCATTGTTTATATCGATGATATTTTAGTATTTTCTAACAATATAGAAACTCATTTTAAGCATCTTGATATATTCAAGAAAATTATTATTCAAAATGGATTGGTTATATCAAAATCAAAAATGGTCCTTTTCCAAACAAAAGTCAGATTTTTGGGTCATAATATTGAAAAAGGAAAAATTGTTCCTATAAATAGAAGTATTGATTTTGCTTCAAAATTTCCGAATGTCATTACTGATAAAACCCAACTTCAAAAGTTTTTGGGAAGTCTTAATTATGTTTTGCCATTTTATAAAGACATGACAAAAGACACTTTTATTTTATATGATAGATTAAAGAAGATTCCTAAGCCATGGACTGAGGATCATACACAAGCAGTTCAACGTATTAAGGAAAGAGTTAATAACCTTCCTTGTCTAACTTTAGCCAATCCTACTTGACAAAAAAATATTGAAACAGATGCTTCTGACATCGGATATGGAGGGATTTTAAAATAATATTCTCCATTAGATAAATAGGAGTATTTGGTACAATTTTATTATGGTAAATGGAATGACATCCAGAAGAATTATTCAACTGTTGCTAAGGAAATCCTGGCAATAGTCAAAAGTGTTTTAAAATTTCAAGGGGATTTATACAATCAATTATTTTTAATAAAAACTGATTGCCAATCAACCAAATTTATGTTTAATAAAGATTGTAAACATGATGTTTGCTAGATGTCAAGCTTTATTAGCGTCATTTGATTTTTATATTCAATACAAAAAAGGGTCAGATAATAGTCTTCCTGATTTTCTCACAAGAGGATACTTGAGTTAATAACTCTACTAATCTCCTTATTTGCAGGATGCGGCCAACTTGGCAAAATAACCCCAACTCTTATAGAGGAAGGCGAGGCAGATGAGCTGGAAGAGGTAATACCCTCATCCAAATGGGAAAACAAAGGCTGATAGCCGGAGACTTAACATGATCATCCAATAATTATAAGGATAGTTCTTTATCTCACATGTTCATGAATTTTATAAAATCCAAAGAAAAGGAGGGAGAAACCACCCTCTCATAGAGGGCACTATCCTAAGGATCCTTTAGTGGGTCAATAACCTTGGCATAGAGGTTATCTTGGATCAAAACATATCCAAAAAACGCTCTAACGCCACCTCAGCTCAGCGGGCTAAAACAGGACCATCAGCTTGAGCTTCAGACATTCCTCCTGGGTTATCCTCTGCTCGACCTCAGTACGTTCTCAGATGAATCTTTACTAATTAAAGTATTTTTATCATAATACGCGGTAGTCTAGTGTGACATAGTTCAACACATAGTGTTTAGCCTATCATTTAGGTTAGATCTGAATATGAAAATAATTAAAACAAAATAAAATAAAAAGAAAATTACCTAATTACAAGTGGTTGTGCTGAGAGAAATGTACTGCAAACCTTAAACTTTATTTATTTATAAAGAGAGTATTGTACAAGAGAGAGAGTGTGGTTCAAAACCTTATTGGTTCTAAAGTCTGCCTCTAAACTAAAACATCAGATCCTTTATATAGAGGATATTTTTATTTAAAGAAAACATTAGAAATGACCAATTATTTACAATTATGGCCGACAAAACAAAAAGATAATAAGGGCCTACTACCTGTGACCGACCAAGAAAATTCACAAAAATACAATTCTACTTTATTAAAGTAGATTCCTAGGACCACTTCATGTGGCCGACCAAGAAAATGAACAAGAATACAATTTTGCTTTATTAAAGTAGATTCATTCTTTTCAGCAGCTAATGTTGCCGGGTCCCATTGATTTATTCAAACTTTTTCCTTCCTTTGGATGTTCCAAAGGTGAAAGATTCTTCCATCTTGTCTTGAAACCTTTGGAGGTATTCGTCAATGCCAAAGGTTTCATCATAGGGTTGAGATTCTCCTCCCAAGACATTGTCTTCCTCTTCTTCTTCTCCTGTATTACCTAAATCCCTTGATGTATCCGAGGGGAATTCTTCTTCCAGATTTTCATTAAATATTTCTTTACCTCTGCGATATAAGAGGCAATAATCTTGGACTTTGAAACTACTCCTTTTTTATCTGGAATCTTTTTGCAATATGCTTAAAAAGGCTATGAATCTCTTTCTTCCTTTTTGTTTGTTTCAGCCCCTTATACTGAGCTATGATAGCCGTAATCTGGTCTATTAACTCTTGGCCAGGAATTACGCCTTCATTTGATTTCTGAAGGAGTTTCTTCCAGAATTTTGTAAAAAATGTTATGTGATGGCATGGTATGTTTTGTGGGGTATAACCCACTTCTATGGACCATTTCATTATCCAAGGGATAGAAATTTCAATGAAGAAATGCATATTAACAATTCCTTCAATAAGCATATTATCATTTTCGCATTCTATAACTTTGGGAGATACTTCAACTCATTCAGTAAATAAACTCTTGAATGGTTCCGGTAAAGTTGTTATAGATGGACCATAATTAATCCACCATTGACAAAACCAATTTGGTACATTTTATTTATAAACATTGGCACAAATATTTCTAAACCACGAGTGTTTTCTATTAGGATTCTCGTATAGCAAAGATTTATGAAAGCTATCAATGTAGTCCGAGTAATTAAATTTTACCTGGACTCTTTGCTCCGGGTGAATATATTCCTTCTCCTTAAGTGTGCTCAAACCCCATTCATCTGGAGAAAATAGTTTTTTAATAATAATTTTATAAAAGTTATAAACTTTTTTGGTATTCGCCGGATAAAAGTGTTACAATTCTGCTGATCCGGTTGATGAGAGTATTATCTCGTAGTTCATTCGGGATTTATAAGTCAGGGTGGTATATGATACTGTATCCAGAAACCTTTTCATAATTTTCCAAGGTTCTTCCTTCCATTGGAGATCATTTTTGTCTAGGAGAAGTATTACTTCTATGTTATTATTCTATTCATATTTACCAGTGTCGTGGTCATTCTCATTAATGGCGTTTGAGTAAGAAGGTGACATTTCTCCCTCATTTTCTTTGAATTTTATAAAATCCATGAATGGTGATATAAAGAACTATCCTTATCAATATTGGATGATCCTATATAGTCTCCGATTATCAACCTTTGTTTTCCCATTTGGATGAGCGTATTACTTCTTCCAGCTCCTCTGCCTCCCCTTCCTCTATAAGAGTTGGGGTTCTTTTGCCAAGTTGGTCGAGTCCTGCAAATAAGGAGATTAGTAGAGTTATTAACTCAAGTATTCTCTTGTGAGAAAATCAGGGAGACTATTATTTGACCTTTTTTGTATTGAATATCAAAATCAAATAACGCTAATACAACTTGCCATCTAGAAGATATCTGTTTAGAAAAATCATGTTTACAATCTTTATTAAACATAAATTTGGCTGATTGACAATAAGTTTTTATTAAAATTTTTTGATTGTATAAATCACCTTGAAATTTTAAAACACTTTTGACTATTGCTAGGATTTTCTTAACAACAATTGAATAATTTTTCTGGCTGTCATTCCATTTACTAGAATAAAATTGTACCAAATACTCCTGTTTATCTAATGGAGAATATTGTTTTAAAACCCCTCCATATCCGATGTTAGAAGCATATGTTTCAATAATTTTTTGCCAAGTAGAATTGGCTAAAGTAAGACAAAGAAGGTTATTAACTCTTTCCTTAATACGTTGAACTGTTTGTGTATGATCCTCAGTCCATGGCTTATGAATCTTCTTTAATCTATCATATAAAATAGAAGTGTCTTTTGTCAAGTCTTTATAAAATGGAGAAACATAATTAAGACTTCCCTAAATCCTTTGAAGTTGGGTTTTATCAGTAATGACATCTGGAAATTTTGAAGCAAATTCAATACTTCTATTTATAGGAATAATTTTCCCTTTTTCAATATTATGACCCAAAAATCTGACTTTTGTTTGGAAAAGGGCCATTTTTTTATTTTGATATAACCAAGTCATTTTGAATAATAATTTTCTTGAATATATCAAGATACTTAAAATGAGTTTCTATGTTGTTAAAAAATACTAAAATATGCTAGACTATTTGGTCACACCTCACTATATTCCCATTTGAGAGTTTTTGGTTCTACATGTTTTGTTCTACGTCCACATGGAGAGCGTACTAAGTTATCTTCTCATGTCGCCATTTGTGTTTTTCTTGGATATGGGGTTGGGTAGAAAGGTTATCGTTGTTATGATCCAGTTTCTGGAAAATTGTATGTGTCTCGTAATGTTTCCTTTATTGAGCATGTTCCTTTATTTTCCATCCCACCTACCTCACATGGCATGACAAAATATGACCTTATTGATATTGATCCCTTTGATGCTGATTGCCCATCTGATTCTACATCTATATCATCTGTTCCTTCTCTTTCTTCTGGCAGGTCCCATGATATTGATACTCAGCCCCCTTCTACGCCTATTTCAGAACCTCTTGTGGTTGCAGATCCAGATCCACCTCGCTATTCTAAACGCACTCTGCGATCTACTCAGGTATCCAATTTTTATTATTCTTGCTATGCTCCATCATTCACTTCCTTTCTAGTTTCTATTAATTCTCTTTGTGAGCCTAGCTCCTACTCTGAGGCAGCTCGTGATCCTCTTTGGCAAGAGGCTATGAATGAGGAACTGGCTGCTTTGAACAAAACTGGTACTTGGGATTTTATTTCTCTACCGACTGGTAAGAAAACAATTGGTACTTGATAGGTGTACAAGATTAAGACCAAGTCTGATGGTTCTATTGAGCGATATAAAGCTCGTTTGGTTGCAAAGGGCTTTACTCAAGAATATGGTATGGATTATGAAGAGACTTTTGCTCCTGTTGCAAAGATGACATCTGTCCGGGTTCTTATTGCAGTGGCCTCTATTCGTCATTGGCATATTTCACAAATGGATGTTAAAAATGCTTTTTTGAATGGGGATCTTCAAGAAGAAGTCTACATGGTCCCTCCACCTGGTGTTTCACATAGTCCAGGACAGGTGTGCAGTCTTAAGAAAGCTCTGTATGGTCTCAAACAAGCTCCAAGAGCTTGGTTCGACAAGTTCTCCACTGTAGTATCATCTCTTGGGTTTATTTCCAACTTTCATGATTCAGCGTTATTTGTTAAATCATCCCTTGCAGGTTGTATTTTACTTTTGTTGTATGTTGATGACATGATCATTACAGGTGATGATATTGATGGTATTGCAAACCTAAAATGTACTTTGTCTCGCCGTTTTGAGATAAAAGATTTAGGTCATCTACGTTACTTTTTAGGCATTGAGGTAGCTTATTCTGAGAAGGGATATCTTCTCTCTCAGTCTTAGTACATTGTAGATATTCATGAGCGGGCCTGTCTAAGGGTAAAAAAATGAAAGATTCCAGAGAAACGCCAGTTCTAGAACTTCAAAAGGAGATAAAACAAATAAAGCTAGAGATCAAAATTCTAAAAGAAAAACAAGACAAGATTCTCTATTAATAAAAACAATCATTTCAAAAGAAACCCAGGAGAGTTATGAGTCCAGTTCTAAGTCCGATAATTCTGATTCTGAAAATCCAGAAGGACCTTCTGATAACCCACATCTTGAAGGGATCCCAAAAGAATTCCTTACCGTCTTAAGACAGATCACGTCAAAACAATACCTTGTCAAAATAACCCTTAGATTCCCAGACAATTTTAGAATCACTACTATTGCTTTTTTTGACACAGGAGCAAATCTGAATTGCATAAAAACAGGTCTAATACATGATAAATTCCATGAAATACCCAGGAAATATTAGCAGCGGCTAATAACACAGTTAGAAATCAATTCCCAAACCAACGCTTATATTATTAAGGATGGAGTTTCTATAGCAACATCGTTTGTTTTAGTAAAAGACATTCACAACTCCGTTATCTTAGGAACACTGTTTATAAATCTTATCATCCCTTATAAGGTTGATAATAATTTCATCTCTTTTGATTCCAATAATAAGAATTTAAAATTCCCTTTTTTGATAAAAATCAAAAGCTAAAGACCTCAATCTGATAAAAACTTATTCTTGTAATCTAGGAGAATTAAAGAATAGTTTTTTAGATAAGAATTCTGAGTCCCCTAAATACAGTGATACCAGTTCCATCAAAATAATTAATGCCTTTACATACACAAAACTTTTGAAGCATGATTTACAACATCAAAGATATTTTCAAAATATTGCATTAAAATTTTTTTCTGCAAATTAATTCCTAATATTTTTTGCTTTAAAAATCTTTTAACTAGTGATTTCCTAAAAAACAGGAGAGAAAACTCATAGATTTCTAATACTGGTTGCAACACAGAGATGTCCTATCACTGTCCCTTGCCCCACTGTCTAGGCTACAAAGAAAAAATATCCAGGAAGGACATGCGGAAATCCGGTCAATACTGTAACCATGCGATGTGTGTAGCCTTGCTCCAAAATAGAAAAAATGATATCCCTCCACCAATAAATACACCAGTTGTTGCACCACAACAACAAACAAATTTCATGGCCCCCAAAAACCGCAAACTCCAAACCAATAAAAGAAAAAAAAAAATCCCTGCGAAACCTCCTACTGAAAAACCTCTGACATGGTGTGATGCAGTGATGAAAGAAGAAAATGAAAATGCCGCAGCATTTGTGCAAAAAACACCAGCAGAGGAAATAACTGCTGAGAATCTTCTGCAACTCCTTGCAAAATCCCTGGAACTACAACAGGCATTGATACAACTTCAAAATCCCAAACCAGAAGTTGCTCAAAGCTCAGGAGAGGAAAAAACCTCTCAAAATTTTACAAAAATCGAGAAAGGAGAATCTTCAAAAACCCTTTCTCACAAACAATTTTCAAAAACTCAACTTGAGAAAGAAGAATCTTCAAAAACCCTTTCTCAAAAATAATTTTTAAAAACCCAACTTGTGGTATCACAAGTCCCCAAAAAACTTGGCTTTGATACCAAACATAGGCCGAGGATCTAAAGGGGATAACAGACAGGGAAGGAATCGGGATATAAGAGATTGAAGAATCAATGGATAAAGGAGATATGCAGGAAGTAAATAAAGATTAACTTACAATTTAAGGTTCCAGTTAATGAAACCATAAATCAAAGGTTCTGCAGGAATTTAAATCAAATAGGCGGTAGAACCAGCCAAGTATTTAATACATGAATTTAAAGAATTAAAAAGCATGAAGTATTTAAAATATTAGGAGGTAATATCATCCATAATCATATTCATTTAAAAGATTAAAATTTACAAAGTATTTTGTCAATGAGATATACCTTGGGAATTTCTAAGGTATTTTGGATCATATGATATGAGTCATATGAGGGGTATTTTTATCTAACCTAAAGGAGATTTTATTTGGAGCTCTCACTTCCCTCTAGAAAAGAGTTGAAAGGAAAAGCTTACAAGCTTACAACTGATGATATATATATATATATATATATATATATATATATATATATATATCAAGCCTTTGTGGGCAACATCATCATCATAACCAATGGATTAGTGGCGCGTATATAATGTCGCCGTACCATCTATATGCGTATATAACGCCGTTGGAGCCACACACATACTTATCATATCATAATATACATATATGCACGTGTAAGATCCATAAAAGACCTAATGAACTTACCGGAGTGTAACGTTATGAAACTAGTATTATCGACTAATTATCAGGTAATTAAGTCATAAGTGGCAATTAGAACACACCGTCACGATCCAAAATTGGAGGATCGTGATCTTTACCTGATGAGCCCGAAACCTATCGCTACCCTTAATACGCTTCGTAATCGTAATAATTACAAAAACATACTATGGAATTGCAAGAAATCCGTACCATCGCATTCACATATATGAAAATAAGACACCAAACGGCCCCGTATCATTATGCAACACTTAAATGTAAACATCAAAGCAGCCTGAAGGCGCCAATTAATGGAAACAAAGAGTCCTAATTATAAGGACATGCATAACATAATAGAAGCAAATTAGGCATCCTTATAGGGAGTATCAACTTGGATTAAGCTTACTAGATGTTGTTTCACTTGTATTAAGTTTGATTTCGTTGCAAGAAGTCTTTTTATTATCGGTAGAGAAATTTATGTCTGCTAAGTATATATTAAATGTGACATCAAGAGAACCTCTAATGTTTGAAACACTGAGGTTGCCTAAAAGACAACATATTTGGTATTGGAATGAAATGAGTTTGATTTGATACAGTGGATATATAAGATTCTTAATTTTAGACGTTCAATTGGTGTGTGATTGAGCCGTAGTTGACTGATTCATTAAGTGTATCTATTAGAAGTAGAGAAATTTTCAAGTAATTAAATTTGGAATCACACGTGTTAGTTATAATTACCGCAAATAGAAATGTCTTCCCTAGACCTTCCATATAACTACATCATGCAAACAGATCAAATTGTTGGCCTTACAAATCTTGAGGTTTCAAGAAAATTGTGGTGCTAGTATTTCTCTCATCTATTGCCTGGCTACTTTTTCGTACTAACTTCAACCATCGGCAATCCCAAAAAATGTTATATATAGCTCAAATATTATTAGTTAGGAAGAACAAATTAAATCTTTTGCAACATATATTTGAAAAAGTATGTGCGGAATATTTCTTTTTTTCTTCTAAAAACATGCAGAATATTTCTCATTTCTCTTTGTTGTTTTATGTCTTACAGGATGATGATGGCCAAAACATATCTTCAACTTGTTTGCTTACTTATCTGTTCATTGGCCATTATCAACGCTCACGAGCCACGTGCAAAAGAAAATGTAACATCAGATGAGGCATATTATGTCTCAAAAACAATCGTTCAGAATGCTGTGTCAAAAGGAGCAGGTTAGTTTCCTTCACTTATTAATTTAAAAAAAATTTAATTGTAGATATATTTATACTTCTATTAGTAACTTCCTTAATGTGTCAGTGTGCTTGGATGGATCACCTCCAGCATATCATTTGGAACCAGGATTTGGAGAAGGAGCCGGAAACTGGCTTATTCAACTTTCGGTAAGTCAAGTATATACGGTCAAACCTTTCTATAATTGCAGCGTTTTTCCGAAAATTTCATGGCCGCTATAATGAGGTGCTATTATATATCTATACTGACATTTGATGTTTAGATCTCATTTAACTGTTATAAACGAAAGTACGCAAATAATTATTTTTCTGTACTTTTTATGCTATAAACGAAAATAATATACTTGTTAATTTTAAAATCTCAATTAATTTTTATATTTCATTAATTCAATACTACAAAGACTAATAAATTACAAACAAATCAATGACTAGTTGTACCATACCGATAAGGAATTGAAATCTAAGGAACATATGCATTTGAAATTAATTGAGAATTTAAATACAATTTCAAGTTTGATGTAAGAATGCTACAATTGTAGGTTGTCTCGTAAATTTCAGTCTATTAACAATAATATAACGCTTGAATTGACGAATAATTTTGTGCAAACTTTCAGCAAAAGGAAATTCAATAGCTTCCTTTGAAGGCTGTCTAAGAGCTAAACATGACTCTTATATCTCACCCCAACTCTTACATCTCACCCCAGCATAATTTCAAATTAAAAATAGACTGATTACATCTACCAAAATCAAGTAAATAAGTATCAAATTAATACAAAATCGGTAGATAGAAAATATATTATTTAAAAAAAATTCAAGTTTAAATCACATCACTATGAGATTTTTTTTTTTAGATATTCATACTTGAAATTTACTATGTGCATGACATTAGTGATGATTATCATGAATATCTTGCTA
This sequence comes from Anisodus acutangulus, assembly GCA_029783415.1. NCBI lineage: Eukaryota > Viridiplantae > Streptophyta > Magnoliopsida > Solanales > Solanaceae > Anisodus > Anisodus acutangulus. The sequence continues at coordinate 2,512,069 of CM056510.1, read as the reverse complement.
TTTTATTTTTTATACATAATATACTTCTTATAAATATTATTACCCAATATTTGAGTATGACTGTTATAGAGAGATAATTTTATAAAAAGTGAACCGCTATAATGAATGTCATTGCTGTTATAGGTAGAATATTGTTATAGAGAAGTAAAATATAACATGAAAAATCAGTTCTGGAGAAAAATAAGGCCGTTATAGTGAAATGGTGTTATAGCGAATACAATTATAAAAAGGTTTTACTATATCACAATACTACATTTTCCCCTAAGATATAGTGCTGTTTCAATTTTATTTTTTAAAATATTTGGAAATTCTCACATTGTTCGTATTAGGGAGGAGCATGGTGCTCAAGTGTCAAAGAATGTCGGGAACGTTCCAAATCTGAATTTGGTTCTTCAAGACTTATGGGTCCATGGTGGTTTACAGGAATTTCCAGCAAGAACCAGAGTTCAAATCCAGGTTCTCTTGGAATTAACTATATATTACCAATAAGATCTCATTCTGCGGTGCATTATTATTCTGATATAGTTCAACATGTCATATATATATATATATATAGCTAGTAAAGTTGATGTTATGTGACCAGGAGGTCATGAGTTCAAACTGTGGAAACAACCTTTTGCAGAAATGTGAGATAAGACTGCGTATAATAGACCTTTGTGGTCCGACCCTTCTCCGGACCCCGCATATAGCGGGAGCTTAGTGCAACGAGCTGCTCTTTTATATATATATATTTAACGGTTAATTAATGTAACATATGCAGATTTCTACAATTGGAACAAAGTATTTGTTAGATACTGTGACGGTGGAGCATTCACTGGAGATGCCGATCGCGTTGATTCCGTACGTTCTTTAATTTTAATTAAGCTATAATTTTGAATTTCTGTATAAATATATTCCATCCATTCCAATTTATATGATTTAGTTTGACTGGACACAGAGTTTTAAGAAATAAAAGAAGACTTTTGAATCTTGTAGTCTAAAACAAGCAAAAAATATATGTGGTTATAAATCATCTCGTTAAATTTAAAGTTAAATTGTTGTTAAGAAAATATGTCATTCTTTTTTGGACTGATTAAAAATAAAAATATATGTCATATAAATTGGAACATAAGGAGTATGTGTTTCTCAGCTGAAATAACACTCACCGGAAGAAACTAGCCCTCATGTTTTCGATCATCTTTTTTCAATGTATTTTACTAAAGAACATGAAAGAGTAATTCCAAATTTATGTGAGACTACTATATAGTTATTATTGTAACATGAAAGTCTAATCACATTCACCTTTTTTTCTCAGACTACCGGTCTTTACTTTAGAGGTGCAAGAATTTTTGAGGCAGTAATGGAGGATTTGCTAGGAAAAGGATTAAAGAACGCGAGGAATGTAAGTAAATTTTAATTATAGCGGAAATAATTGAAGTATATGAGAAATGATCAAGTAAAAGTGCAGGAGGAGGATGTCTACAAATAATGTTAATAACTCACCAACATTAAGTTAGAAAAGTAGAAATTAAATACAAGCAACATCTTATACAATTGGTTAAACTACACTAACACGTATTTAGATTGAATCCTTGTAGTACATATAGGTTTAGGTTTAACATGAATTCATGAACATTTTTCACCAAGCCATCCATTAAAATGTAACGCTTCATAGTTTGTACCGCTTAATAAACTTATTCGATAAAAATTCAGATTAATCAACTCAGTAAATTCGGGATATGAAATGCCTAATACAAAATAATAATAATTGCACATGATTCTTCACTATTGAACTCATACATGTTAATTACATATGTACCAATAGAAGCTAATTATTGCAGGCCATTCTTAGCGGAAGTTCAGCGGGAGGATATCCAGCAATGTTATACTGCGATCGTTTTCGTGAATTATTGCCAAACACTCCTAGACTAAAATGCATGGCTGATTCTGGTTATTTTATCCACGTGTAAGGATTTTAAAGACCGTAGATATATGCATGAACGTACTTGAAAAAGAATGGTATATTTTTATATTCACACTGTAATCTAACTTTGGAGCTCTGTCTTTCTAATTACAGGAAGGATCCTCATCAAGCAAAATTTTTTACAGAACTTTATACATCACTTGTTGCTTTACATGTAAAATTCTATCACCTAGTTAATTATCTTTTTCTCTTTGTTTGACTCTTAATTTAATGTAAGTTGCTATTCATCTGAGCTACTGCAGGGATCTGCGAAAACGTTACCTAAATCATGCACTTCAAAAATGAGACCAGAATTGGTACAAACTACTACTGATTGATAGTAATTGTTGTCTTGAGTCTTTTTATTTTGGCCAGTAAACTAATGACCATATATTAAAATCTTCCAATTCACTGTATGCAGTGCTTCTTCCCAGAGAACATGCAACAAGATATCAAGACACCACTTTTCATTGCTAATTCAGCATATGATAAATTTCAGGTAGTTAATTAGAAAATAATCAATTGTTATTATCCTACTTAATTACCATGGTCAGTGGAAAATTTACACATTATCTAAGAGTACTATTCAAGATTTAATATATCCTTATACAGTATATATAACCAGTATGCACAGTATAATTTTTATATGAAAAATGTTATAATTTTGGTGACATATGTAAGGGTTGTAGTTTGATAACAGATTTGCTTTACTTTTTTTTGGTATATACTAGGAGCATACTTTAAATATCTATTTTCTACATGAATTGTTGCAGATAAACGCTACTATAGCCAATCATGTAAATGGTTGCATTGAAAGTCGAAATTGCACCGCAAGTGAGAATAAAACCTTCAGAGGTTAGTAAAGATGAGCTAAAAGGGATTATTTTGAGTTTTTTTTTTTTTATAATTATGCAATGGTGTAAAGTCTAATACTTCTGGATTTGATATTCAGAATTTAGGTCGGAATTCTTAAATGCTTTGCCCAAAGCAAATAATCCTAAATTAAGGGGAGTTTTCATTGACGCATTCAATCATCATAGCCAAATCCAATTGTGGTGGTCTCCTATAAATGTCACCACAATTAACAACTTGGTACGTAGTATGAGATTATTTATTTATAGTTAAAACTGTATTTGTTAACTTCTTGCAACCATACTATTATTTCGAACATGATCTCTTAAAATCACAAAGAACTCAATAGTTATTGCTTAAAACAAGAAATCTTAGAAAAAAAGTTGTTCTATCATGCTATTAAATGAAGTGTTTATATGTATATGCAGACTCTATCAAAGGCATTTGGTGATTGGTACTTTGATCGAAATTACACCTATGTGATAGATCAGCATGACTTACCAATCTCTGCTCTAGGAACGCTTAAAGAAAAAAAAGAAGAGAGCAGCGTCTAACAAACAATCATTTATGTGAGAGTTTAGTAAAATACAATGCAAGTATTTGTTGACATCGAATTTCTGATTTACATGTCTGAATTGTTGTAATATACATCAATAAAATTCGATTGTGGTATAATTCAATAATAACATGTCAGATATTCCCCTCTTTCCCCATGGCCACCCTAGATAATTATTAGCCATGTACCCATATATTCTGATTTTAACAGAAAGCAGCTTCAGCATATTTCACAAAAAAATAGTTTTTCCTACCCAAATTTCCGTCCTCGTGAGGTTGGAAAATGACAAATTCGACCTCAAAACCGTCCTCAAGTCCAGGTTGGAAACGGGTGGGTCTGAAATTTAACCGACCTTATGAGGTTGCAAAACATCGACCTCATGAGGTCGGTATTATATTTGCATCGCAAAATAATAAATTAAATTATTAATCTCATGAGGTCGATAAATTAATTTGATAATTTTATATTTTATTTTATTTTTAAATATTATTTTAAATAGAATTTATTTTATTTTTGAACTTTCCAACGTCATCAGGTCAAAATTTATAAAAATATTATTACTATAACTTAAATATTTCGACCGCATGAGGTCAGAGCTTTATATAAAATTAATTTTATTGTCTTCATGACCGACCTCATTTATTCAATATTTGCTAAAACCAGCTCAAATAGCTGGCAACGATCCAACAAAGTATAATCAACACTTCATTAAACATTCTACAGTCCACAATACATCAAATTCAACTCAAAACTATTTTAATTTTGAATCAAAACTTCATTCATACACTTACGAAACACATAATCTAGTCTAAACCGTTAAATTACTTCAATCTTCACAAACATCTGCAAAATACTTATAAAATTCTTACAAATTCACCAAAAAATGCATAAGATAGTTTTAAAACATTAAGAATCAACGATGTCGTTGTGTGTTTTACACGTGATCCGTATCATCATCATCCTCATTACTGGACTCATCAACAAGTTGGTGATCATGATTATATATCTAAGGTCGTGACCAAGGTCGAGGATGAATGTTATGAGTATCACCGGAACACGGGTGAATCGAAAACCCCCTCCCGCTGAAGCAAGTAAGCAGTCTAATTCGCAAACTGCTCGTCCCTCCCCCTCTCTCTGGCCTCTACGACCTGTAACGAGCTTGATAGCTCAGAAATATTCTTCTCTATGGACTTGAAAGTTGCACAATCCACCGACTTGGCATCACGAGAAATATCTATGCCTTGCGAGGCCGACCGAAATCGACGAAATGCTCGACTAGCCATGCCATAAGCTGTCTCAAACCTAGCCGGGCCACCAACAATGTCAAGTCACTTCTGCTCCATTTGCTCTTGGGTAAGCGGCGTGTTGGCTGGCTGTGTACGACGCAACTCCTCTATAGATTGTTAATATTGATTCTGAATTTAAAATATAAAATGTTACTACATAATTTTAGAAAAAAAAAAGTAATTATTATTCTTAATTAGAGGTTTACGTAGGTTTGCTCAGCCCGTACCTCAACCCATTTTTTTGGATCTTGAGGGTTTTTCTTCTTCTTCGCATGAGCGACCTTGAATGCCTCGTCGTGAATTAATGTCCTCCCCAAATTGAGTTCATGCAAATGAATTAATTGAGTAAATAATCAAATAAACTTAGTAAATTGAGTATCCTTACAATAGGGTTTAAGAAGAAATACCAGTTTCCTCCTCACAGCCACTTGGCTCTTAGCCTCACTAGTGTGTAGTAATCCACCCTTCATAAAGGCTTTGGCTTTTTTTCCTATCTGACTTAATTTCTTAAACCTTGCATTAGTCACCCAGTAATGTAATAGCTTCTCCCGGTTGTCTTGAAGGGTCTACCTAGGCCTCTGGTTATAGTTATGGCATCTAAGTAACATGTTAGACAGTAGGTGCGCGACTTTCTTCTAGAACTTTTGGGATACATTATCGTCATATTGCGGTAGCCAGGCACACTTTTTATGTAATGAAATTTAAATGATTTTATTAATAAAAAAATAATCAAGATAATTATATTGTTTTATTAAATATAATAAATTCATATGTACCCTAAACTAAAAAACATATGTCTCTTGAGTTCTGCTGACATCTGGCCTAAATCGGAGGGGTGTCCCAAAGTTTTTGTATCAGCTTAGAAATGATATTTGTTGTTTTATTCGGATAGAAGTTGCGGCAAAATAATTAAATAAAAACATAAACAAAGAAAAGCATGCAAAATGATAAACATGCTCGATTATGAGTCGATCATACTCGTCATAAGACTTAATCTGTGGAGTAGATGATCCTGGTCGAGCTTCTCTACCCGCGGTAGAAGTGTCAGACTCAGAGCTACTATCTCCAAATGTAAGACCCGCTATCCCAAATTGTGGAGTCTATGATGACGAATGATGTGATATAGTCAGGTTGAGAGTAGTTGTAGGAGTACCACTCAACGACACCCGCTGAGATCCCGGAGGAAACTGAGAGATGCCATTAGGGTAGTAAAGCCATGTGTGAACATCATAGTTATGGACTAGGAAGGCGATTCAGTGTAGCCCTGGAGTGGACCAATGTAGGACCGGGGATAGCACTGCAAAGTCGGCTGACTATAACCTTGGCCATTTAGGCCAGAATAATGCGACAATGGACCGCCACGTGGTGGGAGATATGGCGAAGTACTTCTATCTCTAATCCCTACGCCACATGACTCTCTAATCACTGTGCTATCTAGCGGTCTAAACGGACTCCTACCATTTTTTACATTTTTGGGGCATTATCAACACCCTTACCCTTCTTATCACCCGTCATCTACACAATAAATATATCTGAGCATTGGAATATGAAATAATACAAAGCACGATAAACTATTTGTTGGGATATAATTGTTGTAGGGAAAGGGAAGTAAGTAACTATTACAATAGCAAGAAAGGATAAACTAAATATTACAATAAACTGGAAATCAATAACTTAACTGATTGCTTGTGTGATTTGCTGAGTCGAGTGATGACACTCTTTCTTTAAGACAAGATTGCCCCGTATATCTCATTTTACGTTATCAGACAATAGTCTCCCAAAATACAATAACAACTTAACAATTGAGCAAAGGAAACTCAAGTGTTACTCTTGAAGAACTTTGAGTATAGTAACTTTGCTAGAGAGGAAGAAGATGAATTCAGAAAATCTGGAGTATTTTCTAAGTGTTGAGTGTTGTCTTCAATTGAGCCAAAGGCCTCAATTTATAGTGTAAGTAGAAGACCCCCCAGCTAGCCAACTAATGGCCTACAATAGCCATATAATGGCACTTGATTGAGGGGTTACATTCAGCCAAATAATGGCTGAATTCATGTGCCAAGTAATGGAGAATCAATGCTCCAAAACCAGCCCAAAGGTCAGATTTTTCCAACTTCCCGTCGTAGCTTTCTGCCTCCGAAGTGCCGCGGATTTGTGAATTAGCGCCGCGGCTCCAGTGACTGCCCAACCAATTAGCGCCGCGGCGCTGCCTGGGAGGCACCGCAGCTCTGAAGGGGTGCGCCGCGGCCCTTCGCGGCTCCGCAACGATTTCTTACACGTTTCATCTTACACTTCTTCCTTCATTTACCAATGTGGAATACTTTGTCATTTGGCCAATAATCGTCCATAATTCCATGTCTCAAACGTATTACATAAGTACCAATATCTCTTTGACTAATGAAATTTGCGATACTTGGCACTACGTGTGCACGTATGTGAAAACGACGTTTCCGAAGTGCGGGCCCAATTTGTATGAGTCATAAATTAATATGATATACTTAATTCCACATTTAGTAAATTTTCAACAATCCCCTCTTGAAAGAGATTTTGGCGCACACACTTAGTGCCTTTTCCAGCAATGTTTTAGCGGACCGATGTTGCATCTGGATAGATAGCATATGCTTTGAACCTTCCATAGTTGAATACCATCGAACTTACTTACTGCGCGGTGAACATGATGTCTTGAACCGTCAGTGTTTAGTGTAAGCCAAGTCAACAGTACCAACACAACTTCCTTTACTAGTTCTTCGTAATGTTTTATCCGTTGTGGCCGTGGACACTTCTTGGATTCTTAAGTGCGTTCAATTTGAGGCGGCCTGTCCTCGTACTTAAATAGGTGCTCTCCTACAAGGTATCCTGCTATACCCCACTTTACAAGTGTTAGGAACCATTAAAAATTTCCCCACACCTAACCTCAACCGGTGATAATCATTAAAGGTTTTGGAAACTTAACCTTCACCCACACTGCAAATAGCACTTATAGTCTATCGTGGGAACGACTTTGTATTTGGTGTTTCTTTACATAAATCACTATCCGAAGTGCTCATGTTTCCACCGAAGCGATCAACTGAACCTTTACAGCTCAGTTTTCCCATTGAACCTAATTCCTGGGATCTCCAATTAGTAAGGTTGGGTTACCACCGTATTGGTCCTTATACCTTGGGTTTTAAGCCCATTCCCCTAGACAGGCAGAACATCTGATCTTTGGGTAAACCCTTTGTCAGCGGGTCTGCTATGTTATCCTTTGACTTTATGTAATCAATAGATATTATACCCGTGGTGATCAGCTGCCTAACGGTCTTATGCCTCCGTCGAATATGAAAAGACTTTCCGTTGTACATAGTATTCTGTGCCCTTCCTAGATCCTACTGGCTATCGCAGTGGATCATTACAGAAGGTACGAGTTTGTTCCAGCAAGGAACATCCTCTAAGAAGTCATGAAGCCACTCAACTTCTTCTCATGCTTTGTCTAAAGTGATAAACTCCGATTCCATCGTGGATCGGGCGATACAAGTTTGCTTAGAGGATTTCCAAGACACAGCCCCACCACCAATTGTAAATAGATACCCACTGGTGGACATGGTGTTCTCTATGTCAGATATCTAGTTTGCATCACTGTACCCCTCTAGTACAGCTGGATATCTCGAATAATGCAACCCGTAGGTTAGCGTGTATTTTAGGTATTGTAGTACCCGATTCAACGCCTTTCAGTGATCATTACTCGGATTACGAGTAAACTTAGCCAACTTGTTGACTGCATAAGTAATATCAGGTCGGGTGCAGTTTGTTATGTATATCAAACTCCCAATCACCTGTGCATATTGCTCTTGGCCTATAGGTGCACCATGATTTTTATCAAGTTTTTTATTTCTATCCATTGGTGACTTTATAGGCGAACTGTCAAATATCTCGAACTTTCTCAAAACATCCTCGATGTAGTGAGACTGAGATAAGACCGGTCCGTCAGACGTCTTATATATTTTTATCCCTAAGATGACATCTGTGATACCAATATCCTTCATGTCGAAGCATTGTTTCAACATGTTCTTAGTCTCTAGCATTATGCTAGGACTACTCCCTGTGATCAACATGTTATCTACATACATGCATATCATACCGAACGAGTCAAAGTTACCTTTTATGTAGACACATTTGTCACACTCATTAATGGCGAAACCCTTCGATAGTAGAGTACTATCAAATTTTTCGTGCCATTGCTTCGGGGCTTGTTTAAGCCCGTACAGATATTTGACAAGCCAATAGACTTTCTTCTCTTGCCTTGGAATCACATACCCCTCGGGTTGGTCCATATAAATTTCTTCTTTTAAATCACCATTTAGGAAAGCTGTCTTGGCATCCATTTGATGTATCTCAAGGTCATGCAACGCTGTGATCGCAATGAATACTCGTATGGACGTCATCCTAGACACCGGGGAGTACGTGTCAAAGTAGTCAAGGCCTTCCTTTTGCCGATAGCCCTTGACTACCAATCTGGCCTTGTACTTATCTATAGACCCATATGCTTTATACTTCTGTTTGAGTATCCATTTACAACCCAACAGTTTATTTTCCGGAGAAAGATCAACCAACTCCCAAGTATGGTTATGCAGAATGGAGCCTATTTCACTCTCAATAGCTTCTTTCCAGAGCGGTGCCTCTGGAGTTGACAATGCTTCCGCAATTGTCCTTGGTTCTTCATCAACCATGTAAGCTACAAAGTTAGAGCCGAAGGATTTTTCCTTCCTGGCCCTTTTACTTCGCCTTAGTTCCATAACTGGAGTCTCCAAGTTCTAAGAATCTGGAACACTAGATTCCGGATATTCAGCCACTTCGAGATCCACTAGATCTGAAATATCTAGATCCGGGCCGTCAATGACTCCCGGTTCCTGAGAGCATTGTTCATAACTTCGTTTGCGAGAGATTATGTCTTTTTCCTCTCTCGGAAAGGTATCTTCAAAGAATTGTGCATTTCTTGATTTCGTGATTGTACCCCCGTGGATATCTGGAATATCTGACTTATGCACTAAGAAAGGATAAGCACTACCGTTATTTGCATATCCGATGAATATGCAATTTACAGTCTTAGGCCCAATCTTGACCTACTTTGGCTTGGGTACTTTGACCTTTGCCAGACAACCCCACACCTTTAAATATTTATAGGTGGGTTTATTTCCTTTCCATGATTCATATGGAGTTTTGTCCTTACCCTTATGTGGGACTCTGTTAAGAATCGTATTAGCGGTAAGGACAGCTTCTCTCCACATGTTTTGGGGAAGACCAGAATTGATGAGCAAGGCATTCATCATTTCATTCAATGTGCGGTTCTTACGTTCCGCCACACCTTTCGATTGAGGTGAGTATGGAGCCATCATTTGATGAACAATGCCTGATTGGGCACAATATTCCTCAAATAGTGCTACGTATTCTCCCACTCTATCGCTACGAATGGATTTAATCTGCATTCTTAGTTGGTTCTCAACTTCTTCTTTGTAAAGTCGGAATGCTTCAAAGACTTCATCCTTACTTTTCAACAAGTAAAAATAACAATACCTTATGCTATCATCAATGAATGTTACAAAGTACTTTTTCCCCCCTCAGTTTGTGTAAACTTCAAATCACATATATCTGTGTGAATAAGTTCTAGAGGAGCAGTATTCCTTTCGACGAATTGAAAAGGAAGCTTTGTGAGTTTTGCCTCCATGCACACCTCACACTTATGTTGATGGTTTACGTCGATAGATGGCAATAACTCTAACTTTACCAACCTTTGGATGGACTTGTAGTTGACATGTCCTAATCTATGATGCCATAAATTAGAGGACTCAAGCAAGTAAGAAGAAGCTTCAATATTATTCCTTGTACGTAATACAGACATGGCGTTAACTTTGAAGAGGCCTTCACAGACGAATCCTCTTCCCACAAACGTTCCATTCTTAGTGACTACAAATTTATTGGACTCAAACACTAGCCTAAAACCAGCATTAACCAATAAATGACATGAAATTAAATTTCTTCTAATCTCAGGAACATGCATCACTTTCTTCAGAGTGAGCTCCTTTCCAGAAGTCATCTTCAGGACTACATTTCCTACCCCAGCACATCATAGGAAGCGTTGTTGCCCATGAACAACTTCTTATTTGTAACCGGTGTATAAGTGGAGAAGGCATCTCTATTGGAATAGATGTGTCTAGTAGCACCTGTGTCCATCCACCATTGCATAGGATTCTCAACCAGGTTTGCTTCTAGCACCACCGCTGAGAACTCCTCAATCATGTCATCCAGAAACTGGTCTTTGACAACGTTAACCTGTGTCTTGCCCTTAGCCTTGGCCTTCTCTTATTGCTCAGTCTTGAGCTTACGGCAGTCCTTGATCATATGACCAGGTTTCCCACAATGGTGACAGTTTCCTTTGAACTTCTCCGCTGCTTGGGTCTTGCAGTCTTTCTGGAACTTGCGCTTCTTGCTTGGGTTCTCTTTGGCCTAAGCAGGTTGTTTACCCCTAGGCAAGGCCTTCTTATTATCTTCCTAAATTTGGAGTTTGATAATAAGTTCTTCAAAGGTCATCTCCTTTGTCTTGAGTTTTAAGTAACTCATAAACTCATTTCATGAAGGAGGTAACTTTTCAATCAGTGATGCAACCAAAAACTGCTCATTTGGCTTCATACCTTCCAAATCCAGGTGATGTAGAATCATTTGGAATTCCTGGACTTGGGACATCACTGTCTTACTATCTTCCATTTGAAATTTCAAAAATTTTCCAACGATGAATTTCTTTGTACCTGCATCTTGTGCGTTGTACTTCTTTTGCAGCTTCTCCCACAACTCTTTGGCGGTGCCGACTGTGCAATACACCATGTAGAGAGGGTATGACAAGTAGTTCAATATGTAATTCTTACACATGAAATCACTCTGACTCCATGCATCAAGAACCATCTTCATGCCATTAATGACATGGATACCTAGGCCCCCTTCAGCCATTTCAGAAGGCGAATGGTCCATTTCATCTCCAGCTTGTGGAGGATGTTCTGTTAGGAAACGTTTCATTCCCATAACAGTCAGATAGAATAGCATCTTCTGTTGCCATCTCTTGAAGTTTAACCCCATGAACTTTTTAGGGCGTTCATGATGGAATCCAGCGGGGGGAGGAACGACGACATTCCCTTGAGCAGCGGTAAAGGTGTTGGATGAGCCTTTAGCAACCGGAAAGACATTAGGTGTGCCTCGAGCAGTGGGAAAGGAAGAAGGATTGCCTTGAGTAGCAGCAGTAGCAGTAGAATCCGAAGCAATTTGTTCTATTCCAGTCATCTTTCTAACGTACTTACAACAAATCTTATCTTAAAATTGTTGGAATACAATTGTTGTAGGGAATGGGAAGTAAGTAACTATTACAATAGCAAGAAAGGATAAGCTAAATATTACAATAAACTGGAAATCAAGAACTTAACCGATTGCTTGTGTGATTTGCTGAGTCGAGTAAGGACACTCTTTCTTTAAGACAAGATTGCCCCGTATATCTCCTTTTACATTATCAGGCAATAGTCTCTCAAGATACAACAACTTAACAATTGAGCAAAGGAAACTCAAGTGTTACTCTTGAAGAACTTCGAGTATAGTAACTTTGTTAGAGAGGAAGAAGATGAATTCAGAAAATCTGGAGTATTTTCTAAGTGTTGAGTGTTGTTTTCAATTGAGCCAAATGCCTCAATTTATAGTGTAACTAGAAGACTCCTTAACTAGACAACTAATGACCTTCAATAGCCATATAATGGCACTTGATTGAGGGGTTACATTCAGCCAAATAATGGCTGAATTCATGTGCCAAGTAATGGAGAATCAATGCTCCAAAACCAGCCCAAAGGTAAGATTTTTCCAACTTCCCGTCGTAGCTTTCTGCCTCCGAAGCTCCGCGGCTTTGTGAATTAGCATCGCGGCTCCAGTGACTGCCCAACCAATTAGTGCCGCGACGCTGCCGGGAGGCGTCGCGGTGCTTCGGGGCCACGTCTCTGAAGGGGCTGCGCCGTGACCCTTCGCGGCTCCGCGACGATTTCCGACACATTTCATCTTACACTTCTTCCTTCTTTTACCAACGTGGAATACTTTGTCATTTGGCCAATAACCGTCCATAATTCCATGTCTCAAACGTATTACATACGTACCAATATCTATTTCACTAATGAAATTTGCGATACTTGGCACCACGTGTGTGAAAACGACGTTTCCGACATACGGGCCCAATTTATTTGAGTCATAATTTAATGGAATATACTTAATTCCACATTTAGTAAATTTCCAACACTATTCAAATATTAATAAGTCTTACAATCAAATAAATAAGTATACAAATATATCTAAGTTTTGAAATTAAATACATACTAATTTCTATTCATTTTGGTCCCCGTCTTCTTCGTATGACCATTCTTCTTCATCGGTGGTTTCGTTTTCATCATTTTCTTTTACCTCTGCATTAATTTCTCCTAATATATGTTCTGGATGCTGTAAGTCATTTTCTAACTCAACGTTAATTGCTTGGTTAACACATTATATGTCGTCAGCCTAAAACGCAGCAAGTAACTCATTCTTAACTTTCACACGATCCATAGACTTGGTTTTAATTACAACCCACCAAGCAGACTTATCTGAACACAAAGGATAAGGAGCATAGTGTTGGGATTCTATGGTACTTTTTAGAGCAGTACGGGAAGTAATAACTATTACAAATGTTCGAAAGGATAAATAAATGGTCAATCTTCAAAACTGCCGCATGTGTGTTGTGTCTTGAATCTTGATCACCTTGCAAAGCCAATGTTGAGAACTGCCGCAAGTTTGTTGTGTCTTGAATCTTGATAACCTGAAATCAAGAAACAACTAAATCTGGATGGTTACAGCGTTGTGTGTTGTGTCAAGGATAGCCCTCTATCCTTAAGACAAGATTGCCCCGTATATATGCTTTTACGTTAGCGGGCAATAGTTTCCCAAGATAAAACAACACTTTAATCTCAACACTACAAAGCCAATAGGTTGAGCCTGTCGAAGAAAACAAATATGACTCGACTTGCTGAAGATATGGAATAGGAAGGAAGAGTTTCTCTATACTCTTCTCTTTTGTCTCTGTGTATATAGTGTGCCTCTGTAGTGTATATCTTGTGTATACGTGAGGGTTTGGTCACTGTTTTTCAGTCGAAAATTGCACTGATTTTCGCTGAATATCACTCACTGTTTTGTGCTATTTTGTGGCTGTTTTTCGGGCCTATTACTTGTTGTTTTTCGTCTCTGTTTGCTGCCTGTTTCTCACTGTATTTTCATCTATTTTTTGCCACTAAATTGAGCCAAATGAAGCTCAATATATAGCAAGGAGAAGGGGCTGTCTAACTGCCAAAACATGGCTGTTAATGGCCATTAGGAGGGCATTAAAACAGCCAAGTAATGGCTGTTAATGGCCATTGAAAGGCTGCCCAACTGCCCAAGTAATGGGCTGTTAATGAAGGAGTTAATCAGCCAAGTAATGGCTGATTAATGCCTCAAAAAATAGTCCCAACGGTAGGCTTTCTGCCTTCCGTCACCTTCTTAGAAACTTTGGGGACCAAACTGTAAATATTGAAATTTTAGGGACCAAACTGTACATATGAAAGAATTCTGGTCCAAACTGTACATATGAAACTTCAGGGATCAAACTGTACATCTGGCAGAGTTTTCTAGTCCAAAAAAATAATATCAGACAGCCCCACGACCCGTGACCGGACTGGACGGGACGGGCGGGCGGCGGCGGCGCGCGTGTGGGCTTAGCCTTGAACCCAAGCACATCTAGGTCTTCCCTCCTTTAAACACATGGGATACCCCTTGGGGTCCCAAACCCTTTACCAATTAGAGACTTATATAGAGAGCAATTCTTCCTATTCCCACCGATGTGGTAGATTTGTCCCACACCATATTTCCATGTCTCAAACACCTTACTTCGTGGACCAATATCTCTTTCATTTCTCAATGAAATTTGACGATTCTTGGCCCTACGGTCATCTACTCACTTCGTAGATCATGCATGTGCGAAGAGACAAGGTCTCCAACATGCGGAACACTAGTGTTTAATTCATCAAAGATGGGTGGACGCATCTCCCCGCCAAAGGCAAATTTCCAACAATCCCCTCTACGAAAGAGAGATTGTGGCGCACGCGCAAGGTGCCTACATTTCAGCAATCTTTCAGCGAAAAGATATTGCATCAGGAGTGGTAGCATTCTCTTTGAACCTTCCCTAGTTGAAACCATCGGACTTACTTACTGCGCGGTGAACGTGATGTCTTGAACCGTCAGTGTTTAGTGTAAGCCAAGACAATGATATCAACACAATAACTCTTCTTATTCATTTTCCTTCTTACATTTCTATCCGTTGTGGCCATAGACACACTTGGATTCTTAAGTGCGTTCATTTGAGGCGGCCATCCTCGCACTTAAATAGGTGATCTCCTACAAGGTATCCTGCTATACCCCACTTCTCAAGTGTTAGGAATCATTAAAAGTTTCCCCAACCTTAACCTCAACCGTTTGAGGATCTTTTAAAGGTTTGGAAGCTTAACCTTTACCCACCATACAGGTAGCACTTTAATATCTATCGCGGGAACAGCTTTGGATTCATGTTTCTCTACAGAAATCATCATCCGAGGTGCTCTTGCTTCCACCGAAGCGCTCAACTGAACCTTTTGCCACTTAGTTTTCCCATTGAACCAAATTCTTGGGATCTCCAATCAGTATGGTTGGGTTTCCACCGCAAATGTTCGTATTGTTTGGGTTTTAAGCCAATTCCCCTAGACATGCAGAACACTTGATCTCCGGGTAGTCCCTTAGTTAGTAACAAGGATGTGACACCCGTGATGATCAACTGCCATACGGTCTTATGTCTCCGACAGATCCTGAAAGATATGTCCAGACGCCGTCATCCGTGTCCTTCCTGAAGCCGACCGGCTAGCCACAATGTATAACTGCTGAAGGCACGAGTTTCTCCCAATAAGAGACATCCTCTAAGGAGCCGTGAAGTTACTCAACTTCTTTCATGCTTTGTATAAAGCGATAAACTCCGATTCCATCATGAATCAGCCGATGCAAGTTTGCTTAGAGGATTTTCCAAGACCCACCATACACATTTGCTTGTGGCTTTGGTGTTCTTCAGATCTGATGTCCAGTTTGCATCACTATGTTCTCCCAGAACCGCTGGACATCCAGAATACTATAATCCGTAGATAAGCGAATAATTCAGATATCATCATATCCGACTTAACGCCTTCTACCGATCATGTATTAAACTCATCAGTGAACCTTAGTTTAACTGATCTGCTTTGTAGGCCGATACCAGGTCGGTTGTAGTGTGTACAATACATTGAACTACACATGACCTGAGCATATTGCTCCTTGTCTATGGGTGCACCATGATTCCAATCAGTTCTATGATTCATATCCATTGGTGGCTTCAACGAGACTGTCAACTATCGACCAGTCCGTTAGATGTCTTAGAAATCCAATTCCTAAGATGTCATCTGTGATACCCATATCTTTCATATCGAGACTTTGTTTCAATATGACTTTTACTTTCAGACTGTTGATTCTCCAACTGTTGGCTTTCTAATTTCAGAGTCAATGTTTCTGTGGTCAGATTCATTGTTTCTGTTTTATCTGAAACTTTCAGGACCAAAATGTAAACATTTCAGGGACCAAAATGAAAGTTCAGGAAGAAGCCCAACAGTTCAGCAAACCAATTCTGATCCTCTTCTTCCAACTCTCCGGTTGGAAAGGCTGTTTCAACATCCATGCCATGTAAGACTACAATGGCCCTGATGTGAAGCTACTCACAGGGGAGCACATTTTACAATCCAAAGGTTCTTTTCCCGGAGGAAGATCAACCTTTACGCAAGTATGGTTCTATATGATAGAATCTATTTCTTTCTTTAGCTTCTTTCCAAAGTAGTGCTTTTGGAGATGACAATTCTTTGTTAATTGTCCATGGTTCGTTCTCAACCATACAAGCTAGAAGGTATGGAACAAGTCTTTGTCCCCTTTTTGCTCCTTCTAGGTTCTACATCTAGAATCCCTGAGTTCTGCAGATTTGGAATATTAAGTTCCGGATAGCCAGCAACTTTTGAGTCCTGTAGATACGGAACATCTAGTTTCGGACAGTCAGGCCCTCGCGGGTTCTTGTTAACCTTGAGCAATTACTCCTTTTTCCTTTTTTCAAGGAAAGTTATCTTCAAAGAATTCAGCATTCTTTGACGTCAAGAGGCGATCAACACTACTGTTATTTGCAGATCCTGACAGATATGCAATCTACAGTCTTAGGTACAACTTGACCTGTTTCAGTAGTCCAACTTTTACCAAGCCACCCCACATAATTTGGGCGTACGAGCTTTGCGCTTGGCTAACACCGTTGGACTGAGGTGAGAAATGAACAGTCGTTTAATGAACGATTCTTCACTTTCTCCCCCTCTATCACTACTAATTTCTCAATCCGTAGGCTTAGTTGATTTTCAACTTCTGCTTTGTAGCGCTTATCCGCTTCAACAACTTCATCTTTGCTTTTTAACAAACAAAGGATTCCATACGTTGTACCATCATCAATGAAGGTCACAACATACTTTTCTCCCTCCCTCTATTTTGTATAAACTTCAAATCACCCAAGTAGGTGTGACTAAATTCTAGAGGAGCGGTGCTTCTTTCGCTATTCCCTTTGACGGAATTTGGAAAGGTGATTTTGCCTATTCGTCTACCTCACATTCATTTTGAGGGTTTATGTCGACAGAAGGCAACGATCTCAACATCGTTAGCTTTTGAATGACTTGCTATTTAACGTGTCTTAATCTATGATGGCATAGATGCACGGATTACAAATATATCATTCATTTGGCTACACGAGCATCTTTGTACCATTCTTAGTTATTACGCACTGTTGGACTAGTCTCAAACCAGCTTGACCAACAACGTCCCTTAAACCAAGTTAGGAACATGTATCACCTCAGCTTAGAGTGATCCCATTCCCTGAAGTCCTATTGAGGACAACCTCTTCAACCCCTTCTACTTTAGAGGTGGCGTTGCTTCACATGAACAACCTCTTGCCCGTGGTTAGGGCGTAACCGGATCATACGTGATCTGGATACTCTGGCCCACTGCAGTTGCTTTGCAGACTGAGTGTCCAACTTCTTTTCTGCCTTTCTTTAGGCCTTCAGATCATTTCAGACCTGGAAACTCTGACCCACCTTACTAGGTGTCCATTACTTTTCCTATGAAATGAATTATGGCCCCACTCCAGTCACCCGGAGGCTTTATATGACTGATTGTCCAATATCATCATGTCAAAGGAATTTTAGCCCACTCCAGTCGCCCGGAGGCTTTATATGACTGAGTGTCCAATATCATCCTATGAAGGATCTTCTGCCAAATAGTATGACAGGCTCAACATCTTTAACTTTTAGACTTCTTCCGTTATGATTGGTGCCCAGATAATTCTTGCCGCTTACTTAAGAGTGATAACTGTTTTCGCACAGTCACTGGATCTTACTCCCTCGTATGTGCGAACATGTTTTACTCACTTTTAATAATTACACTTAAAAGAACAGATCTTTTTAAGTTGCTTTACAATCCAATCTTTAAACGGAAAAGAAGATGAGATTAAACTTCTGATTTTTAAAGCGTAAGGAATATAAATTATTTTCATATTCCTCCTTACTTTAATCAATTTTTAATCAGACCTCATTTAATCTTTATTCTTGACAAGTAAGAAAAACTACTTATCCCAATTTCGGATTCTGGCTCACTTCAGTCACTTCATCAGACTGAGTGTCCAGTTCCTTCTTACCATTATTCGGATCTTTTGTGTGGGACATATACAAGCCTTCTGCTGGAAGATAGAAGTACATCTTCAGTCTTCTCCTCTTGTCCCAGTTTACATCCTCAGGCTCTCGAGAGCGCTTGTTCCCACCAGTCTTGGTAGCGGTGACACCATGAACATGTTCATCATCATCACTCTCTTCTACCAGAAAACCATTACCATATCCAGATTTGGTCACACAACTTTTGACCGACATCTTTCGAACACTAATAGTATTACAATACACTCTTGTCTTAAATTGTTGGGATTCTATGGTACTTTATAGAGCAGTACGGAAAGTAATAACTATTACAAATGTTCGAAAGGATAAATAAATGGTCAATCTTCAAAACTGCCGCATGTGTGCTGTGTCTTAAATCTTGATCACCTTGCAAAGCCAATGTTGAGAACTGCCGCAAGTTTGTTGTGTCTTGAATCTTGATAACCTGAAATCAAGAAACAACTAAATCTGGATGGTTACAGCGTTGTGTGTTGCGTCGAGGATAGCCCTCTATCCTTAAGACAAGATTGCCCCGTATATATGCTTTTACGTTAGCGGACAATAGTCTCCCAAGATAAAACAACACTTTAATCTCAACACTACAAAGCCAATAGGTTGAGCCTGTCGAAGAAAACAAATATGACTCGACTTGCTGAAGATATGGAATAGGAAGGAAGAGTTTCTCTCTACTCTTCTCTTTTGTCTCTGTGTATATAGTGTGCCTTTGTAGTGTATATCTTGTGTATACGTGAGGGTTTGGTCACTGTTTTTCAGTCGAAAATTGCACTGATTTTCGCTGAATATCACTCACTGTTTTGTGCTATTTTGTGGCTGTTTTTCGGGCCTATTACTTGCTGTTTTTCGTCTCTGTTTGCTGCCTGTTTCTCACTGTATTTTCGTCTATTTTCTGCCACTAAATTGAGCCAAATGAAGCTCAATATATAGCAAGGAGAAGGGGCTGCCTAACTGCCAAAACATGGCTGTTAATGGCCATTTGGAGGGCATTAAAACAACCAAGTAATGGCTGTTAATGGCCATTGAAAGGCTGCCCAACTGCCCAAGTAATGGGCTGTTAATGGAGGAGTTAATCAGCCAAGTAATGGCTGATTAATGCCTCAAAAAACAGTCTCAACGGTAGGCTTTTTGCCTTCCGTCACCTTCCCAGAAACTTTATGGCTGATTAACTCCTCCATTAACAGTCTCAACGGTAGGCTTTCTGCCTTCCGTCACCTTCCCAGAAACTTTGGGGACCAAACTGTAAATATTGAAATTTTAGGGACCAAACTGTACATATGAAAGAATTATGGTCCAAACTGTACATATGAAACTTCAGGATCAAACTGTACATCTGGCAGAGTTTTCTGGTCCAAAAAGATAATATCAGACAGCCCCACGACCCGTGACCGGACCGGACGGGCGGGCGGGCGGCGGCGGCGCGCGTGTGGGCTTAGCCTTGAACCCAAGCACATCTAGGTCTTCCCTCCTTTAAACACATGGGATACCCCTTGGGGTCCCAAACCCTTTACCAATTAGAGACTTATATAGAGAGCAATTCTTCCTATTCCCACCGATGTGGTAGATTTGTCCCACACCACATTTCCATGTCTCAAACACCTTACTTCGTGGACCAATATCTCTTTCATTTCTCAACGAAATTTGACTATTCTTGGCCCTACGGTCATCTACTCACTTCGTAGATCATGCATGTGCGAAGAAACAAGGTCTCCAACATGCGGAACACTAGTGTTTAATTCATCAAAGATGGGTGGACGCATCTCCCCGCCAAAGGCAAATTTCCAACACATAGTACACTTGCTTGACGTTTTGTGGAATATTACAAGGATCATAAGCTTCATACTCTTGCGTTTGCTTTACTTCAATGATATTTTACTATTTGAGTTTCCTCATACCTCTCTTTGGGGTTGGATCAAGCCACTTGCACAGAAAAAGTACATGTTTTTGCCAACCAGAATACCCCCAAATCTAAAATCTCTTGGATTACACCAAAATAATCAATCCCTGTTTGGTTTCCATCACCACCTTTAACCCTAAATCCCTTTGTTACTTTTCATATGCTTAGAATATTCTTCGATATTAAATTTGAAATCATTTACCATATATTTCTTCATAGAATAGACACTAACGAGTCTCCAATATAAGTCCTTCAAATATTTATCATGAAAACCATTTTGTGTACTCTAAATCTATTAATTGTTAAGAAATAGAAAGTTAGCAATAATAAATGTGCAGTTTTTAATTATGTTAGCTATATGAAAAAATTATAATACTTATGTAATTCATAAATCACATTGCAAATTGATCGTACACTTTCTCATGGTCATGTAACTGCACGAAGTAATTGTCCGTCACAATGGAGTTTGAGTTAGTCGCTTTGCCTTGTAATGAAATACTTGTTGCAATTTTATTAGAACTTACTAATAAAATGGTTGAACTTCTAGAAAATTTAACAAGACATGTGTCGATACCGACTTAAACTCCATATGATTCGATTCTCTTGTATGTTTTTTGATCACCTGATCGATTGAATATTTATATCGACTTCGCCAAAGCATTATTCTCACCTCCGTCATAGTGTCGATTAGGCCTATTTCACAAATATGACACATCATCTCCAAACTAGTAAGAACTTAAATGGATTATTTCCTTGGCAAGATAGGCTTCGCACATTGAGGCTTCCACTCTATGTTTTTGTTTGATACCCTTTTTAGACTTACGAATAGTATTGCATAATATTATGTTAAGAATGAAGTTTTTCAAAATAAGTGAATAAGCAGGAAGAAATAAATATTTAGATCCATTGCCTCTCGAAGGGATACATTCACCTATATTGAAATGGGCCTCGGAATTGGGGTTAGTACGCAAGGTAAATTGAAAGATGTTCCATCTCATCAAAGAATTCCGGTGAAAGAATCTTCTCCGGCTTATTTGTGATTAAATGAATATTTTGATCCATCCGAGTAAGGATGTCTTCCCTCAACGTACTGGAACATAAGTCTTTGAAGAACAAACTAGTTTCTGTCATAGGTTTCAAAATTCATTCAGGTAAGCCACTAAATGTAATGGGGAGTAAAATTTTCATATGACAATCCTGACTTTTCATCCATGTAACTTTCCTTGCTCAATATCAACACATTTTCTCAAATTTGATGAATGCCCATCAGGCATCTTCAAGTTCTTGACCCACTCACAAATCTTTCACTTTTGGTCTATTGTGAATGAATAACTAGCCTTAGACTTGAAGACCTTGTTCTATTTTTCCTGTAACCAAATTTTTTTTTACCTACCACAATATTCATGTAAGTCCATTATAGCCTTAACATTATCTTTTGTCTTGCCCTTGACATCCATCATTGTATTGAACTGATAGATACCCGTGATATATACAGAATATACACCGTGTATATCACAGGCTGACTTAGTACAAAATGGGCTGTTAAACCCGTGATAAACACGGTGTATACATACCGTGTATATCACGGTTTAGTGGCTATTTTAGGTGATGTTTTGTTGTAATTAGAATTGTACACTTATCATAATTGTATAGTTATTGTACAAGTAGAATAAGGTTTTAAGAGTAGAATAGAAATAGGATTTTCCTATTATGGAAAATTGTAAACTGTTACATATACTCTTTCATTAATGAAAATAATCGAGGGATTATTTCTTTCATGGTATCAGAAGTATAGGTCTCACAAAAACCTTAAACTCTTCCGCGTATTTGGCTCGCAATCCGAGACTTCTTCTCGGCTTTTGCTCGTCGAAAAATCCTCCTCCCATACCAAATTTTCTCCTTCTTTCCCAATTTTTTCTTCCTAATCTCTACTTCTCCTATTGTTCTTCCGTCATGTCTATGTCGAAGAACATGTTTCACCCTACCCTTACAGTTTTCAACATCAGGAACCACATCCCTAATGTTCTTGAGATAGAAAACGTTCAATATACGATGTGGGCGGAATTGTTCAAAATTCACGCATGCTCTCATCAAGTCCTCCATCACATAATTCCCTCGACTACTGGCGCAGAGGAGGTGCCTGAACCCTAGGTGAGTCCTACGTTGTGGATGACACTTGTTGCTATGGTTCTCCAGTAGATTTATTCCACTATTTCTACCGACCTTCTACAAACGATCATTGAGCCCGATGCTACGACAATGGAAGCTTGGAATAGGCTGCGTGACATATTCCAAGATAACAAAAAATTTCGGGCTGTTACTCTTGAGCAAGAATTTTCTCATGTTCACATGGCAATTTTTTCGAACGTCTCGGCCTATTGCAAAAGGCTGAAAGAGTTGGCGGACCAACTCCGCAATATTGGTGCGCCCATTAGCAATAATCGTCTTGTTCTCCAGCTAGTTGTTGGCCTATCCAAGGCTTATAGTGGAGTTGGAAATCATATTCATCAAAGTGATCCTCTCCCGCAGTTCTATCAAGCCCCGTCCATGCTTACCTTGGAAGAAACTGACTTGGATAAAAAGGCGGCTACTAGTGCAACTCCAGTCGTCATGATGACCACATCCGACGCTACACCTTCGTTTTCCAAATATTCAGGCCCAAATCGCAACAACAGTGGTGGAAAAAATAGTAAAAAAATGGCGGAAACCGAGGTGTGAATAACGGGGGTGGGCCTCAGGGCAACATGCCACAGCCCTGGGGTCCGTGGCCCTGGAACTGGGCTGGCAGTTCTTGGCCCACTACCCCCTATTACCCGCTATCACCTTTACCGGGAAACTAGGTCCAATATCTGAACCGACCCAGTTTCTCGGCCCAGCAGTTCAGTCCCCGACAGGTTTCTGGGCTGGGGCAGCAAGCGGGGATGCTTGGGCCTCGGCCTCCGCAAGCCCACCATGCAGCGGGACCCACCCCTACCGACATTGAAGCCACTATGCATACACTTGGATTAAATTCCCCGGACGCAAATTGGTACAAGGACCCCAACGCCACTACTCACATGACGTCTGACCAAGGTACTGTATCGTCTTATTCCAATTTGAGCAACAATCGTGGCATAATTGTTGGTAATGGCAATCCAATTCCAATTAGTAGTTACGGTCATAAAACTTTGTCTCCCCCCATCCACCTCTGTCACGACCCAAACCGGAGGGCCGAGACGGGCAACCGAACACTACCCGTCGGGCATAACATTTACACTCCACCCTTAATCATATTTAACACGGACTGAGTTATGATAGATTAAATAAACTTTTAACCCAAAAGCCACAGCTTATCCATTTATATACCAAGGCTGGCAAGGCCTTACATGACACTAACCACAGGACACCTGTCTATAAGCCTCTAAAGAGTAAACATACCACGACCAGACCGCGACTCCGAAATGAATAGAGCGCTCCAAATATCAGCTGAACCAGCAACCCACTAAGGCGAACTGTCACTCTCGAAATATAAACCTGCGGACATAAAACGCAGCGTCCCCCGACAAAAGGGACGTCAGTACGACTAATGTACTGAGTATGTCAGGCATAAGAAATAACATAGCAGAGACATATCATAGTCTGAAACAGAAACAACTGAACATCAATAAATATCTCTGAGGGCCCTAATGCACATGCCTAAATGTTATGCACAATGCAGTATACATATATATCAGCCTCTTCGGGCATTTTCCTTACCATAACAACCTCTGTGGGCATCATACCATATAATGATTAATGAATGTATGCACAATAAAAATGTCCACACAAGAATCCTCCCATAACTGCCACTGTGGGCATCAGGTTATATCGCCACACAAGGGCATCACATCATCACATCATATTGGCCTCTTCGGGCTCTTTTTGTGATAGTCTGTACCAGCTGCAGGTGGTGTGCGTATATAACGCATTTTTCCCTTTCCTCAATTCCCAAACATATATATATAATATTTATCATATAGTAATATGCATAGCAGAAGTGGTCCAGGGTAATACATGAATGCAATGCCAATGAAATGCATGAATAATAATAAACATCCGGAGCGACATAATATCCTTTACACCTTTGGTTAACATTGGAAACATCTACATCTTTTTTGGTGTTCCTTAATAAGGTCTTAGAAACATATTTGGACATTCTTTCAACATATGAGTCAATAACTTGATCATTCCTAACTACTAAGAGTAGAGTACTTTATGTAGCAACATGATGGTCATGTTTCGCACATAGAATTATGCCAAAAGAACGAAAGATTCTTGCATACCTTGTTGTCAAAATTATCTATGTTCTGGGGGTCCTTGTAAGCTCTATGAACTATTATCTACATCATACGGATGATTTAAATCATAATCGACTCAAAATATTAGAAACAGATTCTTAGGGACATTCTAACGAATACCTTAAACACGTAGAACCTATATTCCCTATATATCAAAACCTATGTAAGTAGCGAAACACCCAACCCTCTTAATCCTTCTTTTACTGCTACAATCTCCAAAATAGTACAATGATTTCACATGCAATCCCAGTAACTTACATTTACTGTAGTCCCGAGAACACCCAACCCAAACTTAGCATTTTCGATAATCGTCTTAGAACTAGTGGCAAGAATCAAATTCTGAAACTGTATAAACTTTAGGAACAAGAAAGATTACCTCCTCTAGGTGTAATGACAGCATTGTCGGACAACCCTTCACCTGAACCAGGTTTCGACGAGTAGAAACATGAGCCCAAAATCAACTTGGGTTAGAGCTTCTCCGAAACTCAAGGTTCTGCTTGATTCCTGAGCATGCAAGCTTGCTTAAGGACTCGAGGTTTGCTTAAATCGAGGTCCAAAACACCAAGAATCTCCCCCCTTTGGTTGGGCAAAAACTTACGGAAATTCCCCTAATTGGGTCAGGAATTTCAGAAGGTTACCAATTGAGAATTTACTCTCTCTTCTTGAAGTGTAGCCATCCTTTCTCTATGAAGAGATTTCTCCAAAATTTTGAGGAGATGAAGTTCTTTTGTAGAAGAGAAAGCTAAAGGTCTGAAGACATGTAAAGCTTCTAGTGTTGCCACCGATCGCTACTTAATCTTAGTCACTTGAGCCAAGTGTTATAACACTCCACGTAATGTCCCACTATGTTTTGTTCCCAAGTATAATTAATTAATCCCACAATTAATTAATTATACACAGAATTAAATCTAAAATTATTTTGGGATCACGTCCTTTTACATACTAATTTCCTTTTTAGCAAACGTGAGTGCAACATAAACTTCCCGGAGTCCGGTCTACTTGCCTATGTTTATGTGTTCAACCGTTACCCGAAAATACGGGGTGTTACAACCTCTTGTCTTGAAAAATTCCCTTCATGCCCCTAACTTAATTAAAAATTTGGTGTATGTCCGTACATTCACCACTGATAATTGGGTTTCTGTTGATTTTGATCCTTTTTGGGTTTTCTGTGAAGGTTTTCAAGACAGGGATTTCTCTCATGAGATGTGATAGTAGGGGAAATCTTTATCCTATTATGCACATATCCGGTCTCTCGAGTCAAGCCTCGCTATCTACTTTTGTAGCTCTCGCTCCTTCCTTATGGCATGCACGTTTGGGTCACCTTGGGTCATCTATTGTTTCTTCCTTACGTAAAAACAATTTTATTTCTTGTAAGGGTACGTGTAGTACTCCAATTTTTCAATCTTGTCCTCTAGGTAAACTTATTAGATTACCGTTTGTAGACTCTACTTCTCGTACTTTAATGCCGTTTGATATTATACATAGTGATTTATGGACATCTCATGTACTCATTTCTTTGGGACATCATTATTATGTTCTATTTTTGGATGATTATTCTAATTTTTTATGGACTTTTCCATTAGCGAAAAAATCTCAAGTGTTTTCCACTTTTTAAAAATTTAGAACATTCATTCGTACCCAGTTCGAAGGGAAAATAAAAAATATTCAATGTGATAATGGCATAGATTATGATAATGGGTTGTTTCGGGAATTTTCATTTCTCTTTTCCTCATACGTCCTCACAAAATGGAAAAGCCGAACGCAAAATTCGTACCATTAATAATATTGTCCGAACTTTAATGGTCCATATTTCCGTGCCCCCTTCCTTTTGACATCATGCTCTACAAATGGCTACATATCTTCTTAACATACTTCCTACCAAAGGTTTGGCACATTCATCCCCTCTTCAAATCTTATATAATAAGACTTCTTCGTATTCACATCTTAGGGTCTTTGAGTGCTTGTGTTATCCACTATTTCCGTCTACCGCAATTAACAAACTTTAGGCCCGTTCTACCCCTTGTGTGTTTTTGGATTATCTGTCTAATCATCGTGGTTACAAATGTTTTGATTTATCATCTAATAAAATCATCATTAGTCGCCATGTTATTTTTTATGAAACTCAATTTTCATTTGCTAACGCGAGTAGTCCTGTGCCTAGTTCATATAATTTTTTGGATGACGTCGTCTCTCCGTATATTATCCACCATTTTACGGATTTATCCCGTACCCATAATCCGCCAGCGGGCACACTGCCCGCTGGACCTCCTGCCACTGTTTCGGGTCCTCTGCCTTCTATCGTCTCGGGTCCAGAAATTGGGCTAAATATTCAGCCCAGTTCTGCCCCTGGAACTGTTCTCGATCCACATCCAGTTTCGGCTTCCAGTATTAGGCTAGCAGTCCCAGTGCCTGCTGCCCAGTACGTCACCCCGCCAATTTTGTCCTAAAATCCACCCAATTCTCCCCCGAGTCAGAAGCCGGTAACTCGTAGTCAACGGGGTATTTTTAAACCAAAAAGACATTTTAATCTAAATTCTAATATTCTTAAATCCCCTACCCCGTAACCCAGTGTCCACATTAAATGACTCGAATTGGAAATTGGCTATGAATGAAGAATATGATACTCTTATTGGAAATAAGACGTGGGAGTTGGTACCCCGTCCTTCTGGTGTTAATATTATTCGGTCTATGTGGATTTTTACTCATAAGGATAATTCTGACGGTTCTTTTGCGAGGCATAAGGCTCGTCTTGTAGGTGATGGTAAGACTCAGCAGGTTGGCGTGGATTGTGGTGAGACGTTTTGTCCAGTGGTCGAACCGGCTACCATTCGCACTGTTCTCAGTCTGGCTCTTTCGAAAGCTTGGCCCATTCATCAGTTAGATATGAAGAATGCTTTCTTAGGTGGTGATATTAAGGAGACCGTTTACATGCATCAGCCCTTGGGTTTTCGAGACCCCAAATATCCTCATCATGTTTGTTTATTGAAGAAGTCCTTGTATTGGGTTTTCACACATCAGGTCGGATAATTCATTGTTCATATATTGTCGTGGTACTTTCGTGGCATATATACTATTAATATATGGATGGTATTATCTTGACTGCTTCTTCTAATGCTTTGCGAGAGTCTATCATGACAATGTTTAGTTCTGAGTTTGTATGAAATACTTAGGGCCCTTTAGTTACTTTTTGGGGATTGTTGTCACTCGTCATGCAAGTGAGTTATTCTTATCACAACGGAAGTATACAACTGAGATCATTGAGCGAGCTGGTATTTCCTCGTGCAAGTCTAATTCCACTCCAGTTGATACTAAACCCAAGCTGGATGCTGCGGCTGGCTCACCGTACGAGGATCCGACCCACTATCGCAGTCTTACAGGGGCTCTTTAGTATCTTACTTTCATGAAACCTTATATTATGTATGTCGTTTAGCAGGTGTGTTTGTTTATGTATGATCTTAGGGTTGAGTACATGAATGCACTCAAACGCATTATTCAATACATCCAGGGAACACTTGAATATGGATTACATTTATATTCGTCGTCGACGTCTACACTTGTCTCGTATACATATGCTGATTGGGGTGGCTGTCCAGATACCAGACGCTCCACGTCCGTCTATTGTATGTTTCTTAGTAATAACTTGGTCTCATGGTCTGCAAAATGCCAGTCTACATTATCACGCTCTAGTGCAGAGGCTGAGTATTGAGGGGTAGCCAATGTTGTTTCTGAATCCTATTGGTTACGTAATCTTCTTTTATAGCTTCATTGTCCTATTCAAAAAGCTATCTTGGTTTATTGATAATATTAGTGTCGTCTACCTTTCTGGTAATACGGTTCAACACCAGCGCACTAAACACATCGAGATGGATATTCACTTTGTTTGTGAAAAGGTAGCTCGTGGACAAGTACGCGTCTGTCATGTCCCTTCCAGGTATCAAATTGCAGACATCTTTACTAAGGGTCTTCCCTCGGTCCTTTTTTAAGATTTTAGGGACAGTCTCAATGTACGAAGACCGCCCGTTATGACTGCGGGGATGTGATAGATACCCGTGATATACACCGTGTATATCACGGGCTGACTTAATACAAAATGGGTTGTTAAACCCGTGATATACACGGTGTATACATACCGTGTCTATCACGATTTAGTGGCTATTTTAGGTGATGCTTTGTTGTAATTAGAATTATACACTTACCATAAGTGTATAGTTATTGTACAAGTAGAATAGGAATAAAATTTTCCTATTATGAAAAATTGTAAATTGTATATTTACTCTTTCACTAATGAAAATAATCAAGGGATTATTTCTTTCATGAACAAATTATCAAAGTAATTATTCTCAAAGTGGATGTAATCAAGATTATATCATAAAAGATTATCCTTCCAATATGATAACTCCAAAAATATGCTCTGCTTAATCCAGTTATGTGCAACCCCATACCCATCAAACCTGCATGATTGTTCTTCAATAACCTTTGGAAAGTTTTGAACCCTCTCCCAAATATCCTCCCCGAAAATAATGGAGGTGGATAGTCTTATTCAATTGTGTTAGAATGTATTTTCATACTCCTAAATTCATGATCCATTGGCAATAACTGACCGTGATGATTAAACTATGAATTTTTTCGGTCATATTTTAAAGTGAACGATTTAATATTTTTCATACAGTAAGGACATGCTAACTTTCCAGCTGTCATCGACCCATACAACATCCCGTATGCAGAAAAATCATTAATAGTCCACATTAAGGAGCACCTAAAATTAAAATTATGCTTAAGCGAAACGTCAAATGTCTCAATCCCTTCAACCCATAACAAATTCAACTCATCAATCAAATGTTGCAACTATACATCAATCAAAACTTTTGATTGAGCAGGCCAGGAATAATACAATTAAGAAAAATATATAGACTAGTCATACACAATTCAGATGGAAAATTATGTGGGGTAAGAACATAGGCCAACAAGAATATGGTGTAGCAGAAACACAATGTGGAGTAAATCCATCTGAACATAACCCAGCCTAATATTTTGTGGTTTAGGTGCGAGGTCAAGATAGGTTTTATCAAAATTCTGCCGAGCCTCATCATCGGATGGATGACATATAACACCACGTGGCCTTCTAATTTCATTGTGTCATATCATATGAGGAGTAGATCTATTCGATGCATACAACCTCTTTAACCTTGCTATAAGAGGTGAATAATACGCCTTAACAACAAATCTCTTCCATTGCGAGTTCGCTTAAAACGATCTCTTCCACAAAACTTACAAGATTCTAGACCGACGTTTTCTTTATAATATAACATGCATCCATTTTCACAACAATCAATTCTAACTGATGAGAGTCCCCACTTAGACACCAATTTCTTTGTCTTATAGTAACTATCAGGTATCTCTAGATTCAGGTCACTAATCCATGCATAAGGTCAATCACAGAGTCCATTGCCCCTTGGGGAAATTTTAATATGTGTTGATACTTAATAATCTAACAATAATAGAAAACTGAGAGTGAAGACTTTTATCATGTAAAGGTCGACCAGCTTCTTATAACTATTAGAAAAAAATGTCTAGCTTCTTCATTTGGAGGTTCTTCAACATGGTCACCATATTCAAAATCGGAATGCATCCAATAAGCATCCTGAACCATGTCATGCATTCTAGAATTTTGGATATTTGGTTCTACCTCCCTACTACTTTCACCAGCAACAAAATTTTGAAATCTACCAAAACTATTATTCGTTTCTCCATGACTAGTCCACACTAAATAATCTTTTTAAAAACCATTTATATAGAGATGAAGCGTAACAATATCTGGTGTCTCATAATTCCTACATTCACATGTAGCACAAGGACACTTAACTAAGCCATGGGTTAGAAGATGTTCAAGTGTCATGATCCTTTTCAGGTGTCGTGGTGGCACCTACACATTTTACACCAGTAGGCGAACCACTTCTCAATTAACAACATAATAAATATAAGAAAAAAGGAAATAAGAGATGTAATTATAAAAGCCACCAAATCTGATAATCTAGTTATTACAACCCTAAAGATCTAGTCTGTAATACAAGAGCACAAAAACTGAAATAATAAGTTTGAATAGTCTGAATATGTCTCTCGATCACAACTAGAAGACATAAATGAAAGTATCTCGGGCATTCTGTGAAGAAGCAAACTCATCCTGAATACTCAAACTCTCCCACTCTGGACTTAGTGATGTGGTCCTAAAGTGGTAGAGGGCACATAATCTGCATCCAAAAAGAATGCATTAAGTGTAGCATGAGTACATAATGTACCCCCGTAGGCATCATACACCAACAATGATGGAAGATGCGTAATAGAAATAAATATCAAGTTAACTCTCAAGTAGTCATATACTAAGCAATTCAATGTATCATATACGTCACCTTGTTCACATAAAAGTTCAACAACCAACTGAGAGTCTCCATGAATCTTAATGCACTTTGATTTCATAGAAACTAGGAGTTTGAGTCCTATGATGAGATCATCGTATTCATCTTGGTTATTTTTCAAGTCAGAATCTAATCGATAAGAGAACCTCCACGTTTTATCTCTAGGATCGGTTATCGTTATCCCGGCTCTGACTCCCTTCTGGGTTCTTGACCCATCAAAAGTTAGCGTCCAAGGGACGACATCCATACATACAGTAGAGGGGACACATGGGTCCTCTATATCTACACAAGGGTGGTCTGCCAAGAAATTGGGTACCGCCTGACCTTTGACAGCCCTGAGTGGCCTATATTCGAGAAAAAACACAGTGAGCTTGATTGCCCATTTCAATAGTCGTCCTTTCAAAATAAGTCTATTCAATAAGTACCGGACGATGTCAATCTTGCACAAAATGTGAACCACATATGACATTAAATAATGTTCAAGTTTTGTACAAGCATAGAGTAAGGACAAACAAAGTTTCTCTATAGGAGTATATCTAGTTTCAGCTCCATTGAGCATTCGGCTAAGATAGTAAACTGCCCTTTCGACTCCATCATCGGTATCCTGTGCTAACAGGCAGCCGATAGACAAATCTGCAGCCGAGATGTACAATTTCAACGGTTTCTCTGGCATGTGAGGTACCAACACAAGAGAAGTTGCCAAGGCCTTTTTAATTTGGTCAAATGCTTCTTGCTGTTCCGAGCCCCATACTAGCTCTTCTATCCCTTTAAGCCTAAGCAAAGGTGAGAAAGCCTTCATTTTGCCAACTGAATTAGATATGAACTGCCTTAGGAAATTGATCTTCCATAGCAGGCTTTGTAACTCCTTCT
Organism: Anisodus acutangulus; assembly: GCA_029783415.1. Lineage (NCBI taxonomy): Eukaryota > Viridiplantae > Streptophyta > Magnoliopsida > Solanales > Solanaceae > Anisodus > Anisodus acutangulus. Next base: position 2,480,081 of record CM056510.1, on the reverse strand, counting down.
TTGTTCTGGGTGGTGCCGACTCCATTACTGCTCGGGCTTTGTTATGATCTATCTCAATACCTTTCTTATGTACCAAGAATCTAAGAAAGTTGACAGCCGATACTCCGAACATGCACTTAGCTGGATTCATTTTAAGATTATGAATCCTCATTCTTTTTAGTGCTTATTCTAGATCGGCTAAATGATCCTTGAAGTCCTTATACCTCACCACCAAATCATCAATGTAGACCTCCACAAACTTGATGATCAAATCATGGAAAATGGTGTTCACTGCCCTCTGATAAGTAGCACCAGTATTCTTCAGACCGAACAACATAACTACCCACTTGATATGGAAATGTTATTATGATAAGGTGAATACATATTCGTTGTATTTCTATGATTCTGAGTTGACTAAGTGTTGAACCATACATGTGATTGAAGGTAACTTATGTGATAGAAGAGACTGTGTAGATTAGGATTATCTATGTGTCAACTTGATATTTATGTATGTTACATGTAATCTATCATTTTTGTCCTATGATGCTTGCGGGGGTATATTGTGTACTCATACTATACTTGTTGTATTCTTTTTGGATGCAGATATTGCGCTATCGGCTAGTACCGGACCACGTGGCTGATTCCGAGTTAAGTAGACTTGAGTATATGGGGTGAGACTGCACATCCTTAGCATGCCCTGGATGCTTCTTCTTATCTCCCGTCTTTACTTGCATTTATGAGACAGTTTCAAACTATATCAGACCTTTCTCTTATCTTGTCTTAGTAGCCATTGTAGTGACAAACTAGATCTTTGGAAAAATGTAATAATTAGATATTCAGTATTTTGTTACTCTTTCACTTATATTATCGAGACAGTTTAATTGACTATTTCTTCTATTTACACTTATATATTGCTTATGTCATTGGTTTTTGGAAGTGGTTCGCCTATCTGTGGAAAAAGTATATGTGGCACCACGATGCCCGAAAGGGGTCATTACAAAGTTGGTATCATTGCTTTAGGTTAAAGGTCTCATAAGTACAAGAACAATGTCTAGTAGAGTCTTGTGGATTGGTACAAAGACATATGTACTTATCTTTGAGAGGCTTTGGGATATTTAGGAAATTTCACTTCTTTCATTCCTCTCGTGCTAGTTTGATCAAATTGGTGTCTAACCTTGTTTCCAATTCTCTCATAGATGGTGAGGACTTGTGCGCACTTGGCCAGAGATGAGGAACCAGCCCCAACCCCTGTGGTGCGCGGTTATAGTAGAGGTCAAGGATGGGGCCGAAGAAGACCCCAAACAGCTGCACTGGCTAAGGGTAGAGCACATGGAGCTAGCTAGGCTCATGCTAGGTCTTTATCCCTCAAGTCGGAGATGGAGCGTCATGATGATTAGTATGATGAGGAGCTGGGGCTAGCCCACGCTCCGCTAAAGGTTATAGCCACACTAGTCCTATAGGATACTATGGCTCATAGTTTGAGTTTGCTCGATGGATTTGCTCATGCTGGTGTTCTCCTACTGAATCTTAATGGATTACAGGACAAAAGGGGAGGTCAGACCCTAGATCAGTTCTGTACATCGGGGGCGCACCCAACTATTGCTGTGGCACCTCATATTGATGAGATTCCAGCACCATAATTTGGTCCCCAACCAGTGACTATAGTTGTTATGACCCATGAGGAGCAAAATATTTGGGAGCATTTCTCCAATATGAAGCCTCCCACTTTCTATGGTCAGTCTGATGAGGATGCTTATGTGTTAATCATGAGTAGCCATGAGAGACTCCACACTTTAGTATTGTTGAGTCACATGAAGTCAATTCTATTGCTCTTCAACTAGTAGGTGATGTGAAGCAATGGTGGAGGTCGTATGTTGATTGTCGACCAGCAGGGACACCTCATTTATCTTGGACTAGGTTCTATCAGGTATTCCTTGAGAAATATGTTCCCCTCAGCTTGAGAATGAGCAAGAGTGATGAGTTCTCCAGATTTAGAGCATAAAAGGATATTTATTGCTGAGTATGAGGCTTTTTTTTCATGCTTTGTCGCGCTATGCAGCGTCGCTTCTTCCTACCAAGACCGAAAGGGTTAGGTATTCTATGAGTGGATTGTATGTTCTGCTCTAGAGTCCATGCTCAGCTGGAGGTTATTGCCTCTGGTGCTTTATTTAGTTTGTGGTTGATCACACCAGAATGGTATAGTCGATAAGAGGAGGACTCCATAAGAATGAGTCCAAAAAAGGAGCTCACATGCATAACTACTACAGTGGGTTTTCTTCTTGAGGTTATGGGCAACATGGTAGACCCTAACATTGACAGTCTAGTTGGCCGGTTCAGTTAGCACTGTAGGTTTTAGATAGCGGTTCTGTGGGACATAGTGGTTATAGCGTAGGGAAAACTTCCAGAGGTTCATACTCCAGCTTCTCAAATAGCAAAGGTTAGTCAGGTTCTTCTGTGTCCATTCAGCAGTCCATGTCAGGCAAGGCTTGTTGCAACTGTGGTGATCTTGGGCACTTCAGGAGAGATTTTCCCAGACATAGATCAGGTGGAGCTCAGACACCTAGGACTCTTCTGCAATATTCTAGAGGTGGTGGACAGTTTGGCAGAGGGGGTTCTCAGTCGGGTCATAGTGGTTATCAAGCTAGTAGAGGTGGATCTCAGACTAGTAGAGACAGAGCACGTACATGTTGCAGTGGTTATCAGGGTACTCATTCCGAGGTAGGACGTGCTCACTTTTATGCCTTCCCTGGTAGACCAGAGGCTGAGGCATCTGATGCAGTTATTACAGGAATCATGTCAGTGTGTCATCGGTCTGCCTCAGTATTATTTGATCTGGGTTCTACGTTCTTCTATGTGTCTACATATTTTTTTGCGGGTCTAGATATGATGTGTGATATACTTGTTGTCCCTATTCGTGTTTCTACCCTGTTAGTGATTCTGTAATAGTAGATCGAGTCTATCGGTCCTGTGTGGTTACTTTCATAGGTTATGATACTTGGGTAGACTTGGTTATATTGGATATGGTAGATTTTGATGTCATTTTGGGTATGGATTGGTTATCACCATATCATACAATTCTGGACTGTCACGCCAAGATAATTTCTTTAGCAATACCGGGTATACTGAGGTTACAATGGAAGGGTACTCCAAGCCCTGCACCAAAGAAGATTGTTTCTTTTTTCAAGCTAGGGAGTTGGTAGATAAGGATTGTTTGGCGTACTTGGTGTATATTCGAAATACGAGTGTGGATACTCATCCACTTGAGTCTGTTCCTTTAGTGTGTGAGTTCTCTAAGGTCTTTTCAACGGATTTGCCAGGTATTCCATCAGATAGAGATATTAATTTTTGCATTGATTTAGAGTCGAGTACTCATCCCATTTCTATTCCCCCTTACCGAATGGCTCCAGCGGAGTTGAGAGAGTTGAACGAGCAATTACAAGATTCGTTGAGCAAAGGTTTTATTCGACCCATTGTGTCTCCCTACGGTGCTCCTATTCTATTTGTGAAGAATAAAGACGGTACTATATGAATGTGTATCGACTATCGGCAATTGAACAAAGTTACCATCAGAAACAAGTATATGATACCTCATACTGATGATTTGTTCGATCAGCTTTAGGGTGCTTAAGTATTTTTGAAGATTGATTTGAGGTCTGGGTATCATCAGTTAACGATTAGGACGAAGGATATTCCCAAGACGGCCTGTAAGACTCGTTATGGCCACTGTGAGTTCTTAGTGATATTTTTTATGCTTACTAATGCCCCTGCAACCTTCATGGATTTGCTAAATGGGACATTCAAGCCTTATTTGGATTTTTTCGGTATCGTCTCTATAGATGACATTTTGGTTTATTCGAAGAGTAAGGAGTACCATGTGAAGCATTTTAGAGTTATTCTTGGTTTGTTGAAGGAGAAAGAGTTGTATGCCAAGTTTTAAAAATGTGAGTCTTAGCTCAGTTTCATGGCAGTTCTGGGGTACGTAGTGTCGAAGGAGGGTATCATGGTAGATCCAAAGAAGATTGAGGTAGTCAGAGAATAGGCTAAGCCTACTTCGATGACCAAGATTCAGAGTTTCGTGGGTCTCGCGAGTTATTATCGTCAATTCGTGAAGGGTTTCTCATCTATTTCTTATCATTTGACTCGGTTGACTCAGAAAGATGTGCTTTTCCAGTGGTCCGACGAGTGTGAGGAGAGCTTCCAAAAGCTCAAGTCACTTTTGACCTCATGCTCGATTTTGGACCTACCCGTGGAGGGGAAGGACTTCACCATGTATTGTGATGCTTCGAGGATTGTCTTGGGTTGTATATTGATGTAAGATGGCAGAATGATAGCATATGTATTGATACAATTGAAGGTGGCTGAGAAGAACTACCCTACTCACGACTTAGAGTTGGCAGTGGTAGTCTTTGCATTGAATATTTGGGGGCACTATCTGTATGGGGTTCATTGTGAGGTATTCACCGATCACCGCAACCTTCAGCTTGTGTTCAGTCAGTGGGATTTGAATTCTAGACAATGCAGGGAGATGGAGTTACTCAAAGATTATGATATGACTATTTTGTACTATCTGGGTAAGGCCAATATGATGGCGGATGCCTTGAGCTTAAAGGTAGTGAGTATGGGGAGCTTGGCATATTTTATTGTTGATGGGCGTCCTTTGGTATTAGAGGTTCAGTCTTTAGCCAATAGTTTTATGAGACTTGATATTTTAAATTCGGGTAGGATTTTGTCCTGTGTTGTGATGATGTCGTCTCTTTTGGAGAAAATCAAGGATCAGCAGTTTGATGATGAAAACTTGTGTAAGACCAGGGACAAGGTGATACGAGGGGAAGCCAATGAGGCTATGCTTGATAGTGATAGAGTCTAGAGGATCAAGGGATAGTGTGTGTTCCTTGTGTTGGAGGTTTGATGATATTGATCATGGATGAGGCTCATAGTTCCATGTATTCTATTCATCCAGGTGCAACAAAGATGTATCGTGATGTGAAGCAGCACTATTTATGGGAAAGGATGAAAAGGGACATTGTTGAGTTTGTGTTTCAGTGTCTCAATTGCCAACAGGTTAAGTATGAGCATCAGATACTAGGTGGTATGACCTAAAGGATTCCCATACCCGAGTGGAAATGGGAGAGAATAGCTATGGATTTTGTAGTTAGGCTACCAAATACTCTGGCCATGTTTGATTCCATTTGGGTTATTGTGGATAGCTTGACCAAGTCTGCACACTTCATTCCAGTCTAGACAACTTACAATTCTGAGAAGTTTGTCAAGATTTATAGTGAGATTGTTCCGCTGCATAGGGTGTCAATTTCTGTTATTTCGGATGGAGGTACTCATTTTACTTCTCATTTCTGGTGGACATTGCAAAAGAAATAGAGTACTTATTTGGATCTTAGTACAATATTTCATCCTCAAACGGACGATCAGTCCGAGCGGATAATTCAAGTTTCGGAGGATATGTTACGAGCTTGTGTGATTAATTTTGGTGGTCATTGGGACCGATTCATACCTTAGGCAGAGTTCTCTTACAACAACAGATATCCCTCCAGCATTGATATGGCACCATTTGAGACTTTATATGATATGAGATGTCGTTCGACGATTGGGTGGTTTGATGTATTTGAGGTGAGGCCATAGGGTACTGATTTGTTTAGAGACTGCTTAGAGAAAGTGTTGATGATCTAGGACAAGCTCCTTGCGACCCAAAGTAGATAAAATGAGTATGTGGATCGTAAGGTTCGAGATATGAAGTTCATGGTTGGTGACATGGTTCTATTAAAAGTCTTGCCTACGAAAGGTGTGATGAGATTTGGCAAGAGAGGGAAGTTAAATCTAAAGTACATTGAGCCATTTGAGATTCTTCAGAGAGTTGGAGAGGTGCGTATGAGTTGGCCTTGCCACCAGGCCTTTCAGGTGTTTATCCGATAGTTTATTTTTCCATGTTGAAGAAGTACCATGTTGATGGGTCCTACATCATCCAATGAGACTCTATGATATTTGATCAGAATTTGGAGTTTGAAGAAGAGTCTGTGGCCATTTTGGATAGGCAGGTTAGAAAGCTGAGAGCTAAAGAGATTGTTTCTGTCAGGGTGCAATGGAAGCACCTCCTTGTTAAGGAGGCTACTTGGGAAACCGAGGCTGAAATGCAGAGTAGATACCCTGATATTTTTAGTGATTCCAGTACGTTTTCCCTTTCCTTTCTCTCAATTCAAGGACGTATGTTTGTTTAACTAGTATCTGATGTAACGACCCATCCGGTCATTTTTTATTAAAGACCTTTACCTGACCAAATTACCCTTCCCAATGGACTGTATATGAGGTTTGTGACTTACGGGAATGGGTAGCATGGCTCGCGAGGTACTTTTAGATGGGTTTCAGAAGAAAAAATCCAAGTTTGATAGTTTTGAAATGAATTAGCTGACCCAGTTTCCTTTTGAGTATATGGGTTCGTTTACGAGTTCTATCGCTTCCAGTAGGTCCAGAATGTTATTTGTGACTTAGTCGAGTCTTTGGTTTGCTTCCCGAGGCATTCAAATGTATTTTGAGTCATAATTTGCTAAATTATTATATTTGAGAATTTTTGGTGGATTTGTAGAAAAGTGGGCCTTAGCTTAGTCATATGAAAGTCTCGAGTGCGTGAGCGAGTTCGTAGCATGATTTACACTTGTGTAGCATATTTTATTTGTGTACGAGAGGTCTCGGGTGAGTTTCAGGTGTTTGATAGAAGTTTGCAAGTTTTGCTATAGTTGTTGGTTTCTTGTGTGCCGCACCAGCAAATCATTGATGGTACTTGCTGAGTACACATGTTTTTCCGCAGAGTACCTGCATATAGAGTGCAGCAAGTTTCTTCGCTTTTTCGATCACGTGATACATTAATTTAGGCCACTTCTGCCGTAGTTTTTCCGCAGAAGCAAGCTGCTTCTGCGAGGCCGATTCCGCATAAGCAAAATCATTGTATCAGGCCTAGATCAAAAAACCGTTTCAAAATCACTTTTCATATTCCATTTGGTTGAGACCTAGGCTCGGTTGGGAGAGGATTTACAAGGTCTTTCATCATCTTCATCTTGGGGGTATTATTTCTAACCTATTTTCCTTATATATTTATGATTACGTCCTTAAATCTAGGTCCATTTCCATGTTTGGGTAGATTGAACCTAGGGTTTATGTTGAGAATATGAGGCCTTTAATCCATGAAATCGGGGACCAAGACTTAATCTTTATGTTATGATAATATGGATATAGGTTGGGTAATGATAGAATGACCTTTTCGAACGTTCAATTTGTAGTTTGATTTCATGAAGTGTTGAGAGAATTTCTATGGTTAACCTAATTTGGGGGTTCTGAGATTAAGAGGAAATTGAAGGCCTAATTATGAATAGTTTCTTGTTAAACTTAAGGTTGTGTCTTATTAGATCGCTATTATGATTCTAGAATATTAAAGTTCTGATTTTATCCTTGTGGGCCCGGGATCAATTTGGGGTCGGGTAGTCGGTTTTCTTAGAACGCTGTAATTTTTGTTGCATTAGAATACTTTTTTAATGTATATTCTATAATATTAGACTACGAACGTTTGGAGGCGCTTCACAAAGGCAAGGCCTTGGCTGAGAATTAGTTGTTCGTGGCACCTGTTCTGCTCTGAGGTAGGCTACGGTTTACTTTTCTAGACTTTGATGGAAGCATGTAGTGTATATAAATATGATGGGTATTGGGCGTGTTGCGGGTGTTACTGTTCACTTTTACGCGGAGGCATAAAAGCTACTAAAAAGTTGTTGTTGCTCTAAGTCAGAAAATTTTGTTTTAGAGTTGCCACCTAATTTATAGGTCAATTAGGAAACCGTGTTAAAAGGGTTTGTTCAAAACACTGTGTAAAATTCTTTCAAAATCGGAGTCAAGGTAAGGGTTCTGGTGATCCTCCAGGAAGGTGTTAAACACCCCGGTATTAAGGATCCGTAGAATACAATTGACCTTCGGGTTCTATAGCATGTTTAAAGTTATAAATTGCTTTAAAATGTTCACTTTCTGCAAAAATTCATTAACATGTCATTCATTTCATTCCAAACTAATTAAAAAGGTTTTGAAAACTAATGAGTTAAATTCCATCTAAAAATGGTAGGGGTAATTTCGTAACTCCGTTTTTAGACCAAAAATACTCTCAAATTCAGTTTGAGTAGAAGTCTACTATTTTTAGTCCAATGAATTGTCTAATAACCTTTACACAGTGTCTTTCTTAAAAATCTTTTCAAACCTTTACACATGTCCAATTTTAAGAAAAGAACGCAAGTTTTTCTCATCTTCTGCTATGTTGAAGGTCAGCTTATATTCTTATTCCCAAGTCCTAATACCTCAAATCCGATTTCCAAAGTTTGGTTTATTTGAAAATCAACATGGTTGGGCCTGGCCCAAAAACGGTCTCTAAAGGTTTGCGAAACTTAGTCCAATGTCCGCTTTGAAGTTTTTTTTTTTAAAACTCAAGTTTTTCCAAAACAAAAAAACTCAACTTTGTATTTTTCTTAAAACAACCCGGTATCATGCCAAAAATCTAGATTTATAAGGATGCACAATCCAATTTATTTATAATCAGTCCAACTTTATTCGAATTCAAGCCCGATTTAACTTCTGAAATCGTTTCAAAATCCAAAGAAAAAGTCCAAATTTTTTTCAAATCTTTTTGAAATCAATTTTTGATGATTCTAGCTAAACGATGTATGTATCGTTTGCCTATCCTAAGTCATAATCACAAGGAATATTGTTATATACATCAAGTATGTTTATACAAGTATTATACAATCTATATCTATACCTATGTTATATTAAAAGCATGAACTCCCTAACCTGAAAGTTAAATTATGTAAATAACCTTCTAATTAATCTAAATACCCTATTTAATATTTTAAAACAAAAACCTAAACGATCTAAGAGAAAATGAACGGTTATCACTTCCATTAAGAGCAGAGCCGTCCCTGGGGTGGTCGAGGCGGCACCGCCGCATAGGGGCCCCCCGGCCGGCGGGGCCTCAGCCCCAGAATTTTCATTTTTCTTTTATTGGTTTCAAATATTAAGATATGTATTAAAAATGTCTTCAATCATATTAGTGAGAGTTGTAGCCTAGCAGTTGAGGGCTCCTTCAAAAGTCTTTTCCTGGTGAGAGGTCGCGTGTTCTTATCCAATGAGCAGCATAAGGCTTTTTTTTAAACACAAAATCAGATTTGGCCCCAAGTCTCAAACAGTCGCCCCCCCCCCCCCCTTTTAAACAAAAAATAAACTTTTTTTCTTTTTTTAGTTTAAACACAAAAAACAAATTTGATTAATAATTTATTTTAATATTGATTAATTAGTTAATTTTAATTTTTCATGTGAATAAAAAATGATCTCCTTTTGTTTCTCGCACGGGGCCCTTAAAAGTATAGCAACGACTCTGATTAAGAGTCACAACTTTTAAATTTGATTAAGTACGTTGCTTTGGTAGAAACTCCAAAATTCTCTATTGGACTCCCGTCGATGGAAATAATCTACCAAATCAATGCCCGGTCCGTTGACCAGATAGTTGAACTGTTCAAGCCTTCTCTTCCATGCATCAATTTGTCTCTTCACTTTTATAATGTTTGTGTGATGATTTAGTCTGTTATTGATAAATGTTCATAGAAGGATTAGGAAGAACTGTTAGCCACCATACAATGTCACGTTCTAAATGATAAACATATTTCACATCGTTCTGAAAAGGGTAATTCTTTCTCCCTTTCTTCATTATAGCTGGATTAGTTTTATTGATAGTAGACACACTTTTTTATGTATTCTGTGAATGAATAATTTTCTTTGATTATTATTATAGTTGTTCATTATTGAATAATTATTATATCAAAATAATAGTGTCGGTGTATTTTCTATGAGACCACTTTTATATTTTTATCATGGCTTAAAAAGAATGATTTAACCATATTGATTCATACACTTTTCAAAAGAGGGAATTCAGGTACACAAAACATACCATATTAGCAGGATTTGGGTAAGTAATTCACCTACCTGCTATGAAACCAATTTCATATTTTTTTCATGGGGTAGAAGAAATAATCTAATTCTATTGATTAATGCACCTTTTAAAAGATGATTGAGTACTCCAACATTTTGATAAATTTAATATTTTTGATGTATGACGCTCTTAATTACTACTTATAGTTTATTAGCATGGGTTATTGACTCATTTTTTTTTTATAAAATGAGAATATTCTCAACATTGAAGTACCTAATTTTTTATAATTTGAGCGAGTTTCATACAAAAATAAATATGTTGATAAAGATTTTTATGAGGAATATTTTATCCTAAAAATCAAGTTAATATTATTCGAACACCGTAAATAAAGGTGTTAGTCACAAACAAGGTAAAATGTTGGACTCTTCAAATGGCTTATGCACGGGTATAACATTGTTTTTTTTTTGTGAGTATATATATATACAATAATAATATACCCAGTAAAATTCTACAACGTGGAGTCTGGTATATATATATATATATATATATATGCAAAAATTATAACAGATTAATCTGCCACCAAGCATATGATAATTGCGCGAGTTTAACTTTCTTCCCCGGAAAAAAGGAGGTATCTTGATTAATAGTATGTAGTATATCTTTGTCTATAGTCATGTAATTATAAAGCTAAAGAAGGAGTTTATAGGTGGAGCGAAATACAGTGAAATTAAAGTTTCTTCCTTTGTTGAGTTAGCTAAATATAATCAACAAGCATCATTTTCTTTCGTTTACACTTTTATCTTTAATTTTTATTATTTATGTCTCAAACACAATTTTTAGCAATTAATTTTTATGTGTTTCTTTAAACAAATCAACGCTCATGTAGTTGCAGTACACGTGCAATGCGCGTACCGAGAGACTAGTATATATATATATATATATAATGGAAACGAGAAAGTTTAGGCTGGTGGGTCTACTGAAACTCATCAAATAGCTATTTTTCACTCACAGATGGGCCTTCATGCGCAGCTACAAGCATCAGACTCGACAAAAATATGTATTTAGTTGGACCTTGGCCCAACCGGCTGAAGAAAACCAGGAGGCCCACGGGGGGCCATCCCATCATGCATGGACGGAGGGGAAGAGAAGGGAAAAAGGAGGACACAAGTTAGAAGGCATCTAAAATTATCAAGACATAATGCAAATAAATTAATACGCAATTAAGGCAAAAATATACATGCAAAGGAATGCCCCTCATGGGCGGCTAACATTTCAAATGAAACGAGCCCATTTAACACTTACAACATAATCATAATGACAGTGGATTAAGCCTAGTTCAATTGACAGCACAAGGAGAAAGGGAGGAACAAATGGGCCAGGCCCAAGTTTAGAGTTTGAGAATTAAATAGAGACATATCAGAGGTACAAAGAACCAGACCAGGCCCAACGGTAAACAAATGAGATCTTTTTACTCAAATGTATACAGATGATATACTTGGACTGTATACTATATATACTGAATATATATTCGATATACAGACTGTATACCATGATGTATATCCGCATATGTCATGCACAACACACAAAAGGCTAAAGGAGAAGGCACATAGAGGATATACAGTGTATCAAATCACAAACTTTCATATTTCACATACATTCAAACCTAGGCAGATGGCATAGATATTTGCAACTCAGAAACAAAAGGCTATGGCATTCCCAGATTTCACATTTTTTATTCTATACACATCAGAATTAGAACTTAGAGGAAGCATGTTGTCCTAGATGTACATATGTTGTCTCTAATGTATCATACATGACCCCTTAAGTTTCAACTAGACTGATCCTTCTTAGTTAAAGAAAGTGATAAACAATACAATCAAGACAAATAGGCAGGGTTGACAACATCTACGCCTGGTCATGAGTTTTCTGAACTATAGGTTTAAGATCAACATAATACTGGGCAAATTTCAATCATATGAAACTCACATAACAAAAGAAAGAAAGGAACATGTCATCTTAGTTCACACATGCTCTTAACATTTTTAGAAAACTCAATCCTATGTTAGGCAACTATATATCTTTGCACCTAGGTAATGCAAGCCATCATGGCAAAACCTAGTCTTCAAGTTATCTAAGCAGGTTGATGCAATCCATGCAAACTATATGTCAAACTCATGATTCAGAACCACACACAAGCATTAAGGAAAATAGACATGCTCACATTCAATTCTCAGGTAGCACATGTATTCATGAGGCCTAATCCCTTTGACAGAAGTAGATATACATAATGCAATTCTGGTAGCAAGTTATCATGACTAGGGTAAAGTGTATCCTCAAGGCTAAATTACATACATGATAGTATTCAAGACACCATAGTCACTCAATATTGAAGGGGGAGGGACAAATGCAAAATCTTACGAACATGCTTTGGGCTTGATACAACAAAATTGATAGGGTACCAAATTCAAACTAAGGACCTAACCTTAGTTTCACAACTCTTGACAAGCCTTTTAGGTTAACATTCACGATCTATTTGACTTCCTAATTAGACAAATGACCACCAAATACAACATTTTAGCAAAACAAACATGTATCTCATTTTACCATGGAGGCAATCCAAACATATATTAGTTAGAGCTTGACACCAAATTTATCATATGGCATATAACTTTTAGATTTTTATACCTCACCTTAATTAGATATTCAACTAAGTGTTTCAGACTCAACAAATTGGCATGGACATGTAAAGGTACACAGATAAGATACATCAACCTAGTATGGATACCCTAATTTCATATTGAGACTTATTCAGCAAGACTGAATGTATACAAAGTCAATCCACATAGGAGAAGCACTAGATAAATGATGATGGGATTAAGGCATATGGACTAGCATGTAGCAAAAAGACACATCCTAGGGATAGCATTCATTAACCTATACAGAACTACAAATGCTATCATATTACGATTTTCAACAAGGCATGCATGGTTGAATCTAAGCAGAAGATAAAAATGCAAATAGACAAGTTCACATGCTACAAGACTTAGGTCAACAAGCCTTAGAGACTATTCATGACTCAGACTAAATTCACATCCCAACATAGAACAAGTAGAAACTAGAGATAGGATGAATCAAAATGAGCCTTTGAGACCTACTGTTCAGGAACCAGACTTAAAACAGACACTTAGTTTTGGAAACACATACTCACACAGACCTGTTAAAACTTTGAAGAGAATTACGGAGTTCTTACCAATCCTATTCTCAACCATTTATCATTGTGACACATAACAGATGGGACAGAACAAATTCTTACCCTTATTTTTTAGTTAATACTGCCTTAGTGTAACAACCCGTTCGATTGTTTTTAGCTAAAGACCTCTATTTGACTATTTTACTCTTCCGTAGACTCTACGTGGGGTTTGTGATATATGGGGATAGGTGGCATGGATCCAGATGTCACAATCTCAAATCCCATTTGTGTTGTGAGGGCACCTACCCTAATCCATAGGCAAACCCAACCAATAATTACATGAATTAGCAGAATTAAATAAGGAAAATAAAGAAATAATTAATAAGTCTTACAATATGAAAGGACACAAGTCTAAAGAAATCTCCAACAAGATTCGGTACTCATGAGTACACGCTCTAGTAACATCGAAATACAACGCTAAATAAGAAATACATAAACTGTCTAAATGTAGCAATACATCATTGTCTGAAACTAACAAGAACATAATATAACGATGGAATGGAGTTCCAGTGCTGGGGAAGAATCTACGGCTCACCCTGGACTCCAATAACATGCTCACTAAGGAAGTGGATCAATATGCTCTAGTGTCATCTCCTAGCTCGGTACCTGCACATAGAGTGCAGCAACCGTAGAGTGAGTACGGGAAACACGTGTACTCAGCAAGTATTGTCAAACGACCCTAGCTATAATGGTGGCAAGGGCTGGTACTTTCCTATACCTCTCTCTACTAGTTAGTTACTTAAACAGAAGAATAATTCAATTAACTAACCTACAATAAGTCTACAATTCAGTTAAGCATAAGTACTCTCAAGTCACACCTCGCACAAGTCCAACCTAAACCCTGTTCAGGGTGTCTAGATCCCTCAAGCTAATCTACTAAATCTCACAACAAGGTTAAGCATAAGCTAACGGTATTCCTTCTAGCAGTCTAAAGGTCACAAGTATAATAGAGTTCAAATCCAAGCATATACAACATCAACATATATCATGAATATAAATGAATGCAATGCAGGATGATATGTATAAATGCAAATGGCCATAAATACTTGGTATACACATGATGCTATAGTAGCTGTCACGTGACCCATGAGAGACTCATAAGGTCCATGTACCCATCCGATCCCATTGGATACCAACACAAGAGCTGAAGTATAATATCAGTCATCATTCTCATAACCATGTACAATGACCCTTAATCCGACTTCCCAAGTCATTCTCAGTGATTTATCAATAAACCAATGCCAACTATATATAACGTATGAATGAGATGGATATGAATACACCATGCAATCATCATAATCAGTTTATCAATAATTATTAGTCATATTCAAGTGTTCAGACGAGATGTAGAGTGATGAATTCATGATAGTCAAATTACAATATCACGTCAAATGGCTAGAAGCCCAAGTAAACAACAATCTTACCAAGCTAAGCGGACTATTGCATCACGCTCCGTGGCCCGAAGGATAAACACATAAACTCCTTCACTTGCTCCATATTAGTTCATTAATTACCTATTTAAGTTCACCCGGTACCAGCATTAGTGTTCGTCACCTCACTAATACGGGACCCCCAAATCCCCATTGTTCCCCTTAGTTCATTACAAGCATACAACACAAATACGTTATACTATAGTCTAGAAAGTCTCAACTTGCCTGATTATAGACAAAGACTCACGCAACCATTTTTTCTTTTCATCGAGCCTCCTCACAAGCCCATTCTGATCAATTATATCGAGTACATGAGATTACGATCCTTCATTACCCATAATCCCCCAAGCTAGGTTATAAAGGAACCCCGTGCCCACATTATCAAAATACTAACTTTTCTACTCAATTAGCGTCAATACATGCTAGATAGTCATAATCCAAGTTAATTAAACAACCAAGCCCAAAAGGATCCTCAATTTCATGAATTAGTGAAAAGCCCCAATTCTAACCCTAGAATTTCTCCAATTCCCAAAAGGGTTTATAACATGAAATTAGTTAAGTAATCATCATCTACTAACTAAATACAACACTAGTTTAAAATATAAGCATCAAAGAATCAATACCCAATCTTCCATTACAACTTTCTTATTCTCAACAAGCCATTTCTATCATTTCCCCCATTTAAGAACATGCTTAAGATAGAAACTTAACCCATATACTATAATTAAAGGGGAGGGGTAGGATTATACCTATAATGTTGAACTAACACTTGAAATCTTTAAGAATCCTCTATTGGTCGAGCTCCATTCCCAAGGAGAATATTTGGGGAATAAAATGAATGTTAGGTCTTAAAATATTTATAACCTGAATAGTGTTTCTGCTGAGGCGAAGTCAATTCCGCTAATGCGGACCC
Organism: Anisodus acutangulus; assembly: GCA_029783415.1. Lineage (NCBI taxonomy): Eukaryota > Viridiplantae > Streptophyta > Magnoliopsida > Solanales > Solanaceae > Anisodus > Anisodus acutangulus. Next base: position 2,464,542 of record CM056510.1, on the reverse strand, counting down.
GCTCCAACGAAAACCCTATCCATTGGGGTGGAATTCACTTAAACCCCAGACATCCGCTAGGGCGGAAGCTACCTCTGTTGAGGCACACACACCCTGATGAGGAACCCATACTCTTCGATGGATCATTGACTGATAGAAGAATATCGCTTCGGCGAGTCAAGCCTCCATTGAGGCGGACCCGATGAAGTGGATGCTTGGTCGCCGACACAGACACCAGCAACCAATAATAATCCAAAGTGATCTGAACCCCGTCAACAACCAGAAATACTCCCGGGACCTCCCAGACACAAACGAAATATGCATTCCTATCAGAAAAGACATTTCAGACCTATTCGCCCACTCGAATTTCCCGACAAAGGTCTCTAACTCTCGAGTTTGACTAAAGTCTACTCTTATATTCTAATTCCATATTTTATCAAACCAATCCCCAAAACACACTGGGCTGCATCAGAACCCAAACCAATGGCTCGACTAAGTCATAAATATCATTTCGAAGCTAATGGAATTGATGAAACTATGAACGAAGCATGTTTTCCTAAAATCCAACAATGGGTCAAACTCTTCCAACCTCTTAACTTGAAATTTCTCAAACTTAACTAAATATGTTCGAAACCTACCCCATCACCTCTGGAACCGTGCCACCTATCCCCGCAAGTCACAAGTAAGTAAATAAAGACTCAGAAAGGGTAATTTAGGGATTTCTAGGTAAAATAAAAAAAATGACTTTTTGAGTCATTCATCAGGTACCACTTAAATAAATATTCGTCCTCAAACGGTAAAGAAAACTAAATACATGGGCTCTCAAATAACTCGGGGTAGTTAGCCTGTATATCGGACTCGGTCTCCCATGTAGCCTCCTCCATTGGGAGATTCCTCCATTGCACTTTCACAAAAGTTATCTCTTTAGGTCTCAACTTCTTGACCTGCCTGTCTAGAATAGCTACAGGCTCCTCCACATAAGCTAGATCCTGATCCAACATCACCGAGTCCCAACTAATCACATATGAATCATCAGGAACATACTTCTTCAGCATCGAGACATGGAATACTGGATGCACACTAGATAAACCAGAAGATAAATCCAACTTATAGGCCACATCGCCAACTCTGTCCAAAATCACAAAAGGGCTAATAAAGCTCGAGCTGAGCTTGCCCTTCTTCCAAACCTCATCACACCTTTCAGGGGTGAAACCTTCAGTAATATCCACTCACCAACCATAAACTCCAAAGGACGAACTCTCTGGTCCGCATAACTCTTCTATCTGTTGTGGCTATAAGAAGTCGGTCCTGAATCAACTTAACTTTGTCCAACGAATCTCTTAGAAGATCAATATCCCAAGGTCAAACCTCGAAAGCATCAAACCACCCGATGGGAGAACGACGCCTCCTACCATAAAAGACCTCAAATAGTGTTATCTTAATACTTGAATGATAACTGTTGTTGTAAGTGAACTCCCCCAAGGGTAGAAACTGGTCCTAATGACCCCCAAAATTAATCACACAGGCTCACAACATGTCCTCGAGAACCTGAATAATCCGCTCAAACTGGCCATCGGTCTGAGGATGAAAAGTTTTACTAAGATCTACTCTAGTACCCAACGCATTCTACATGGATCGCTAAAAGTGAGAAGTGAATTGTGTACCCCGATTAGAAATAATAGAAATGGGCACTCCGTGGAATCGGACTATCTCTCGGATGTAAATATTGGCCAACTTCTCAAAATTATAGGTAGTCTGAACTGGAATGAAATGTGCATACTTGGTCAACCTGTCCATAATGACCCATATAGCATCAAACTTTCCCAAAGTACGGGGAAATCCTACCATGAAATCCATGGCAATCCGCTTCTACTTCCACTAGGGAATGGGCATCCTCTGAAGCACTCACCCTAGCCTCTAGTTTTCATATTTCACTTGCTAACAATTTAAACATCGGGACACAAACTCCACTATGTCTCTTTTCATCCTACACCACTAGTAATGCTATCTCAAGTCATGATACATCTTTGTAGCCCCTGGATGGAAGGAGTACTTTGAACTATGGCCTCTTCCATGATCAATCTGGTCAAGTCACCTACCCTAGGAACACAAATTCGACCCTTGATCCTCAAAAGACCATCACTATCAATCATTGCCTCTTTTCCCTCTCCCCACAACACCTTGTCATAAATTTTACACAACTGAGCATCATTAAATTGCTGGGATCGAATTTGCTCTAACAAGGAAGACCGTGCCTCCACACAAGCTAATACCATACCAGGCTCCGAGATATTAAACCTAACAAACTAATTTGCCAACGAATGAACATCATAGCCATTAGACGCTTCTCCACATGTAATATATCCAAACTATCCATAATCCTTCAGAAGCTCCAACCACTGCTGCTACTTCAAATTAAGATCTTTCTGATTGAACAAGTAATGAAGACTATGGTGGTCGGTGTAAACCTCACAATGCATACCATAGAAATAATGCCTCAAAATATTCAAGGAAAACATGATCGCCGCCAACTCTTCATGGGTGGGATAATTATTTTCATGAACTTTCAATTGCCTCGAACCATAGGCTATGACTTTCACTTTCTACATCAACAAACATCAAAATACCTACTCCAGAAGCATCACAATACACAGTAAAACTCTCTCCCTCGACCGACAATGTCAAAATAAGAGCGGTGGTCAATAAGGCCTTGAGCTTTTGAAAGCTTGCCTCACAAGCATCAAACCACTCAAAAGGCACTTCTTTCTGAGTCAATCAAGTCGATGGAACTGCAATGGATGAAAATCCCTCCATGAATCGCCGAGAATATCCTGTGAGTCCAATAAAACTCTGAACCTCAGTAACTGAAGCAGTCCGAATCTAATCTAAAACTGCCTCAATCTTCTTAGAATCTACCATAATACCATCTTTAGTCACTACATGACCCAAGAAAGCTACCGAACTAAGCCAGAACTTGCACTTCAAATTTTTTACAAGGAGTTGCTTTTCCTTCAGAATACCAAGCATGATCCTCAAATGCTGCATGTGTTTCTCCTCGCTGCACGAGTATATCAAAATATCATCAATGAACATAATAATGAATGAATCCAAGTAGGGTTTGAACACCCCATTTACTAACTCCATAAAGGCTACATGTGCATTAGTAAACCCAAACAACATCATCAAAAACTCATAATATCCATATCTGATTCGGAAGGCTGTCTTAGGAACATCCTCATCCTTGATCTTCAGCTGATGATAGCCGGACCTTAAATCAATCTTTGAAAAGACTGAAGCACCTTGTAGCTGATCAAATAAGTCATTAATGCGTAGTATCAGATACTTGTTCTTTATAGTCACCTTGTTCAGCTGACTGTAATGAATACACATGCGCATAGACCCATATTTCTTCTTAACAAACAACACTGGAGCACCCTAAGGAGAAACACTAGGCCGAATGAATCCTTTACTCATTATATGTTTCAATTGTTCCTTCAATTCTCTCAACTCGGCCAGCACCATCTGATATGGAGCCATAGAAATAGGATGAGTGCCCGACTCTAGATCAATGCAAAAGTCAATATCATGGTCAAGCAGAACACCGGGAAGGTCTGTGGGGAACACATCTGGATACTCCCGAACTACTGGAACTGAATCAAAGGAAGAATTCTTCGCACTCGTGTCACGAACATAGGCCAAATAAGACAAACACTCTTTCTCTACCATCTTTTGAGCTTTCAGAAATTAGATCACCTTTTTTGGATACTGACTAAGATTATCCTTCCAAACTAAATGAGGATACCATGCATGGTTAAGGTAACGATCTTCGCATAACAATCCAAGATAGCATGATACAGAGCTAACCAATCCATAATCAATATAACATCAATCTACCATATACAAAACATTCAAATCTACCTGAGGATCATACCCCATCAACATAATTATACAACCCATTATTCAGGTTACACATAGTTTCAGAGATGGAATTCTCTTAAGTGAACAAGTACATACAATCCAGATGGTGTCAAAAGAGACATTTTCTCAAGCAAATACATTCATACGAACCAGACGGTTCAGAGGGTGCATTCTCTAAAAAATATTCAACATGGTCACAATGAGCCTGATGGTGTCGGAGGAGGCATCCACTCAATAAAGGTCAACATAGTCATACAAGGCAGATGGTGTCAAAAGAGGCATCCGCTCGAACAAAGCCAAAAAAATCACAATGAGATAGACGGTGTTAGAGGGAGCATTCTCTCAAACAAAGTAACACGAGCCTGATGGTGTTCGAGGTGTCATCCGCTCAAAAGTAGCTGCCCAAGAGGGCACAACAAACAAAGCCACACATGTATGACAAAGAAAAATATTCAATATGACAGTGTCCCCGCAAACGGAAATAGGTCGAAAGCTACTGGAGGAGGAAGTAAGCAGACCAGATCCATATGCAAGCGGAGTAAACATGGAATTTTTTCTTGGGAGTTTGTATGGATGGCCCTCTCGGCAGTTTGTATGTATGACCTTCTCGGTAGTTTGTATGAATGTCCCTTTTGGCAATTTGTATGAATGGCCCTCTCAGCATTCAAAATAACAAATATGGCCCTTTTGGATGGATCATCTTTTTTTCGTCCTTTCGTTGGCAATGACCCTCTCAATCAAATGACCGTTTTGTCCTTTTATGGTTTTTGTGGCCGGATTATCCTTCTTTGTCCTTTTATGGCTCTTATGACTGAATTGTGCCGCTCTTGTGGTGCTTTTCTCTTTTAATGGCTCTCATGGCCGGATTATATTTCTTTAATCTTTTCGTCAGCTGTGACCCTCTCGGTTAGATTATGCCGCCTTATCCTTTTATGGCTCTCATGGCCGAATTATCCTTCTTTGTCCTTTGCGACTCTCATGGCCGGATTATGCCACATTTATGGTGCTTTTTCCTTTTATGGCTCTCATGATCGGATTGTGTTGCTCTTGTGGCGCTTTGCTCTTCCCATGGCTCTCATAGCCAGATTGTGCCACCTTTGTGTCACTTTACTCTTTTCATGGCTCTCATGGCCGGATTATGTCATCTTTTTGGCTCTTTGCTCATTTCATGGGCGGATCATGCCACCCTTGTGTCGCTTTGCTTGTTTCATGGCTCTTATGGATTGATTTATGTCGCCCTTGTGGCGCTTTGCTCTTTTTATGGATCTCATGGCCAGATTGTGTTGCCATTGTGGGGCCTTGCTCTTTTCATGTCTCTCATGGCTGGATCGTGCTGCCCTTGTGGTGCCATACTCTTTTCTTGGCTCTCATAGCCAGATCGTGTCATTCCGGTGTCGAAGTTACTTCATTGCTATACCTGTTTCATCATGAACAAACAAGTTAGCGGAATAAACCGTTGTCCTTCTGATGGCGTTTTGTTGACCTATAATCATAGAATAATCATTAGTTTTTATGGGGTTGATGTTGACACCTAATTTTTATCCTTCAATAATTTTATTTAATTATTTAGGGTTCCCGATGCATAGACGAAGCGAAATATACTTTTACAAAGAAAAAATGACTTTACACAGTTATTGCAGAAATATTTTGACAATATATCATCCGCTATACTTATTGTATGTCATTTCTTATTTTTCACATTATATGATCATTAGTGGAAATTTTTAAATTTTTAAAGATAATTGTGCGATTAATTATTTTAAGATTCCCCATTTAAAGAAATCAATTTGAGAAATTGATTAATTAAATAGGATAATGGAACTACATCTCAACTTCAAAGCCTGTTTTAAAATTAGAAGGATTTTTCATTGATTTAAATTTTTTAATCTCCAATTAGTGTCAAATTTAGGCTTAAAATGAAGTTTTTGACATTATTAGGCTATATTTGAAATTTAGGCTTAAGTTATGTAAACAATCATCTGGGACTCTTATTTATTTATTAAATCGGCCGAGCACTGGCCAAAAGGCCCAGGCCTATCCCACCTCGTGCCTTAAAGGACTTTAGCCATAATTCCTTTCCTCATTTTGGTTCCATTTGGCTACAGGAGAACCCTAGCCGCCTTCATCTCCTTCATCCCCTTTGCCAGAAATGGCAACCGACAATGGTACGATGCTTGGTCGCAGCTGGTATGGCTGAAAGAGGTAAGGGAATTAAATGCCCACCACTCTCTCACCTCCATGCCACCATACCCCAACGCCCCAAGGTGAGGTATCCCCTCTCACATCATTGCTTTTTGACAACGATTCTTAATTGATTTTTATCTCATTTTGATTTCAAACTCACTATTTTTATTAGTTGAGAACTCTTTGGGAGGGAAATTTCCCCCCATTTTTGTTCTCCCGTGTAAACATTGACCGGGTCTGTTAGGGTTTGAGACATTCTATAAATTGACCCTTATGTTCTTCATTTTAGGAGATACTTTTAAGGATCAAAACTCGAATTTCAGGCTTTTAAGTTCTTGAGAGCCATTTTAAGTTTAAATATGATTAATTTTGCTTAATTGGGATCCAAGCCCTTTTGTGAAACCCTACTTAGATTTAATTGGTCAATCACAATCTAAACCCCTTTTTTTGTGCGTATTAGTGAGTGTTCGAGGTTCAAAGAGTGAAGAACAAGCTCCCATTCGACCCTAGTTGCCTCCACACAAGGTGATTTCATTCCCTTTTAGTTTGTTGTTTAAATTATGCCCCCATGACTTGTTATTATGTGTATTGTGTAGTTAATTAACATCCCTATCTTCCGGTTCCTATGATACGCCTTTCTAAGTTGTCAACACTGAACATTTGGGCCTGAACCATTTATTCTCTTTTGCATATACTGTTAATTGAATTGGGCTCAGTATTTCTGTGATCATACTAAATGTTTTTAATTGGGCTCGTTTGGATATGAATTTTTAGCCGCACATGAGTGGCATTCCTTTGCACGACTATTTTCACCTTAATTGTGTATTAATTAATTTACTTTATGTCTAGATAATTTTAGATACTTTCTAATCTGATACGGGTAGCTGCGCATTGAAGGTCCAACTATGGGTGAAAATAGCTAACTGGTGGTCATCGGTAGGCCTACCAGCCTAAACTTTCTCGTTTACTTTATATATATATTGTATATGCACTACTTGTATAAACATATATTTAATATGCATATTGGAACCCCTTATGATTATGACTTAGGATAGGCAAACGATATGTACATCGTTAAGCTAGAATCGTCACAAAATTGATTTAAAAAATATTTGAAAGAATTTGGACATTTTTCTTTGGATTTTGAAACGATTTCAGAAGTTAAATTCGGCTTGAATTCGAATTAAATTGGATTGATTATAAATAAATTGAACTGTGCATCTTTATAAATCTGGATTTTTGGCAAAGTATCATATTGTTTTAAGAAGAATACAAAGTTGGATTTTTTGGTAAAACTTGGATTTTAAAAACTGTTTTCAAAAGTGGTTATTGGATTAAGTTTTCACATACATTTAGAGATTTTTCAAGTTGATTTTCAAATAGACCAAACCTTGGGAAATTAAATTCGAGGTATTAGGACTTGGGAGTAAGAATATGAGTTGACCTTCAACATAGCAAAAGATGAGAAAAACTTGCATTCTTTTCTTAAAATTGGACATGTGATTCAAAAGAATTTAAACTCCTTTGCTTTGAAAAGTTTTTTAAAGAATATGTGTAAGGGCTATTAGATAGTTCATTGGAATAAAAATAGTAGAGTCCTACTCAAATTGAATTTGAATGTACTTTGGTCTGAATATGGATTGACGTAATAACCCCTATACGAACTATGTTTAGGCAAAATTTAACTCCTTGGTTTTCAAAACCTTTTTTATGAGTTTTGAATGAAATAAATAACATGTTAATGAATTTTTGCTGGAAGTAAACATTTTAAAGAAATTTATAACTTTAACATACTATAGAACCTAAAGGTCAACCATATTCTATGGATTCTTAATACTGGAGTGTCTAACACCTTTCCCGGGGATCACCAGAACCCTTACCTTGACTCTGGTTTTTAAAGATTTTTTCACAGTGTTTTGAATAAACCCTTTTAACTCTATTTTCTTAATATACCTATAAATTAGGTGGCTATTCTAAAAATAAATTATCTGACTTAGAGTACCAACAACCTCTTAGTAGCTTTTATACCTTATAAAAGTGAATCGTAACAGATGGCTACTCTACTGGGGATAAACCTTGGTTCTAACCATAAGGGTTCCAATAAACATGTTTTAAATGATATAGATTGCTTATGTGTTTACTTTTCGTAAATTATAAACTATTATTCACCCATCTCATAATTCCGCAAAATGGCGCACACACACAATTGCATCAATGCACAAATACGATTATGTGGCTTCACAATTGTCCTCCAGTTCAAAACCAAAATCATTTCTTTGGAACACGTTGAAGACGGAGTTGGTTCCTTGTCATTTAACAGTCGACAATGGTTCACCCTGAGTATTCCGCTAAGGTCCCTTAGTCATTTTCAAAATTACTCTAGTTTGCCTAGGATAGAGCAAAGCCAAATTCCTACTGAACTAGCGCATGCTTACCTAGACGGGTTTGTATATTTTAGACGTATTTGGACCCATTAGGCTGACTACCCCATGTCTTGATGGTCTATGACCCGATGGCACTACATCTAACTACTTGCTACGTGGAAATATGAATATGCCTTATGTGAAAAATCATTGTCCTTTAGGAGGGAAATTAACCGTGCTCCATTTTGTAGATGCATACCAACCTGAAGTTTGATATGGTTCTAGAAGCGCCCGAACTGCTGATACTTTAGTGGTCATGGCTAGATGCCCCACAACAGATAGAAGTAACAAACTTTGTAGGACATCTACCCTCACTCATGACCATGAATAAAAATAGGGAACTGTTAGAAGTCCTTACCGGATATTAGGATTGTGATAGAATAGTATTTAGGTTTGGAGAATTTGAGAAGTCCCAGACACTAGAGGAGATTCGGGATTGCATAGATAGCAACGGGGCTTGTATGAGAAGGAGGAAGAATCCGACCATAACCTTCTAGTACCCCATAAGCCTACCCCCGATGAGATAATGAAATTCCTATCCCTAGATAATGCAAATTGGATATTCGATCCATCTGTAGCCTTTAGGAATCTCTACAATCGATGCACCCAAAAGAGGGTACCTAGAACATTCCGTCAATTTTTGGTCTTATGCCAATTGGGAAGCCACCCGACCCATAGCCTTTTCCATATGCCTTCTAGGTACCATGGTCTTTCCCAACGATTGACACCAAGCCATAGATACATGTGTCATTCTTGTCACCCATGTTATCTTTCATGGCATAACCTCAAATGGAGAAACCAAATACTTTGACCTAGTCCTTGTCATCCTTACCGATATATACCAAGCTTCAGGTCAATGCCAAAACCTACATAGGTATTTCCAAGTGTGTAACCTACTAGTGCGATAGTGGATCATCAAACACCTCAACAAAACCGAGGGTCCTTCATACTTAGACTCGTAGTGTAGGAAAGATAACCTTCGAGCCAATTGTCCAAATAACCAAACCAAAGAGGGGTGGGATTTTATATTTTTGAGACTCCGAGAGGACGTTGGTCCCTGAATTTATATTCAAAACTGTTGTAGTGAGAGATATAAAGTGCCCTTTCTTACCACTTATGGAATTTGAGAAATCCACCCTTATGCACCTATTAGGGTCCTACGACAGTTCGGTAGGAGACAAGTGATAACAAAAGTAGGAAACATGGGGGAGTACGTGGTCGACTATGAGGAAGATAGGATTAAAGGGGTTTGCTGACATCGTCCGAGAGTGGAATGGTCGAGTGAGATGGGGTCCAGAGACTCTAGTCGAGGATATATTCCATCCGAGTTGTGACGAATACTATGTTGATGGGTTGACAACATATTTGTGAGGTACCCTAACTCCAGGGCCCAACCACTATCACTGTAGTTATGACAATGATTCAAAGGTCCAGATCAAAGCCCGTCGCATTCAAAGGCAAGTTGATGACTAGAATGACAAATACCTGGAAAAGATAGAGTATGATTAGACTAACATAGCTAGTTTAACAGAGGAGTTATACTTCACTCATGAGTTCTTAGAGGATTTGGATGCTCGGATGAGGGGAGGGATGGATGAGACTGTACATATAACCTTTACAGAGAAAGGGTTTTGGGTTGATTCACTGCTGATGTCTAGTCACTTTCGGATCCAGACCACCCTTCGAAGTGCTAAGAAAGCTCGGACATATAGAGCTTCATCATCCGCTACTAGAGGCCACTTCTGCCAATCTTATTTTCTTCTTTATAACCCCTTGTCGACTTTATCATATCCTGCAATTCCATTATCGAAGATATTTATTATTAATGAAATATCATTCTGGGGGAAATGGTTTGAATCACCATTTGGCACAATTATGTTTCAAAACAATCAGAAAACCTTAGTACAATGAGGTTTAGGAACGCAAATATTACAATTGCTAATTTTGTGATTATGTGATATAAGTGCTTTTATGCTTTCATGTGTTCCTTCCGAGCTCCTGATTTGTTCTAAATTCCAGACACCAATCCAAAAGAAAAACACAAGAAAATACCAAAAGCTAACCCAAAATTTGCACCTTTTTAAAGGTTCATTTGCTACCAATGGATACTCCAGACAACCAAAGTGCCACTTCACTCATTGTTGATTTAGTTAGCAACAAAGAAAATGAAGAGTCACTCTAGATAAAGATTCACAAGATCGAGAAGAAGATTGACTTGGGTAGAGCCAAAATGAAAGATGTCGACCAAATTCTGGACTTGGTAGAAAACCCTCTAGAAGAGACTACCAAGCTAAAGCACCATTGCCAAAACCTCCCTGATGGGTCAAAGAAATGGTTAATGACTACATCCCGTTGTTTAAGATGCCGAAGCAAGAGTCTGAGTTGCTCGAGAAAGACCATGTACTATACGTTGGGGAATTAAGTGGACCACCTGAAAGAATTACTCCAAATGCTGACTACTATGGGGGGATTGCCCTCCATCTGGTGGGAGATTGCCCTCAATTCCTGCCCTTCACCCTTCAAGGTCACGCCATTGCGGAATATCAAAGTGTATGAAGTATTGAAAGCTGCAGGAGAATCATTTTTCAGCCCTGATGTCCTCCCGACATACGCACCCATCTTTGCTCACAAGAGGTGCCCTGTCCATAAGAATTAACCTGGCCATAACATAGATGCGTACCTGGCTATCAAAATGAAAATTGTAAGAATAATCGATGAGAAGGTTAGTCGTAACCTGTGGGGCCACATTCCCTACTGGTTTATGATCCCATCATGTCTGGTGAAGGAATTACCATTGACACCCAAGTTTGGCGGTACGACTTCACTATCTTTGAAGATTCGTATGCGAGCCTCTTCTCTACCCTAGCTAACACTTGCAAGGTTCGTTCGGTCAAGTCTACTTGGAAACCATCTATAATACTTCAAGGAGGAATATTTGTTTGTACCACTCAGGGGCACCAGGACACAACATCGAAGAATGTGAGGCTTTTAAGTTTGAGATGGAAAATCTGGTCAATACCGGTAAGATTTGGGTAGTTCTACCCTGCCGCTACTAAGAAACGTCGTCGGGAGAATGCGCAGTCATAAGGACGACGACCCGCCATGGCTTCAGGGGTAAGTCATTTTTTGGGTAATTTAGGCATCCCCTTTTATTTTCAGTCAAATGTTATCCCTCCCTCTTTTGTAAAAGAAACTACATGATTTCCCAAAGGGGATATGTAGGAAGCCCTTATCGGGCCTGTTCTAGAAAATGGTTTGGATAGAATAAAATTAGGGATAATTTCTATGTAACCCGAACTACGGAAGGGCCTAATTTTCTGCGGAGGGATACGTACGTAGTGTACTAAGACTCGGGCCCTATATTATATAAATTATAACCCCCCCAATCAAAAGAGGTTTGGTCTCAACGACGTTATGATAGTAAATTAACCACAAGACTTTCAAACCAAAACCCTCAAAAACAATAAATGGTCAAAATGACCAAAATACCCCCAGAATGGGAAGTCAATCAAGAGCTCGGATCAAACGCATGAGTCTATGTGATTTCATGTAACTTATCTATGATATTTTGTGTTATTATTTTTCACTAACGTTACTAATATCATCTGCCTATGAGTTTTTCTTTTCTTAAAAAGGGGGTTGATCCCTGCTGTATCAAACTGGCATACTTCATCAGATCAAAAGCTGCAGCAACATCCCTTAATGAGCATAATCGAGCAAATATGACCGGTACTCCAGATGGCGGGTGTAACAAAGTTTCTTTAGTCATAGAGGATCCCGCACCTCAAGACCTTTAGAGTCCATAACATCACGAACACGTGATTAACCAATTATTTTGAAAGATCGCGGACCTTCAGGAACAGGTCGCGAAGAATGAGGCAATTAACGCCGCCAAAGAAGTGGCCACTGAAATAAGAAGACCTCGGCCTCATTTTCTATCCATGAGCTCGCCAGTACCCGAGCATTTTCTAGCCACTAAAACCCATATTGATACTTCATACTAAACCCCACCACCGGCCAATGCCACTCACTTGCCAGGGACTTCATATTCAGTGCCTTTATATCAGGCACCACCCACTTATGATGATCCAAGTCTTCAGCCAAATATTGCTACTCATCAAACACCCAAAACCACTAGCACTCCCAAAAAACCATCCAGCAGATCCCACAATATCTTTCCACACCCTCATTACTTAGATTGACTCTTCACTCGAGCTTGACCATTATGAAGAAATGAAGAAGGCGTGGAGGGCTGAACAAGACAAAAGGGATAAATAAATGGAGCAGAAGATGGTAGACCTGCTCGAGAAGTCCAACAGAGGCTCTCAGAAAGTAACAGGCCTAAGCTATGATGATCGATGCATGCACCCAGACTTGGACTTGCCTGAAGGCTTCAAAGTGCCGAAGTTCAAATTGTTTAACGGAACCCAGAATCACAATGCTCACCAAAGAGCATATTGTGACCAACTAATTTGGATTAAAAGAAACCAAGTTTTAATCATAAGGATGTTCAGCCAGAGTCTTACAAGAGAAGCAATTAAATGCTTCACAACCTAAGAAAAGGTCAAGCAAAAGTCTACTGAAAACTATCATAAATATGTGAGTAGATGGAGGGCCGAAGCCGCCTGAGTACAACCACCGCTGAGCGGGGAAGAATTGATCTCTGTCTTTATCCGATCCAAAGAATCGGATTTCTATGGCCGCATGCTATCTATAGCCTGGAGACCATTCTCTGAGCTAGTGAAAATGGGAGAGGCGATAGAGGATGGCCTTAAGTCAGGAAGAATTATTAACATAGCCAACAAGGTTGGTCAACAGAGCACCGTCGGGGCTATAAGAAAGAAGAAGGAGAAAGTGGAAAACGTCTCCCACACACCTAGCCTAAGAAGCCGAAAGAATGAAGGATTACAATCTTCTTTTAACAAATATCAATCTCCACCTCCAAACAACTATATGTCTTCTCCATGCACTCATATGCCGGTATTCTATGTACAACCTAACTATCAAACATCGGCTCCAGCCTATCAAGCTCCACAACTAAATTACCAAACACCAATACCCACTTACCAAGATCTACAACCAAACTATCAAATTCCTGCACCTGCTTATCAAGAACCTTAGAACCATCAAAATCACTTAAACCAGCCGCCTCAGGCTATGTATGATTTTCCATGCATGAACATTAAAAAGAAGCCTTCACGGATGTTTACTCCACTTTATGATTTTCCATGCCTGAACATTAAAAAGAAGCCTTCATGGAAAATCATACAGAGGAATGTATCAATTTGAAACATAAGATATATGATTTAATTGATAAAAGAGAAATCATATTGTAAACAAAATCGCCAAACATGAACACCAATCATCTGCCCAATCACGGTGCTAACCATATTCATGTGATTAAACTGGAGGAAGATTGGGCCGCATGCAAACCACTGATCCAAGAGTCTTTTGAGAGTCTGGAACAAACTATCACATATTTTACTCTATAAGAGGGGCCACAATTCAAAGTGCTAATCTCAGTACCATCGTAGCTCAAGTATCGCCGGAGATAGTCTGAGCCCCAAGGAAATAATTCATTGTCCAAGCAGTGGTAGCTCATGGAATGACGAGATCATGGAGATACTATACTCCTGAAGAATTGGCACAAGGAGCATCCCGTAAAGAAGGGAATCAAAGAAGGCCCATCATTAAAGGAGAGGATAAGGATTTTTGGCACAGAATGCAGCCAAAGGAATATTCCATTGTTGGACACTTAAAGAAGATGCCGACCCATATATCAATAATGGTGTTATTCCTAAATTCATCACAACACCGACAGGTGCTTATGAGAGTATTGGATGAAGCATACGTCCCCGAAAGAACAAGTAGCGAAACATTGGCTGACATAGTCGTCCATAGCATTGGGGCCCATCAGATTTCCTTTACTCGAGATGAGTTACCAAAAGAAGGGACAACCTACAACAAAGCTCTCTACATCACTGTCAAATGTAGGGACAAAGTCATATCTCGAGTATTGATTGACAATTGGGCCAGTCTCAACATATGTCCCAAATCTACACTCAAGCAGTTGGGTTATGTAACAACCCGTCCGGTAATTATGAGCTTTTCGTCTTTTTTTCTAAAATATTCCTTGCCCAGTACTAACCGATATGATTATGTGTGGAATTTACGGGTAAGAGTGACACTTGGATACTATAGGGGGTAGATTATTTATACTTAAGAAAATTCCAGAAGTGTGTCTCTGCCTCAGGAAAGACCGTACCACCCTAACTCTGAGCCTCACTTCCCAAAATTCATTTTAGCACCTTGGAAGCTCAGTGGTGGCAGATTTTTGAGGAGTTTGACATATAATGCATGGTGTAGAATTTATTGACCGTATAATGATGGGTATTGGGTGGAGAAGAACTCCCCCCCTGAATGAAGACGTAGTGGGGGCCCTTCCCGTGTGATATTTTGTTTTAAAACCTTAAAACTTGGTTGAATGATTGGTTAGCCTAAAACGCAAGACTTAGGATGGACTTTTCTAATTGTAAGCATGTATGGGTAAAGGGAATCAACTATTGTATTGATTTTGAACTTGAAATTAGTTTCTCAAATGAGATCAAAAGGAGGAATATTCTTATAAAAATGGTGGCTTTCATTCAATCGACAATAACTAAGGTAGATTGAGTAATTAATGGTCAATATGGGTTTTAGTAGTGCTTTTTCGGACCGGGTAGCGTGTATTCCATTAGAAATAGCCTTATATACTGATTTTTATGTGTGTAAACCCAGGACATCTACGTGTTTGTTTGAATTATGACTGTCTGATACTGTCGGGAAAGTTGCGTCGTGGACTAGGAGTTCGTGGCACCCGCTTGGCAATGAGGTAGGCTATGGTTTCTTCCTTGTAGACTTCGATAGAAGTACGTAGTAGCCATTAGTATTTAGGGGTAATGAGCGTGTTCGGGGGTCCCACATTAGCGGTTATGATGAATTCTTGGGTGGGTTACAGTGTATAAATATGATCATAGGTGATTTGAGGAATCAACCTTAATATAATTCTGACTGCTGTTATCTGGGCTTGTAGCCATTACTTGAGATTGTTTTCTTATTCATCATAAGGTTCCCTTATGGTAACCAATGTATATCTAAAAATACGTGTTGTGTGGGCTCGTAGCCATATTTGACATTTCTACCCTTGATTTGGTTTACTATGCATTCATCACTCTATATCTCATCTACGTACTTGACAAGAGATTTACAATATCGGTTATATTGATTATGCATATTTGGTGTATACATATCCATACCATTCATACATATTACATTTGGCATTTAGACTGTTGAGACATTACTGAAAGAAGCTTGGGAAGTTGGTTACGGAATATGATACATGATATGACAGTGATGACTGATGAGGACACTTCAGCCACAAAACTGGTATTGGATGGAATCAGATAGGTATATGGACCTGATGATTCCCTTATGGGTAACGTGATAACTACTGCAGCAACGTGTGTATACCTGGTACATATATATTGACATACATACATACATCATTTGCATTGTATTTCTTTTACATTCTTACTGATTTGGTGCTGTGTGTACTAAGTGTTGACTTCGGGTAGATTTTGTGATCTTCGATTAATGATAGAACATGTGTTGTGTATGGAAGTATGCTTGATAATAAAAATGCATTTGTACTATACAAGCCTTTTTACGGTGTTGGTTGTTGAGTAGATGCAGTATATAATAATCTATTGGTGACTTGGGTAATGGTCATGTATAGATGTGCAATATCATAATGATCAGGAACGGAAGTACATAAATTGTCAGAGTCATCACTTATGGTGAGGGTAATGTGTGTGCATGTGTGTTTCTTAGCAGTTGTAGCACTATGTAGCTAGTGTCTAGCCATACTTGTTACAATATCATTATGGTGTGTGTTTCCTTATTTGCTAATTGTATGAACACTCCCCCTTTTATTAGTTGATGTGTAAAGTGTGTATTATTGCTTGTGTTAAAAGAAGAAGCTAAAAATGATTATAAAATAGTAGGACTGTAAACGCTTAGTGTCGTAATGAACTACAAGACTATAACTAATAAGTTAGTTACTGTGGTTGTGGTCTACTAACTATCTAATGGGTTGGGTTGGGAAGTGTATAAACAAGAATATGGCCTAAATAGGGTGTTAGATCACTGGGTGTCAAGGTAAGAGTCATTATGTGCTAAGTGCTTCAAGTGTATTTGACTTATGTGGATAAAGTGGATTAGATAACTAATATACTTCCTAGCATAGGACCTATTTGTAGAGTAAACATGATATTTATATTTGTTACGTAGCTTTCGTTGTTGTCGGCCAATGATGCCTATGAGGGTACGCTATGTACTCATGCTACGCTTGCTGCATCTTTTACGTGGATGCAGGTACTCAGTCTATTCAGGTTGTAGCTCGGAGCATGGGAGAGTGAGGCAAACCATTCATTTCTAGTAGCCTTGGTCTCTATCTTGTCAGGCCGCCCCTTTTCATTCAGGGCGGCGTTGTTATATTTTATAAACCCTTGTATCTTAGAGTCCTTGTACTAGTGACACCAGATTTTGGGTAGTAATGGTTGTATTTGATGAATTATGTATCATTCGAAAGCGTGTCACTTATATAATCGTACCTTTATTTCTTCCGCATTTAGAATGCAAGAATATTTTCATGAGTTAAGCTAGTGGTTCTCCTACGGGTTAGTGTATGTGCCCTCACTAATCGGAGACAACTTGGAGATTGTAGTATTATTCTGTCGTCGAGGTAATCGACGACAGAAGCTATTTCTCTTGTCAAGAGATTGTTGGAGCAATATAAAGACAAAAAGAGAAACCTAGACATGGTGTTCATTGATCTTGAGAAGGCCTATGATAAAGTACCCCGGGAGGTTCTTTGGAGATGTTTGGAGTCGAGAGGTATGTCAGTGTGCTATATCAGGGCAATTAAGGATATGTACCAGGGTGCCAAGACCAGGGTTAGGACAGTTGAAGGTGATTATGAACACTTTACGATCATGATGGGGTTGCATCAGGGATCATCCCTTAGCTCATTTCTATTTGCATTAGTGACAGAATAATTGACTCAACATATTCAAGAGGAGGTGCAGTGGTGTATGCTTTTGCCTGTATGGTGTTTACCGGGTGGGACCCTCGATCCAGAAGGAATGCCACTCTACTATCTATACATGTTTGCCTCCCTTGAAAGATCTTGGTGCTGCGACTATCACCGAACTCTTTTCAAAGTTGCAAACACAATCCCTAGCGTATATTCGCGGATGACATAGTCTCGATTGACGAGACACATATTGGATTTAATGATAGGCTGAAAGTTTGGAGGACGACCTTGGAGTTTTAAGGTTTTAGGTTAAGCAAGATGAAGATGGAATATATGGAGTGCAAGTTTATTGATGTGATGCAGGAGGCAGACATGGAAGTTAAGATCAAGGTACAAGCTATACCTGTCCTCCGGGGCATAGTCCAGTGGCAAAGCCTGGGCGCTATAAGGCGCTCTGGCATGAGACAGCGTGAGTTCGATTCCCCGCAAGCACGAAGAAACTCTGCATGTTGGGGAATTTAACATTGTCTCATTGATCAGTTGTACACTCCCAGAAAACTGGCCACCGGAGCACATCCCGCGATTTACCTGGTAATAGTGTTGAAGGACCGGTGCTATTACCTCCAGGACGTAGTCAGACGCAAGCCTGGAGACCTGAATTATAAAAGGTACAAGCTATACCTAAAAGAGAAAACTTTAAGTATCTCGGATCCATAATACAAGGTGATGGGGAGATTGATGATGATGTCTCAGACCGTATTGGAGCAGGATGGATGAAATATAGGCTCGCCTCCGGAGTGCTCTGCGATAAGAAGGTGTCCCAAGGTTGAAAGGTAAGTTCTACAAAGTAGTAGTTAGACCAACTTTGTTGTATAGGACAGAATGTTGGGCAGTCAAGAGTGCGCACATGCAAAAGATGAAGGTAGCGGAGATGAAGATGCTTAGATAGATGTGTGGTCATACTAGGAGAGATATGATTAGGAATGAAGTTATACGGGAAAAGGTCGGAGTGACCTCCGTAGAGGATAAAATGAGAGAAGCGAGACTGTGATGGTTCGTACATGTGAAGAGGAGGTATGAGAGATTGAGAATAGCATGAGTTAGGAGAGGTAGGTCGAAGAAGAACTGGGGGGGGGGGAGGTGATTCGACTGTACATGGCTCTACTTCAGCTGACTGAGGACATCACCCAAGATAGGAAGATTTGGAGGTCTAGAATTAGGGTAGAAGGTTAATGTGTAGTTGAGTTTTGTTGCATTGTGTGGGAGTGGTAGGGTGCTACACTCTTCTTCTCCTCGTTCCCTTTTTCTTAGAGTTATTGTATAGGTATTTCATAGTTCCCTACTCTTTATGTGTGTATTACTATGTGTTGCCCCATTTGCTTAATATCAAGATATTTTGTTGCCTTATTTTCCTTACAATCCTGCATCTGCTACTTTCCTTTTGAGCCGAGGGTCTATCGGAAACAATCACTCTACTCCATAAAGATTGAGGTAAGGTCTGCATACATCATACCCTCTCTATACTCCACATTGTGAGATTATATCGGGTATGTTGTTGTTCTTGTTGTTTTTGGCTTTGATTTTGTTTTCTATTTTTAAAACTGATAAATATTAATTCAGTTTTAAAATTTGAAAATTTTAACTTAATTGATTATTATTTTTTAGAAAAATATCAATCCAAATCGAATCGTGAACACCCCTAATCATATGAGCATAGAAATATTTAGCACTTTTCTGTAGAAACATTTTGTCTCTTATTAATAAGTTATCATGTGAATAACGGGTCATTGAAAAGGATATATTCGGTATAATCTCGATTATTCCTTATAGAGCTACTAGTTAACTATTCATAATTTTAATTTCTTACTTTAACCTAGGGGTGACCAGTGGGTCGGGCTAGGGACTGTCGGGCAGGGACGGGGGGAAGGGGCAGGATCTGGTCGGGTCTGGTCAGGCGGGATAGGGATAGGCGGGATTTGCCGAAGTCCCGCCCCGATCCTGATCCCATCGGAATCGGGTCGGGTCGGGATCGGGATACCGAGCAGTTTTTTTTTTTTTTGCACTTAATTTAAAAATAACATATATATAAAAAACTCAATAATTAAACAAGACAAGATAGTATAATAAAAATATCCCAAGACTGTTTTTGTGCCTCTTATATTATTTAATAGACATATAATTTTTTTTGTAATACAAATACAATTGTCAAAATTGCAACTTTGTGGTGTTGTTCAAAAGTTACAAATTACATAGTAAAATTGCAATTAAAAAAATTACACTCTGAAAAAAACCTGTTCTAGTTTCTTGATAATTTCATGTGGTTCTTCATTTGGAATTGGTATTTATTGGTCAAATTGCTCCACGTCGCTTACACCACCTTCGGATAAGATTTTATTATAGTTTTTGTCTTCTTCTTCGTTGATCTCCGGTTGACCGCACCTTCTCCGCTCCGCTCGTATCCAATCTCTAAATAATACTACAATCACCAAGCTGTCTCCGGTTGACCGCACCTTCTTCATCTTCTACGCTAGACAACACTTCTTCTTTAGTTTGTTCAATAGGTGGTGGGTAATTTGGATTTTTGGGACTTGGAGGTGGTAGTACTTCTATACAATCGTAAATAGTTTCAATAAGTGATTTAGTACCGTCTATTTTAATAGTCGGATTTAATACAACACCAATAATATTAATCGATGGAATAGGAATAAAATATTTTTTTATTTTGATAAACATTTTTCAATTGATGTCTTATAAGCTGGTTTTTCCATATATTCACTAAGTAATAAAAATATTAGAGCTATATAAAACAACATAGTTGAAATAGTAGGATAATATATACCGGAAAATTCTTTTGTTGCTTGAAAAAAAATCTCTAAAAATACAATAAGTTCAGAAATTTTCCCTAATCGCTATCTACAACCATATCAGCTAGATTTTGATTATGAGAGTTAAAAAAAAAAGTTATAGGTTTTCTATAGTCATAAGCAACAAGGTTTTTTATATTCTTTTCTTCATTGTATTCTATTATTTTTTAAAATAAAGTTTATAGAAAATTGTATTTTACAAAGAATGTATTCAAAAAGTGATAGATCATCATTTACAATTAAGTTATATATATGACACACACATTTTATATGAAAATGATCTGGAAAAGATGGAGTTAAACTATTTTTTTAAATTGTAATAGCGTAATTGTTAGAAGAAGCGTTATCTAATGTAATAGTCATAATTTTATCAGTTATTCCGTAATAATCGCACACTTGATAAATATTTTGTGCAATAAAAGTACCAATGTGCCTATCATCTATATATCTATACGCTAAGATACGTTTTTGCATAGACCATTTATAATCTATCCAATGACAAGTTATCGTTAAATAATCATGGTCGTTAATACTACGGCCTATATCAGAAGTGATAGCCACTTTGCCATTAAAATGATATAATGAATAACGTAAATACTGTTGATATTCATGTGCGAATTTAAATACATCTCTCTTAACAGTTGATCTAGGAAAACCGTTAAAAGCAGGATTATACATATCTCTAATGTAATGAATAAAATCGGGAGATGAAGGAAATGAAAAAGGCAAACCCTCCACAACAACTAATTTTTCTATTGCTTCACTATCTCTATGTTTATCGTATTTAGGGCCTACAATTCCCCCCGTAATAGGGTTAATTTGACCCTGTTCTTGTTCCGGAACAGTATGTGAACCTTGTCCCGATGGAGCGGATGTTTGCGCACCCGGTTTTGAAGCCTCGTATTGGGCATACCTAACAGGATGAGACCTTGATACATGTCTCATTAAACCCCCCCCCCCCCATCCCACCTTGACCTTTTCCAGTTTTTAATTTTAAAACATCTTTACAAATTTTACATCTAGCTACTTGATTCTCTACGTCCCTATCAAAAAATGTCCATGCATCTGATTTTAATGTTCGTTTTGATGGACCTCGTCTCATACTAGGGGAAATAGGAGGCATTTCAGTTGAAGGTGCACTAGTGGGTGTGTTGTCATCTACATTAGTGGGAGTATCATCTAGATTATCGTCTAAATTAAAGTCTTCTTGAGTTCCAGAAAATAGCTCCTCGTCTAAATGTAATGGTATTGTAGGAAAATGTTCAGTATCAACAAAATCATCATGTGTAGGAATAGAATTCTGTCTAGAAATAGGACCTTTGCCCTTGTTTCCCCTAATAGAAGAAGCATGACCTCTACCCGTAAGCATACGTTTAAATCCTTCTATTATAAATTTATAATTATATTAATAAATAAATAAATAAAGTAACTGAAATTAAGTGCACTAAATAAAATAAATAGTCAATAATAATTTAATGAAGGAATGAATGTACCAAACGTCGGCGTGTAATCGAGAGGCCGACCCAGCCCACTGGCCAGCCTTACTTTAACCTAATAAATGAAACTTCTAAATAAATATTCTACGGTAAATATTAAATAATTAGTATTTTTGAGATTAATTAAGTTTGATCTACATAAAACAAATAAAGAAAGCAAAAAAAATTAAATAGGGGGCAGGGCAGTACAGGGCAAGGCAAATCGATAAAGTATCACATATATGCATGCTTAACTCAAACAATTATCCACAAAGCACTCACTAATTAAGAGGTATAGTAACGATTCAATCATGATCAATTTCGGCACTCCATCAGGTGTCGAGACCACAAAATCAACAAATTTTGTCACCAGAATCAGCTCTATCCATCAATCTATAACTTCAACATAGCACACTCAAATCAAATCAACTCACTAAGAGAGGTTCCAAGTCAGCGACTCATGAGGGATGAATTCATATCAATACACGCACAACACGATCATATTAATTATTCCACATAGTCAATATTTCTGAAATCACAATATCATAATCGGATTTTCAATAGTCGCATATCTCTATATAAACGAAATCGCACAATCCTCATTACTGTGTCAATGTAGAGTCACACAATCCTTAAATCACCATATTACACCTCCATAATAATATGATATCAACAGTAAAAATCAGAAATAGAATAATACAGTGCATATATCATATAAATGTAAAAAAAAAAAAAACTTTCAACACATATAGAGATAAGTGATGTTTACCTAGTAAATAACAATCATAAATCATCAAATCAGAAATAGAATAATACAATGTATATATCATATAAAAGTAAGAAAATTTGACTTTCAACACATACAAAGATAAGTGACGTTTTCCTAGCATGTAACAATCATAAATCATCGACAAGTCATAATTAATATGTTCCAATCATCTCAAAACAAATATGGGAAGTATAACTTCATATTAGCATATTAAGTAAATTCATTCAGTGATAGTCGCACATGTGCACATCACTTTATATATATGATACCCCATATTTATAAAGCATATGAAATATTTATATGTCCAAAGTCTTATCTTACCACGAATCAAGAAAGCTGTAACCCTCCAAGATTGGCTTTATACGCCCGGATGCATTCAAAAGGCTCAACTCTAACTAAAATAATACTTACCAACATCAAGTAGAGTTAACGAAGTCAATCCCATAATTTTATACATGTCTACATCAATGTCAACCCAAAATGCCTATCTCAAGCCCACAAGAAAATCTGAATAAATTATATATTTGGATTACCCATAATCCCACGAGTCCATTAAATCTCCATTTTGAGTTCATTTACTACTCCAAATCAGTGTTTTAAAAGATGGGATCGTAAGGCAGGGCGTTTTACATATTCCTCGGTGAGGCGTAAGCCCCGAGGCAGGGGCGTAATCTGAAAGTATATATATGTCCCAAAGACAATCTGTATTAGGACAAATGTACTTTACACACATTCGTATTATTATTAATGGAGATGAATATTTTGGCATTTGCAATTATTGAATTATTAGTTGATTATTTATAATATTATATAATATGCATCCCTAGAGGTTACGTTGTTATTAATAATGTGAGATATTAATGCTATAACGTAACTTTTAAAATAGCTTCGACTAATGACCATCGAGAATGGGATATCGATGATATGTGATAAATCGACATGTGGTATGCATCACATCCTTAGAGGTCCTTAGACTTGAAGTCAATGCGCACCTTGTCTATAAAGTAATATACTTTGATCCTGTCCTAAGCTCAAATGCCTTATAGGTTGAGATACGGCTTGTATTGGGTACATTACGATATGTATTAAAGGTGGTAGTTGAGCCAAGATTAGGATTCATTCCTCGAATGTATATTCGAGAGAACACTCAGCTTCTCAGTGATATTAGGTTGACTAAGTCATTGGCCAACGCAATAGACATATTTAGAATATGGTCTAGTTGTCAACTAATATAGATGAGATACAATGATTAAGCCATTTGGATAGACACTTGACAAATCCTAAGCTTGATTGGGTATGTCGTGAATGAAATGATTTTATCTTACCACATAGAGGTTAAGTTTACTGGATTCGTGTAAACGTACTTCATATATTGAGTTCGTCTTGCGGCGCCGTCTAGGAGTTCCGCATAGACCTTAATTTGATTAATGTCGATATGTGAAGGCCTGTAGGGTCACACTATGTCGATTGTCTTTTTGATCTAAGGATGTATTGAGAGAATATTAAATATTCGATTTAGAATTGAGATATTTAAATGAATAATGATTGTTTTAATTAAGTCAAAATTGGATTTTGGATTTAATTAAGAATGTACGGAAAATAAAATGAGACAATGTAGGGACACGTTAGCGCTGCGGCGCCCACACCATTGGGTCGCGGCGCCATGACCTAATCTGTCTCGAATTTTGGGCTAGGCCCAAGGTCAAACCCTAATCTGGTTTAACCTAATTTATACCTATAAATACAGACCTACACTTCATTATTCATGACACTTGATTTTCATATCATTATTCTAAGTCTTAGAGACTCAGAATCAAAAAACTCTCTCGAACCACTGTTGGATTTCCAAAGGAGGAATACATTGAAGCTTGGAGCTTGCAATCGAAAGGGCATTCACGTGCGCACCCACAGTTGATAAAGATTCCAGATTGTAAACATGTAAGTACCATTCAAGTCTTATGTTTACGATTTTAAATTACCCTATAGTCAAACAGTTCTACGTTTGTTGGGTTTGAAACAAGTTTTCGATATCCGTTGCGTAGAACAACCCAACAAAAATCCTTCAGTGGTATCAAGAGCCAGGGTTGTTTTGTATTATTATAAGGTAATTAGTTAATAATAATATGGGTTAGAATTTGTTTAAATCTGAAATTTATGTCGTTTAAAGCTTGAAAACCTAATATCTTAAAAGAACATCAACCTTATCTCCCAACTATTAAGAAATGATGTAATCGAGGAAGTCAATCCTATCTAACTCTTCTAAGTCAATGTGCATAATCGGTTCATTGCGAACATGGTGCACTGAAGCGAAGAACGAGAAGGGATTGGATGATGGTCGATGAACGTGT
This sequence comes from Anisodus acutangulus, assembly GCA_029783415.1. Lineage (NCBI taxonomy): Eukaryota > Viridiplantae > Streptophyta > Magnoliopsida > Solanales > Solanaceae > Anisodus > Anisodus acutangulus. The sequence goes on along the minus strand of CM056510.1, from coordinate 2,439,509 downwards.
TGTTTGATAGTGAAGGGTAACGAAGACGAATCTGCAAATCTGACCCTAAACCAATTTTAGGGTTTCAGAAATAAGGATTTTGTGCTCCTGAGACGGAGGCGCCGCAACTCCACGATGGAGCGCCGCGGCACCGAGGCTATAATTTTTTTAAAAAATCAGAACAGTGAACAGTAATCGAACACTATTCCGGCATGAACAGTGCGGCAGTCACTGTTCCGGCAGGCTCCAATTAAAAAATAAATTCTCGGAACAGTGAGCGATGGCAGAACAACTGTTCGGCGTGAACAATGGTGGCGATCAGCATTACGGTGAAACGATGGAGGTTTTCGAAATTACAATTTAGCCCTTGGGCCAAATCTAAAATTTTTAGAAGTTTCTGAAATTGCAATTTGGTCCTTGTAAAAGTTTTAAAAATCATTAGATTTGGTCCTTAGGTCAAATCTGTAAATTTCAGAAAAGCAGATTTGGTCCCTTGGCCAAATCTGTATATAATTTAAAAATTCTGGAAATTACAGACAGGTCACTGAAATCTAAAAATATTTTCTGAAAATTAAAATTGGATTTTCTGAATTTAAAGGAGTTCAAAATTGAAATTTTTAATTCTTGAGGGACTAAACTGTAAATTTTGAAAATTTGGAACTGACAGAAATATCTTGAAAATAAGTTTTTAAAATTAGAAAATGTTTAAGGGACTGTTTGGATTAGACTTAAATTTTAGAGTTTTGACAAGTTAAGCCATGATTATTATTAATTGTATATTATTGAATAATATACAAATTATATGTTAAGTGTTTAAATGCTTTCATTTAATAATTAGCATATTGTCCGCTATAACTATCTGGGCAGGCGGAGCCCAGTATTTGATTAAACCATCTTATATCATGCCTATTGGGTTGACGGTTTTCGACTATATGTGTCATTAGTTTTGCATGATATTAAGATGTCATATTGGATATGCCGTAAAAGAGTTGATCTTGGTTAAGACCCTGAATTAAAATGTTCCCCAAAATTTTAAATACAAGTCTAAATTAAAAATGTGTCGTCCATTATAATTGTTAGAGTGCAAAATTCTTTTCGGCGATACGAGTATTTATGCCAAATCATTTGCTCTAAGTCTATGAGGACTCAGACTCGTTCATAGATGTGTTTTAAATGTAAAGGTAAATGATAAAGTTTTGTGGGTATTTACACCAAAGTATTTGCTCACAAATGCCAAATTTACTTAGATACATAAACGCAGTCATGTAATGGGGTTGACTTGCTTAGAAAAATCTTGGCGCCAAAGTGTCGGACTAATCTAAGGACGCAAGATTAAATATAATATTTGATCAACCAAGAGTTGCAAATAAGTTTTGCAATTGGTTTAGAACCTACCAAGATGTGTTATTAAAGTTATCAGCCAAAGCAAACATGGAGATAACATAGGTTTGGATCTTGGCCCATTATGACCTTAATTAATATAGATTTGTATTCTACCATGGGGTCGTAGAAGTATGTTAAAATAGTGGGAGCTAATTAAACAAAGACCATGTTGATTAGCCTAAACGAATGTGTATAATAGGAAATAAATTTTGAGTTTGATTTCCAGTATATCTAATTCTTCAGATTATCAAAGATGTCGAGCTTATCATTGAAAATGTTGATTGAAATGAACAAACTTATTGGACTTAACTACCTTGACTGGATAAGAAATTTGTGAATAGTGCTGAGTTAAGAGAAATTAGAATACGTGTTGGACACGGTGTTCCCAACAGTCCCTGCGACAGACTGTGCTGAATATGCCTCTTTTGATAAGGATGCTTACCAAAAACACCTAGATGATGCCACTTCAGCACAGTGCATGATGGTGTCTTTCATGTATATGGAACTTCAGAGACAACATGAGAACATGGGTCCCAATGAGATGCTCGAAAAACTAATCAAAGCAATCCATTATACGTCACTTACAACTTGTAATTATATATAACATAAATTTACAAGTATAAACAGCACAATGAAATAAAATATATTACGTAATGCAAATCAACTCTAACATATTAACTTTCAAACAATCAAAAAATCACAATTTCTTAAAACAATATTACTATCATACTATTCATTTTATCTCCCTATAAGCAAATACTCAATAAACTTTATCAGATTATATTTAAAATGTAACTCCATCATGAACAAAAATTAATTACTTTCAAATAGCGAACTAATAAAATATGATAATTTTGATACATAGGACAAAAGACCAATGACAAGTGAAAATGTATAGTTCGGCTATGTATTTTTACAAAAAAATATTAAGTGATATTCACCCTCACGACGTTCTCAAACAGTAAATATGCAATACTACGACTTGTTATTTGCGTTATACCTAATTTCTTATTTCGATCGATGAAAAAATATTAAGTGTCATTCATTTGTTAAAGAATTATGAGGTCAACGATTTTAATTAAGGAATTTAACATATAATTTGCATAAAAACTGTTAGGCCAGCCTCGAGCGTTGGGCGTTAGGATATATATGATACCCCATATTTAATACATGTGCGACTGCATCATTCATTGATAGTCACACATGTGCAAATCACTTTATATATATGATACCCCATATTTATAAAGCATATGAAATATTTATATGTCCAAAGTCTTATCTTACCTCGAATCAAGAAAGCTTTAACCTTCCAAGATTGGCTTTATATGCTCGGATGCATTCAAAAGGCTCAACACTAACTAAAATAATACTTAGCAACATCAGATAGAGCTAACGAAGTCAATCCCATAATTTAATACATGTCTATGTCAATTTCAACCCAAAACGCCTATCTCAAACCCACAAGAAATCTGAATAAATTATATATTTGGATTACCCATAATCCCACGAGACCATTAAATCTCCATTTTGAGTTCATTTATGTCACTATCCAAATCGGAGGGCCGCGACGGGCACCCGGATACCACCCGTCGGGTACCACTAATTGTACATCCAACACATATTCATAATTAAATACGGACTAAGCCAAAAAAATTATAGAAAATCTTAACCAGAAATCCAATTTTCGTATATACATACCCATACCAAGGCCGACAAGGCCACACATGATAATTAACCACATGACACATGTCTACAAGCCTCTAAAGAATACATGACATCACAAGGACGGGACATGACCCCGCCATACCCATATATGTATGCAAAAAATACTGTACCAAGACCAGACTGCAACTCTGAAATAAATAGTGTGGTCTAACATCAGCTGAACCATCAACCTACAAGCGTGAACCGTCACCCTCTTTAACTGAACATGCGGGCAAGAAACGCAGCGTCCCCCGACAAAAGTGACGTCAGTACAACTGATGTACTGAGTATGTCGGGCATGAACAATAGCATAACAGGGATATAAAAAAACCTGAAACAGAAACAACTGACCAGCAGTGAATGCCTCTGAGGGCCCTAATGCATATGCCTAAATGTTATGCACAATGTGGTATACATATACATCAGCCTCATCGACTACCTTCCTTACCATAACAACCTTTTAGGCACCATACCATGTAATGATTAATGAATGTATGCATAATGCAAATGCGGTATACTAATGTCCACACAGGAATCCTCCTATAACCGCCTATGTGGGCATCAGGTTATATCGCCACACAAGGGCATCGCATCATCACATCATATTGGCCTCTTCGGGCTCTTTTGTGATAGTTTGTACCAGCTGCAGGTGGTGTGCGTATATAACGTCTTTCCCCTTTTTCCCATTCCCTACATATATATATATATTTCATACCATATAGTAGTGTATATAACACAAGTGGGTCCAGGGTAATATATGAATATAATGCAAATGAAAATGCATGAATGACAATAAAATATTTTCTGAATTTATCAGATGACATAATATCACATACCTTCGACTAACATTAGGAATATCAACATCTTTTCCACATACCTCAATAATGGTTTAGGAACATATTTAGACATGTTTTTAACCTAAGAATCAATAGCATGAATATTCTTAACTACTAGGAGTATAATAATTTATGGAACAATATTACGTTTACGTTTCGTTACATGGAGCATGCCGAAAGGAGGAAATAATTTGTCTTAACATACCTCGAATTTGTCCTTTCAATAACTCCTGTATTTAATTTGCTGGAACAAAAAATCTAAAATGAAGAACCCAACTCACTTGCTCGCATTTTGGACTATATAAATCTCTAAAACTAAGAAGAACTTTTCTAATTGATTTGCTTATGTTGGAACCCAAAACGGTATGTTGCCTTTGTATATTAAGTCACTTGTCTCAAATGACTTTCTATAGGTAAAATGGTTGCTGCCAACTCGCCATAAACCCACGATTCATTGACAAATTAGGATGCCACCTATAGATTACTTAGGCTAGTCATTTAGGTAGCTTACTTAGGGATTCACACGTGGAGATTCCCCACTAGCTTTGTCCCCTCCATTAATTAATCCCACTTACTCTTGTCTCCCCATTAATAATTAATCGATCCCACAATTTATCAATTACATACAAAATTAAATTCGTGATCTCAATTCACTTAAATCCTAATAACTCATAAGACCTTCATAAACTAAATGTCATAATTTCCTAATACGCCACTAGTCCATAACCTCTTTGTGCACGCACCAAATTTATTTCCGCTTCCTGTCGTCACACTTCTTACGTCCAAAATTATTTTGTGATTTTATCCCTTTTTATGCTAAACTCTTTATTAGCACACGTAAATATGATCCAAAATTTTCGCAATGCTCGAGTTTATTTACACACGCCTAGCGATTTTACATACGGCTAGCGGTTCAAACCGTGACCCAAAAGTACGGGATGTTACATCTTTCCCCCCTTAGAAACATTCATTCTCAAATGTTGGTGTGACATATCTAATCCCCATTACGTAGCCCAGAAATACAACTACCTTAATACATCACTGTTACTTCTGTTTACATACTTCCTGGAAGGTACGACTGCATATATTGTGGAACCGATGCTTCGTATGTTTAAATCCAATTCATGGTGTTACATGATCCCATGACTTGTCAAGCTTTCTTGTCTTATCATTATTATATCTCCCGTCGATCGAGTGCTCATTCGTCTTACCTTTACATTTCCATTTCAAATTACCTTGGGAGAAAATGTCTTATCTCCAAGTACCTCTCATACTCCCTTCCTAAACACCAGATAATCGTCACATTTGCCCGAAGAGTTTCTTCTGTCCCTCCTCCACCACTGATCATTACGCCATTTTAGAATAATCATACCTTTGTGAGACCCGCATAAGTATAACCTCTTTCACATTTATCCTTCTTGTTGTAATCGTAGATACGATAAGTTCTACGGAGCGAACCCTTACAATCTTCTATTCCGGTGTGCAGTACTTCTTTTACTTTACTCTTTCGCTTCCCATGCTTGCATTATCTCTTCCGTATATGAATGAGACAATTCCTCATAATCTCGAATTTTAACAATAATACTGCCCCTTTTAGCGTATCCATCGTCTTGGTAGAAATCACTCATTTACTGGCTATGAGTACAAATTAACCGAAGTCTTTTTGATAACCGGCATTACTGAAACGGTATAAGGCGTGAGTCAAACTCAAATTCCTAAGACTCAGCTCTACTGCACGATTTATGAGATGAAAGAATAGAAACCATCCCTAAATGTCAGATAGACCTCCTGTTTATAAGTATAGTGCACAACGTACCCATAAACAAGACTCTACTAGACACGGCTTGTAGACTCCCTAGGACAGACATGCTCTGATACCAAGTTTGTCACGACCCAAACCGAAAGGCCGCGATGGGCACCCGGATCCCACCCGCTGGGTACCACTAATCGTACATCCAACACCTATTCATACTTAAATACGGACTAAGCCAAAAAAAATTATAGAAAATCTGAACCAGAAATCCAATTTTCATATATACATACCCATACCAAGGCCGACAAGGCCACACATAACAACTAACCACAGAACACATGTCTACAAGCTTCTAAAGAATACATGACATTACAAGGATGGGACATGACCCCGCCATATCCATATACGTATGCCAAAATATTGTACCAAGACCAGACTGCAACTCTAAAACAAACAGAGTGCTCCAACATCAGCTGAACCAGCAACCTACTAGCGTGAACCGTCACCCTCTTTAACTGAACCTGAGGGCATGAAATGCAGCGTTCCCCGACAAAAGGGACGTTAGTACCACTGATGTACTGAGTATGTCGGGCATGAACAATAGCATAATAGGGATATAACAACAACTTAAACAGAAACAACTGACCAGCAGTAAATGCCTCTACGGGCCCTAATACATATGCCTAAATGTTATGCACAATGGGGTATACATATACATCGGCCACATCGGGCACATTCCTTACCATAACAGCATTTTAGGCACCATACCATGTAATGATTAATGAATGTATGCATAATGCAAATGTGGTATACTAATGTCCACACAGGAATCCTCCCATAACCGCCTCTGTGGGCATCAGGTTATATCGCCACACAAGGGCATCGCATCATCACATCATATTGGCCTCTTCGGGCTCTTTTGTGATAGTTTGTACCAGCTGCAGGTGGTGTGCGTATATAACGTCTTTCCCCTTTTACCCATCCCTATATATATATATATATATATATATATATATATATTTCATACCATATAGTAGTGTCTATAACACAAGTGGATCCAGGGTAATATATGAATATAATGCAAATGAAAAATGCATGAATGACAATAAAATATTTTATGAATTTATCGGATGACATATTATCACGTACCTTCGACTAACATTAGGAATATCAACATCTTTCCCACATACCTCAATAAGGATTTAGGAACATATTTAGACATATTTTTAACCTAGGAATCAATAGCATGAATATTCTTAACTACTAGGAGTATAATAATTTATGGAACAATATTACATTTACGTTTCGTTACATGGAGCATGCCAAAAGAAATAAATGATTTGTCTTAACATACCTCGAATTTGTCCTTTCAATAACTCCTGTATTTAATTTGCTGGAACGAAAAATCTAAAATGAAGAACCCAACTCACTTGCTCGCATTTTGGACTATGCAAATCTCTAAAACTAGGAACTTTTCTAATTGATTTGCTTATGTTGGAACCCAAAACGGTATACTGCCTTTGTATATTAAGTCACTTGTCTCAAATGACTTTCTATAGGTAAAATAGTTGCTGCCAACTCGCCATAAACCCACGATTCATTGACAAATTAGGATGCCACCTATAGATTACTTAGGCTAATCATTTAGGTAGCTTATTTAGGGATTCACACGTGGATATTCCCCACTAGCTTTGTCCCCTCCATTAATTAATCCCACTTAATCTTGTCTCCCCATTAATAATTAATCGATCCCAGAATTAATTAATTCCACACAATTAAATTCGTGATCTCAATTCACTTAAATCCTAATAACTCATAAGACCTTCATATACTCAATGTCATAATTTCCTAATACGCCACTAGTCCATATCTCTTTGTGCACGCACCAAATTTATTTTCGCTTCCTGTCGTCACACTTCTTACGTCCAAAATTATTTCAGGATTTTATCCTTCTATATGCTAAACTCTTTATTAACACACGTAAATATGATCCAAAATTTTCCCAATGCTCGAGTTTATTTACAGACGCCTAGCGATTTTACATACGGCTAGCGGTTCAAACCGTGACCTGAAAGTACGGGATGTTACAATTTACTACTCCAAATCAGTGTTTTAAAAGACGGGATCGTAAGGCAGGGCGTTTTACATATGCCTCGGTGAGGCGTAAGCCCCGAGGCAGGGGCGTAATCTTCCATGGGTATTTAACTTTTAGTATTTCATAAAATAATATAATTACAATGAATATATTAAATAGGTAAAATTACATAAAATAAAAGTAAACTGTACATAAATATATATATATATTGTGTGTGTGAGAGAGAGAGAGAGATCCTCACAAAAAAATAATCAAAGCAATCCATTATACGTCACTAACAACTTGTAATTATATATAACATAATTTTACAAGTATAAACAGTACAATGAAATAAAATCTATTATGTAATGCAAATCAACTCTAACATATTAACTTTCAAACAATGAAAAAATCACAATTTCTTAAAACAATATTACTATCATATTATTCATTTTATCTCCCTATAAGCAAATAATCAATAAACTTTATCAGATTATATTTAAAATGTAACTCTTTCATAAACAAAAATGAATTACTTTCAAATAGCGAACTAATAAATTATGATAATTTTGATACATAGGACAAAAGACCAATGACAAGTGAAAATGTACAGTTCGGCTATGTATTTTTACAAAAAATATTAAGTGATATTCACCCTCACGACGTTCTCAAATAGTAAATATGCAATATTACGACTTGTTATTTGAGTTACACCTAATTTTCTTATTTCGATAGATGAAAAACTATTAAGTATCATTCATTTGTTAAAGAATTATGAGGTCAACGATTTTAATTAAGGAATTTAACATATAATTTGCGTAAAAACTGTTAGGCGAGCCTCGAGCGTTGGGCGTTAGGCGTGTTTAGAGCATATAGTCGGGCGCTTAGGACATAAGCCTCACAAGAACTAAGACCCGTACATTAGCTTGGGACATTTTGCTAGTGCCCCGCCCCGAGGCGAACCCCATGGTGCGTTCTGAAACTGTCTTTTAAAACACTGTTCCAAATCATCAATTTTTATTCTTATTTTTAGGGCTTTGTCCAAAACTCCCCAAAGTTCATATTTAAAAACTCAAATTAAATAAAACAAATTTTGATATAAACATAGATTTAAGTTAGGAACACTTCGCCCAAGGTTGTTATCCAAATCCTTAACAAAAATTGTTTCAAGTCGAGCTCAAAAACGTTAAAAATGGTGGTGAAATGAAATAAATTTAGTCAACTCTCAATTCTCAGATATCCTTCTTAGTGATCGCGAAAAAAAATATATCGATTGTGACTCGATTCAACCCATTTTCTTCGCGACCGTGACCAGGTGCCTGCGTCCGCAAAACACAACTAGTGGGAACCCTAGCTCTCCCTCAAGCCTTCATGACCCAATACCTCCGTGATCGCAAAGCATAGTTGGACAACATCTCTCATGATCGCGAGGCGATCTCCGCGATCGCAAGGAAGACTGGAGTAACAAAAATCTGAAACTGCAGTATAAGTTCTGTGTATGTTGAAACACAGCCTAGTTTCTCGAATTTCAATCAAAATTTGCCAACAAGTCCAATAACCTCATATAAAATCTGCATGAACTCTTGAAACCTGAAGTAGAGCACTAAAATTCAAAACAAGATGTTGAATTGTTACACGTTGATAGTTAGTGAACCAAATATTGTAATTCCTGGGAACTGTGTGTTTATCTTTATTTTTTCTTCAATAAGATTTTCTTTTAATGATTGTTTCAATTCAGATGTAGAAATGGCCTTTTTTCCTTCTTCTTTGTTTATTTCTTCTCCTGGTGATAACTGATAAGTAACTATTTACGTTTTTTAAACCACAAAAAAATTGGACATAGAATCATATAGGGATTTGGACTTGACACTGAATATTTTGATTTTGAGTCCTATTAATTCATGTTTATTTAAACCTGATATACGTAACCTAGCAATTCCATAGTTGAACACTTCCAAGAGATCTTGATGAACAAACATTTCAGCTTGATTCTGGAATTGAATTATTTAGTAACTATATACCATGTCATAATATTACTTGCTATAAAATTGATGTTTCTGATTTTTTAAAGAGAGATAATTTACTAATCCAATTTGCAGATACTAGCTAGAAGAATTAGTGCACTTGCTATTTTTGCAAAATTGTGTTAGCTCTTCGACGGCTGCATCCATCTCTTCTCCTCTTATGGACTTCAAATTCTCACTAGTTTCTTTAACTTTCTTTCTTAAATGTTGGCCTATTTTGTCACAAATCACACTTTTGATAATTTGTGCCACCTCTTTTCTGTGAACCTTCCCTTCATCATCTCTAATAATCTCGACTGCTACTCCAATTTCTACCATCCACCTAGCATTTATTGGCTGATCCAAGTGCATGGGCATGGCTATGATTGGCACACCAAAATCTATGCTTTCCATTACAGAATTCCAACCACAATGGCTTACAAATCCACCGGTGCTTGGATGGTCGAGGATTCTTGGTTGTGGTGCCCATCCATCCACTACCCTTCCCCTGTCTCCAATTCTTTCAAGAAAACCTTGAGGTAGTGCTTCTTCAAGCTTGACTTCTTCCCCTTTTGGAAACCTTATCACCCATATGAAATTAACATTGCTAAGTTCCAATCCATAAGCTATATCTTCCATGTCTTCCTTACTCAAGAAATACTCGCTTCCAAAGGAGACAAATACCGTTGAATTCTCATCTTTCTTTCCTAGCCAATGGATGAGGTCCATATCCTCATCATCTTCATTCATGGGTTCTTGGATAGGAGGACCAACTGGAACAAATTTCGATTGGGTCAATTCAGACAGATAATCGATGTATTTGGCCTCTATTCCTGAGGAGGTACTCATCACCAATATGACTTGCGTAGGGTCTTCAACGAACGAGGCCTTATCATCAGAATCCTTCTCTTTAGCAACATTTTCCATAATTTCTTGCATTCGTTGTTGCTCGATTTTCCTCAAATAAATAGCTGGGAAAGGAAATTCAATCCCTGGCTTTTTCATTGGATGCATAAAGTAGGAAATCACAACTGCACTAAAAGTTATGAGTGTGATTGCTGGAATGTTGTGTGAATTGGCAACGACCTTAGCCCATGGCTGTACTACATCATGGATTAGCAAATCAGGTTTCAAATTTTCCAAGATTCTTGAAAATTCAGGTTTGGACATTTTGACAGCCCTTTTGAGTGTGGAATTGAGATGGGGTGGGAGGCCATTAGTTGTATGGTAATGAGAAGGAAGGTCAGGCAATTCTGGTAGATGGAGTTCAACTGGCTGAATTGAAAGAGAATATTTTTGTGGGATCCTTTTCTTGATAAGATTGAGATTAATAGGCGTCGAACAAAGGTAGACATAGAATCCTCTGTCCGCGAGTTTCTTGGACACAGTTAAGTAAGGAGAGATGTGTCCATGTGCCAACCATGGAAACATCAATACCCTCAAAGTATTGTCTTCTGTACCCATGGAAACAGAGAAGGGCTGTTTTGTGGAGTTGGTATTACTCTTTGGTTGGCTTTAATACATAAATGGCGATGATTGCTAAAAAGGAAAAGAAAATGAAAGCTAAGTTATTTTTTTTAAAGTCAATTTGAATCTTGTTTTTTTCGCAAACGTGATTATGCGATTATTGCTGCATGATTGGGAAAAATATTCGTAAAAAAATTGGTTTGTGAAAGGGTATTTTAAGAGCTAGGATAAGACATGAAAGAGATTGGTCATTTGATTCTAGGACATTCTAACTTAATATGATATTTATCCAAGTTTGGCACATGAAAACATATGGGAGTAGTATGTTTATATATATTATGTCTCCATTTATGTTATAATATTTGATAAAGCGCGAAATTTAGAAAAGAAAAGAAGTTTTTGAAGCTTGTGCTTTTAAAACACGTTATAAATATTTCAGTGATTATAAATTTTCTCAGTAATAATAAAATAAAGGAGCAAATAAGAAAATATGACATATATTAACATAATAATTTATCATATAAACTGAAAAGGAGAAAATAATAAAAGTGGATAAATCTTTTCTAGATTAAGAAGGCGAGTAACTTAAAGGGATCATTTGGTACGCGGGATAAGATGGAATATTTTAGCATTAAGTATGTGCTTCATTTTATACTCTGTTTGATAGAATGTATAAATTTATTTTGAGATTGAGATAATTTTATTCCAATTTTTAAATGGAATAAATTAGCCTGAGGATTATAATTCCAGAAATACTTAACCAACTCTTTGGTGCAGACGTGCAGACACGTGGTCTAAATCTCTTCCACTGCTGTAAAAGTTAGAAGTAAGATGGACAGCAAAATTGCTCAACTTATTTCTTTGAATATTGTTTTTTTTATATCTAACTTAAACTACATGAGATTATATCTGGAGTGAATGACCAGGATTTGAGAACATAACAACTGATATCACCTACAAGGTCCTACCCCAGAAGAGAGCAAATTGTTCCCACCAGGGTTCGAACCCACACTGCAGACCTCCAGCTGGATTTTAAATTATCATCCTTTGACATTCAGCTATGCACGGGAGACTATTTCTTTGAATATTGTTGTTTTAACCATGGCAGGACTAAGCCCATTTTGAAGAAAAGTACTACTATGTAACCAAAAAAAAAAAACTTATGTTTGAACTTTAATTTACAATTTATAATTATGCATGTTAAACTCTTCAAAGCTTTTATACCACTTTTGAATTCATTCAACTAGCGCGTGCTAAATTTTATTCAAAAATATAATTATATTTATATAATTTAATTAATATTTTCTTAATTAAACTTACAGATAAAAAGACTCATAATTTTGAATCTGACAAAGAGTATATATATATATATATATATATATATATATATATATATATATATATATATATATATATATATATATATATATATATATATATATATATATATCACAATATTTCAGAAACTATTATCTCTATCACAATTAACTATAACTATAACTTTTATGTAGTTGTCTAGTGTATACCATGAAATTGGCAATGATCTACTACCCATCATAAGAAAGTCATACATTGATAGAATTTATATACAACTTATTAAGTACTACTTTCATTCGACAATAACTTCTCAATATGTATTGTGACGGTAAAAAGGAGGAGGCTACAATTTTTTTAAACATGAAATTAAAAATTCAAAGCATGAAACACTTGCAATCGTAGTCGACGTTTCTCAAATTAGCACTTAAATTATGTGTTGTTAACATATAAAAAAATTATTATCCAGTTGAATATATGTTTGATATATTATAAGAATCACGTAATAGAAGTAGTTCGAACAATATTTTTCAAATTAATCCGATTACAATTTTTTACTATGATTATACTTTACAGTGACAATAAATATTAATTGAATAAACTCACCATTCATCAGTTTGAGCTTGTATTTTCCCTTGTATTTTCCCTTTCAATTCATATGCAATTCATCGCCAATTTTACAATATGATATTTGTAAAATATTCATTTTATTAACATGAAATATACATGCAACACATTTGTCGGAGAAGCAATAGTTAGTTAAATTTAAATGAAAGATGGTATGTTGAGACTCAATCTTAGCATTCGAGTTAGGCGTAATTGGTGTAGTTAATATTTGATCTAGAAAGTTTTTCACTTTTTTTAAAAAAAATCAAGTCGAAAATCCAACAGATAATATTAGTTCGACCTTCAAACTCGTGTTACTATTGTTATTGTATAAGAGTTTAATATAATGCCTTTTGTCTCTTCATTAATGCCTGGACAGTGTGTCGTTTCTTTTTCAGGAAATAATTATCATTACATGCCGTTGTGGATCCCTTCAACCCTTAAGGCAGGCTTAAAATAAGTTAGTTAATGGGTGGCGACAGAAACCGCAGAAAGAAAAGTTTATAAGGAGTTATTTTATCACCATATATTGTGTCACCTTTAATTCTTTATCCCACTGTTCCTTTGTCCCATTAGAAGGCTATCTCTATCTTTTTTGCTTCACATTTTATGTTCTATATTTTCATTGGAACTCGAATATATCGGGATTCACATCGAAGGGAGTCTATGTCTTGGAAAACATTCCTTATTAAGGATGTTTTCATACCAAATTCGATCGATACTTCTAGTAAAGAAAGGAGTAACTTCATCCACTATATCAAATTATTTTGTGATAGAAGGATGTCTCTGTATTTTAACATGAAGAAAGGAAAATTGACCCAATCCGATAGTTCTATTCGCAGGCTAGACATTTTACTATTTGATCAAGATTTCGTCAAGTCTTTTTATTTTGAACTTTTTTAAAAGGACAAAGGAAGCAAAGTTCACGGACCTAGAGAGTTTTTCTTTTTAATTCAGAAAATGACTATGAATCAAAGGAATACATATAAGTCGTAAATCATTTCTTAATCTTGTACTAAGCTACTTAACAAGATGCTTGTCGGTATCTTGACTATCTTCCAAACAAATAATAGTTTAATTTAAAATAATTAATAAAAATTTAAAATTTTTCTACCAACTTATATAAATATAATATAAAATTCATTGTTCTTTTTAATTTTTAAATAACAAAAAGATAGGTATAAGGTTTGAAGGTAATTTGTTTTACAGTAATTAATCCAGAAATGAAGCTAGAAAATACGAAATTGTGTCTTAACAACTAAGGGGGAAAACGAAAAAGGGAGGAATTAAAATATGTAAAGTTGCAAAATCGTATGGACATCATAAGTTGCATGCATTTTAGAAGGTTGGAAATGAGAATAAGAGAAATGGAAGTATAAAATAAATAAAAATAGACCAAAAAAACAGAGAATTAGAAAAGTTACCTTAGCTTCTAATTACAAATTATAAGAACCACTAATTCCCCCCCCCCCCCAACCCCCACACAGAATTAGAGTGTAATTACTTACCGTCATTTACATTCAATTTCATGTTGATCAATTAATTATTTGGTAAGACAAACTGAGTAGATTCGAATAAGTAATTGACAGGTTATATAAAATTCGAGATCTAGCCGTTTTCTGAATACCAAATTCGAGATGTAGTGTAGCTGTAAAATTAAGCCTCTTTCCCATGTGATATTCTCTGGATCAGTGTTTTACATTATGTGAATTCATGTTTCGTAATCGATGAAGCACAAAACATGGGAAGTTACAACAAAACTGTATTGAATTTAAAGTATATCATATTATACATACATGATATACACGGTGTATACTATCTTGAATATACTGTGTATATCACGGAAACCCAAGGCAATTGGGAGATCATGATATACACGGTATACCCACTGTGTATATCATGATTTTTGGTAATAGTTTTTGTATTTAATTAGCATTGTACACTTACCATAATTATAGAATTCATATACAAATAGAATAGGGTTTTGGGAGTAGAATAGGAATAGGATTTTTCATATTATGGAAATTGTAAATTGTATATATACTCATTCATTAATGGGATTATTTCTTTCATGGTATCAGAAGTATAGGTTTCACATACCTCCTTCTCTAAAAGCTTCCGCTCTCGGCTTCCTCAATTTCCGAGCCGACGTTCTACCTCCTCTCTTCCCAAATTTTCTTCCAAATCCATCAATCTCCTATTGTTCTTTCATTATGTCTATGTCAAAGAACATGTTTCATCCTACCCTTATTGTTTCTAACATCAAGAACAACATCCCTATTGTTCTTGAGATGGAAAACGTTCAATATGCGACGTGGGCTAAGTTGTTTAAAATTCACGCAATCTCACATCAAGTCCTCCATCACATAATTCATCCCGCTATCCCTCCTCATGCGGAGGATCCTCAGTTATGGATCACTCTTGATGCTACCGTCCTTCAGTGGATTTACTCTACTATTTCTACCGACCTTCTACAGATGATCATTGAACCAGATACTACGGCTATGGTTACTTGGAATAAATTGTGTGATATATTCCAAGATAACCAACATTCTCGAGTTGTCACTCTTGAGCAAGAATTTGCGCAAGTTAGCATGAATGATTTTCTGAATGTTTCAGCTTATTGTAAACAGCTCATGGAATTGGCGGACCAACTTCGTAACGTTGGCGCGCCTGTTACCAATAATCGTCTTGTTCTCCAAATAGTTGCAGGCCTATCTGAGGCCTATAATGGTGTTGGAACTCTACTCCAACAAAGTAATCTGCTTCCCACTTTTTATCAAGACCGTTCGATGCTCACTTTGGAAGAGGCCGACTTGGAAAAATAGGCGGCTACCGGTGATAGTTTCGTGGCAATGATGACGACGTCCACTGGTAATTCTCATGGGGTTGTTGACAATTCGAGCCAAACCAACAACAACGGTGGCAGACGTAAGGGCCAAAATCGTAAAAACAATGGCAAAAATCGTGGCGACAACAACAGTGGCTGGCGGAACAGTAGTACCGACGGGAACAGTAACCACAACGGGGTGGGCCCTGGTCCCAGCCTTGGGCTCCTTGGCCGTGGAACTAGGCCAGTGGCCCTTAGCCTAACAACCCCTATTTTTCTGCCTCCCCTTTCCTTGGATAGTGGGCCGCAGGCCTGCCTTTCAGGCCTAAATTTTCGCAGCAGTCCAGTAGTTTTTGACAAAGTGTTGGGCGACAGAAACCGCAGAAAGAAAAGTTTATAAGGAGTTATTTTATCACCATATATTGTGTCACCTTTAATTTTTTATCCCACTGTTCCTTTGTCCCATTAGAAGGCTATCTCTAATTTTGCTTCACATTTTATGTCGATATTTTCATTATAACTCGAATATATCGGGATTCACATCGAATGGAGTCTATGTCTTGGAAAACATTCCTTATTAAGCATTTTTTTTATGAAGCTTATTAAGCATTTTTTCATACCAAATCCAGTCGATATCTCTAGTAAAGAAAGAAGCAACTTCATCCACTATACCTGAAAGAAATAATCCCTTTAATTATTTTCATTGATTAAAAGACTATTTATACAAGTTACATAATAGGAGAATTCTATTTCTATTCTACTCCTAAAACCTTATTCTACTTGAATTACATTTATGGTAATACAATAATTATGGTAAATGTACAATACTAATTACATTACAATATTACCTAAACTAGGAGACTAAATATTACCTAAATAATATACACTAATTTCGGTAATCAAGAGAACCCGAGAGGAACAATATACACAATATACACATGTATATTGTGTATATTTAACACACCCCCGCAGTCATAGAGGTCGGTCTTCGAACGCTGAGACTGTCCCTAAAATCTTCAAAAAGGACCGAGGGAAGACCCTTTGTAAAGGTGTCGGCAATCTGATATGTCGACGGGAACTGGCATACGCGAACTTGACCACGAGCAACATTTTCACAGACAAAGTGAATGTCCATCTCGATATGTTTAGTGCGTTGGTGCTGAACCGGATTACCAGAAAGGTAGATGGCACTAATATTATCGCAATAAACCAAGATTGCCTTTTGAATTGGACAATGAAGCTCTAACAGCAAATTACGTAACCAACATGATTCTGAGACTACATTGGCTACCCCTCGATATTCAGCCTCGACACTTGAGCGGGATAGAGTCGCCTGACGCTGTGCAGACCAGGAGACCAAGTTGTTGCCAAGGTACATACAGTAGCCCGACGTAGACCGTCTGGTGTCTGGACACCCACCCCAACCAACATATGTGTATGAGACAAGTGTGGATGTCGATGACGGATACAAATGCAAACCATAGTCCAATGTACCCTGAATATACCGAATGATGCGTTTGAGTGCATTCATGTGCTCAATTCTGGGATTATGCATGAATAAACACACATGCTGGACAACATACGTAATATCCGATCTGGTAAAGGTAAGATACTGAAGGGCCCCTGCAAGACTGCGATAGCGGGTCGGATCCTCGTAAGGGACGCCGGCCGCGGCACCGAGCTTGGGCTTGGTATCAACTGGAGTGGAAGTGGACTTACAGGATGACATCCCAGCCCTCTCGATGATCTCGGCTGCATACTTCTGTTGTGACAAGAACAACCAATCGGAATGACGAGTGACAGCAATCCCCAAAAAATAACTCAAGGGCCCCAAGTCTTTCATAGCAAACTCGGAGCTGAGCATGGTCATGATAGATTGGCGCAAGGCATCTGAAGAGGCAGTCAAGATAATATCGTCCACATATAACAAAATGTAGGCCAATGACGAACCACGACGGTAGATGAACAACTAATTATCTGACCTGCTGTGAGTGAACCCAATAGTCGAAACATAGTTAGCAAACCTTGTATACTAGGCTCGTGGTGACTACTTAAGCCCATATAATGACTTTTTCAACAAATAGACATAATGAGGATGGTTGGGATCCCTGAACCCCAACGGCTGATACATATATATTGTTTCCTTAAGATCACCATGTAGGAAAGCATTCTTGACATCCAATTGATGAATAGGCCATGCCTTCGAAAGAGCCAAGCTAAGCACCGTGCGAATGGTAGCCGGCTTGACCACCGGACTAAACGTCTCCCCACAATCTATCTCAACCTGCTGAGTCTTACCATCACCCACAAGCCGCGCCTTATGTCAAGCAAATGAACCATCTGAATTCTCATTATGAGCAAAAATCCACATAAACCTGATAACATTAGTACCAGATGGACGGGGCACCAACTCTCACGTCTTATTATCAATAAGAGCATTATATTCATCAGTCATAGAAATTTTCCAATTCGGGTCGTTTAAGGCAGACACATGATTATGGGGCAAGGGGGATTTAGAGACATTTGAATGTAAATTAAAATGTCCTTTTTGGTGTAAAAACACCCCGTTGACTACGAGTGACTGGTCTATGACTCGAGGAAGAAGTGGGTGGATTTTGGGAATTTTCTGGGCTCTGGATGGGTAGCGGCAGCAATGGGCATCTTTGGCCCAAATCGGCAAAGCTGGAGCAAGCTGGACCGATTCGAGGTGGGTTGGGTAGCCCAATCGGCTGAACTGATCGATGGCGGGAACTTGCGACGGAACAGTGGGGCCAGCGGGTAGTGGGCCCGCTGGAGAATTTTGGGTGTGGGATATGTCCGAAAAATTATGAGTAATAAACGGGGATATACCATCATCCAAAAAATTATACAAACTAGGCTCGGTAGTATGAACTTTAGTAAAGGGAAATTGAGTTTCATCAAAAATTACATGGCGATTGATGATGAATTTCTTGGATGATAAATCAAAGCATTTGTAACCACGATGATTAGACGGATAACCCAAAAACACACACGGAGTAGACCGGGCCTGAAGTTTGTTAATTGTGGTGGACGGAAATAACGGATAACACAAGCACCCAAAAACCCGAAGATGAGAATAAGAAGGATTCTTATTATATAAAATTTGGAGGGGGGAAGAATATGTCAGACCTTTGGAAGGAATTATGTTTAGGAGATATGTGGCCATTTGAATAGCATGATGCCAAAAATATGGAGGTATGGAAGCATGAATTAAGAGAGTGCGGACAATGTTATTTATGGAACGAATTTTGCGTTGACTTTCCCATTTTGTGAAGATATATGAGGACAAGAAAAATGAAAATTGATCCCATTATTAGCACAGAACTTTCGAAACACCCTATTGTCATACTATTTTCCATTATCACACTTAATATTTTTTATTTCTCTTTCGAATTGGGTTCTAATGAATGCTCTAAATTTTACGATGACGGAAAACACTTGAGATTTATTTGCAATTGGAAACGTCTACAAAAATTTAGAATAATCATCCAAAAAGAGAACATAATACATTTGACCCAACAAACTTAGAACAGGAGACGTCCATATGTCGCCATGAATAATATCAAATGGCATTGAAGTATGAGAAGTTGAGTCTACAAATGGCAACTTAACAATTTTTCCTAAAGAACAAGACTGACACATTGGAGTACTACTCGTACCCTTACATGAAATAAGACTATTTTTATCTAAAACTGACAAAATAGAGGATCCCGGATGACCAAGGCGAGCATGCCACAAGGAAGGAGAAATGGGTGCAAAGGCTGATGGCAAGGCTTGACTCGATGGACTGAAACCGGGCGTGATAGGATAAAGATCTCCCCTACTATCAAACCTCACGAGAGGACTCCCCGTCTTGAAATTCTTCACAGAGAAACCAAAAGGATCAAATTCAACAGTAACGGAATTGTCAGTGGTGAATTTTCTGACAGACACTAAGTTTTTAATCAATTTGAGGGCATGTAAAGTATTTTTCAAGATAAGGGGTCGATTAGGGGAAGACAAAGTTTTCTGACCATAACCCTGAATTGAAATAAAGTTACCATTACCGACAATTATACCCCGAGGGTTGCTCAAATTGGAATAAGATGATAGAGTACTTGAATCGGATGCCATATGGGTAGTGGCACCGGTATCCATATACCAATTCGGGTCCGATTGAGTCAAACCCAGTGTGTGCATTGCAACCTCGATATCGATCTAAGTGGGGCCAACTGCGTGGTGAGCTTGCAGAGGCCGGGGCCCAAGAAGCCCAAAACTAGACTGTCCTAAGCCGTAATCACGAGACCGGAATTTACGGGCGATGGGCGATGGGCGTGGAGGTCACCGAAAGCCCACCGCCAAATCTTTGGAATGTGTTGTGGAGGTGGGTCGTAGGGCCACTGTCCACTAGTCCAAGCCCACGGTCCAGAGGCCCAAGGCTGAGACCAGTGTGTCGGTGGCCCACTGTAACCTGGATGGGGTCCACCGCCACTGTTTTGGCCACCGTGACTGCCGTCGGAACCGCCGCGTTTGCCCCCATGATTTTTTCCATTATTTTTCCAGCCATTTTTGCTACCCCCGTGTGATCGGTTTTTGTTCGAATTGTTACCAAAATTCTGAGGACTAGTGGAAGAAGTCATCATGACCACGGGACTAGCATTAGTAGCTGCCTTTTTAGCCAAACCGGCTTCTTCCAAGGTAAGCATGGAGCGGGCTTGATAGAACCTTGGAAGAGGATTACTTTGACGAAGGAGAATTCCAACGCCACTATAGGCCTCGGATAGGCCAGCAACCATCTGTAAAACAAGACGATCTTTACTAACTGGCGCACCAACGTTGATGAGTTGGTCCGTCAATTCCTTCAACCTTTTGCAATATGCTGTAACATTCGGGAAAATTTTCATGTTGACGTGGGAAAAATCTTGTTCAAGGGTAACATCTCTGGAATTTTGATTATCCTGGAATATGTCACGCAGTCTATCCCATGCAGCCATCGCCGTAGCATCTGGCTCAATAATCGTTTGCAATAGGTCGGTAGAAATAGTAGGATAAATCCACTGAAGGACGGTGGCATCAAGTGTTGTCCATAACTTAGGATCATCCTCGCGTTTAGGGACCTCTGTATCATTAGGAGCCGCGGGGATTATGTGATGGATGACTTGATGCGAACGAGCGTGAATTTTGAACAACTCGGTCCACATCGCGTATTGGACGTTTTTATTTCAAGAATTAGAGAAATATGATTCTTGATGTTAGAAACAACAAGGGCAATGTAAAACGTGTTCTTTAACGTAGACATAACGAAAGAACAATAGGTGATAGAGGGATTTGGAAGAGAGATTTGGAGAGCGGAAGAATAAATGGCAAACCCGAGGGGAGGGTCGGTCTTTGGCCGAGAAAGCAATGAAAATTGGAGAGAAATTTTGTTGTTGGACCTAGACTTTTGATACCATGAAAGAAATAACCCCCTTGATTATTTTCATTAATTGAAAGACTATTTATACAAGTTACATAATAGGAGAATCCTATTTCTATTCTACTCCTAAAACCTTATTCTACTTGGATTACATTTATGGTAATACAAAAACTATGGTAAGTGTACAATACTAATTACATTACAATATTATCTAAACTAGGAGACTAAATATTACCTAAATAATATACACTAATTTTGGTAATCAAGAGAACCCGAGAGGAGCAATATACACATGTATATTTTGCATATTTAACACCAAATCATTTGGTGGTAGAAGGATGTCTCTGTATTTTAACATGAAGAAAGGAAAATTGACCCAATCCGATAGTTCTATTCGCAGGCTAGACATTTTACTATTTGATCAAGATTTCGTCAAGTCTTTTTATTTTGAACTTTTTTAAAAGGACAAAGGAAGCAAAGTTCACGGACCTAGAGAGTTTTTCTTTTTAATTCAGAAAATGACTATGAATCAAAGGAATACATATAAGTCGTAAATCATTTCTTAATCTTGTACTAAGCTACTTAACAAGATGCTTGTCGGTATCTTGACTATCTTCCAAACAAATAATAGTTTAATTTAAAATAATTAATAAAAGTTTAAATTTTTTTAATTAGTTTTTTTCTACCAACTTATATAAATATAATATAAAATTCATTGTTCTTTTTAATTTTTAAATAACAAAAAGATAGGTATAAGGTTTGAACGTAATTTGTTTTACAGTAATAATCCAGAAATGAAGCTAGTAAAATACGAAATTGTGTCTTAACAACTAAGGGGGGAAACGAAAAAGGGAGGAATTAAAATATGAAAGAAATAACCCCCTTGATTATTTTCATTAATTGAAAGGCTATATATACAAGTTACATATTTCCATAATAGGAAAAATCCTTTTCCTATTCTACTTCTAAATCCTTATTCTACCATAATTCTAACTATACAATTATGGTAGGTGTATAACACTAATTAAGGTATCCTTTTTTATTACAATATACTACCATATATACAATATCTTATTGGAACAATTTTCTAGCAAATCTGGCCGAGAGGCCCAAATTTATCGCTATTGTTTAACACACCCCCTTGATCATAGCGAGGCGACTTTAAACCGAGACTGTCCCTAAAATCTTCAAAGAGAACCGCTGGTAGACCCTTTGTAAAGATGTCTGCAATTTGATAATGAGACGGGACATGGCATACTCGAACTTGACCCTTTGCAACCTTTTCACGGACAAAGTGAATGTCCATTTCGATATGTTTGGTGCGCTGGTGTTGAACGGGGTTACCTGAAAGGTAGATGGCACTAATGTTATCGCAATATACCAAGGTTGCCTTCTGAATGGGACAATGAAGCTCCAAAAGCAAATTACGTAGCCAACATGATTCGGAGACCACATTTGCTACCCCTCGATATTCTGCCTCGGCACTTGAGCGTGACAGAGTTGCCTGACATTTTGCCTACCATGAGACCAAGTTGTTGCAAAGGAACATACAGTAGCCAGAAGTCGACCGTCTGGTGTCGGGACAACCACCCCAGTCAGCATCTGTGTAGGAGACAAGCGTAGATGTAGCCGACGGATACAAGTGCAACCCATAGTCTAGTGTCCCCTGAATATACCGAATGATGCGTTTTATTGCATTCATGTGTTCAACTCTGGGGTCATGCATGAATAAACACACCTGCTGAACCGCATACGTAATATCCGGTCTGGTAAAGGTAAGATACTGGAGAGCCCCTGCAAGACTGCGATACCGGGTCGGGTCCTCGTATGGTGCACTCGCCGCGCACTTAGCTTTGGGTTTGCATCAACTGGCGTGGAAGTGGACTTACAGGATGACATCCCAGCCCTCTCGATGATCTCAGCAGCATACTTCCGTTGAGACAGAAACAACACACCTGAATGACGTTTGACAGCAATTCCCAAAAAGTAACTCAAGGGCCCCAAGTCTTTCATAGCAAATTCAGAACTGAGCATGGCCATGATAGACTGGCGCAAAGCATCGGAGGAGGCAGTCAAGATGATATCATCCACATACAACAGAATATAGGCCAAAGACGAACCACGGCGGTAGATGAACAAAGAATTGTCCGACCTGCTATGAGTGAACCCAATAGTTGAAACAAAGTCAGCAAAACCTCGTGTACCAGGCCCTCGGAGACTGCTTAAGCCCATATAAGGACTTCTTCAACAAACATACATGATGAGGACGGTTTGGATCCCTGAAACCCAAAGGCTGATGCATATAGACTGTTTCCTTGAGATCACCGTGTAGGAAAGCATTCTTGACATCCAACTGATGAATTGGCCAAGTCTTTGAAAGAGCCAAGCTAAGCACAGTGTGAATGGTAGCCGGTTTGACCACTGGACTAAACGTCTCACCACAATCAATTCCAACCTGCTGAGTCTTACCATCACCAACAAGTCGCGCCTTATGTCGAGCAAAGGACCCATCTGAATTCTCCTTATGAGCAAAAATCCACATAGACCTGATAACATTAATACCATATGGACGGGGCACTAACTCCCACGTCTTATTATCAATAAGAGCATTATATTCATCAGTCATAGCAATTTTCCAATTAGGGTCATTTAATGCTGACACAGGATTGCGGGGCAAGGGGGATTTAGAGACATCATAATGTAAATTAAAATGTCTTTTAGGTGTAAAAATACCCGCCGACTACGGTGACCGGTCTATGACTCGAGGAAGAATTGAGGAAAATTTCGGGCTCGGGGACGGGTGGCCAAATTGTCGTGGGCTCTTGGCCCAAATCGGTACATATTGGATTAAACTTACGGACCGGTTCGAGGTGGGTGGGGCCCAATATTGGAAGCCCATTCGATGGCTATCTTGGCTGGCGTGGCGATCTTGTTGGGCGGTAGGCGATGGGCCCATTGGAGGATTTTAGATGCAGGAGATGTCAGAAAAATTCGAATAATATCTGAGGATATTTGGTCATCCAAAAATTATATGACTTAGGTTCGAGTATGAACTTTCGCAAATGGGAATTGAGTTTCATCAAAAATGACATGGCGATTGATTATGATTTTCTTGGAGGATAAATCAAAACACTTATAACCACGATGATTTGACGGATAACCCAAAAACACACACGGGGTAGACCGAGCCTGAAGTTTGTTAATTGTGATGGATGGGAATAACGGATAACATAAGCACCCAAAAATCCGAAGGTGGGAATAAGAAGGGTTCTTATTATATAGGACTTTTAGGGGGGAGGAATATGTCAGACCCTTAGAAGGAATTATGTTAAGAAGATATGTGGCCATTTGTAGAGCATGATGCCAATAATATGGAGGTATGGAGGCATGTATTAGGAGAGTTCGGACAATGTTGTTTATGGAACGAATTTTGCGTTCGGCTTTCCCATTTTGTGAAGATGTATGAGGACATGAAAAACGAAAATTTATCCCATGAGTAGCACAAAACTCTCGAAACTCCCTATTGTCATACTCTTTCTCATTATCACATTGAATATTTTTTATTTCTCTTTCGAATTGAGTACGAATGAACGCTCTAAATTTTATGAAGACGGAAAACATTTGTGATTTATTCGCAATTGAAAACGTCCACAAAAATCTAGAATAATCATCTAAAAAGAGAACATAATATCGATGACCCATTGAACTAAGAACAGGAGATGTCCATAAGTCGCTATGAATAATGTCAAATGGCATAGAAGTATGGGAATTAGAGTCTACAAATGGCAACTTAACAATTTTTCCTAATGAACAAGACTGACAAATTGGAGTACGACTTGTACCCTTACAAGAAATAAAGCTATTTTTATTTAAAGTTGATAAAATAGAAGATCCCGGATGACCTGCACGAGCATGCCACATGGAAGGAGAGAGGGTCGCAAAGGCGATGGCAAGGCTGGACTCGATGGACTGAAACCGGGCATGATAGGATACAGATCCCCCCTACTATCACACCTCATGAGATGACTTCCCGTCTTGAAATCCTTCACAGAGAAACCGAAAGGATCAAATTCAACAGAAATATAATTGTCATTTGTGAATTTTCGAACAGACACTAAATTTTTAATTAATTTAGGAGCATGTAAAGTGTTTTTCAAGAGGAGTGGTGGATTAGGAGGAGATAATATTTTCTGACCATACCCTAGAATTGGAATAGAACTGCCATTACCAACAATTATCCCCCGAGGGGTGCTTAAATTGGAATAAGATGAGAGAGTACCTGATTCGGAAGTCATGTGAGTCGTGGCCCCGGTGTCCATGTACCAATTTGGGTCCGGTTGAGTTAATCCCAGCGTGTGCATCGCGGCCTCGATGTCGGTCTGAGTAGGGCCTGCTGCATGATGGGCTTGCGGAGGTCGGGGCCCAAGAACTCTGGCCGTCTTTGGACCTGGCCCGTGAATCGCTACCACTACCGCATTGTTGGGCCATCGCCGATGGGCGCCATTACCGGGCATTGGGCCTGGATTGTTGGCTGCACCAGCGGCGCTGGAATTTCCTGCTGCCTGCTGGTATGGGCTGCTGGCCCACGGTCCACTGCCACTGCTCCACTGCCATGGGCCCCACTGCTGGGCCCATGGGGGTGGTGGGCCGCTGTTCATTGGATGGGACCCACCGACGTTTTGCTGACTACCTCCACCATTACCACCGCGTTTGCCCCCGCGGTTTTTGTTATTATTCTTGCGATTATTCTTGCCACCACCATTATTATGGTTTTGGCCCGAATTATTAACAAAAACTGACGGATTAGGAGAGGACGCCATCATGACAACTGAACTTGCTCCGGTAGCCGCCTTTTTAGCCAAACCGGCTTCTTCCAACGTAAGCATGGAGCGGGCTTGATGAAAGTTGGGAAGAGGGTTGCTTTGGCGAAGGAGAGTGCCAACACCATTATAGGCCTCCGAAAGACCGGCAACCAACTGTAGAACTAGACGATTATTTGTTACTGGTGCGCCAACGTTACGGAGTTGATCCGCCAATTCCTTTAGTTTCTTGCAATATGCAGAAACGTTCGGAAATACGTCCATTCGAACGAGAGAGAATTCCTGCTCGAGTGTAACGATACGGGAATGTTGGTTGTCTTGGAATATGTCACGCAATCTATTCCATGCAGCCATAGCCGTGGTATCGGGCTCCATAATCGTCTGTAGAAGGTCCACTGAAATAGTGGCGTATATCCACCGAAGAACGGTAGCATCAAGTGTAATCCATACCTCAGGATCCTCCGCAAGAAGGGGTCTAGCGGGAGGAATTATGTGATGAAGAACTTGATAAGAGATAGCGTGAATTTTAAACAACTCCGCCCACAATGCATATTGAACGTTTTCCATCTCAAGGA
This sequence comes from Anisodus acutangulus, assembly GCA_029783415.1. NCBI lineage: Eukaryota > Viridiplantae > Streptophyta > Magnoliopsida > Solanales > Solanaceae > Anisodus > Anisodus acutangulus. The sequence continues at coordinate 2,412,749 of CM056510.1, read as the reverse complement.
CAATAGGGACACTGAGCTTGATATTGGAAACCGTGAGGGCAGGGTGAAAATTGTTCTTAGACATTTTTGAAAGAACAAAGAAGGAGGATAATTTTAAGAGAGATTTTTTAGAGCGGAAGACGAGATATTTGGAGAGAAAAACCCGAGGGAGGGGGGGGTTCTCGGCCAAAGAGGAGGCAAAAGTTTGAGAGAAGAAAACTTTTGTTTAGACCTAGTCTCTTGATACCATGAAAGAAATAATCCCCTTGATTATTTTCATTAATTGAAAGGCTATATATACAAGTTACATATTTCCATAATAGGAAAAATCCTTTTCCTATTCTACTTCTAAATCCTTATTCTACCATAATTCTAACTATACAATTATGGTAGGTGTATAACACTAATTAAGGTATCCTTTTTATTACAATATACTACCATATATACAATATCTTATTGGAACAATTTTCTAGCAAATCTGGCCGAGAGGCCCAGCCCACTGCTGTTGTTTAACAAAATATGTAAAGTTGCAAAATCGTATGGACATCATAAGTTGCATGCATTTTAGAAGGTTGGAAATGAGAATAAGAGAAATGGAAGTATAAAATAAATAAAAATAGACCAAAAAAACAGAGAATTAGAAAAGTTACCTTAGCTTCTAATTACAAATTATAAGTACCGCTAATTCGTCCCCCCCCCCATCCCATACAGAATTAGAATGTAATTACTTACCGTCATTTACATTCAATTTCATGTTGATCAATTAATTATTTGGTAAGACAAACAAGTAGAATTATTTGGTACACTCAGTTAAATGGGAAGAGAGAGAGAGAGAGTAGATTCGAATATGTAATTGACAGGTTATATAAAATTCGAGATCTAGCCGTTTTCTGAATACCAAATTCGAGATGTAGTGTAGCTGTAAAATTAAGACTCTTTCCCATGTGATATTCTCTGGATCAGTGTTTTACATTATGTGAATTCATGTTTCGTAATCGATGAAGCACAAAACATGGGAAGTTACAACAAAACTGTATTGAATTTAAAGTATATCATATTATACATACATCATAAACACGGTGTATACTATCTTGAATATACCGTGTATAATCCAAGGCAATTGGGAGACCATGATATACACGGTATACCCACCGTATATATCATGGTTTTTGGTAATAGTTTTTCTATATAATTAGCATTGTACACTTATCATAATTATAGAATTCTTGTACAAATAGAATAGGATTTTGGGAGTAGATTAGGAATAAGATTTTCCATATTATGAAAATTGTAAATTGTATATATACTCATTCATTAATGAAAATAATCAAGGGATTATTTCTTTCATGGTATCAGAAGTCTAGATTTCACATACCTCTTTCTCCAAAAGCTTCCGCTCTCGGCTTCCTCGATTTCCGAGCCGACGTTCTACCTCCTCTCTTCCCAAATTTTCTTCCAAATTCATCAATCACCTATTGTTCTTTCGTTATGTCTATGTCAAAGAACATGTTTCATCTTGCCCTAACTATTTCTAACATCAAGAACAACATCCCTATTGTTCTTGAAATGAAAAACGTTCAGTATGCGATGTGGGCTGAGTTGTTTAAAATTCACGCAATCTCACATCAAGTCCTCTATCACATAATTCCTCCCGCTATCCCTCCTCATGCGGAGGATCCTCAGTTATGGATCACTCTTGATGCTACCGTCCTTCAGTGGATTTACTCTACTATTTCTACCGACCTTCTACAGACGATCATTGAACCAGACACTACGGCTATGGCTACTTGAAATAGATTGCGTGATATATTCCAAGATAACCAACATTCCCAAGTTGTCACTCTTGAGCAAGAATTTTCGCAAGTTAGCATGAATGATTTCTCGAATGTTTCAGCTTATTGTAAACGACTCAAGGAATTGGCGGACCGACTCCGTAACTTTGGTGCGCCTGTTACCAATAATCGTCTTGTTCTCCAAATGGTTGCTGGCCTATCTGAGGCCTATAATGGTGTTGGAACTCTACTCCAACAAAGTAATCCGCTTCCCACTTTTTATCAAGCTCGTTCGATGCTCACTTTGGAAGAGGCCGGCTTGGCAAAAAAGGCGGCTACCGGCGACAGTTTCGTGTCAATGATGACGTCCACCGGTAATTCTCAAGGGGTTGTTGACAATTCGGGCCAAACCAACAACAACGGTGGCAGCCGAAAGGGTCAAAACAGTAAAAACAATGGCAAAAATCATGACGGCAACAACGGTGGCGGCCGGAACAATGGTAGTACCGACGGAAATAGTAACCACAGCGGGGGTGGGCCTCGGTACAATTTCAGTGGGTTGCAGGCCGCCTGGTCCTAGCCTTGGGCTCCTTGGCCGTGGAACTAGGCCAGTGGCCCTTAGAGCAACAACCCATATTTTTCTGCCTCCCCTTTCCCTGGACAGTGGGCCACAGGCCAGCCTTTCAGGCCCAACTTTTTGCAGTAGTCCAGTAGTGTTCGACACAGTGCTGGGCCGGGGCAACAAGTAGGTGTGCTTGGGCCTCGGCCTCCACAAGCCCACCATATTGCGGGCCCCACTCCGACCGATATTGAAGTCGTCATGCATACACTTGGATTGAATCCTCACGATGCGAATTGGTACATGGACACCTGTGCCACTTATCACATGACATCCGACCAAGGTACTCTCTCTTCTTATTCCAATTTGAGAAAAAATTGTGGCATCAATGTTGGTAATGGCAACTCAATTCTAATTTGTGGTTATGGTCATAAAAATTTCTCTCCCCCCCCCATCCACCTCTTGTCTTGAAAAATACCCTTCACGCCCCTAACTTGATTAAAAATTTGGTGTTTGTCCGTAAATTCACCACTGATAACTGGGTTCCTATTGATTTTGATCCTTTTGGATTTTCTGTGAAGGATTTCAAAACGGGGATACCTCTCATGAGATGTGATAGTAGGGGAGATCTTTATCCTATCACGCCCGCTTCCAGTCTCTCTAGTCAAGCCTTGCCATCTACTTTTGCAGCTCTAGCTCCTTCCCTGTGGCATGCACGTTTGGGTCACCCTGGGTCATCCATCGTTTCTTCCTTACATAAAAACAATTTTATTTCTTGTAAGGGTACGCATAGTACTCCAATTTGTAAATCATGTCCTTTAGGAAAACATGAATTTCTTACTATTATTTAATTCCTGATAATTATTTTGTTCAACAGAATTGAAAAAATAAAAAGCTCCACGCGAATATGACTTGTTTTGAGAACGCGTACATAAGAAAAGAGTAATGGACAAAACTGCTTGTCATCCTAATATATATATATATATATATATATATATATATATATATATATATATATATTCAACTTAATATTATTTGTTCTATCGTTTTGTTTGGAGCATTTATGCAGATGGGATTGGCTCTGCTCCAGTAATGTTATTCTCAATAACGTCTCTGATGAATGCCACATGGACAAAAGAACTTTAAAACACAAAATTCATTTAGTAATTATTTTTGTTTATTTCATTAATTAATTAACATTTTTCTGACCAAAAAAGTGGGGTAATTCAATTGTATGCCTGCACCACTTGTCACTTATCTCTTGGTCTCCACGTCTATCCAACACTTTGTTTTTCTCCTTCAACACTGGGCCAGCCCGAGGGTAAGGTTTCCGACGCCATTGCTTTAGGCCTCCAATTATTTCTTTAAAAACAAATTATTGAAAAATAGTGTAGAAACTACATAAATTTCTCCTTCATCCCAAAATAATTGGTATCTTTCACTTCTAACTTTGTAAATAATAGATTTTGGGTCTAACTCAACCCCAAAAGCTAGCTTGTAGGGTGAGGATTGTCCAAGTCCATATAAGGAGTCCATGTTCTCAATCCTTATCCGACGTGGAACTCTTAACACTCCTCGCACGCCGAGACCTTGTTAACTGGAGCGTGGATAATATAATTTGGGGGTCCAACATCTGTGAACAAAGAATTGGAATAGATATAGCTCTGATACCATGTAGAAATGGATCTTGGGCTAACTCATCCTCAAAAGTTAGTTTGTAGGGTGAGGATTGTCCATGTCCATATAAGGAATCCATGTTCTCATTTCATATCCGATGTGGGACTCTTAACACTTCAATTTGATTAATTTAATATATTAAAACTAAAAGTTGGATATCCAAAAACTATATGAAAAATACTATAATAAAATTTCATATAGTTTTTAGGTTTTTCCTTCTTACAAGAAAATTTCATTTTTACGTTTATTTCTTTGTCTAAATAAGCAATTATTATGCCAAATACAATGTTGGTAGTGCATCGAACATTGTAAATACAAGTGAAATTTATTTTGATACAAAGTTATCAAATTCAACAATCAAATATTATTATTCTAACTTTTTATTATTTTTTTCAATTTAAGATTTGATATTTTTATATTTAGACTTCATCGGTATATATTGTCTTTTTATACATTCCTTACCTAAAGTATCTAGAGTAACAGTAAACTGATTGGCTATATTATCAATTGAATATAAAGAGCATTAAAAATAATTAAAGACTTTGCATAGTATATATGTTGGAAATTTACTAATGTGGAATTAAGTTTATCCCATTATTCATGAGTCGAATAATTGGGGCCCCGCACGTCAGAAACGTCGTTTTCACACACGTGTACACGTAGTGCCAAATATCGTAAATTTCATTAGTGAAAGAGATATTGGTACATACGCATTACGTTTGAGACATAGAATGATGGACAGTTATTGGCCAAATGACAAGTATTCCACGTTGGTAAACGAAGGAAGAAGTTTAAGATGAAACGAGTCGGAAATCGCCGCGGAGCCGTGAAGGGCCGCGGCGCCCCCATGGCAGCGCCACGACGCTAATTGGTGTTTGGGCTACTAGAGCCGAGGCGCCACGACGCTAATTTGTGGTTGGGCTACTGGAGCCGAGGCGCTAATTCGCAGAGCTGCGGCGCTTCGGAGGCAGAATGCTGCGACGGAAAAATGGAAAGTTCTGACTCTTGGGCTGGTTTTGGAGCATTGAATCTCCGTTATTTGGCACATGAATTCAGCCATTATTTGGTTGAATGTAATCCCTCAATAAGTGTCATTACATGGCTATTGAAGGTCATTAGTTGGCTAGTTGAGGGGTCATTTCCTACAACAATAAATTGAGGCATTTGGCTCAATTGTTCAAGACTTAGAAATTTTCTGAAATCTTCTTCTTCCTCTCTAGCAAGTTTTCTATATTCAAAGTTCTTCAACAGTAACAATTGAGTTTTCTTTGCTCATTTGTTAAGTTGTTGTTGTATCTTGGGAGACTATTGCCCACAAACGTAAAAGGATATATACGGGGCAATCTTGTCTTAAAGACAGAGTGTCATCACTCGACTCAGCAAATCACAAGGAGTTTGTAATCGTTCTTATTTCCAGTTTGTTGTAATCTTGAGTAGTTTATCCTTTCTAGCATTTGTAATATTTACTTACTTCCCGTTTCCTGTAATTGTTGTAACCCACAATTTTAAGACAAGATGCTTTGTAAGTGCTTAGAAAGATGACTGGAAGAGAACAACTCGCTTCTGATTATGCAGCGCTGCTACTCAAGGCAACCCCACTGCTCAAGGCACACCCAATGCCTTTCCGGTTGCTCAAGGGAACGTTATTGTTCCTCCACCCTCCGGTTTCCACAATGAACGGCCAGAGAAGTTTATGGGCTCCAACTTCAAGAGATGACAGCAGAAGATGTTGTTTTATCTGGCTGTTATGGGAATAGATTGTTTCCTAACAGAAGATCCTCCACAAGCTAGAGATGAAGTGGACCATCGGCCTAATGAAACGACTGAAAGGGGTCAAGGTATCCATGTCGTTAATGGCATGAAGATGGTTCTTGATGCATGGAGTCATAGTGACTTCATGTGTAAGAACTATATTTTGAACTGTCTATCAGACCCACTTTACTCGGTGTATTGTACCGTAGGCACCGCCAAAAAGTTATGGAAAAAGCTGCAGAAGAAGTACAACGCACAAGATACTAGTATGAAGAAATTCATCGTTGGGAAATTCCTGAAATTTCAAATGGTGATAGCAAAATTGTGATGTCCCAAGTCCAAGAATTCCAAATGATTTTACATCACCTGGATTTGGAAGGTATGAAACCAAATGAGCAGTTTTTAGTTGCATCACTGATTGAGAAATTACCTCCCTCGTGGAATGCGTTTATGAGTTACTTAAAACTCAAGATAAATGAAATGACCTTTGAGGAACTTATTATCAAACTCCAGATTCAGGAAGATAATAAGAAGGTCTTGCCTAGGGGAAAACAACCTGCTAAGGCAAAGGCAAATCTGGCTGAGGCCAAAGGTAACCCAAGTAAGAAGCGCAAGTTCCAGAAAGACGGCAAGGCCCAGGCGGCGGAGAAGTTCAATGGGAACTGTCACTACTGTGGAAAAGCTGGTCACATGATCAAGGACTGCCGCAAACTCAAGACTAAATAACAAGAGAAGGCCAAGGCCAAAGGCAAGGCACATGCTAATGTCGTCAAAGACACGTTTCTTGACGACATGATTGAGGAGTTCTCAGCGGTGGTGCTTGAAGCAAACATTGTTGAGAATCCCATGCAATGGTGGATGGACACGGGTGCTACCAGACACATATGTGTCCAATAGAGATGTTTTCTCCACATATACACCAGTTACAGATAATAAGTTGTTTATGGATAACAACGCTTCCTCTGACGTGCTGGGGGTAGGAAAGGTAGTCATGAAGATGACTTCTGGAAATGAGCTCACTTTGAAGGAGGTAATGCATGTCCCTGAGATTAGGAGGAATTTAATTTCATGTCATTTATTGGTTAATGCTGGTTTTAGGCTAGTATTTGAGTCCAATAAATTTGTAATCACCAAGAATGGAACTTTTGTGGGAAGAGGCTTCGTCTGTGAAGGCCTCTTCAAAATTAACGTCATGTCTGTAATGCCTCCAAGCAATAAAATTGAAGCTTCTTCTTACTTGCTTGAGTCTTCTAATTTATGACATCATAGATTAGGACATGTTAACTACAAGTCCGTCCAAAGGTTGATGAAGTTGGAGTTGTTGCCGTCTATCGACATAAACCCTCAACATAAGTGTGAGGTGTGCGTAGAGGCAAAACTCACAAAGATTCCTTTTCAATTCGTCGAAAGGAATACCGCTCCTCTAGAACTTATTCACACATATATATGTGATTTGAAGTTTGCATAAACTAGGGGGAGCAAGTACTTTGTGACATTCATTGATGATATCACAATGTATTGTAACATTTACTTGTTGAAAAGTAAAGATGAAGCCTTTGAAGCATTCCGATGTTACAAAGCAGAAGTTGAAAACCAACTAAGCATGCAGATTAAATCCATTCGTAGTGATAGAGGGGGAGAATACGTAGCGCCATTTGAGGAATATTGTGCCGAATCAGGCATTGTTCATCAAACGACGGCTCCATACTCACCTCAGTGGAACGGTGTTGCTGAACGCAAGAACCGCATGTTAAAGGAAATTATGAATGCCTTGCTCATAAATTCCGATCTTTCCCAAAACATGTGGGGAGAAGTCGTCCTTACCGCTAATACGATTCTTAATAGAGTCCCACATAAGGGTAAGGACAAAACTCCATATGAATCATGGAAGGAAAAGAAACCCACCTATAAATATTTAAAGGAGTGGGGTTGTTTGGCAAAGGTCGAAGTGCCCAAGCCAAAATAGGTCAAAATTGGACCTAAGACTGTAGATTGAATTTTCATCGGATATGCAAATAACAGTAGTGTTTATCATTTCTTAGTGCATAAGTCAGATATTCCAGATATCCACGGGGATACAATTATGGAATCAAGGAATGCTCAATTCTTTGAGGATACTTTTCCTTGAAAGGAAAAAGACACAACCTCTCGCAAACGAAGTTATGAACAAAGCTCTCAGGAATCGGGAGTCGTTGACTGCCCGGATCTAGATGGTTCAGATCTAGTGGACTTCTAAATGGCTGAATATCTGGAATCTAGTGTTCCAGATTCTCAGAACTTGAAGACTCTAGAGATGGAACCGAGGCGAAGTAAAAGGGCCAGGAAGGATAAATCTCTCGGTCCTGACTTTGTAGCTTATATGGTTGATGACGAACCAAGGACAATTGATGAAGCATTGTCAACTCCAGAGGCACCATTCTGGAAAGAAGCTATTGAGAGCGAAATAGACTCTATCCTGCATAACATACTTGGGAGTTGGTTGATCTTCCTCCGGGAAATAAACCATTGGGTTGTAAATGGATACTCAAATAGAAGTATAAAGCAGATGGGTCTATAGATAAGTAAATATCAACTTCCGGAGGTCGATTTTTTAAATTACACAATTATTCTTATGTTGTTAATATATGTATACAAACTTGCAGACTTACTTACAACCAACAAATGTAGTATTAAAAAGGAGATTTGCAGATCCTAAGAAAGGCGAATTCTCAATACGCAACGTGGTTCCCCGTCTAATTACCCGTCGCTATCGGTGATCATTGCGACGACTTTGGCAGCAATGCTACCATTTTTTGGAGACATCATGGCATTGTTTGGTCCATTTGGTTGCATTCCTCTTGATTTCATTTTGCCGATGGTCTTCTACAATGTTACTTTCAAACCTTCAAGAAAAAGCATAATTTTCTGGGGAAATACCATAATTGCTGTAATCTCAACCATTTTGTCTTTGGTTGGGGCAGTAGCATCAGTGCGGCAAATGGTCATTGACGCCAAGACATATCGTCTGTTTGCGAATATGTGATGGGAATTATCAGTGTTATAGCCAAAATGTTAAAGTGCTTTCACTAAAAGTTGTAAAGCAAAGTTGTCTTGTTATTAATGATAGTGCGGATCCTTATTTTACATTTTACATGTATAGTCTACTTAATTCTTGTGACTGTTACGATGAATCTTTTAGAATTTGTACCTATCAGAAAGTCGTCTCGAAGCACCTATAATTGTCTTGAAATTCATACCGACGTAATCTTTTCATTTATAATTTTTACTGTCAAATTAAGAAATTTCATTGCAGATAGCCAAGCTAAGAAATGCCACACGAAAAAAAGAAGGAAAACAAATGCTGAGCCGGCAGGGGATAAGCGATCATTGTCACTGGATTCGAGCTTGAACAATCGAATTGAAGCCTTCAAAAAAGTCCTTTTATTTTTCTTCACCGTTTCCTCTTAGTGTTTTTTATTGCTTTATTCCTAGCCGAGGGTCTATCGGAAACATGTTTTCTATCTTCCAAGGTAGAGGTAAGATCTGCGTACATCCTACCCTCCCCAGACCCCACTTGTGAGATTACATTGGGTATGTTATTGTTGTTGTTGTTTTCCTCTTAGTGTTTATAGCAACTTCAGAAAGCTATACCACAGAGTTTCTACCAAATTCTCCGGAGTGCCTGTCACTGACAGAGGCATAGTTATCTACATGCTAGTAAAGAAGACACAATTAACAGAATCTAGATATGAGTCTAACAAGATTGTCCATATCAGCATAAAAGGACAGGCGATGTTGAGCGAGCTGCCGGTTAGAGTTAATACAGGAAGGATTGTTCTAGCACATGAAGTGAACCATTAAGAAAAGTGGCTGAAATGCTGCAATTGATGTAGCTTGAATCATTACTGAAAAGCTAAGTAACTTAGGTTTTTACAATAACATTTTAACATTGTAAAACTATTACTTCAACACTTCACAAGCCTAACACTAGCACAACCTGCCTCCCCAACTGTCATTCTTCTATTTCCATCATCTAAGTTGTTTAAATAAAGATGTACCAAAGACTAGTCTTGGCTGGGAGGAGGTTCTTCGTCAGATGGCATCCTTTACCCACAACGCTCGTTCCATCTGGTCCATGCCCTTTTTAAAATAAAGAACCCTCCAATAGTGTAAACCTGAATTCAGAAATAGCTTGGTAATGTTCAACGAGGGACAGAACAAAAGAACTAGTAGGAGTAGAACACAAAATTTTGACGGCGTCAACCTTTTTAGTAATTGAAGACCCCGGATCCCGCGCATAGGGGAAGCTTAGTGCACCGGGCTGCCCTTTTTTTATGTTGAAAATTATCTCCATTTTCCATTTATGATGACCTATTATGCCACTAGCTGTCCTTATACAGAGAAAATTCATCTTGAAACTACAACAGGGAGAACGAAAAAAATAACTTTGAAAGTTGTTAATCAAAGTTAGATCACAACAAGCAACAATAAACCCGAACTCCAGAAGCGTACATAATTTCTGTTTAGCGTTGCCAAGCATACAAGAAACAAAATGCTGATGACCTTGTTCCATGGAACGACCAGGCTTAGTGGTGCTTGCGGCTTTTCCTATTTCGGTTTGGATCGAAAATACTGGACAGGAAAGGAAAACAAACTCTCCAGCCTTTTTACCCACTTCATTGAGCGTCACGCCACACTCTTGGGTGCAGCCATCAGACCTTTTATTAACCCCAGAATCTCATTACGCATCTCAGAAACAGCACTTGGACTGACCTGTTCCAAATGGGAGAACCACAGAGTATCTGCATATTGGGTTCCACTGTTTGCATACCACTGACAGATGACTCGCGCAATAGCTAACACATACACGCCACAATCATAACCATTGACTTGCTTTGGCGTGTCTGGACACTCTTTATAAGTGGCATTGGTTGCTATATAAGGAAGAGTAACCTTGTATACTTGTTTGGAATGATACTCATTCATGCACCCTGAGCTGCTGTCATGGTGTACAAATACATTGGAGTTTCTATCAAAAGCCAGTAAGCTCCAATGACTCCCACCTTCAGCCATGCACACGTCAGAATTATCGTTGATAGGTAAGAGAATCAACTTCCTTCGAGAAAGATGAAGTGGTTCCATGAAATCCTTCACGCTTGCAGGATCAGGACACTCTTTAATCCAGAAAGCAATAGAAGGTGGTACCAGTAATATGTTGTCAGATGGAAAGAGTGAGCTGACATAGCTAAAATAGAACTCGATGATGCGGTCATTGAGACAATTAGGACCATTGAGAATGTCCAAATCTGATTGCCTGAGGACGACATCGTTGTAGCTGAGAATCTTCTCATCTGCTTTGGATTTAGCCATAGTGCCAATGCCAACTCTTGAATGGAGCTGGGGCGAATCCTTCAAATCATCTTGAATGCCCCAATTGAGGAATGTAGATATTGATATAAACAAAGAAAAAGTGTAGCATTGACAAATGAAGAGGAGAATCTTGTGGTACCTTGTGCTGGCCAGAATATTTCAAAAGTATATAATTGGAAGCTTTTATAAACAATTCATACCTGCAAGCAGAATATGTAGACACATATCAAGAAAATAAAACGCTTTAAAAAAGAAGGCTAACAGATACTTCTGCTAACTATAGCCTCAAACTTATACTGTACACACATAAACCAAGAGACCCATCAACCTAAAACATACACACACATATCAAACTTGTTTACAAGAGTAACCAAGTGGTTCTGCCTAAACTGTATGATAAAATCAGGAAGCTCATATTTTCCCCATTTCAAGTGCTTATGCTTTTATTCAAGAATCCCAACAATAGATAATTAGTCAGCCAAACAAGATTCAGTAAATTAAATTTAACATCGTATAAAATTGTGTGTGTTGAAAGGCTCATAAAGTAAATAAAAAATCCCCTATAGCCTAAAGAAGTCCCAAAATTTAAAAACTCCCAAAAAATAAAGCAAGCACAGACGGTAATCAATCAAATAAACCCTAAATTTCAGAAACCTCAGCATCAAAGAGAAGTGAAACATAGAAGGTCACCAAACAGATTTGCACAATCCATTAGAACTAAGAAACAACATTTCCATTTAGTTATAGATCTGTTAGAGTGAATTCAGCTTCATGAAACAAGCTTGACAAACTATATAGCAACACAAAGAATCAAATATTTAAAACTGAAAATAAAGTTGGGCAGAGGCGATAGTAGTTCCTAGAATTATCCAGCTACATAGATAGGTTCACAAGCATGAAACAACAACATACTCAGAGTAGTCTCACAAGTGGGGTTTGGGGAGGGTAGAGGCAGAGAGGTTGTTTCCGATAGACCCTTGGCTCAAAAGAAAAGACGGGTGTGGCAACAAAAATATGACAACAAATAGCGAGATAAAAAGCAAATGTGCCAACATATTGAGGAGGTTCACAAGCATGAAAGTGGAAAAAAATGTCTAATTTCTTTAATGCTCTACAATTGATTACAAGTTTATTTACTAGAAGAAATATTACCAATTAAGACCTTAACTTCCTTCACTCAAAACTCAATACTGAAGGAATCTTCTAATCGACAATATCTTCCAAAAAGAAAAGATAAAAATACTTCAGCAAACAATAAGATCAACTAGACTTGAAATCCTTTTGCACCTATTTTCGATATATTTTCATCGAAATTCAGATCTCTAACTAAAATCAAAATCCAACACCCTAGAAAAGACATACTCCCTCTGTCCAATTTATATTACATACTTTTCTTTTTAGCCTCCTTATTTGACAACAATTTAACCGTAAATTTTACCTTTTATATATTTATAACCATACAAATATTTTTAACTTATTTTAGACTATAAAATTAAAAAAAACTTTTATTTTCTTACAATTTATATTTAGTCAAACTATATTATATAAATTAGGACGAAGTGAATAATATATAATAGAGAGAAAATATAGACAAAGAGAATACAGAGAGGTGATTTGGGTTGCCTGGGATAGTGGCCGCGATGGTGATTGGTGAGAGACGGAACCAGATGAGAACAGCGGCTATGGTGGTTCTTGAACTATGAGAGATGAGAGCCTTTTTGCTAATTTCAATTTGGGTTCAATTATTGCAAATTGTGTAAAGAAATTTTCAACATTAATTATAAATATTATTAATTATCAACACATAATATGATATTCAACTTTATTACTAATACATGTAATTATTAATTTATAAGCTAACCAAACAGTATTATTTTATTAATGATATTATGAATACACTTTTAGTTACTATAATTATTGACGTACGTGATACAACAACAATAATAATATCATGATTATCATGTAAGTATTGACGTACATGATAGTAGATCAATAATATTTTCTAAAGATATCAAAAATATACTTCTATTTAGTATAATTATTAAAATATACGTTAATCAATCACTAACATGTGATATCACTAATACACTTTTACTTAGATTATCAATTTATAAGTTAGTCAATCAATAATAATTTTTAAAATGTCACTATTATATTTCTACTTACGGTAACTATCATGTATAAATTAATCAATCACTAACATTACTTAACGATACCATCAATACACCTCGGCTTTAACCATTATCAATCTATAAGCTTTTAATCACTAATGTTTATTAAGACTATGTCACTAAAAACATTTTTACTTAGTATAATTGTCACTTTATAAGTTAGTCTCAGTAATATTAGTTAAAGATACCACGAGTACACTTTTGCTTGTTGTAATTATTGATGTATATGACAATCAATCAAATAATATTTCTTAAAGATAGCACTAATACACTTCTACTTAGTATAATTATCAAAATATAGGTTAATCAATCACCGACATTACTTAACAATATCACTAATTCACTTCTACTTAGTGTAATTATCAATTTATAAGTTAGCCAATCAATAATATTTCTTAAAAATGTTACTAAAATACTTAGTTTAACTGTCAACGTATAACTGAATCAATCAATAATATTTTGTTAATGATATCACAAACACACTTTTACTTACAATCAATAATATTTCTTAAAGAAACCACTAATGCACTTCTACGTAATGTAATTATTAATTTATAAGCTAACCAATCAATCATATTACTTATGAATACCACTAATACACTTTTATTTACTGTAATTATCATATATAAGTTAATCAATCACTAATATTACTTAACGATACCACGAATATACCTATGCTTTAACCATTATCAATTTATAAGCTATTAAATAATTAATTTATATTAAGAATTCTACTAAAACCATTTCTACGTATTCAAACTATATATCACTTTATAAGCTTATCATTCAATAATAATATCTTTTAGCCTGCTTGATGGATATATATTCCTCGTGTTTTGCGAGCAACTTTGATGTGATTTTCATGTGAAGTTAGTAATTTTATATGAGGATGTTGTTAATTTGTGTCGCTTTGCATATAGGTGAAGACGAGCCTAACTTGAGAATAAAATGGATGAAACAAGAAGAAATAAGTAAGTAATTGAGCAACGAAGTGGTGCATGATCGCGCACCTGAAAATGGGTTCGCCCAAGCCCATCTCGCAGAGAAGACAGAAAGAAGAAATTCATTGCAAAGAATCGCACGGTTAGTCACAAGAAAGGGCTATCCAAATTGCAAGGATGGGGCAAGCGGCAGAAAGAATTTTAAGTCAGGGATAATTTTGGTATTGTACAGACAACCCATGGAGCTATATATTGTTTTAACTCATCTAAACTAGGGTATCTTGGTTTTTGACGAATGAGACTCTTAAAAGCTTGCAGTTTCACTACTTTCTACCATACGGAAGTTTGGATCTAAAGTTTGTTGTAATAATTTCTAGCTTTCCTTCTTCTTCAATTATGCTAATCGCCTACTAATATTGAGTAGTTTATCTTAGTATTTTTTTGACAGACATGTTATTTTGTGACGTGGGTAAGGGTTGACGCTTTCATTTTGCTAGAATTATCTAATTGAATTTTGAACGTTATGGATACTTATTTGTTACTTTAATTTAATCGAAAGAGAAATACTTTATTAAATATTTCTGTGATTATTGTATGGTTGAAGTTCAATTCTTTTTAGTAATCGAAAGAGCTTCTTGAATTGTTGTTGAAATCAAAACAGAGAAATAGTCAAGAGACGTTTTCCTGCTATTAAATTATTTAGATTAGTTTTGGCGCATGCTCTTGAGTTTTGATTAGTCTATTTTGAAGATATTAAGTTAATTCGAAAGAAGAGAGGAGTATCGCAAGTATATTAATAATTCGTTGAAATCGGAAGAGTCAACGAACCTTAGGTAAGAGCATTAAACGATTGTTAACCCTGAACACTTTTTTGGCACCAGTCTTGTCAAGTCGCCCTATTCCTCCTATTGATAGTAAATCTTTGATTCGAAACTCCAAGTTCCCTTTACTTATTTAGTTAAATAGTAAATTATTACTCGTGGTTTGACACCACAAAACTCTACAAATTTTTGTTTTCTGAATAATACTAAGTAAGGTCTTATTGAAATATTAATTGTACCAATCCCTAGGGAGAAGATAACTTTTTTTGTCAAAGAAAAAATTTTCATTAACCAAACGGGGTTTATACACAACCTGCTCGTTTGGACTACATAGTCAGGATCTTAAAAACAACCTATTACAATCTTTCCAGTATCACTACCTAGTATGATCCATTAGTGGATCAGCTATCTAGCTAGCAAGGGAATCTGTTAACTTGTTCTAACATTTGAATCCATTTGGTTTGCTTTTGCCCCGCAATATGCAGTTGCAAGACTATTTCTTGTTGAATATGTAAAGCAGTACGTGAAGTAAATAAATATTACAAGTGTTCGAAAGGATAAATAAATAGTCAATAAATAAATAGGCAATTCAGAACTGCAACAAGCTTGTTGAGTCTTGAATCTTGATAACCTGAAATCAAGAAACACTAAAATCTAGATTTTTACAACTGTGGCTGAGTCGAGAGATGACTCTCTGTCTTTAAGACAAGATTGCCCCGTATATATGCTTTTACGTTAACGGGTAATAGTCTTCCAAGATAAAACATCAAATAATCAAAACTACAAAGCAAATAGGTTGATTCTGACGAAGAAAACAAACACGAAACTACTTGCTGAAGAATAGAAAAGGAAGGAAGAGTTTTCTGTTTTCATCCCAACGTTTCTGCTCACGTTTTGGACTTTCTGTTTCTCTTCTGTTTTGTCTCTGTGTATATATATTGTCTCATTTTTGCTGTCTTTTTGTGTATATGTGTGTGTCACAATTGAGCCAAAAGGCTCCAATATATAGCCAAGTAATGCTCCAAAATTCAACCCAAACGGCAGGCAGAAAGTTTCAGTCTGCCGTCGTTGCCAAATTCATCTTTTCAGAAACTCTAGGAACCAAACTATAAATATTAATCAATTTGGGGGTCCAAAGAGATAATATCAGAAAGTCCCAAGTCCCGTGTGGGCTTAGCCTTGAACCCAAGCACATCTAGGTCCTCCCTCCTTTAAACACATGGATTATCTTTTGGGGTCCCAAACCCTTAGCCAATTATAAGACTTATAAAGAGAACAATTCTTCATTTTTTTCCACCGATGTGATAGATTTGTCCCACACCATATTTCCATGCCTCAAACAACTTACTTCGTGGACCAATATCTCTTTCATTTCTCAACGAAATTTGACGATTCTTAGCCCTACGGTCATCTACTCACTTAGTAGATTATGCACGTGTGAAGAGACAAAGCCTCCAACATGCGGAACACTAGTGTTTAATTTATTAAATATGGGTGGACGCACCTCCCCACCAAAGGCAAATTTCCAACATTTCTCTTGTTCTATCTTCTTTGCTTCGAGTCAGTTGTTGAAATCTTCTAAGGTTTCTATCCCTCCAGATATGATAAATTGCAGCCGTAAAGAGGAATCCCAGAGTGTTCCATTTAATATTGTTGCTGGTTACCCTTTGCGACATCCATTGTATTCTATCTAGTGAATCCCAGCCAATACACTAGAGTTTTCCAGATAAATTTTGAGTAGGAGCGTTCAAGGAATAGGTGGCTGTGTATTTCTTCCAAGTCATCCGAGCACAAGACACACTAAGAGTCCATCTGTACACCCCATTTAGTGATTCTATCAACAGTAGCCAGCCTCCATCCACATGATCAACTGGTGCCTATGTATTAAGCCTTTAAGCAGAGCCAGTGATTTCTAGCGAATTTAGGAAATTGAGGTCTAAAAGCAAAGCTTTTTTGATGTTGAATTTTTTCATCATACGGATAGTTAGTCCATTGTAGTGTCCCTGGTTGAAGCATTTCCTAGTGTCCCTGATTGAAGCCATTTCCTAGAGTCAAAAACTTTCCTAAGAAACAAGCAAGATTGCTTAGGGGTGTCCATGTCTTGTAAACTCTTTTTTTTTAATTTCTTTTATTACACAGGGGTAGGGGAAGGGGAATGGGGGAGGGGATTACGATGTGGTGATTCGAACCCTCACCAATAAGGTGAAAGTTCATGTAGTCAATCAACTGAGCTACTAAATTCCTACGTCTCGTAAACTCTTCGTCTTTATGTAATGAAAATTTTACCAATTGAACCCAAAGAGTATCCTTCATCTTTGTGATTGCCCACAACTTGATAATAACTGCCTGATTTCAAATTGAGAATTGGATGATATTGTGCCCGCCCTGAGGATCTTGATTGACATAACTTCTCCCATGCAATAGGAGCTTTCTTTGTGTTCTCATTGGATCCACTCCAAAGGAAGTTTCTGCAAATAACATTAACATTCTGGTGTATCTTCTTTAGAAGTAGAAATACTTGACTTCAATAAGTTTGCATTATTCTATATTATTTTTTATAAGGAAGCGCTTAAGAAAATAACATTGTGTTGTGCGCTTGTCAGTGCTACCACTACTTCTTCTTTTTTTGTCATGAAAGATTACACATTTTGTTACTTCAAAACAAGACACTACAAAAGAGCATTGGGCCTTAACGGCCCTATATTATTCGTTGGGTCAGGAGGATACAGAACCCGGCAACCATTAACAGGTGGTGCCATATTACAAAAAGTGGAAGTAGAAACACTACTTGTAGTATTGTTAACTAAAGTCATCTCTTGTGCTTCATGCTGGCTTGTAGTTGTAGTAGTCAGACGAAGATATGGAGGACCTTTGTGATCTCTGATTAACATTTCCAGGACTGATGATGGTGGCTCCCAAAATAAAAAAACTTCATCCATCAATCTGCCATTAGCTGCCATACTAGCTAATTTGTAATCGTGGGTGATTTGAGGTTCACCCAATCTATTCACCAAGGACATGCAATCATCTACAATAGGTGAGTGGCAATTAGTTTGGTCTTGCAATAGAGAAATGATTTGGTTTGCGTCAACTGATATTTGTAGCGGAACAAGGTTATGAGATATTGCAAGTATCAAGCCAAGGCTTGTAGATCCACATCCATTGAGGTTGTGTGTGTCAATGATTTTGAGAAACCAAGAATCCAATCTCCTTCAAAGTTGCGGAATACGCCTCCAATACCACTCGAGGTACCCATTTTTCCAGATGCGCCATCTGTATTAAGTTTAAACATACCTGGGGGTGGTGGCTGCCACTTAATATACATAGGAGACAAGATATGTCTAGTGTGTTGCAGCTTGTTGAATAATGCTATCAGGTTTTGCTTGTTGAATAATGCTATCAGGTTTTAAAGCAATACTACAACCTTCAAATATATATTTGTTGCAAGTGATCCAGATGTTCCAAAGACCATATGTTAACAAGATAGTGGAGGGAATGGCTGAGTTTAGGGAGGTAACAGTATGCTTTAGAAATTTAGGCAGCCAGTTTAAAGGGTGTGGAGAAGTAGATTAAGTGTTTGAAGTGTGATGATAGTGTTGGAGTAAAAGAAGAATAAGGAGGCAAAAGAAGGGAAATGACAAAACAGGATTTGAGGCGTGTAGAAACACTTTCCTTTAAGGTTTTATTTGCCCTAATCAACATAAGGTTTGCTAAGAGTTTATGGCAAATTACCCCCAACATACAACAAATCCTAAACACTATCTCAAGCAAATAAGATGGTGTTTCTAGAACTAATTATAAATATATATTGATCTATATCTATATCTATAGTAAAATCTGATTAATTTATAGACTTTTAAGTCTCTTTTCATAATGGACACAACCATTCTCAAAGATGTATCATTTCATAAGGTCACGACCTTTGAATGGTGTCCATCCATAAAGACACAATATTTGAATGACGTTTATTCATAAAGACGCAACTATTCAAATGTATTTATTCACAAAGACAGAATCTTTCAAGTGAGTAACCTTCTATCAAAGGTATTTTATCTACTAATATATAAAAAATTCATGATATTTCATATATATATAATTATTGATAAAAGGTTGTCTGACAGAGCGTTCCCACGCCTAATCAATAAAACACTTCTGTCAAAAATGAATAATTGTGAATAATATTATAATCTCACTTACAATCCCCCACTAGATTGTAATATTATTCCAAATTTACAATGATAAACTTATACATACAAAAAGGTATCTTTCGATTTTAACCTTTAATTAGTGAATGCATTTCAAAGTATCTACAAGACAATAGTGTGCTTAGCATTGAACTTTGTCTCTTAAGCAAATACTGGAGATACATCACATATAAGCTATCCCAGATTTTAAATTATGTTCTAATTTATTTAGCACTATTCCGGTATTGTGCTCTATCTTGGATTCATGAGCATTTACAAGATTAAACCACGATCTTGTTAGAAACAACACCATTTCTTATGCTCACTTAGGTGAAGTTTTAAATTTTGTCTCTAGCTACTATGAGACTTGAACTTCATTAAGAGTTAGTACTCAACCTATACTTCGTAGCTATTTGCACTGAACATCTTGGAAGGTACTAGTTAATATATATTTTTTCCAGTGCCAAACCCGTCACTAAACAATGACTTGTTCTTGCCCATTTAACTATGGAATAGCGGTATAACTATTACATAGTTGGGTTACCATCATTGGTGACTGTAAAACTAAAAGGTTTCAGCCTCATTTCACTAGATGTATCCTTAACTAAGTCTCTTGAAAGACCTTTTGTTAAAGGTTCTGCTACGTTTTTATTTGTCCTAACGTAAATCACATTAATAACACCATCGGTTATTAATTGTTTCACATACTCATGTCTCAAGCTAATGTGTCTAGACTTTCCATTAAACACCTTATTATAAGCCCTAGACAATGTAGCTTCAATATCGCAGTACACAGAAATAGACGGCATCGATTGTGGCTACAACTTTATATCAAATAACAAATTTCTCAGTCATTCTACTTCTTTGCCTACTGCTACAAGTTCTATAAACTCACTTTCCATTATTGAGTGAGTTATGCATGTTTGCTTCTTGGATGCCCAAGGAACGGCTCCTCCACCAATTGTAAAGATCCATCCAGATGTGGATCTATCATCACTTATATTGGTTATCCAACTAGCATCTGAATATCCTTCAAGTACTTCAAGATAGTTGTTATAATGCAAACCCAAATTCATGATTCTTTTAAGATAACCAAGTATTCATTCAATTGTTTTCCAGTGCTCAACGCCCGGGTTACTCGTGAATCTAGACATTTTGCACACCACAAAAGCTATATCAGGTCTTGTACAATGCATAACATACATCAAGCTATCAATTGCACTAGTATATTCAAGTTGTGCTACAATTCGGCCTGAGTTCTCTAGTAATTTAATACTAGAATCAAATGGGGTATTGGCTTCTTTAAATTTGAAGTGATTAAATTTAAGAAGTACTTTCTCAATATAGTGAGATTGGCACAACGAGTAACCTCCACTATTTTTCCGCACTTTTACACCTAAAATAGTATCTACTTCACCAAGATCTTTCATCTTAAATTGTGAAGCTAGATAATTCTTAGTGTCTTTTACCCCTTGCATGTTCGTTCCAAAGATAAGCATGTCATCAACATATAAGCATAAAATCACACTAAAATCACTTGTAAATTTAGAATATATGCACTTATCTGCATTATTATGCTCAAAACCATAAGATAAAATGACTTTGTCGAATTTATCATGCCATTGTTTCGGTGCTTGCTTTAAACCATAAAGAGATTTGAATAACTTGCATATCTTTTTCTCATTTCCAGGCAAAACAAATCCCTCGGGTTGTTTTATATAAATTTCTTCATCAAGATCACCATTAAGAAATGCCGTTTTCATATTCATTTGATGCACATGCAAATTGTTCAAGAAAGCAATTGCAAATAACACTCTAATAGATGTTAATCTTGCTACCGGAGCATATGTGTCAAAATAGTCAGTATCATGTCTTTGTTTAAACCCTTTGGCTACCAATCTAGCCTTGAAAGTTTGCAAAGAGTCATCGGTATTATACTTTCTACGAAAGACCAATTTATTTGTAATTGATTTAGATCCCGGTGGAAGATCAACCAAAATCCATGTCTGATTTGACATAATTACATCCATTTCATCATTCACCGCCTCTCTCCAAAAGGAGGCATCTCTTGAAGACATAGCTTCATTAAATGTCTTTGGATCTGCTTCAACATTTAGCAATAATGATTCTTTATTTAGTACATTATTTATATCCCCTTCAACCAAGAAGAGTAATGCTTGTGATGAAATAAAATTCGGTGGTAAATCTTTTCCTTTTCTTTCACGTTGACTTCTCCTTGGTTCGAAAGATGTCATAGACTCTTTCCTTTTATAATCAGTAGAAACACCAAGAGAATCATCACATGGTTGATCAATGATAGATTCTAATTGAGTTACAGAATCATGATTAAACTTATTTTCAATAAATTCAACATCTCTTGATTCAACAATGATATTAGAATCTAAATTTAATAATCTATATGTCTTGGAACTCTTAGCATATCCCACAAAAACACTTTTAATACCTCTAGCATCTAACTTAGATGATTTTGGGTCATGCTTTCTATAAAAAACTAAACAACCCCGTACCCTTAAATATATCAAATTTGGTTTTCTTTCTTTCTAAATTTCATAAGGAGATACGTGTGTTTTTAGAAAGGTAATTCTATTATGAACATGACATGCAGTGAGTAATGCGTCCCCCCATAAGTTTTTTGTTAACTTAGCATTAAGAATCATAGAATTTATCATATCTGTAAAAATTATATTCTTGTTTTGTTGAGGAGTAAAAGGTACTGTTCTTTGGTAAATAATTTCATGTTCTTCACAAAATTTATCAAATTCATTAGAAAAATATTCACCTCTTCTATCACTTCGAACCATTTTGATTCTCTTATCTTTTTGGTTCTCAACTTCAGCCTTTAAAATTTTAAATTTCTCAAAGGCTTTATCTTTTGTTATAAGTAAGTACACATGAGTGTATCTTGAACAATCATCAATGAAAGTGATAAAGTGTTTTTTCCCTCCTCTAGTCAAAACACCGTTATACTCACAACTATCGGTATGAATCAAATCCAATATTTGAGTATTTCGTTTAGCACTTAGAAATGGTTTCTTAGTCAATTTGCTTGGATGCATATTTCACATTTATTATTTTTTATGTCTTTGCAATTAATCAAATCATGCTTGGACATGTACTTCAAAGATCGAAAATTTAAATGTGCTAGTCCAGCATGCCAAATATCAAAAGACTCAACAATATAAGCAGAATTGAAATTATTATTAGTAATTCTTAGCTTATACATTCCATAACAAGAATACCCTTTCCCCACAAATATTACATTCTTTGATACAATACAATTATTGCCCTCAAGAACAATCTTAAGCACATTCTTACACAAGCGACTAGCAGAAATAAGATTCTTCCTAATGGAAGGCACATGGAAGACATTGTTCAATGTAGGGGTGGCCAGTGGGCCAGGTTCTGGACGGACCAGGGCGAGTCCCGACGGGATGGGACCTGACGGGACTGGGGATTGGGTCGGGTTCGGGGCTGTGGCGGGACCGGCGGGCCGGGACTGGTGGGACAGGCCGCCGTCCCGTCCCGTCCCTCATCCCGCCAAAAAGGGGGACCAGTATTGGTGGGGCGTGGCGGGTCGAGATCGAGTTTTTTTTGGCACTTAATATACATAAACACTTCAATAATTGAACAAGATAGTATAATAAAAATATCCCAATATTTTTTTTGTGCCTCTTATATTATTTAATAGAACTATGATTTTTTTGTAATACAATTTCAAAATTGGAAAAAAAATCACATATTTATAAACATCTTTTCTAATTTCTTCACAATGTCTTGTGGTTCTTCCGTTGGAATTGAAATTTGTTTGTCAAATTGGTCGACGTCGCTTCCACCTCCGTCAGACAAGATTTCGTTGTAGTTTTTGTCGTCTTCTTCGTTGATCTCCGGTTGACCATACCTTCTACACTCCGCTCGTATCCAATTTCTAAATAAAACTGCAATCTCCAAATTGTCTCCCGCTAATGAGTGTCTGTGCTCTCCTATTTGAAATCTTCATGCAAAAAAAGCATTTTCTGACGCTTGAATGTTCAACACATCTCGGGTCATCTTTGATGGTGTCGAAAATTTCTTCTCATTTTCCCTCCAGTATTTAAGAAATTCGTCACGCCCTTCTTCATTGAGAACTGCTTGGTACGGTACAACACTCTGCAAAACAAAAACATCAAACTCGCTAACTTGATTGGCAGTGGTACCACTAAACATTCTATTTCTAAGGCTTTCAATACTAGCCGCAGAAACGTGTCTTTTATAAGGTTGTACTGAAGAAAAAGAAGATGGTATAGAAGTCGGTTGGTTGCTAGTACTTTCTTGTTGGTAATGCGTATATACTATTTTGCATTCATCGTGTATGCTAAAAAAAACTTCTTCTTTAGTTGGTTTCCTAGGTGGTTGTTCATTTGAATTTTTTGGAGTTGGATGTGGAAGTATTGATATACAATTGTAAATAGTTTCAATAAGTGATTTACAACCGTCTATTTTAATAGTCGAATTTAATACAACACCAATAATATAAATAGTGGGAATAAGAAAAAAAATTAATTTGATAAACATTTTTAATAGGTGTCATATAAGATGGTTTTTTCATATATTCATTAAGTAACAAAAATATTAGAGCTATATAAAATAACATAGTTGAAATAATAGGATAATATATACCAAAAAATTATTTAGTTGCTTGAATTTTTTTTCTAAAAATACAATAAGTTATTAATTTTCCCCCAATCATTATCTATAAGCATATCAGTTGGATTTCGATTATGGACGTTAAAAATAAAGTTATAGATCTTCTATAATTGTAAGCAACAAGTAGTTGTCCATATAGATAACTTCACCTAGTCGCTACTTCTTCAGGAATTTTTTTATAAGATAGTCCACAATCGTGACAAAAATTTTTAAGTTTTTTTTTTCTTTGTATTCTATTACTTTTAAAAAGAAAGTTTATAGTAAATTGTACTTTATTAAGAATGTCTTCAAAAAGTGATAGAACATCTTTTACAACTAAGTTATAAATATGATACACACATTTTATATGAAAATGATTAGGAAAATATGAAGTTAATAGATTTTTAAAAGTCTCGCAACATAATTATTAGAAGAAGCATTATCTAACGTAACAATCATTATTATGCCAGTTATACCATAATAATCGCAAACTTGATGAATATTTTCTGCAATAAAATTTTCAGTGTGCCTATCATCAATATATCTATATGCTAAAATACGTTTTTGCATAGACCAATTATGATCTATCCAATGACATGTTACAATTAAATAATCATGGTCGTTAGTACTACGGCCTATATCAAAAGTGATAGATACTTTGTCAGGAAAATGATATAATGCATAACGTAAATATTGTTGATATTCGTGTGCGAATTTAAAAACGTCTCTCCTAACAGTTGATCTAGGAAAACCGTTAAAAGCAGAATTATACATATCTCTTATGTAATGAATAAAACCAAGAGAGGAAGAAAATGAAAAAGGCAAACCCTCCACCACAACTAATTTTGATATTGCTTTCCTATCTCTATGTTTATCGTATTTATGGCCTACAATTCCCCCTGTCATCAGGTTAATTTGACCCTGTACTTGATCCGGGACAGTATGTGAACCTTGTCCCGACTGAGAGCGCATTGGCGCACCCGACTTTGTAGCCTCGTATTCATCTCACCTAGCTTTGTGAAGGTTTTGTACATGTCTCAATAAACCTCATGTCCCACCCTAACTTTTTTCCATTTTAAATTTATGAAATTTTTACAAATTTGACATCTAACCACTTGATTCTCTGGGTCCCTATAAAAAAAAGTCCATGCATCTGATTTTAGTTTTCTTTGTGTTGGGCCTCGTCTCAAACTAGGGGGAATAAGAAGCGTTCCAGTTTCAGTTTGAGGTGCACTGGTGGGTGTGTCATCTAGATTATCTTCTAAATTAAAGTCTGGTTGAGTTACAGAAAATATCTCATCATCTAATGGCATATCATTACAAATTCAGTTTCATCTATATGTGTGTAATCAATCAAATCATCATGTCTAGGAATAAGATGATTAGAAGTACTCATGCCCTTGTTACCCCTACTAGAAGAAGCACTCTTACCCTTAAACATTCCTTTATTCCTTCCATTTTATTTATGCTAATATATAATTAAAGATAATGAAATTAAATGTGCTAATTAAAATAAAGTAACAATAATAATTTAAAGAAGGAACGAAGGTACCAAATGTCGACGTGTAATCGAGGTTGAAAATTGAAACTTTGCTCGATGGATGATCCTCAAACTAGTTGCCAACATCACTCCCAATTTTTGAACTTTGATATAGTTATAAATTTAATATTTAGTAGACAATGTAGACTTGTAGAGAGATAGATTGAGAGATTAGAGAGATTGTAGGAAGATTTGTGAGAAAAACGAAGAGAAAATGAGGTATTTATAGTTAGTAAACTTAGTTAAAGTGTAAATATATTAACTTAGGAATTAAAATAAATATTAAGGGGGTAAGGGGGGTTGGGGTGGAGGCCGAAAATGGCCGTTGCACAACGGCCAAAATATAAAATGGTCGTTGTGCAACAGTTATTTTTTGCAAAGGGGAGAGGTTCGGGCGGGATTGGGGCGGGTCAGCGGGATCGAGCCCGGGCGGGACTACCCCAGGTCCCGTCCCCCCATTTTTTTTTACGCGGGATCGGGGCGGGGTCGGGACCGAGCCGACCCGACCCACTGGCTACCATTACTTCTAAGTAGGTGATTATGGGTTCGAGTTCCCACCGAGCATGTTTTCGTTTGTATTCACATCATTATGTGATACGATATTATGATTATTTATCCCATCCCACCAACCAAACGACCCTTGCTCTCACCCACCAACCCCAGCCTCACCACCTCACAACCATGCACTCCTCTTCATCACAACCAAACCAACCCCCCACCCTCACCCTTTATAGATAGTGAGAAACACGTCTTTCGTGATTTAAGTAGTAAGCTCGGGGATTTAGGCGTATCACGACAACCATCTTCCAGTTTTTGGATAACCGTTCACCCACCACCCCACGACCCACCCTACCACCCACCACCACCCCAACTCTACCACCCACCCCTACCACCCACCCACCCCACAACCACCACACCTAAACACACCCCTCACCCTCTACCGCACACCCTCACCCTAGCACCCCACCACCACCCACTACCTCTAACTACCCCCACCCTCCCACTGATACGATTGAGCATTAGTTAGTTGGAGGTGGTTACAATATTTTTTTTATAGTAAGTCCTTAAGAGTCCTCTTTATTACTATTTTATAATTTGCACTTTAGTCTCTAAAGTAGTTAGCCACTTCATCATCATTCTTCTTCCTCCTTATATGCTCGTATGTAGCAGAAGGAGGGTATGCTATGAAGAATCTATCCTTTAGCTTATTTTATGTCATTTAATTCAATTCCTCAGTTTAATTACGATTGGTTAACACCCACCCCCACCACACCACACCACCAACCCCCATCCTCTGCCTCCCACCAACTACTCCTAACTACCCCTACCACCCCACACCCAACCTACCACCCACCTCCACGACCCCACAACCCTTATACAGCCTTGTTTCTGAGTCCTTATGCTAACGCTCCATTTCAAACTTCCTATACCCCTTATTCCTTCCAATATACCTACTCAGTACCAGCAACCCATACCAACCCTTATCACCCAAATAAAAATGGTTACCACTATCCCCAATGCCATCCACTACCTCCATTAGCAAATAATCAGACCCTCACTAGACTGTCCAAAGTGGAATTCCCTCGATTCAGTGGGAAGGAATTTCTGGATTGGTGGTATAGAGTGGAACAATTCTTTTCATTGGATGAGATCCAACCCCAACAGAAAATAACAATTGCATCAATTCATTTTGATGACATAGCCCTTCAATGGCATCAAGCTTATTTGAGAAGTAGATCCCACATCACATTCCCATCATGGGATGAGTATTTGATTTGCAGATAGATTTGGTGTTGAGTGTGATGATCCGATGTCTGAGTTGCTCAAGGTTAAATAGACAAGACAAGTGGCTGAATTCCAGGAGCAGTTTGATAGATCTATGACTAGGCTTAACCTGGATATTGGTCATGCTATTAGCATATTTTTGGATGGCCTCAAACAAGAGTTAGGTGATGCAGTAAGAGTACATCATCCTTACTCTCTACCTCAAGCTTATCATATAGCAAGGATGCAGGAGTCCATTTTTGTTAAAACATCCAAAGCAATGAAGAGTCCTTCTTCATATGCAATGTCCAACCCTTCCAAAAATTCATTTTTTTCCAAAACACTTAATCAAATACCAAGCCTAATACCCATGCAAATGCTTACTTACCAAACCTCCTGATAACAGAAACATGCAAAGAAGATTAACTCCTGCTGAACTGAGTGACAAGAAGGCTAAAGGGTTGTGTTATCTATGTGATGAAAAAATTCTACCAGGTCATGTAAGAATAGGGGTCAATTGTTCTTAGTAGAAGTTGAGGAAGAGGACCCTGAAATTATTGAAGAAAGGGAGACAACTGTTCAGAATGTTTTACCTAAAGCTTGTGAAATTTCATTTAATGCCCTACATGGCACAGTAGGGTACAAAACCCTAAGAGTGACTGATTACTGTCAGAAGAGGCAGTTGAATATCCTGGTTGATAGTGCGTCAACTCACAATTTCTTGGACTGTGACTTGATCTCTAGAATGGGTAGAAACTAGAGCAGTGTAAGCCTGTTTGTGTGAGTTTAGCTGATGGAAATTCAGTGCAGGTTAACATGATGTGCAGGGGAATGGAATGGCTATTACAAGGGACAGT
Organism: Anisodus acutangulus; assembly: GCA_029783415.1. Classification (NCBI taxonomy): domain Eukaryota; kingdom Viridiplantae; phylum Streptophyta; class Magnoliopsida; order Solanales; family Solanaceae; genus Anisodus; species Anisodus acutangulus. The sequence goes on along the minus strand of CM056510.1, from coordinate 2,384,700 downwards.
TTTCAAAGTTAACTTCCTTTTGTTGCCCTTGGGATCATGTGATATGGTATTAGGTGTTCAATGGTTGTATGAATTAGGAGACATTAAGTTTAACTTCAGGGAACTTACCATGGAGTTTGAGCACCAAGGCAAACTACTCTCCTTGCAAGGAATAGCGCCTAAATTCAAGTTGATTGAATATGAGTCCTTGAAAGCAGGAGTTGGAGATTAGATACAGTTGTTCATTATTAAGGCCTATGACACTGGTGCTCAACACCAACAGGTAGAAGGTTCAATGCAAGGTTCTTAGGCAATCCAAAATGTCTTGACTGATTACCAGGACATATTTGGAGAACCAAAAAACCTTCCCCCTTCTAGACCATTATTTGATCATCAAATTCCTCTACTTAAAGGTGCTAAAGCTGTCAACAACAGACCATACAGATATTCACCTGTACAAAAGATGTCATAGAAAAGATGATTCAAGAGTTGATGGAGCAAGGGCTGATTCAGCACAGTTGTAATCCATTTGCCTCACCAGTAGTTTTGGTAGGCAAAAAAGATGGAAGTTGGAGAATGTGTGTGGATTATAGAGCTCTCAATCAAATTACCATCAAAGACAAATTCCCTATCCCTGTCATTAAAGAAATACTAGATGAGTTAGGTGGGTCAAGGGTGTATTCAAAGATTGATTTAAGGTCGGGGTATCATCAAATTAGAATCGCTACTGAAGATGTTCACAAAATTGCCTTTAGGACTCATTCTGGCCATTTTGAATATCTAGTCATGCAGTTTGGGTTGACTAATGCTCCATCCAATTTTCAAGGATTGATGAATTATATTTTCAAGGATCACTTGAGGAAAGTTCTTTCTTGTTATCTTTGATGATATATTAATTTACAGCAAGACAGTTTCTGATCATGTTCTGCACCTCAAAACTGCTTTTGCTATCCTCAAGAAGTATCAACTCTTTGTCAGGGAGTATAAGTGTATCTTTGCAACTACTGAAGTGGAATATCTAGGACATTTCATTTCAGTTGTAGGAGTAGCTACTGACCCAAAGAAAATTCAAGTTGTTAGGAATTGGCCAGTGCCAAAAACTCTCAAACAATTAAGAGGGTTTCTAGGCTTAGTTGGTTACTACAGGAGATTCATTAGAGGATATGGAGTGATCAGTAAAGCCTTGACTGATCTTCTAAAGAAAGATAGCTTTGTGTGGAGTAAACAAGCGACTAGTGCATTTGTGAATTTAAAGGAAGCTTTGACAATTGTTTCTATCCTCACACTGTCTGACTTTATCATTCCATTCATCATTAAAACTGATGCTTGTGAAGTTGGCATAAGAGCAGTGTTGATGCAAGTGGGCAAACCAATTGTCTATTTGAGTAAAGGTTTAGCACCAAAACATGAAACACTATCAGTGTATGATAAAAAATTATTGGCTCTTGTCATGGCAGTATACAAATGGAGTTAATATTTGGTTTGCAGGCACTTCATAATTAACTGATCAAAAGGCTTTAAAATTCCTTTTGGAACAAAAACTTCACACTGATTCCCAGTTGAAGTGGGTAACTAGATTGATGAAGTTTAATTTTGATATTGAGTATAAGAATGGTAGGGAGAATAAGACTGGTGATGCTTTATCAAGGTTGCTTGCTGTAGAATTCTCAGTCCCAACTCTTTCTACTGTTAGAACTGGATTGTTACAGGATATCATAGTTGGCACGCTTGACCCTGAACTCAAGGAGTTGTTGGAACAGCTGCAACAACCTGGTGATGAGGTCAAAGGATACACTTGGATTCATAAGCAACTCAGGAGATATGGGAAACTGGTAGTTGGGGCTAATCTAATTCTCAGGCAAGAATTGATCCACATATGGCATGATTCACCTCATGGGGGCCATTCAAATGTAGATAATACTCAAAAGGAGGTTGGGTTCCTTATTTTACTGGAAGAATATGGAAGGTTAACAGCCATCCCCACCACACCACACCACCAACCCTCGCCCTCTGCCGCCCACCCCCACCCTATGACCCACCACCCACTACTTCTAACTACCCCTACCACAACACCACACAAGCATCCACCCCCTCCATCACACCTAAACCCACCCCCTATTTTATTAGGCTTTGAGCACTAATAAAATATTTGCGTGGACAAGAGAAAAGAGACATGGCAGTTCATTTTTCTCAGAAGATTAGAAAGATTGGAGAAGTTTTAGAATTATAGCAAAGAAATGCTTGCCCTTAAATTATCGAGTTCATTTTACTATTGAATTTACCACAATCTAGAGTTGGGGGAAGAGTTTGAAACTGGTTGGAAAGTGAAAAATTGCGTGGATCAAATGAAAATGATGTTCTCATAAGAAAAATTAAATTTATTCTTTATAGGTAGATTGGCAAGTTATCTATGATTAGTTAAAATCCGAAACATCTACAAGATGATTTATCCGAGTGATCAATTAATACAACCGCGAGCATTCAGAACCAGTCACTGGGGGAAGTTCTAAGAACTATCTTTCTGGATTACTTTATTATATTCCTTCTATCTCAAAATACGAAATACTTGTCGTATTTTTTATTTACACCCCTTAAGAAACATTAAAAGAGGGTTATTGATTCTTTTATCCTTATTTATATTTTAAAGATATTATTTTACTTCATTAAATATATAAACTATTTATGTGTCATAATTGAGGTGTTTGTAGTATTCAACAACAGTTATTACTACGGTAAAATGGAAAAAAATAATTAATGTTGGTTTGATCTTCTATAATTAGTGTTTTAAGACAAATATTGTTAGCAAGGACGACAAGTATTTTGAGACGGAGGGAGTATCTCTTTTAATGCCCACATTCATCCTAGAAGGATAAAAAATAATTAATTTAGGTTTGGTATTTGGACCAAAACAACACTGTGAGCAGCGGTTTTCAAACCAGACAGGCAAAACAGCTGAGAACTCACTTAACTTCTTTCAGTTTCTGCCTTTACAAAATTGTACCTTACAAATATGGATACACACTTCATCCAGAAGAAAGAAGAAAAAAGAACTGTGGTGAAACGAATCTACTAGACTCTAGACCTGTAAATTAAGTTGTATTGTTAAGTATTCTTTGGGAGAATCCAACAATTTTGGATTCCCTGTAGCCTCTACAATTTCATTTCTTTTCCAAAAAAAGTATGGCCGAAATGCAGATACATAAATATCACCGGTTTTGGAGAGCTTCAATTGCCTTTTTCCACTGCATTGCTCGTTGCTTAGCATCCTCGAAAGACATAACTTTCTTTGGCTGTACGATCACAAGATGCATGTACACACAAAGATTCGAGTTAAAACTCCAATAACTTGGCAAATCATAACGAAAAACTCATTTACGAAAAGCAAACATTAAAAGGAATAAGAATGATTGGGGCTCTAAAGAATACAAAAACAGCTTTGCAGAGAAAGCAGCAGGACTTAACTGTGCAAATCTTGAAATGTGAAGGGTTTATGACTTGAATATTAAGATCGTTAGAATTGTCGGACCATATAATGTTCCCTTTGATCACCAACTTTGAAGGGTCTACGTAGATCAACTTTGGCTTATTTGTCAGGATAAGCTGAACTTTCTTGCTTGTAAGCTTCTGTATCTTTTTCACATTGGAGATCATAAGAACGGATTCACCAGGCTCCAAAAACTGCTTCCTGTTGATGTATCACGAGAAACATGTTGACATGCATTACCGATACACAAGTAATGAGAGAGGGAAAGAGTTGAGGAAAATAATAAAAAAAAGAGGATTCGGACTAAAGCAATCCATGCGCACAAGCCCTGCCCGTAATAAAGCATGCAATTTAGGGATTCCATTTCCCTCTTTATAATTCTCGACAATTAGTTTAAGCAATACAGCATAGGGTTAGCAGAGTAAGAACAAGTTTTTACACGAAACTTAATGTAAGACGTTCCTCCTCATACTTGAAGGCTATCAGTTTGCACTAGAAGTTGGTACTAATTATGCAAGAAACTGGCACCCAAGTAGAACACAACATTTTTTACATGTTTAACACAATACAGAGGAGACGAGCAATTCAAAGAAATAAGCTACAGTCTTTTTCTTTTTCTTCCTTGATGGGGAAAAAGGCTAATACTTGTATACGAAAAAGCAAAATTGGGTCAGATTGACTAGACCTCTTCCTGCTACATAACACTTCTAGCTCCCACAGCAGGACCATTTTGAAATAACAAGGCTAACCGTTGTTAAAAGTCATACCAAGAGATTGCAACGGAAATATTTGTGTTAAACCTACCATTTTGAATCGAAAGAGTCGATTGAAGCAAGCCTGGTAATGCTACCAGCTTCAGAAGAGGAACCATTTCCATCATTAGTTCTAGCTGAACCATCCCCAATATGTGAGGGATTCCATGAAGAATCTTGATCTTCACCACTGCTACGAGTATAATGCGCCTGAAGATTCGAGATACTCTTTTAAGACTTCTATGAACGATTAAATCTTTGATAGAAGTGAGATAAGACTTCAAAAGATAAAAATAAAAGGAACTGCCATACTTTTGGTTCTGCAGCAAGCCGTGGAGGAGTTTGTAACCTTAAATTATCCCAGTCAAGCCCGGTAAAGAAAGGATGGTTTTTCAGTGAAGCGTAACCATCAGGTCCAGCACCTGGTCTTCGGCTAGGATCAATATCCTGAGTCGTTTTAGATGCGAATTAGTAGGCAAAACAGAGATTTTCTGATATGCACAAATGTATAACATGCGTACTTCTGTAAAACACAGACAATTACGTGCTTCTTTCACTTGGAATGAGATACATTTTTAAGACTACATTCTATTGAAAAAGCTGAAGATGTTTATCGGGATATTTCATTTTTGACCCGTCAGCCAAAATTAATTACCGCGCTAGCCAAAATATACAAAACCTATACACTGACTATGTTTATTTATGTATATTATATGCATATTTTACGTATATTTATACTTAATATACCAAATATATACATTTCCTGGATATTATTTTCTTCTCTACCTACCATACACGGAGAAGGTACGTAGCCCTATAGACTAGAATACTGTAGTCCCTAACCAAAATAGCAGAAGATCCCAGATGCATCCATTGGATGTTTCATAACGCTAAAAAAACAAGCAAATATGTTTCTATCTAAGATCTTAACCCTGCTTTAAGTCTTAGGAGCACCTAAATAGACCTAAACATGCTTACCAAGCCAAAGAGCTGGTAAGCATGGTCTAAGAGTTGCAAGCTCATATAATTCAATTACATAAAGAGAAACCTATGTCAATCAAGATGCGAAATTCATCTTTCATTAGATAAGGCCTACATGGTGTGTGTCACTGGTATTCTGCTCGTGGAATAGAAAGAGTTTGTTGCATCAGCGAAGTGCATTAGTCAAAAAGACTTGCTTAAGCTCATCGATGTATAAATTCATTGATAAAATAAATTAAGTTGCATATCAAAAAAACAAAGAGTTCGGGAAGCAAAAAGAGGAACGACAAAGAAATGCAAGTAAAGATTAAACAGGAATAATAGCTTACAAGCAACTGATCAATGAGATCTCTGGCTTCATTTGAAAAATAATTCGGGAACCTGATATCTCTGGCAATGATTCTTTGAAAAATGAGCCATTCACTGGCATCTTTAAAAGGAGAAGTTCCTGAAAGCATTTGATACAAGGTGCAGCCAAGTGCCCAAAGATCATTTCTGGTAGAACATGTCCAAAAGGAATAATTATGTTTTCATTTGAATAAGCATATTTGAGAAGACACCAGCGAAGAAGTGTGTAGAAACTAATATCAATCAGCAAAGATTCAGAAGGAGAAAAAGTGCACATACAGTTTCCATTTGATTGACATATAATTGGACTAAGGCTTAGTTGATTGATATAATTTTAAGAGATTTAGCTTTCTTTTTTAGAGCTCAATATGATGTCCTTTGCATGTGGATTACCCTACAACCTACTTTTAATACAGAACAAAAGAAGTAAAAAGACTTGGCTTTTCCATACCCAAAAGTTGCAGGAGAAGAATTTAAAACTTCAGGAGGGACATATGCTGCTGTCCCCACAAAAGTGCATGCCTTGTCATCTGGAGAAAAGAAAGACCACCGATTCAGTAATGACAATGACATCAAAATACCTTAGTTTGTGCCAATATGTTCTGATTTCCATGGAAGTAACCACACAGGTCACAGCAAGCAAAAATACCTGATGCTGCATTTGGAAGTACTGTTATTCTGCTATCCTGCATGGGCTTTACACTGCCAAAGTCGGCGATATTAATATGTCCATCTGCAGTAAGTAGCAGGTTCTCTGGCTGCCATATACAAAACTTTCAAAATTGTCCTATCATATTCTGCTGACACAGCAGTCACATAGTTAAAGTACCTTAATATCTCGATGAATCAATCCCATACTGTGTATGTATTCAAGAGCATCTGCAACTTCAGCTGCATAAAAACGTGCCTCATCCTCCAACAAACGACCTTTCTGCACCAGCCAAAGTAGAAGTTTAATAGGAAACAATTTACTTGCTTTCCAAGCAGAAAAGAATAGGAGTGGATTGTGGAATTGTTCACACACTAAGAAATAGGAAATCCTTCACTGGCAATGATGTCAGAATAGCTGGACAGGAAATATTTAGAAAGATGATTGTTCACTCTGGAAGGAACAGCAGAGTGATAATATTACAAAGTTCAATAACAAAATATGTTACCGAGAGAAATCCTAATACGCCACAAAGGTTCACTAGTGATAAGATTCTTTGTTTTTGTTTATGTTGTGACTTCCGATGCTTATGGAAAAAATTAAGCGAATACAAGCATCAAGGTTCTTCATTTACTGTTTCTGATTGGCAAGTTTCTTCATTTACTCACCCTGGTAATTTGATCAAAAAGCTCGCCACCTTCACAGGACTCCAGCGCCATGTCTTCACAATAGGGTAGCATGAAATTAGAAGGAGAAAGATCAATGTTCGACAAGAAATGTCAGACATAAAGAGTGGAAAAAGATCCTTAACAAAGATTGTGTAAAATACTAACATATCAGAAAATGTGTTAAATACTCACATAGTGAAAAAGTGTCTTGGAAGGTGAAAAATAGTCGCACAATACCAGGATGATCCAGCTGATCAAGTACAATTCTCTCTAGTTTCACATAAGCGGTCTTATTTTCTTTAGTGATAAACTTTTTGTCCATGATCTTCAAGGCATAAACATTCCCCGTGTCTCTCTTTTTTGCTCTGACAACCTGGCAGTGTACACAATTTGCATTCAAAACTTCAATTCATATTCATGATTTATCTACCCCCGAGGAAAAGCAGGGGTGAAAGAAAAAAGACGACGTGTTAGATGATTTTTGCTAGTTACTAGTATAAGCTAATATGACGACCCTCCACTGTGCAATGGGAAATGCAATCCCTGAACTAAACCTCTGCTTTAGGAGTGTGATCATCAAATAATGCCACCAAGCATTGCTTGAAAACTAAAACGCATTCCAAAGATGAACTCGCTAAAAAGATTTTCTCTGGTCTAAGAGACTACTTCTGCGATAAAAAGATAATCTTCTTTTTTTCTTCTGTGTGGAGCATTTGGCACATACGTTATTACAAAAACATATAGAGGTTTCAACTGTTGACTATCAACAAGTGAATCACGGAGAAAATTGTAAGAAAATGAATAGAGACATCTGGAAAATGAATAGAAATGACACCTGAAATCAACAAGATAACTCATTATATCCAAAAGTATGGTAATGATATAACAAATGGAAGCTTGAAAAAGAAAATTCAACAACAACAACATACCTAGTTATTCTCACAAGTGGGGTCTGGGGTGGTTAGAGTATACGCAGACCTTACCCCTACCTTGGGAGGTAGAGAGGCTGTTTTCGATAGACCCTCGACATTTCAAAGAAGAACAGACAAGAATTAATAGAAGTAAAGAAGTCATCGCAAAATACAATAGAAAGCATGACAAAGCATTACTAAGAAAAGGAGCAGTAACTACAGCAAATTAATGCCAAACCCCACTCCATACCCCTCACCAAGGAGGCCAACGACATGCAAGGTAAAAGAGGAAGAAGCATATTAACCAACATATCACCACTCACCAAGGAGGCCAACGACATGCAAGGTAAAAGAGGAAGAAGCATATTAACCAACATATCACCAAACCATAATGAGCAGAAAAATAAAGTAACATGCAAGGTAAAAGAGGAAGAAGCATATTAACCAACATATCACCAAACCATAATGAGCATAAAAATAAAGTAAGAGAACATCACCACAATTAAGCACAAAAAGAACAGGAAAAAAGTCTAGAGTGCTTCATAAAGACGTAAAGAGAATAAAATGTGACCTTGGAATAAGAACCAACTCCATAGATCTTCCCCAATTCAAAATCTTGGATAGTGAAATTCTCCTGAGGTGCTCTGAATGCAAAGCTCTTAGATATCTGTGGATTTGGTGAACTCTTGTCTATCCTAAGCTTTGAATCTAATTCTTGCTCCATCATCACTTGCTCCCACCAATGCCTCCAACATTTCACCCTGAAATTCCTTCTCTCACCATCACCACCTCTATTTATGCATATATCTCTTTATGTGTTTCTCCCCCAAGATTCATTTTTTACCATTGAATAACACCAAAAACAGAAAGAACCCATCACACATCACATCATATTGTACTCCTCTCTTTATTTTCCCTTTTTCTTTGAAACACCAACCTGATAAAGCCAATTCATGTGAGAAACAAAAGCATATTATTCCTTATACATGCATATATTAAAAACAAAAAAGGGAAATACCACCTACATGTATGTATATGCAAAAATGTGTGAACTTTAAATATCTTTATTGTTTTCAAAACCCTAGAAAGCTAAGCTGAGACAAATTCAAGAAAAGGTATGAATGGCATGGATGAAGAGTATAATGCTGTTTGAAATTGTGGGTATTGAAGAACACATGGAAATAAATTATGGGTACCTTTTCATTTCATTACATTGCATTACCTACAAATCAATTTGTATGATGATTTGATATCTCAATTCTTGAAAATGATACAACACGTTTATGAAGCTCAGAATAATGGGATAAATGTAAAGGGCCTGAAAAGTAGGAAAATCAGAGAAGGAGGTGGTGTGCATGATTGGGGAGCCCTTCAAAAATGGCATCAGTTACTTACATTGCATGCTGCCATGGCTTTGGTTTCATTGGACTTTCCAAATTAGGCTCCATCTTTTTTGGTTCAACACTTTAGTCCATTTCCCTAATTTGGTAACAGCTGCAATTTTTTTTCTTGATATTTTCACAACTCTCACTTATAGTAACACAAATAAATCTTATTCACTCCGTCTCAATTTATGTGGCACCATTTGACTTGACAAAGAATTTAAGAATGAAAAAAATCTTTGAAATGTATGATCTAAAACAAATCTTATATAAAAGTGTGACTGTAAATCCTTTCATAAAGTTAAAGGTCGTCTGCAGGTGGTCACCCGATACACGCCTCTCGCCTTTAACCGATCCCCAAAAAAAAATCGGTGTCAGGGTTCGAACTCGGGACGAGAACTGGGCTCGTCCCGCCCGTCCCGATCCGACCCGCCCCAACCCGACCCGCCAGCCCCCTCCCCTTTGTAAAAATAGTTGTTGCAGGCTATAACAGCCATTTTTGGGCCCCTACCCCCTTAATATTTATTTTTAACTCCTAAGTTAATATATTTACACTTTAACCCTATTTCTCAACTATAAATACATCATTTTCCTCTTTATTTTTCTCACAAATCTTCCTATCATCTCTCTAACCTCTCAATTTATCTCTCTACAATTCTACATTGCCTACTAAATATTATATTTTTTTTGCTCATTTATATCAAAGTTCAAAAATTGGGAGTGAAGTTGGCAACTAGCTTGAGGATCATTCATCGAGCAAAGTTTCAATTTTCAACCTCGATTACACGTCGACATTACGTCGTCGTTTGGTACTTTCAATCCTTCTTTAAATTATTATTGTTACTTAATTTTAATTATCACACTTAATTTAATTTACTTTAATTATTTATTTGCATAACTATAATGGAACGCCTTGGACGTATGATTAAGGGTAAGGGTGCTTATTCTAGTAGGGGTAACAAGAGTAAGGGTACTTCTTCTAGTAATTCTATTCATAGCCCCGATGATTTGATTGATTTCACTTATATAGATGAAACTGATTTTTTTAATGATATACCATTAGATGATTAGGTATATTTTGCATCTGAACCAGACTTTAATTTTGACGATAATGTAGATGACACACCCACTAGTGCACCTCAACCTCAGACTGAGTCTCAGCCTCAAACTGAAACTGGAATACCTCATATTCCCCCTAGTATGAGTCGAGGCCCCACATAATGAAAATTAAAATCAGCTGCATGGGATTTTTATAGGGACCAAGAGAATAAGTAGTTAGATATAAAATTTGTAAAAATATTTATAAATTTAAAATAAAAAAAGGTCAAGGTGGACGGGAGGTTTATTGAGACATGTATAAGGCGAGCACACAGCTAGCTGGAATCAATACCATGCTAACAAATCTGGTGTCCCAACTGAGTCGGGACAAGGTTCACATAGTGTCCCCGACCAAGTACAGGGTCAAATTCACCCGATAATTGGGGGAATTTTTGGTTCTAAATATGATAAACACAAAGATAGAGAAAATATGAGAAAATTAATTGCGGTGGAGGGTTTGTCTTTTTCATTTCCTTCCTCTCCTGGTTTTATTCATTACATTAGAAAAATGTATAATCATGCTTTTAACGATTGTCCTAGATCAACTGTTAGAAGAGACGTTTTTAAATTTGCAAATGAATATCAACAATATTTACGTTATGCATTATATTATTTTAATGAAAAAGTGACTCTCACTTCTGATATACACAAAGATAGGAAAAATATGGCAAAAATTAGTTTTTGTGGAGGGTTTGCCTTTTTCATTTCCTTCCTCTCCTGGTTTTATTCATTACATTAGAAAAATGTATAATCCTGCTTTTAACGGTTTTCCTAGATCAACTATTTGAAGAGACGTTTTTAAATTTGCAAATGAATATCAACAGTAGTTACGTTATGCGTTATATCATTTTAATGGCAAAGTGGCTCTCACTATAACGAAATCTTGTCTGAGGGAACAAGAAGCGACGTCGAACAATTTGACAACAACTTCCAATTCCAATTGAAGATCCTCAAGATATTGTGAGGAAATTAGAAAAAGTATGGTTAACTATGTAGTTTTTTAATTGCAATTTTACTATGTGATTTGCAACTTTTGAACAACACCACAAAGTTGTAATTTTAAAATTGTATCACAAAAATATCATATTTCTATTAAATAATATAAGAGGCACAAAACCAGCCTTGGGATATTTTTATTACATTATCTTGTTCAATTATTGAAGTATTTATATATTATTTTTTAAAATTAAGTGTCTAAAAAAATCAAAATCCCCCTACCGACCCTGCCCCTCCCCGTCCCCCAAACACCGATCCCCTTTTTCGGCGGGATGTGGGACGAGACGGGACATCGATCGGTCCCGTTAATCCCGCCCGAGCTCGGTCCCGACCCTTCCCCCATCTCGCCGGGTCCCGTCCCGCCGGGACCCGCCCTGCCCCGGCCCACTGGCCACCCCTTCATAAAGTTAAATTATTTCTAAATATAAAATTGTGACATTCTTTTTGCGACAGACGAAAAGGAAATTGTGCATATAAATTGGGACAGAAAGAGTATAATTTAGGATATTATGTTTACATGGTTTTGATTTCTTTATGATAATTCTCTTACCAAATTTATTGTTAATGTAAAAATTGGTGATAGGACTAATTTGTCAAACTCGAGCCTTAGAGACGTTTTCTGGGAATTTCGAGTGCGCAGGCAGGTCTGGTATGTGTTTTCTGATAGGACTGCATGTTTGGTTTGTATCTGGGAGGTCCTGGGAGTGTTTCGGATGGTTGACGGGAAATTGTTAGCCTTTGGACTGCTTCTGTTTGCTGGTGTTCGCGCCAGCGACCATGTGTCCGCTTCTGCAGGTCTGCCTCAACGGAGGCCTGGCTCACAGATGCGAGACTTGACCATGAGTTGACAGTCCGTTGTTGCGGATGAGTTCCTCTCCGGGACGGGTGCACCTCTGCGGAGTTTCCTTCCACCCCAGCGTAGGTTGGGGATTTAAGTGACCTGCTCTAACGAATGGGTTTTATGCTGAAGAGGGTCCGCTCCAGCGAAGTCGATTCTGCTGGAGTGGGATCACTGTTCATATTATAAAGTGTGACCTAGGATCTATTCTCATTCCCCAAAAACATTCCTCTTGGTATTGGAACTTGAGCAGTAGGATTCTTGAAGATTCAAGGGGGTTCATCACTTAAGGTAACTTTTCACTCATTAATTAATGTGTATTAGTTAAGTTCTATCCTAAGAATGATTCTTAGTTGGGGAAAATAATAGAATTGCTTTATTAAAAATAAGAGAGTAATATTTGGGATTTGGGGGTAGATTATGGAATCATTATTGTTGATATTGTAAACTAGTATCGTATTGGACTAGTGCGTGATATTTAATTGACAATTGCATGTTAGAAACCCTTTTGGGAATTGGGGGAATTTCTAGGGTTAGAATTGGGGCTTTTTGCTAATTCATGAATTATGCACACAATCGGGCTTAGTTATTAAATTAACTTGAGATTATTGTTATCTAGCATGTTATGGTACTATTTGGGTGTTAAAGTTTATATTTTGATAATGTGGGTACGGTGTTCCTTTGTAGTTTAACATTGAAATTCTAGACTTATTTAGCATTTTAGGCATCGATAGAACCATAATCCCAAATAGTTGATATAATTGATCAGAGTTGGCTCGTGAGGAGGCTCTGAGGAAGGGGAAGGTTGCTGCGTGATTCTTCGACTTTGAATCAGGCAAGTTGAGACTTACCAAACTCTAATATAGCGTTTATGTATTGGTACGTTGTTAATGAATTAATGAGAGTAATGGGGAATTGGGGGTCCCGTATTAGTGAGGTGACGAACACTAATACGAGCACCAGTGAACTTAACTTGGGTAATTAATGAACTAGTTTAATATACTTGACGGAGTTATGTGTTTAGACCTTCGGGCCGTGAGCGCGGTGCATAAATCCGCTTAGGTTGGTATGGTTGCTGATTATTTGGGCTCATAACCATGTTTGATGTCTTACTCTTATTTGACTTGTCATGCATTCATCATTCTACATACCGCTTGCCCTGAAATGACCTGGACTAATAGGGAAATCCCAATTCATAAGGCCTTTTGATACAATCAAATAGAAAGCCCCAAGGGCGCCATATTCTAGGAGCCCAAACTATATGATTGAATAAATCCTCCTTGGGGTCAAGGGCTTATTCTCCCTCCTACAAAGGCAGAAGGGAGCTTGACTACAAGACACACCCGTCGCAGGGATGAAAGTCAGCCTTAGTGATCCGACGGTGCCGAGTGGAAAGACCATCGCTCAACGGATAAAAGTTACTCTAGGGATAACAAGTTGGTCTTCCCAAAGAGCTCACATCGATAGGAAGGTTTGACACATCGATGTCAACTCTTCGCCACCTGGGGCTGTAGTATGTTCCAAGAGTTGGGTTTTTCGCCCATTAAAGCGGTACGTGAACTGGGTTCAGAACGTCGTGAGACAGTTCGGTCCATATCTGGTATGGGCGTTAGAGCATTAAGAGGATCTTTCCATAGTACGAGAGGACTGGGAAGGACGCAAAAATTATTTAGTTTGGGTTTTTTTGGTAAAAAAAAAGATAGGATTCTGGATTATTCAAACCGGTAAGTCTGTTCGGGGGAATAATCTCTTAGATGCATTACCGCATCCCCAAGGGTTAGGCCCACTTTTTACATGTCAATAAAATCCTTATGCTCAAAACCCCGATTTAAATAATCATTTATTTAGTACCGACGAAGGGGTGGGAACTGCCATTCTAACTCTTCTTGGAGGAATAATCTCTCATGAATTTATTGATGCTGCACTTTTTTTCTTGGCGTGAACGACTTATGATAGAATCCGCCTTGTTTATCTTTATGAAATGGGCGAAATAGCTATTCCAATGCCAAAAATATTAAAGATGTTATTATTACCTCACTCTCATTCTATATTTTCTCATTGGTTGATGAAAATAGGTACAATACAAATAATCTATGCAGCTTCAACATCTCTTGGCCAACGGAATTTTAAAAAAATGAATAGCTTATTCCTCTGTCTCTCATATGGGTTTTGATCTCGTAGTTCTTACAAAGTGGAGATGATGGGATCGGTCCATGGATTTTCCTTCCTTTTCTTTTGTCGTATTTCGCTCAAAGGGTTGAAGAGAGATAGTGCATCAAACTGTTCACAAGGGCCAACATGATCCTCTTCCCCAGAGATCTCAGATGAGGAAACTCTGGGAGAAGTGCCGACTCCTAATCTCTTCATGCTCATTCCAAGCTCGAAGTATCATTTGTACAAATAAGAATCCCCTTCATTACATGATTTCTTCTTCATATAAAACGTGACTAAATTGGTCCCAGTTACTCTTCGAGGCGGAGTGGAAGAAGGGGGGATTCTTGAATGTGGAAAAGGATCTGCTCGTTCTTTGTACATAAACCCATATGAGGGTTTTGCACAATTTCAGCAGTTTTTCTGGTTTCAGGACAAATTCACCTGTTTGTGCCTCATAATAACCACTAGCAGGTTGATGCATCATTACCCTGATGATATTATAAAATAAAAGCTTTCCATATCCCGCATGATAAAGCAAAGAGAAAGGAAAGATAAAGAATAGAAAAAAGATAGAATTGAATAACCGTACATGCATTTTTTGTGCATATGACTATACAAGAAAATCCCCCCCCCCCCTCTATTGAAGAAAGAGAAATAGAATCTATCAGACTCAGATGGATAAATGATCAAATTTCCATTCTTCCTTTCGGAGGAGTTAAAAAATAATATGATGGCAACAGTGTAATACTCTTTGTAGTAATGGTCATCCGAATCTAGAGGGTTGAAATAGACAAGATTCAGCTCAGATCCAAAGAAATAGAATATGATATTCTCTCATTTCTTTGTCTTTTCTTTCATATTTGATTTCTTCATTCCGGATTTCTCCATTCCTTCCTATATGCCTTTCTAGAACTTATCTAAGTAATGTGCGCAATACAAAGTTCATGATGCATAACTCATTTGGTTAATCTTATTGGTGTGACCCATCTGAAATAAGTATCTTCCAAATAAATATGAGAATGCCAATGAATTCCTAATTGTCTTTTTTTGGTAGTCTATCGATAATTCCTAAAGTGAAGGACTTATGACAATGACAGAACGTCCTGAATAATCGACTCGTTTGCCAAGCAGAGTCTCGCGAAATCTTCCTTCTTTGCCTTCAATTACATCAGAAAATGACTTGTAAACTTTATTATGATCGTCCCTCATTACTTGTCCCCAGATTCCATTATCAAGAAGTGTATCCACGACTTCTTGTACTAATTTATCCTGACACATTACTAATTCTCCTAGCGTAGATCTACTTGTTGTTAATAGATCAGTAAAGGATATTATTCTGATAGATAAATCTTCTATAGAGTTCATTAATATCTCGTCTGAATACTTGAAAAGAAACTGATAAATATTGATTGTATTGATTATGCTTGTTACATAGTGTATACATATCCATATCATTCATACATATTATATTTGGCATTGAACTGTTGAGATATTGCTGAGAGAAGCTTGGGAAGTCAGCTATGGGATATGGTACATGATACGAGAGTGATGATTGATGATGACACTTCAGTCGCAGAGCTGATATCCGATGAGATCGGATGGGTATATAGACCTCATGAGTCCCACATGGGTCACGTGACAGCTACCGCAACAGTGTGTGTATATCAGGTACATATGGCCATTTGCATACATACATATCATTTGCATTATATTCATCCATATTCTAATAGTATTTAGTGCTATGTATGCTCGATGTTTATTTCTGGTAGACTTATGATCTGATGGTTGTTGATAGATGATAGATGATATTCTGATAACTTATACTTCACACTATTTTGAGAATTGAGCAGAAGAACTTGATGGGTCTAGATGCCCTGAATGGGGTTTAGGCTAACTTTGGTAACAATGTTGAACTATAGTAGCTAATGATAGGTTTGGATAAGTGAAATTTTGTTATGCTTAACTGACTAATTAATAGAGAGGTATCGAAAAGTACCAACCCTTGTTACCATTATAGATAAATTGATCGACGATGCAGCTCAGTACACGTATTTTCCATACTCACTCTACGCCTTCTGCACTCTATGTGCAGGTACCGAGTCGGACGACGGAGGAGCAGTTTGAACTAGCATACTTGGAGATTTCTTGAAGAGTCCAGTCTCATATTTATGATTATCTCCTTATTATTTCACTTTCAGACTTGTATTCGCACTTAGAACTATGTACTCATGATTACCATATCATTTGGGGGTTTTATTTTAAATAATGTATTAAGTTATGAGACTTGTTAAATACTTTTACTATTCTTTTACTTTTTGCATTTACATATATTTTATCTTGTTGGATGGTTTGGGTTCACCTACGAGTTAAGGTAGGTGCCCTCACGGCATAATGGAGTTTTGGGTCGTGATAAATTGGTATCAGAGCACTTGATTAATGGTCTCATGAGTATATGAGTGATGTCTAGTAGATTCTTGCGGATACGAAGAACTTCGTACCTATCTTCGAGAGGCTATAAAACATTTAGATAATTTCATTTCTCTCATGCGATTCGATTAGGATTGAATTCTAAAACTCTTTGTTTCACTCTTTCTCACATATGGTGAGGACTAGATTAGCCGCAGAAGGAGATCATAATCCCGCACTTGCATCAGCACCCGTTGTCAGATGTGGTGCACATGCTAGAGGGAGAGGTAGAGGTAGAGGCGGACATCGGCAGCCGGAGGCGAGCACTTGCAGTTTCTCAAAATCGTGAAAGTAGAGTCTTCGGGGCATGAGGCTATTTTGAAGGATGATGAGGTTCAGATTAAGAAGGATGAGCAGGGTCAGGCTAACGGGGCAGGACTGGATCAGGTGCCCTCGGGTTTTATTGCTAAATCGGTGTTTCATGATACCTTAGTTCGCATGATGAGCTTTCTTGAGTCTATAGCTCATGGTATTCAATCGGTTATTCCTGATGGATCACATACTAGGGTCGGATGACAGACTCCTGACCATGTTGTTATGCCCGGATTTCGAACACCATGGGTTCATCCAGCACCTGATGATTTCCCCCACAGTACAACTGGATACTATATTATATGGCCCCATAGAGTGACCCGATTTTACTTAAATGTATATATTCATGGTTATGTCAGTAGTATGCCCTCAACGGCCTATCTTTTGAGTTTCAGGTTCATTCTATACCCTTTATTTGATATTACATATCTTTTATTTATATATTTTACCTACCTTACATATTCAGTACATCTTTTGTACTGATGTTCCCTTCTAAGGCACTGTATTTCATGCTTGTAGCTACAAATAGAGATACAAACGATCCCTCACAATAGGTGACTCGACTCAACTGAAGGTTGTCTCACTCCTTTATTCTGGAGCTGTCCAGGGTTTTGTTAGGTATGGTTATTGCATTTATGTACATAGTTGGGTATGGCGGGGTCCTGTCCCGACCAAATTTTGTTGATGTACTCTCTAAAGGCTTGTAGATACTCATCTTGTATATAGTAGTCTTGTGTGGCCCTATCGGCCCTCTTGGTAGATCCGTGGTATTTATATCGGCCTTGTTATATATATATATATATATATATGTGTGTGTGTGTGTGTGTGTGTGTGTGTGTGTGTGTGTGTGTATGTTGGGCCTTTTCTGCGTGCATGTGGTTGTGTCTTTGATCAAGTAGTCACCCATCAGAGGCCTTATCGACGCAGGTTTAGTTAATTATGCTACGTGTATCAGAGTTGGTACGCTCGAGTATTAGGACACCGGGTGCGGGCCACACCTCCCTAAGATGGCGTATGATACTGGGTTTCTCAGTTTCTAGGTATGATTGTACCTGGTCTTGCTACACCTCCAGTTGCATAGCATGCTATGTCTATTGAGGAGTAGAAGATATTTGATAGGTTCAGGAAGTTGAATCCTCCTACATATAATGGGAATCTCGAGGATGATGCGTATGAGTTCTTGATTAGCTGTCATGAGAGGTTGCACAACCTCATATTAGTGGAGTCCTGTGGTATTGATTATACTGCTTCCATATGGTTAGACTTGACAAGCAGTGGTGGAGGTTTTATCTTGAGTATAGACCATCAGGGTCCCCTCTCTCACTTGGGTTTTATTTACCTAGATTTTCTTGAAGAAGTTCGTGTCTCGCATCAGAGAGAAGAGACGAGTTCAGTTTGAGGGGTTACGCTAGGGGCATATGTCTATGACCGAGTACGAGATGCAGTTCCATACATTATCTCTCCATGATTTGATGATTTTTCCTGATGAGGCTTAGAAGATGAAGCGGTTTGTTAATGGGTTGATATGTCCTCTTTGTTTGATTGCAGCACAAATGGCTGCCAAAAGTTCCACCTTTTAGTAGATTGTTAATGCAGTGAGATAGGTCGAGTTTATTTGGCGTGAGGATTATGACGAGAGTGGTCAAGAGGCCTCATTTTCTCACTCATGCAGTTGTCTCATCTGGAGGTAGAGGTCATGACCGTTCGAGTGCTAGGCCCGTTGTTGCTGTTATGCCTACATCTGAAGGAGGCTAGTCTTCGTGTACTTCTCATGGTTGGGGCAGTTCACCCCCAGTTCTTACCGGCCATCTGGCCGTGGTAGTAATTCTGGTGCTAGTTCTTCTTCTTAGTTGTCGGCAACTCTTAGAGGTTATTTTAAGTGTGGTGATCTTGGGCACTTCAAGAGGGATTTCCCCATACTTAAGCATGGTTGTTAGTCTCAGGGTTCATGATCTAGAGCAGTGGGACAACCGGCTAAAAATGTGTCCCAAGGTATTATATGTGGTTCACATGGCGATAGGGGTGGCCCTCAGATAAGTCGAGGTGGTGCTCAGTCCAGCCGAGGTAGTAGATGTGGTGGTGCTCAGACTTCGGGTGATCGTGGCCATGTCTATGCATTTCCAGGCAGACCCAAGGTCGAGGCCTCTGATGTTGTGATCCCAGATACTCTTTTAGTTTGTCATTGACCTGCTACAGTTTTGTTTGATCTAGGGTCTACCTATTCTTATGTGTCTGCCTACTTTATTTTGAGTTTGGATTTGATGTGTGAGTCTCTAGCCATGCCTATTCATGTTTCTACATATATTGAGGATTTTGTAGTGGTAGATCAGGCATACTTGGGTTGTGTAGTTAATTTGATGGGGTATGATACTCAGGTAGACTTAAAAGTTTTGAGTATGGTAGATTTGGATGCTATTTTGGGTATGTATCTATTAGCTCTGTATCATGCTATCTTGGATTGTTATGCCAAGATAGTTACCTTAACCATGTCGGGTATTTCTCAGTTAGTTTGGAAGGGTACTCTTAGCTAGTGTCCGAAGAAAGTGATTTCATTCCTTAAAGCTCAGAAGATGGTAGATAAGGAGTCTTTCTTATTTGTCTTATGTTTGTGATGCGAGTGTAGAGAATTCTCCATTGGAGTTAGTTTCGGGAGTATCCAGAGGTGTTTCCCACAGACCTTCCCTGCATTTTACCGGATCATGATATCAATTTCTATATTAAACTAGAGACAAGTGCTCAGTCTATTTTTGTCCCGCCATATTGGATGGCACCGGCCGAGTTGAGAGAGTTAAAGGAGCAGTTGCAAGATCTTTTGAGTAAGGGTTTTATCCGACCCAGTGTTTTGTCTTGGGGTGATCTTGTGTTATTCCTGAAGAAGAAGGATGCATCTATGCGCATGTGTATCAATTATCGGCAATTGAACAAGGTGACTATTAAGAACAAGTATTTGATAGCTCGCATTGATGACTTATTTGATCAGTTATAGGGTGCTTCGGTCTTTTCTAAGATTGACTTGAGGTCCGGTTACCACCAATTGAAGATTAGGGCCGATGATGTTCCAAAGACAGCCTTCCGGGCTCGATATGGGCATTATGAGTTTTTGGTGATGTCCTTTGGGTTGACGAATGCACCTGCAACCTTTATAGAGTTGATGAGTGTGTTGTTCTAACCTTACTTAGATTAATTTATAGTGGTATTTATTGATGATATCTTGATCTATTCTCGGAGTGAGATAGAGCACGAACATTATTTGAGGATCGTGCTTGGTATTTTGAAGGAAAAACGACTATACACAAAAAATTTAAAGTGTGAATTCTGACTCAGTTCGGTAGCTTTATTGGGGAATATGGTGACTAAGGACGGTATTATGGTAGATCCCAAGAAGATTGAGATAGTTCGGGATTGGGTTTGGCCTACTTCAGTCACCGAGGTTCAGAGTTTTGTTGGCCTTGCGGGATATTATTGGCAATTCGTGGAGGGATTTTCATCCATTGTAGCTCTATTGACTAGATTGACCCAAAAAGATGTAACTTTTCTGTGGTCTAAAGAGTGTAAGGCGAGCTTTTAAAAGCTCAAGGTCTTATTGACTACCGCTCTGATTTTGACCTTGTCGGTTGAGGGAGAGAGCTTTACCGTGTATTGTGATACTTCTGGGGTAGGTCTTAGGTGTGTGTTAATGCAAAAGTGAAAAGTGATATCCTATGGTTTGAGGCAATTGAAGTTTCATGAGAAAAATTATCCTACCCGTGACTTAGAATTGACGGTGATCATATTTGCCTTAAAGATTTGGATGCATTATCTATATGGGGTACATTGTGACGTGTACACCGACCACCGATGTCTTCAATACTTGTTCAATTAGAAAGATCTTAATTTGAGACAATGTAGGTAGTTGGATATTCTGAAAGACTATGACATGACTATCTTGTACCACCCGGGCAAAGCAAATGTGGTAGTGGATGTCTTGAGTCGCAAAGCGGTGAGCATGGGTAGCTTGGCTATGTTGTATGTGGGAGAGAGTCATATGGCTATGGATGTTCAGTCTTTGGCAAATCAGTTTGTGCGACTTGCTATTTCGGAGCCCGATAGAGTGTTAGTATGTGTGGAGGCGCAGTCTTCCTTATTGGAGCAGATTAGATCCCAGCAATTCGACGATGTTCTGCTGTGCGAGATCCGTGACAATGTGTTGTGGGAAGAGGCAAGGGAGGATGTTATTAATAGTGATGGTGTTTTGAGAATCACGGGTCGAGTTTGTGTTCCTACGGTGGGTGGTTTGACCAGATGGATCATGGAGAAGGCGCATAGTTTGAAGTATTTCATTCACCGAGGGGCTACGAAGATGTACCATGACTTGAGGTAATATTATTGGTGGTATCGAACGAAGAGGGACATAGTGGAGTTTGTGTCCCGGTGTTTGGATTATCAGCAAGTGAAATATAAGCACCAGAGGGTTGGTGGTATGCTTAGAGGATGCATATCCCGAGTGGAAGTGGAAGCGGATTGCTATGGACTTTGTGGTATGATTGCCCTGTACCTTGGGCAAGTTTTATTCTATATGGATCATTGTGGACAGGTTGACCAAATCTGCCCATTTCATTCTAGTTCAGACTACTTATAATTCAGAGAAGTTTGCCTGGATCTACATCCGAGAGATAATTCGATTACACGGGGTGTCCGTTTCTATCATATTTTATCGGGGTACGCAGTTTAATTCTCACTTTTGGCGGTCTATGCAGAAGGAGTTGGGTACTCGAGTGGAGCTTAGTACAACCTTTCACCCTCATATCGATGGTCAATTTGAGCTAAGGCTGGCCAGTGGGCCGAGTCGGTCTGGTACCGGCCCGATCCCTCCCCGATCTCGTCCCGACACCGACATTTAAAAAAAAATTATTGTACCGGGTTGGGAAATGGTCTCGTCCCGACCTGTCCCGGCCCGCCCCAATCCCGCTAGGCCCGACCCGATCCCGCCCGAAACTTCCCCCTTTGCACAAATAGTCGTTGCACCAACGGCCATTTTTGGCCTCCCCCCAACCCCCTACCCCCTTAATATTTATTTTTAATCCATAAGTTATTATATTTACACTTTAACCCAATTTTCCAACTATAAATACCTCATTTTCTCTTCATCTTTCTCACAAATCTTCCTACAATATCTCAATCTATCTCTCTACAAGTCTACATTGTCTACTAAATATTGAATTTTATTTATTCATTTGGGAGTGAAGTTGGCAACTAGCTTGAGGATCTTCCATCGAGCAAAGTTTTAATTTTCAACCTCTCGATTACACGTCGACGTTACATCGACGTTTGGTACATTCGTTCCTTCATTAAATTATTATTATCTATTTATTTTATTTAGCACACTTAATTTCATTTACTTTAATTATTTATTAGTATAATTATAATGGAAAGATTTAAAGGTACGTTTAAGAGTAAGGGTAAGGCTTCCTCTAATAGAGATAACAAGGGAAGGGGTACTTTTTCTAGTCATCCTACTCCTAGACATGATCATATTCCTGGACAGGATGATTTTGTTAATACTGAACATTTTCCTGCAATACCATTAGATTTAAACGAGGAGCTATTTTCTGGAACTCAATAAGACTTTAATTTAGATGATACACTCACTAATGTAGATGACAACACACCCACTAGTGCACCTTCAACTGAAATGCCTCCTATTCCCCCTAGTATGAGACGAGGTCCAACAAAAGTACTATTAAAATCAGATGCATGGACATTTTTTGATAGGGACGTAGAGAATCAAGTAGCTAGATGTAAAATTTGTAAAGATGTTTTAAAATTTAAAACTGGAAAAGGTCACGGTGGGACGGGTTAATGAGACACGTAGCAAGGGCTCATCTAACTAGGTATGCCCAATACGAGGCTTAAAAATCCGATGCGCAAATGCCCGCTCCATCGGAACAAAGTTCACATACTGTTCCGGACCAAGTACAGAGTCAAATTAACCCCACGATGAGGGGATATGTAGGCCCTAATTACAATAAGCATAGAGATAGGGAAGCAATAGCAAAATAAGTACCCACTAGGTGGAATTCTTTATACGAGCAACTACTTGTTGCTTATGACTATAGAAAACCTATAACTTTATTTTTTAACTCTCATAATCAAAATCCAGCTGATATGGTTGTAAATAGCGATTGGGGAAAAATTTATGAACTTATTGTATTTCTAGAGAAATGTTTTCAAGCAACAAAAGAATTTTCGGTATATATTATCCTATTATTTCAACTATGTTGTTTTATATAGCTCTAATATTTTTACTGCTTAATGAATATATAGATAAACCAGCTTATAAGGAAACTATTAAAAAAATGTTTATCAAAATAAAAAAATATTTTATTCCTATTCCCACTATTTATATAATTGGTGTTGTATTAAATCCGACTATTAAAATAAACGGTACTAAATCAGTTATTGAAACTATTTATGATTGTATAGCAGTACTACCACCTCCAAGTCCCAAAAATCCAAAACACCCACCACGTATTGAACAAACTAAAGAAGTAGTGTTGTCTAGTGTAGAAGACGAATGCAAAAAAGTATATAGGTTTTACCAACAAGAAAGTGCTAACAACCTACCGACTTTCATACCATCTTCTTCTTCAACACAACCTCACAAAAGACATGATGTTTCTGCGGCTAGTATTGAAAGCCTCAGAAATAGAATGTACGGTGGTAACACTACTAACCAAATTAGCGAGTTTGATATTTTTATTTTGCATGGTTCTGTACCATACCAAGCAGTTCTCAATGAAGAAGGACGTGAAGACTTGCTGAAATACTGGAGGGAGAATGAGAAGACCTTTTCGACACTTTCAATGATGGCCCGATATGTTTTGAATATTCAAGTGTCATCAACGGCATCTGAAAGCGCTTTTTCTGTCGGCAGATATAAAAAAGGAGAGCACATACACTCATTAGCCGGAGACAGCTTAGAGATTGCATATTATTCAGAGATTGGATACCAGCGGAGCGGAGAAGGTGCGATCAATCGTAGATCAACGAAGAAGAAGACGAAAACTACAATGATAACTTATCCTAAGGTGGTGGAAGTGACGTGGAGCAATTTGACCAACAAATACCAATTCCAACCGAAGAATCACAGGAAATTATTAAGAAACTAGAACAAATTTTTTTCAAAATGTAATTTTTTTAATTGCAATTTTACTATGTCATTTGCAACTTTTGAACAACACCACAAAGTTGCAATTTTGACAATTGTATTTGTATTACAAAAAAATTATATGTCTATTAAATAATATAAGAGGCACAAAAACAACATTGGGATGTTTTTATTACACTATCTTGTTCAATTATTGAGTTGTTTATATATATGTTATTTTTTAAATTAAGTGAAAAAAAAAGAGGAAAATCCCGCCCCCGACCCGATCGCGGCCCGCCCTAGCCCGATCCCGTCCTTTTCCGACGGGACCGGAACTGGGATGGGACTTCGGTGAATCCCGCCTGTTCTGCCCCGACCCCAATCCCGCCCCGACCCCCATCCCTCTCCGACCCCAATCCTACCAAACCCGCCCCGACTCTTCTCGGCCCATTGGCCACCGCTAGTTTGAGCAGACTATTCAGGTTCTCGAGGATATATTGCGAGCTTGTGTGATTGACTTTGGTGGTCATTGGGACCAGTTTCTACCCTTGGCAGAGTTTTCTTACAACAACAGTTACCATTTGAGTATTGAGATGACACCATTTGAGGCTTTGTATGATAGAAGGTATTGTTCTCCTGTCGGGTGGTTTAATGCTTTTGACGTTCGACCTTGGGGTAATGATCTTTTTATGTATTCGTTGGATAACGTTAAGTTGATCCAAGATCGGTTTCTTACAGCCTAGAGCACATAGAAGAGCTATGTAGATCAGAGGGTTCACCCTTTGGAGTTTATGGTTGGTAAGCGGGTTTTGCTGAAGGTTTCGCCCATGAAGGGTGTGATGAGGTTCGGGAAGAAAGGTAAGCTTAGCCTGAGGTTTATTGGTCCTTTTGAGATAGTGGACATAGTTGGTGAGGTGGCTTATGAGGTGGCTTTACCTCCTGGTTTATCTAGTGTGCACCATGTGTTTCATGTGTCGTTGCTGAGGAAGTATGTTGTAGATGATTCTCATATTATCAGATGGAATTCGGTGATGCTGGAATATAACTTAGCTTATGTGGAAGGGCTAACAAGAATAAAGTAGCAATTCACTTTCAAATGGTTTGAGCTTGGAAGCAACCTGCTATCTATCGATAGGCGAGAACAGACTGCTATTGACTGCTTCGCCTATCTATTCTATTATGGCCAGCTTGGAGACATCAGAGGAAGACCATCATCTCTATCGTAGCTATATTGGACAGACATGTTTGAAAGTTAAGGTCCAAAGAGATAGATTCCATGAAAGTACAATGGAGGAATCGACAAGTGGAGGAGGCTATATGGGAGACTGAGTCCAATATGCCGGCTGACTACCCCAACTATTTGTGAGTCCAGGTATTTCCTTTTCTTTACCATTCGAGAACGAACGTTTATTTAAGTTGTACCTGATGTAATGACTGTCGCGCCCTATTTTGACCTGCTCGGGTCAAAGCGGAGCACGGACGTGTTCGGTGATTCCTGGGTAAAGGATTGAGGAGTCGCCACCTAATTATTTTTTACGGTGAATTAGGACACCCAAATATTAAACTAAGTGCTGCAATGTAAACTCCAATTTTAAGGTCTGCGAAACTAGCGAGATTCTAGGTAAGGGTTCTTTATTATCCTAAAGGGAAGGGGTTAGGCATCCTTTAAGATCCGCTAACTTGCGGTTATCCGATCAAACTCAGGTTAATTATTGCTAGGAAAATGCGTGTTTGAAGCATGAAGTTAAAAGATGTTTGCAAATAATTAATGAAAGAGATGCATTTTTTGTACATGTATATATTTGTGACAGTAATAAGGAGAAAAGCAATTCATTTGTAATGCCAAAGGAGTAATTTTGAAAATCATTTTTTAGTTGTACAATTAATAAAATGAATAGAAAATGATCAAAGTTTGTTTTGAAAATTTTAAATATGCATGACGAGCCTAAAATAAATAAACTAGCGAAGGATTTCTAAGTTTGAATTTAACCGAGCCTACAAATAAATAAGCTAGCGACGGGTTTCAAATCTTAAACTACCCTATGAATTAATCCTAAGTTTGCCTATTCTAAGCATTTCAATAGTTACATAAGTGCGATAAATAATATTACAATATAAAGCGGGATAAAAGCTGAATTAAAGAAAGAAATAAAATAAATAAACTCCGAGGAATAATTCGCCGTTATTTACTTTAATCCCTGCAAGCTGTCAAGAGCAAACGGTTAGAAACAGTTAAATACAAATAACTTCATATCCGTATTCAAAACAGTGAATGTTTTGATCACGGAGGGCTCAGACTTAAATTTTGAAAAGAACATTCCAATCACGTCGTGGCTGCAAACATATGACTAATGTGGTTATTTTGATTGCCTCGCCTACTAAACGTGTTGGTCTCTCGGGTAAAATAGAAAAGATCACTATAATCACGTCGTGGCTGCGAATATATAACTTGTTGGTTATTTTAGTCACCTCGCCTACTAAACATGTTGATCTTGGAAAAAGGTTTAAGCCTCATCATTGCCCGGTTATATTTTTATAGTAAAATATATATTTGGCTATTGAATAATAAAAGAAGCAAGTTTTTATGAAAAAGTCTTTCAAGGTTGCAAATATGATAGAATGCAAACCTTATTTTTTGGGATTAAAGAAAATGAATAATAGATACCCAAATTATTTTTGAAAGATATTAAAGCATGCATAATCTA
Organism: Anisodus acutangulus; assembly: GCA_029783415.1. Classification (NCBI taxonomy): domain Eukaryota; kingdom Viridiplantae; phylum Streptophyta; class Magnoliopsida; order Solanales; family Solanaceae; genus Anisodus; species Anisodus acutangulus. The sequence goes on along the minus strand of CM056510.1, from coordinate 2,357,851 downwards.
ACCTAAAAATAGAACAAAGTAACTAGAGGCTAAGTTTGGAACACACAAGACGGTCCTAAACAAATAAAGCTAGCGGTTGGTTTCCAATTTCAAACGATCCTAAGAAATAAACTAACGGCAGTTAGACTATCCTATTCATTCATCTATTCGCGGCCTAATTATTCTAAGCATTCTAATGACAGTACATAATTAAATAATTATTACAATCCAAATAATAATGAAAGACAAAATTAGACAATAAATAGAAGTAGCGGCTAGGACGGACGACAATATCATCGGCACCCTATTTGTTTTGAAGTTCCGAGAGCGGGGAATGCAATGAACATAGATGTAGTTCTTCATTTTGGACGAAGTCATGATGAGTCTCATAATGAGACTCTTCGTTACTCCCGATGCATTTTACGTAAAGAAAAGAAAAGGATTAGTAGACGGAACGAAAATATAAACACATGTATATTCCTAACATATATATACACGAAATATACAACATTAAATACACATAGGAATGAATACTCATGACCATATATTTTACATATCCTCAAGACATTATTTTTTCAGATTTGGCATTCTAAAGTAGCCGAAGAAAGAATGTATGCTAACACAACCGGCTCTAAATTTAAACAAGAATAAAAGAGGCAAGGAAGACCAATGTATAAATTATGTAAACATACATGATAAATTCCATTGAACTCATCTTAATCTTAAAGAAACATGACATTCATAAACTTAAACCAAACGCACATACTATTATATTAAACGTGGATAACATACTCCTTTTAAAATTGCACATATTAATCTAGAATATAACATGTAAATATCGTCATTTTAATCAATTAAAGTATGCTCGCTTTGATTTATTAGGCAGCCACCAAACTAACAACTTACACAACATACAATAATTTGAATATCAACAATCCGCTAGGTGTCCTAAGAGTATTTAATCAAGCCATAGCTCTTCCAAACACATATTAATCTTACATTATCCGTATTGCATTTAACAATGAACCCAAGAATACCTTACTAAAGCTAATGACAATAATTAGTTAACCAAAAAAACGAGGCAATATCATCTATCACGTATCAACTCCAAATCGTAAATGACCCACCAACATAAATACAATTATATAAGCAAAATCGTCTCATTATCATATTAATTAGTCAAGACTACATTACTTAGCAAAATATCATACTAAATCAAGCATAAACAACACAATCAAATAAGCTTTAAGAAATATAGAAGAATTGGAACGAGTCTAACCTTTTCCGGGTAGCGAACCGAGGCGTGTTTTGAATCGTCGAATGGCCTCGGAAATGTTAGAATTCTGATTTTTGTTGTAGATTTTTATGAATTCTGATTTTTCCGGGAATAGGACTCTGTTTTCTGATTTTCGGATGTTTGATCCGACCGAATGACCCGACCCGACCCGGCAAAGGACCCGACCCGAACGAAAAACAAAGTGAAAATAGCTAAAAATTCAGATTCTTCAACACCAAAACCAATATTTTTCGACCTATATTTTCAAAATCTTTAAGTTGAAGAACACATGCAAGAACAAAGAGGTGTTCTTAAGAAGATTTCGGATTTTTTAGTGAAGAACAATACAAACAAATACAATACAACCAAAACTTAAACCTAAATTTCAAATTAAAATTGACCTTAAGCAAGAAAAAAAAAACCTTTTTCAATCCGAAACCCTCCCCGAAACAGTGCAAAAGGGGGGGTTTTATAGGTCTCAAACTCGACCTCCAACCCCCTCATACCCCCCCCCCTTTTAAAACGAATTCAAATTTCAAAATAAAGGGGGAGACAAAATCTGATTTTTGGGGCGTGTTGGTGAGGTGATGGGTTTGGCGGTGTCAGGGTAGGGTGCGGCGACGTGAGGGGCAGGGGTGTAGGGTGGCGGCGTGGGGGGTAGGGTGGCGGCTGATTTGGAGTGTTAGGGTTTAGTTTTTTTTTTATTTTGATTTTTGGGTTTTGTTTTGGGAATAAGAAGAAGGGTTGGGTGTAGAATAAAAGGGATTTGGGGGTTGGGCCGGTTTAGGGGTTGGGCAGTGGGGTTTCGGTTGGGCCTGGGGTAAGGGGAATGGGTTTAGGAGATTTGGGCTGAGGGGTTGAAAGGAAAAAAACAAAGGGAAAGGGAATTGGGCCGCGGGTTAGGCCGATGGGCTTTGGTTTTGGGCTTTTGGTTGAAAATGGGGGGTTTGTTTTGCTTTGTGGGTTTTGATTTATTTTGGGTGAGGGTAGATTAAATGGGTTAGAAATTGTTTTTTTTTTTTGGGTTGGAAATGAAAATATAAAAGGGGTTTAACATTAAAAATATATTTTTTGTAAAAGATGTGAATTATTTAAAATAACATAACGATGTGATAATAAAAATATAATATTTACGAAATGTTTAATGCTTAAAAAAAGGAAATGCGATGCAATTTTGCGAGAATAAAATAACATAGAATTTTCGGATAAAACTTATGATTATGATAAAAATGCAAATGATATAAAATGCGAATAATAATAATAATAAGAGGATATACACATATATGCCTATATTTTAAAATTATTTTAAAAGTGTCAAAAATATTAAAAATTACGAATAAAATCATAAAAGATGGGACAAAATTGGGTGTCAACAATGACACAAAAAGTTATTTTGCTCATTTTGTTTTAAAACCCCTAAATTATCCTTCTCGAGTTTTTATTTTCTTAATTTTGACTTGCGGGGATGGGTGGCATGGTTCCCGAGGTGATTGGGTAGGTTTCAGATCCTTTTTGGTAGATTTTAGAAATCTCAAGTTAAAAGAATAGATGAGTTTGACTCATTGTTAACTTTTGGTTAAATGTGCTCTTTTCGTAGTTTTTTCAATTCCATTAGCTCCGGAATGACGTTTATGACTTAGTCAAGCCTTTGGTTTAGGTCCGAGGCAGTCGCGTTTGTTTAGGGGTTAGGTTTGGAAATTGTAGAATTAGAACTTAAGAATTGACTTTAGTCAAACTTGAGCCTTAGAGACATTTTTCGGAAATTCCGAGTGCTTGAGCAGGTCTGGAATGTGTTTTTTGATAGGAATACATGTTTCGTTTGTATTCGGGAGGTCCGAGAGTGCTTCGAATGGTTGACGGGCAATTATTAGCCTTCGGACTATTGGTGTTCACGCCAACAACCATGTGTCCGCTTATGTGGTTCCGCCCCAGTGGAGGCCTGTCTCGTAGATGCGAGACTTAATTATGAGTTGAGAGTTTGCTGTTGCAGATAAGTTCCTCGCCAGGACGGGTGTGCCTCTGCGGAGTTTTCTTCTGCCTCAGCGTAAGTTGGAGATTTGAGTGACCTCGCCTCAACGGATGGGTTTTTTCACTAAAGAGGGTCCGCTCCAGCGAAGTCGATTCTGCTGGAGCGGGATCACTTTTCAGATTATAAATTGTTAATGGCCTAGGATCTATTCTCATTCCTTAAAAATATTCCTTTTGGTATTGGAGCTTGGGCAGTAGGATTCTTGAAGATTCAAGGGGATTCATCACTTAAGATAACTTTCCACCCATTAATTAACGTGTATTAGTTAACTTTTATCCTAAGTATGATTCTTAGTTGGGGGAAATAAGAGAATTGTTTTGTTCAGAATAAGAGAGTAATATTTGGGATTTGGGGGTAGATTATGGAATCATTTTTGTTGATATTGTAAACTAGTATTGTATTAGACTAGTGGGTGATATTTAATTGACCAATTGCATGTTAGAAACCCTTTTGAGAATTGGGGGGAATTTCTAGGGTTAGAATTGGGAATTTTTTCCAATTCATGAATTAAGGACTCAATTGGACTTAGTGATTAAATTAACTTGAGATTATGGTTATCTACCACATTATGGTACTATTTGGGTGTTAAAGTTTGTATTTTGATAATGTGGGCCCGGGATTCTTTTGTAGTTTAACGTGGGAATTCTAGACTTATTTAGCATTATGGGCATCGATAGACCCGTAATCCCAAATAGTTGATATAATTGATCAGAGTGGGCTCGTGAGGAGGCTCTGAAGAAGGGGAATGTTGCTGTGTGATTCTTCGACTTTGAATCAGGCAAGTTGAGACTTACCAGACTCTAGTATAACTTTATGTGTTGGTATGCTGTTAATGAATTAATGGGAGTAATGGAGAATTGGGGGTCCCGTATTAGTGCTCACTAATACGGGCACCGATGAACTTATCTTGGATAATTAATGAACTAGTTTAATATACTTGAAGGAGTTATGTGTTTAGCCCTTCGGGCCGTGAGCGCGGTGCATAAATCCGCTTAGGTTGGTATGGTTGCTGATTATTTGGGTTCAAAGCCATGTTTGATGTCTTACTCTTATTTGACTTGTCATGCATTCATCACTTTACATCTCGTCTGAATACTTGAAAAGAAACTGATAAATACTGATCGTATTGATTATGGTGATTGCATAGTATACACATACCCATATCATTCATACATATTATATTTGGCATTGAACTGTTGAGATACTGCTGAGAGGCTTAGGAAGTCGGCTATGTGATATGGTACATGATACAAGAGTGATGACTGATGATGACACTTCAGCCACAAAGCTGGTATCCGATGTGATCAGATGGTTATATGGACCTCATGAGTCACTATGGGGTCATGTAACAGCTACTGCAGCAACATGTGTATACCGGATACATATGACCATTTACATACATACATATCATTTGCATTGCGTTCATTCATATTCTAATATGTATTTGATGTTATGTGTGCTCGGTGTTGATTTATGATAGACTTATGATTTGATAACTGTTGATAGATGATATTCTGATAACTTATACTTAGCACTGTTGTGAGAATTGAATGGAAGAACTTGATGGGTCTAGACGCCTTTAATGGGGTTTAGGCTGACTTTGGTAACACTGTTGAACTATAGTAGCTACTGATAGGTTTGGATAACTGAACTCTTGTTATGCTTAACTGACTAATTAGTAGGAAAGTATCGGAAAGTACCAATCCTCGCCACCGTTATAGCTAGGATCGACTGACGATGCTGCTGAGTAAACGTGTTTCCCGTACTCACTCTATGCTTGCTGCACTCTATGTGCAGGTACCGAGCCGGACGACGGAGGAGCAGTTTGAGCTAGCATACTTGGAGATTTCTTGAGGAGTCCAGGGTGAGCCGCTGATGCATTCCCGACACTAGAACTCTTTTCTCATATTTATGATTATGTCCTTATTATTTCACTTTCAGACTTGTATTCGCACTTAAACTTATGTACTCATGACTACTAGATTATTTAGGGATTTTCTTTTAAATAATGTATTAAGTTATGAAACTTGTTAAATACTTATGTTATTCCTTTACTTTCCGCATTTATGTATATTTTATCTTGTTGAATGGTTTGGATTCGCCTACGGGTTAGGGTAAGTGCCCTCACGGCATAATGGGATTTTGGGTCGTGATATACATTCATTTTTAAAATTAATTATTTTTATTTAATTTTTTTGAGATTTAGTTCAAATGACATAACGCACAATGCACACAATATTTATTACAAAAACATTTTAATATTCAAACTTCTCAATTAAGTCATAATATTGAGTAAATCCTATTCTAATTTGTAATTAGATTTTATTGATTAATTTTTTTTATTTTACTATTATTTTAGAAATAGGATTTTTTAACTGAATGTATTGTTATCGATATAAAATTATTGAGAGGTATTTACTCCGTACAAAAATTCTTAGAATACTTCTAATAGAGGAGCAAATAGTTAATGATTTTGGAAGAAGATGAAAAATGAATGAATAAATTTGGATCATGCAAAAAGAAAGAACAAATAAGAAAAGATGTGTCTTACGCTTAGATGTATAACTTTTGGTTTCTTTTTTTTTTAAAGAAAAATTAGTACTATTTATTTTGGAGTTATATGTTTTAACCGAGTTACCATTATCATAAAATTCAATGGTAATTTTTAAGTAAATTATTTATTTTATTTTTATATTACTATAAAGTTATGAGCTTTAACTAGTTTATTATTATTATTAGCAAAAGATGTAAAAATTTGAAGAATATAATGAATAAAAAAAGAAAAAATAAAAAATAATAAATACAATAAATTAGCTTGAAACATAATATAAAATGCCCCCCAGACTTTTTTTGCCTACTTGCTAGCTCTCATACACTACAAAGAAAGTAAACTCACTCTTCGAATGATGATTTTTTTGGATAATATTCGCACGACGGTCGTCTGAGGTACATTCGTGTGCCAAAACTGGTGGGGTTAATTTCATAGTTTAAGTATTAAACTTATCAAATGTGGATAGTTAAGAAAATATTTTAAGTATTAATTCTTTTATTATACTCTTTTGTTTGGATAAAGTGATTCACCAAATGTTCTTGAATGGTAAAAAATTAACGCGGCGTCCTATTTGGTCACTCCTATTTAATATGTACTCCTTTTTTTTTTAAAAAGTTAACTGCTACTTAAAAAAATAGATACATTTAGACAAAATTATTTTTTCTCTCTTCTTTTTATTCTCCTCCTTCTTCTATTTTTGAATTTATAGCAATTGAAGTATAATGCTTAAAGAAGTGAGTCTTCAATTTTAAATATAAAAAGTAAGTTTAAATCAAATCGATGTTGTTGAAAAGCTTGAATATTGGCAAATCTCTATTATATTGTTGCAAATTGAATTTGTTAGATTTATTATTATTTTGAAAAATTGATGATTGTGATTTGTTATTTATTATATTTGAAACTTGTGTTTCAAAATTGAGCTGATTTGAGGTAGATTTGGGTGCTGAATTATGTGTTGAATTGTTGAAATTCGAAGAACAAATTGTTTCTGGGCAAACATTTGTTCATCTGAATTTCATGCCAAAATGTTTGAAGTGCAGTTATATATATACGTGAACTTTATGCCAAAATGTTTGAATTACATTCATTAAATGTCTTGACATTTAATTTGGCCTTTCCAAAGTTATAAGTTAAGTAAAAAGAAGGCCGAAGTTTGTCTTTGCCAAGTGTAGACAACTTTAGAAAAATATCTTAACTTGGCCTTAACAAGTCATTAAATGTCTGAAGTTTAATCTTGTCAAGGTCATAGCTTTAGTAAAAATCCTGCCAAGATCGCAACTTTAGTAAAAAATGTCTGAAGTTTTTCTTGGTAAGCAGACTAAACTTCAGGCAAAAATTAGTTCGAAGTTCGGTCTTGATAAGACCACACTTCAGGAAAAAAAATATATAAAGCTTGTCAATATATACCAAATCTTTTGCACTTTCAGCCCGTATATTTCAAGCATTTTCAAAGTAGGTAAATTTACAACAAAAAAAATCAACTTCAAGTACAACTCGGGTATTTGTGTATGTCAGCCCCTATCTTGAATAGATGAAGCCCACCAAAGTCGGAACTTCAAAGGGACTATATAATTTGTTGTTTTATTTCTATAGCAGAATTTAATATTCTTAAACATAAACTTTTAAATTTAAGTTTTAAATTTTAACTAAGTTTCATTAAGAAATTAGATATTCTTTACGAATAGTCCTCTTCTTTATATACAAAATCATATAATGTGAAGTAGGAGTTGAAGTTGCGGGCAGAGAACTATTGGTATTCGAAATAGCAAAGAACCTTATCATGGTTATCTTCTTTCTATAGAGATTCGATTCGGAACTCTTATATGTCCAAGGTTCAATATGAAAATAATTTTAGAGGTTTTTTTTTTCTGATTTTCTCTGTGTCAACAAACAATTCAAAATGCCTCAACTTTATTAGAATATGTCTTAGTCAAATAACAATGATTCGAAGTACTTCTTTTTACATTATTTCGGAAATTCAAGGACCTTCGTATGTGAAAGAAATAATCTCTTGAGTATTTTCATTAATTTAATGAGTATATATACAATTTACATATTTCCATAATAGGAGAATCATATTCCTATTATATTCCTAAAACCTTATTCTACTTGGACACTAACTATACAATTATGGTAATACAAATATTATGGTAAGTGTACAAGACTAATTCTTACACTAAAACACTATACATAAAATATGGTGATACACAGACTGATTTTGGACCAAAATCGTGATATACCTTAAGTGCAGTATATGATGTATATTTAACACACACCAACAGTCATAGCGGGCGATCTTCGAACACTGGGACTGTCCCTAAAATCTTCAAAAAGGACGAAAGGAAGACCCTTCGTAAAGATGTCGGCTATTTGACACCTGGATGGGACATGGCAGACGCGAACCTGACCATGAGCAACCTTTTCTCGAATAAAATGAATGTCCATCTCCATATGTTTAGTGCGCTGGTGCTGAACCGGATTACCCGATAAATAGATGGCACTAATATTATCACAATAAACCAAGGTTGCTTTCTGGATAGGACAATGAAGCTCTAACAACAATTTACATAACCAACATGATTCTGAGACCACATTAGCGACCCCTCGATACTCGGCCTCGGCACTAGATCGGGACAAAGTCGACTGACGTTTCGCAGACCAGGAAACCAAGTTATTGCCAAGAAACATACAATAGCCAGACGTAGACCGTCTGGTGTCCGGACAACAGCCCCAATCAGCATCTGTATACGAGACAAATGTGGAACTCTAGGAAGGATATAAATGCAAGTCATACTCAAGCGTACCCTGAATATACCTAATGATGCGTTTGAGTGCATTCATGTGCCCAATCCTGGGATCATGCATAAACAAACACATCTGCTTTACGGCATACGTAATATCAGGTCTCGTGAATGTAAGATACTGAAGGGCCCCTGCAAGACTGCTATAGCGGGTCGGATTCTCGTATGGTGCGCCAACCGCAGCACCCAATTTAGGTTTAGTATCAACTGGAGTGGAAGTGGATTTACATGATAACATCCCAGCCCTCTCAATGATCTCGGCCGCATACTTCCTCTGTGATAAGAACAATCCACTTGCATGACAGGTGACAACAATTCCCAAAAAATAACTCAAGGGCCCCAAGTCTTTCATAATAAACTCAGAATTGAGCATTATCATGATAGACTGGCGCAGGGCATCGGAAGAGGCAATCGAGATAATATCATCCACATATAATAGTATATAAGCCAATGACGAACCACGATGATATATGAACAAGGAATTATCCGACTTGTTGTGAGTGAACCCAATTGTCGAAACATAGTCAGCAAACCTCTTATACCAGGCCCGTGGAGACTGCTTAGGCCCATATAAGGACTTCTTCAACAAACATACATGATTAGGATACTTCGGGTCCCTAAACCCCAAAGGCTGATACATATACAATGTTTCCTTGAGATCACCATGTAAGAAAACATTCTTCACATCTAACTGATGGATGGGCCATGTTTTCGAAAGAGCCAAGCTGAGTATAGTGTGAATGATAGCCGGCTTGACCACTGGACTAAACGTCTCCCCACAATCCACACCAACCTGCTGAGTCTTACCATCACCCACAAGCCGAGACTTATGCCGTGCAAATGAACCGTCTGAATTTTTCTTATGAGCAAAAATTCACATAGACCTAATAATATTAATATCAGATGGACGGGGCACCAACTCCCACGTCTTATTATCAATAAGAGCATTATATTCATCGGTCATAACAATTTTTCAATTCGGGTCATTTAATGCAGACACATGATTACGGGGTAAGGGCAATTTAAGAGCATTAGAATATAAATTAAAATGCCTTTTAGGTTTAAAAATCCTCCGTTGACTATGAGTGACTAGTCTATGACTCAGGGAAGAATTGGGCGGAATGTGGGAATTTTCTGGACTCGGTACGGACTGGCCAGCAGCCAATGGGCCTGCTGGCCCAATTCGGGAAGCAGTAACATTGGCGGATGCAGGAACTGGACCAGTTCCAGTATTGGGCTGAACTGGCCCAGTGACAAAACTGGGCAGAGAGGGCTATGACAGACCAGTGGGACTAGCGGGAAGTGGGCCCGCTGGAGGATTTGGGGTGCGGAATATGTTCGAGAAATGGTGAATAATATACGGGGATATACCATAATCCAAAAAATTATACGAATTGGGCACGGGATTACTAACCTTAGAAAACGGAAACTGGGATTCATCAAAAATGACGTGGCGACTAATGATGATTTTATTAGAGGATAAATCAAAACATTTGTAACCACGATGATTAGACAGAAACCCCAAAACACACATACGGAGTAGACCGAAAACCCTCTTTCTTTCCTAGTTTACATGCCATGTCACATAAATATTTAGTTTTTAATAATAAAATTATTTAACTCATAAAATCTATTTAACTCAACTCAACTCAAATTCATTTAACCAATCAACTCGTGTCTTATACCCATTTAACACGATAAGAAAATATCAAAGAAGCGTAACTTTTATATGTGATTTCAAACTTATTGCATTTGCATCCATAACGTATACTCCATTTTATACTTTGCACCCTATCCTATTTTTTTTAACGATATTCACCCTAATCTCTGTGTTTTCTTACAGAATTATGCATAAAAGACTAATTAGCAACATTTAACTCATTAGGGTAATGAAAATAAAATTTAAAAAGTGACCTCAAGCAATATCAAAATATGAGATTGAGCAACTAGTGAATCTCCATTAATGGGAGAGAAAACAGTGAAATGAGAAATGAACTGATCTACTTGAATTGCAAATGATCGAGCAGTGTATAAACAAGGGAAATAGAGAGCTGGCAACGGCTGTGAAATGCTAACTAACTAACTGATTAGGACCACTAACCACCTAGTTAACTACTTGACAGTGACAACTAACAACTTCTAACAAACTAATAATTAAAATATCTAGACTAATTAATATCCAGAATTAGTAATACATCTAATACATAATTTAATAAATACTCTCAATACCCCCCTCAAGTTGGTGGTGAAGATTTCATAGACAACTTGTCCAATACAGCAGTGTGTTTGATCCAGTAAGAGCCTTGGTCAAGATGTCTACTAGTTGAGATGAGGTGGCAATGTGATGCAAGAAAATCAGGCCCTCTTGCAACTTATCTCGTACAAAATGATAATCCACCGGTATATGTTTAGTGTGTTCATGGAAGACTGGATTCCTTGTAATATGAAGTACTAATTGACTATCACAACAAACGGGTAATGGGAGAAGGACAAGGGATGGTCAGTTCTGAAATAACATGTTCAACCAAACCAATTCAACAACAACAACCTTCCTTAAAGACATGTACTCATCCTCTGCTGATGACTTGAAAATGATTTCTTACTTCTTAGATTTCCAACTAACAGGGTTGTCACCTAATAGAACCAAGTATCCACTTACAGACATTCTGAAATCTGGGCATGCAGCCCTATCAGAATCACAATAGGTCTTAACAGTGCAATCAGAGGTACTGGACATAAAAATACCAAGATTAGAATCTTCCTTGAGATACCTCATTAGATGAAATACAATCTGAATATGCGGTTCCTTTGGGTCTTGCATATATTGACTGAGATGTTGTACACTAAAAGCTATATCTAATCTTGTGTTAGTGAGAAAATTCAATTTCCCCACTAGTTTTCTGTAATAAGTAGGATCAGACAAGGTTGCACCCTTCTTAGCTCTCAATTTAATGTTGGGATCAAGTGGTGAAGTCACAGACTTGTAGTTGAAGCAATCATACTCTTTCAACATATCCAGAACAAATTTCCTTTGTGATATCAATGCCCCTTCATTTGTGTAAATATCTCTAGGCCCAAAAAATAGTGTAGTCTACCAAGGTCTTTGATTTTGAATCTGTCATGTAGATAGCCTTTCAACTGTGCAATGTCCATGTGTTTCTGTTTCTGTAAGAATTATATTATCTACATACACACTACAAACACCATTAGTGAATGATTTTTTCCTATAAGATAATGAATAATCATGTAAAGAGTGTTGGTATCCTTTAGGGTGCAGTGCAGTTTCTTCATATGAAGACTAACTATCGTGACAAATATTCTTAACAATAAATTGACTGTCAGGTGTCAATACATCAGGTGAAATAGTGTGGTGCTTGGAAAATAGATCATTAAGGGAAGTAGTTGGTTGAGAAATGTTGGGTAATGATTGTTTGAAGACATGAATGGAGCAAATAAAGTCTTTGAGGTGCCATGGAGGTTTATGTGTTCTTAGATATGTTCTTGGTGCTATAGTTGAAAAAGGTTGAGGTTGATCCACTGAAGTTTGTTGAGGTGAGTGTGTTGGAGCAGAGGGAAAAGATGAAGGTGAAGATATCATATGTGAAAGATGTGGGGAAGATGAAGTAGGTGTAGGTGCAGAATGAGATGGAGTAGGATCTCTGACTATTGTATCCACAGAATCACCTATTAAGTTTTTTTTAGTACCATCTTGACAAGCATGAGACAAATTTATGTCTGTGTGATTTAGGCAGAGTAGGATAACAAAGTCATTCAAAAGATTTCAAATGTGAATAAGTTGGTTTTCTCTTGAATAGTAATTCATATGAACACTTATTATTTAAGTAGGTTGTAGGAAGTCTATTTATAATGTGAGAAACTGCCAGGATACACTATCCCCAGTACTTCAAAGGTAATTTGGATTGAAAAAGAAGGGCTCTTACAGTTTCTAATAGGTAATTGTGTTTTCTTTCAACAACACTATTCCATTGAGGTGTGTAAGGGCAGATTTTCTGGTGAATAATTCCTTTTGTCATGAAGAATTGAATGGCCTCATTATTAGTGAAATCTAGGCCAATATATAATCTAACATATTTTATAGAGGTTTTAAAATGAGCTTCAACCATATCGATAAAATCTTTGAGAACCTGTAAAGCATTGCTTTTATTCCTCAAGAGATGTGTCCATGTGAATCAGCTATAATCATCCATTAAGGTAAGGAAGTATATGTAATTGTCATGTGTGGAAATATGATATGGCCCCCAGAAGTCAATGTGAAGAAAATCAAAGATGTGGTTAGAGTGACTTGTGCTCAAGGGGAATGGAAGTTTGGTTTGGACACATGAATGGTTGTTTCGGTGAAAATTTACTAGTATTGAGGTTATACCATTTATTTTGACAAAAAGAACATGTCCAAGTCTATTATGCCACAACAAATCTACATTATTTTCAGCAGACAAATAAAAAACGGAAGAGATCTCAGCAAACATGTCAGTTTTATTAGCGGAAAATGGCATATTTACATGTGGAGATAAATGGAAGCAAGCATCATCATTAGACATGTTATGCTTAACAATCAAAGAAGGAACACTACTAGGACCATCACCAGCAGACAATGAACTTTACTTAGAAAAGAACAACAAACAAAAGCTTTAGTGATAGAACTATTATCAGATGTTTTTAGACACCTTGAACAAAGAAAGTAGAGACCATCCTTGCTCTTACCAATCACATGAGGCCACAAACAACATGTATCAGTAAACAATACCATGCATTATAGAAACAAGATTGTACTTGAAGGATGGTACAAACAATACTTGATGTAGTATTATTTTAGGAGTAATAATCACATCACCAAACTCAATCACGGTCACTCTAGCCATTTGGAAGAGAAACTAATAAAGAATAAGATAAGGTTTGTATGTTGGTCAATGAATTTCTAACAAAGGTCATATTGGATGCTCCCGAATCTATGATCCATAAGTCAGCTTTTGTTTTTAAACATTTACATGAAGGCTTGTCAGAATTCATCCTAAACCGCTCAAATGTAACACTACGTAATCTGCCATTGACACTTTATTGTATATAACTAGAGATTATTGGTTAAGAAAAATGTATAATTTCCAACTTTGATAGTTTAACAATCTGAGAAGTATAATTGTAAATTCATATTGTGTACTTTAGTACCGATAATCTCACATGACGTTTTTTGGTTGTTATTTGCTATTCAATCTAGAAAAGGATCCTTGCATATTATTTTCATTTTTATCAGCAATTGAAGTAGCTTTGACCAATCAAGAATTTGATATTAAAATGACTTCACATATGTAATAATATTTGATAGTAAAAAATTGAAGAACTTCTATGCCCTTAAGATATTAAATCAAAATGAGAAAACCTGAATCTTGAATCTATTTGGGAAGCCGTAAAATAATTAAAGTTTCTTTTAGTGGAGAACATTGAAAAATACTTCAACTTTAGTAAAATAGAATTTTATGTAACCTTACATTCTAATTAGGAGAGAAGGAAATTTTTGTGTGTTTAGTCAATTATCAGGGGGGCGCTCTATCACTGAGCTAATAGCCCGTCGTGCGAGCCTCCCACAGGGGAATATTATGAGAAATTATGATGATAGTTGGGTGATGTTCTAGTCCTAAAAGTAACAAAAGTGATATTTGTTGGAAATTTGCCTTTGGCGGGGAGATGCGTCCACCCATATTTAATGAATTAAACACTAGTGTTCTGCATGTTGGAGGCTTTGTCTCTTCTCACATGCATAATCTACTAAGTGAGTAGATGACCGTAGGGCCAAGAATCGTTAAATTTCGTTGAGAAATGAAAGAGATATTGGTCCACGAAGTAAGGTGTTTGAGGCATGGAAATATGGTGTGGGACAAATCTACCACATCGGTGGAAAAAGGAAGAATTGCTCTCTTTATAAGTCTCTAAAGTGGTTAAGGGCTTGGGACCCCAAGGGGTATCCCATGTGTTTAAAGGAGGGAGGACCTAGACCGCCGCCCGCCAGTCCGGTCCGGGCTCAGGCTCGAGTCACGTGTCGCGGGCCGTGGGCTGTGGGGACTTTTTGATATTATCTTTTTGGACCCCAAATTGCTTAATATTTACAGTTTGGTCCCTAGAGTTTTTGAAAAGTTGATTTTGGGAATGATGGAAGGCAGAAACTTTCTGCCTACCGTTTGGGCTATTGTTTGGAGCATTAACCAGCCATTACTTGGCTGTTAACTCCTCCATAAACATCCCTCCTTCAATGAACATAATCAGCCTCTCTAATGGCCATTAACAACCCTCTCTAATGGCCATTAGCAGCCCTCACTAATAGCTATTAACAACCTTGTTTGTGGCAGTTGAAGAGTCCCTCCTCCATGCTATATATTGATGCCTTTTGGCTGCAGTGACAAAAAACAGTGAGGAAAGACACACATAAACACAAGATATACACAATAGAGACACACTATATACACAGAGACAAAACAGAAGAAAGTCACCCAAAAGCGTTGGGCCAGCGAAAACTCTTCCTTCCTTTTCCATTTCTTCAGCAAGTCGATTCGTATTTGTTTTCTTCATCAGACTCAACCTATTTACTTTGTAGTGTTGAGATTAAAGTGTTGTTTTATCTTGGGAAACTATTGCCCGTTAACGTAAAAGCATATATACGGAAAAATCTTGTCTTAAGGACAGAGTGCAATCACTCGACTCAGCACACAGTTGTAACCATCCAGATTTAGTGTTTCTTGATTTCAGGTTATCAAGATTCAAGACACAACAAGCTTGCAGCAGTTCTGAACATTGGACTATTTGTTTATCCTTTCGAACAATTGTAATATTTATTTACTTCCCGTACTGCTTTACAATATCCAACAACTTAAGACAAGATTGTATTAGTATTAGTGTTCGAAAGATGTCGGTTAAAAGTTGTGTGACCAAATCTGGATATGATTGTGGTTTGCTGGTAGAAGAGAGTGATGATGATGTTGTTGAAGATCAACGTGTTCATGGTTTCACCGCTCCCAAGAGTGGTAGGAACAAGCTCTCACGAGAGGCTGAGGATGTCAACTGGGATAAGAGGAGAAGGCTGAAGATGTGGTTCTATCTTGCAGCAGAAGGCCTATATCTGTCCCAGACAAAGGATCCGAAATTGGGATAAGTTATTTTTCTTCCTTGTCAAGAATAAAGATTAAATGATATCTGATTAAAAATGGCTTAAAGTAAGGAGGAATATGAAAATGTTTTCACGAAATAATTTATATTCCTTACGCTTTAAAATCAGAAGTTTAATCTCATCTTCATTCCCGTTTAAAGATTGGATTTTGTAAACGACTTAAAAAGATTCGTTCTTTTGAGTGTAATTATTAAAAGTGTGTAAAGTATGTTCGCACATACGAGGGAGAAAGATCCACTGACTGTGGGAAAATTGTTACCACTCTTAAGTAAGCGCCAACAACTGTCTGGGCACCAATCATAACGAAAGAAGACTAAGAGCTAAAGACGTTGAGCCTGTCACACTATTTGGCAGAAGATCCTTCATAGGATGATATTGGACACTCAGTCATACAAAGCCTCCGGGTGACTGGAGTGGGCCAAAATTCCTTTGATATGATGATATTGGACACTCAGTCATACAAAGCCTACGGGCGACTGGAGTGGGGCCAGAATTCATTTCATAGGAATAGTAATGGACACCTAGTAAGGTGGGCCAGAGTTTCCAGGTCTTAAATGATCTGAAGGCCTAAAGAAAGGCAGAAAAGAAATTGGACACTCAGTCTACCAAAGAAACTGGAGTGGGCCAGAGTATCCAGATCACATATGATCCGGTTACGCCCTAACCACGGGCAAGAGGTTGTTCATGTGAAGAAACGCCACCTCTAAAGTAGAAGGGGTTGGAGAGGTTGTCCTCAATAGGACTTCAGGGAATGAGATCACTCTAAAATGAGGTGATACATGTCCCAAACTTGATTTAAGAGACGTTGTTGGTCAAGCTGGTTTGAGACTAGTCCAGCAGGTTTGTAATAACTAAGAATGGTACAGTATGTTTGTAGCCAAATTAATGATATATTTATAATCCGTGCATCTATGTCATCATAGATTAAGACACGTTAAATAGAAAGTCATTCAAAAGCTAACGATGTTGAGATTGTTGCCTTCTGTCGACATAAACCCTCAAAATGAATGTGAGGTAGGCAAAGAGGCAAAATCATCTTTCCATTCTGTCAAAGGAATAGCAAAAGAAGCATCGCTCCTCTAGAACTTAGTCACACCTTTATGGGTGATTTAAAGTTTATACAAAATAGAGGGGGGAGACAAGTACTTTGTGACCTTCATTGATGATGGTACAACGTATTGTGTCCTTTATTTGTCAAAAGCAATGATGAAGTTGTTAAAGTGGATAAGTGCTACAAAGCAGAAGTTGAAAATCAACTAAGTCTATGGATTGAGAAATTCGTAGTGATAGAGGGGGAGAATGTGAAGCATCGTTCATTAAACGACTGCTCATTACTCAACTCAGTCCAACAGTGTTAGCCAAGCGCAAAGTCGTATGCCCAAATTATGTGGGGCAAGGCGATCCTTACTGCTAATGCGAATCTCAACAGAAATACGCATAAGGATAAGGATAACTCTCCGTGTGAAATATGGAAATGATCTCACATACAAATGTTGTGATGTGGGGTGGCTTGGTGAAAGTAGGAATACCGAAACAGGTCAAGTTGTACCTAAGACTGTAGATTGCATATCCACTAGATCTGCAAATAACAGTAGTGATTATTGCCTCTTGGTGTCAAAGAATGCTGAATTCTTTGAAGATAACTTTCCTTGAAAAGGAAAAAGAAGTAATTACTCAAGGTTAACAAGAACCCGCGAGGGCCTGACTGTCCGGAACTAGACGTTCCGTATCTACAGGACTCGAAAGTTGCTGGCTATCCGTAACTTAATATTCCAGATCTGCAGAACTCAGGGATTCTAGATGTTGATCCGAGATGGAGCAAAGAAGGGGACAAAGACTTGTTCCAGTCCTTCTAGCTTGTATGGTTGAGAATGAACCATGGACAATTAACAAATAATTATCATCTCCAAAAGCGCTGCTTTGGAAAGAAGCTACAAAGAGAGAAATAGATTCCATCATATAGAACCATACTTGCGTAATGGTTGATCTTCCTCCGGGAAAAGAATCTTTGGGTTGTAAAAGTGGATACTCAAAAGTGAGTACAAAGTAGATGGATCTACTGACGAGTACAAGGCCTCGACTACTTGTACATGTGCTCCCCTATGAGTAGCTTAACATCCAGGGCCATTGCAGTCTTGCGTGGCATGGATGTTGAAACAGCCTTCCCAACCGGAGAGTTGGAAGAAGAGGATCAGAGTTGGTTTGCTGGACTATTGAGATTCTTCCTGAACTTTCCTTTTGGTCCCTGAAATGTTTACATTTTGGTCCTGAAAGTTTCAGATAAAACAGAAACAATGAATCTGACCACATAAACATTGACTCTGAAGTTAGAAAGCCAACAGTTGGAAAACCAACAGTCTGAGAGTGGAAATTATATTGAAACAAAAGATATGGGTATCACAGATGACATCTTAGGAATTTGATTTCTAAGACATCTAACGGACTGGTCTAACTCCAAACTCAGTTGTGAGATAGTTGACAGTCTCGTTGAAGCCACCAATGGATATGAATCATATAACTGATTAGAATCATGGTGCACCCATAGACAATGAGCGATATGCACAAGTCACGTGTAGTTCAATGTATTGTACACACTACAACCGACCTGGTATCGGCCTACAAATAGATCAGTTGAACTAAGGTTCACTGATGATCTTAATAAATGATCAATAGAAGGCGTTAAGTCGGATATGACGATATCTGAATTATTCGCTTATCTACGGATTATGATATTCTGGATGTCCAGCGGTTCTGGGAGAACAAAGTGATGCAAACTGGATATCAGATATGAAGAACACCAATGCCACAAGTAAATGTGTATGATGGGTCTTGGAAAATCCTCTAAGCAAACTTGCATTGGCCGATTCATGATATAATCGTAGTTTATAGCTTTATACAAAGCATGAAAGAAGTTGAGTAACTTCATGACTCCTTAGAGGACATCCCTTATTGGGAGAAACCAGTGCCTTCAGCAGTTATACACTGTGGCTAGCCGGTCGGCTTCAAGAAGGACACGGATGACGGCGTCTGGACATATCTGTCAGGATCTGTCGGAGACATAAGACCGTATGGCAGTTGATCATCACAGGTGTCACTTCCTTGTTTACTAACTAAGGGACTACACGGAGATTAAGTGTTCTGCCTGTCTAGGGGAATAGGTTTAAAACCCAAACAATACGAACCATTGTGGTGGTAACCCAACCATACTGATTGGAGATCCCAAGAATTTGGTTCAATGGGAAAACTAAGCTGCAAAAGGTTCAGTTGAGCGCTTCGGTGGAAGCAAGAAGCACTTCGGATGATGATTTCTGTACGGAAACATGAATCCAAAGATGTTCCCGCGATAGACATTAAAGTGCTACCTGCATGGTGGGTAAAGGTTAAGCTTCCAAACCTTTAACGATCCTCAAATAGTTGAGGTTAAGGTTCAGGAAACTTTTAATAATTCCTAACACTTGTGAAGTGGGGTATAGTAGGATACCTTGTAGGAGATCACCTATTTAAGTGCGAGGATAGGCTGCCTCAAATGAACGCACTTAAGAATCTAAGTGTGTCCACGGCCACAACGGACAAAACCATAAAAATGAAAATGAATAAGGAGAGTTATTGTGTTGGTATCATTGTCTTGGCTTACACTAAACACTGATGGTTCAAGACATCACGTTCACCGCGCAGTAAGCAAGTCCGGTGGTATTCAACTAGGGAATGTTCAAAGTGGAAGCTACCTCTCCTGAAAGTAGGCACCTTGTGTGTGTACCAAAATCTCTCTTTCATAGAGGGGATTGTTGGAAATTTGCCTTTGGCGGGGAAGTGCGTCCACCCATATTTAATGAATTAAACACTAGTGTTCCGCATGTTGGAGGCTTTGTCTCTTCTCACATGCATAATCTACTAAGTGAGTAGATGACCGTAGGGCCAAGAATCGTCAAATTTCATTGAGAAATGAAAGAGATATTGGTCCACGAAGTAAGGTGTTTGAGGCATGGAAATATGGAGTGGGACAAATCTACCACATCGGTGGGAAAAGGAAGAATTGCTCTCTTTATAAGTCTCTAAAGTGGTTAAGGGCTTGGGACCCCAAGGGGTATCCCATGTGTTTAAAGGATGGAGGATCTAGATGTGCTTGGGTTCAAGGCTAAGCCCACACGCCGCCACAGCCCACCCGTCCCGTCCGGTCCGGGCTCGGGTCACGGGTCGTGGGCTGTGGGGACTTTCTGATATTATCTTTTTGGACCCCAAATTGCTTAATATTTACAGTTTGGTCCCTAGAGTTTCTGAAAAGTTGATTTTAGGAATGACGGAAGGCAGAAACTTTCTATCTACCGTTTGGGCTGTTGTTTGGAGCATTAACCAGCCATTACTTGGCTGTTAACTCCTCCATTAACAACCCTCCTTCAATGACAATAATCAGCCTCTCTAATGGCCATTAACAACCCTCTCTAATGGCCGTTAACAACCCATCTAATGGCTATTAATAGCCTTGTTTGTGGCAGTTGAGGAGTCCCTCCTCCATGCTATATATTGATGCCTTTTGGCTCAATTATGTTGCACATGCAGTGACGAAAAACAGTGAGGAAAGACACACATATACACAAGATATACACAACAGAGACACACTATATACACAAAGACAAAACAGAAGAGAAAGTTAGTCCAAAAACGTTGGACGAAAACAGAAACTCTTCTTTCCTTTTCCATTTCTTCAGCAAGTTGATTCGTATTTGTTTTCTTCGTCAGACTCAACCTATTTGCTTTGTAGTGTTGAGATTAAAGTGTTGTTTTATCTTGGGAGGCTATTGCCCGTTAACGTAAAAACATATATCCGAGACAATCTTGTCTTAAGGACAGAGTGCAATCACTTGACTCAGCACACAGTTGTAACCATCCACATTTAGTGTTTCTTGATTTCAGGTTATCAAGATTCAAGACACAACAAGCTTGCAGCAGTTCCGAACATTGGACTATTTGTTTATCCTTTCGAACACTTGTAATATTTATTTACTTCCTGTACTGCTTTACAATATCCAACAATATTTCTAGGAAATTCTCAATACATGGGTGACCTTATAGGGAATTTACTCACAATTATTTTGTAATTATGGTTGCCTTTGAAGAATCCTGAAAAAAATTGTATGTATAACGGTTCTGCTTACCTAAAATCTATGCTATTATCATCTAAAGAATATACACAGGGTCGGCTCAAAGAAATTTGGTAAAGTCAAATCTTAAAAAGAGATCTCAAGTATATTTAATAAAAGTACCTTCTGCTTGCGTCACACCTGCATCTCGTGAGTCGCACGTGCATTTCAACTGAATAAAATTGTTAAATTAATTACTTTATACACATATACAAAAATATTTTATCTCTTATATTTCGACTGAATTTGCAAGTCATATGCATATACGTGAAATTTTATTTATTCTATTACGATTGGATTAGCAAATAATTCATTCTATAAATTTATTGATTTTTCTTACGAGTACACGAAGCATGAGTAAATTGATTAGTGTTGCAATTAGTTATAACGGTCAAATGTTATTTTATAATTGAAGACTGCGTTATTTTAAATTAACTGAAAGTAACACTTAATTAATAGAATCATAAGTTACGCAAAATAACTATAATGAATAAATTTAAACGGCAAATGTAATCTTTCTTAATATCTAAAAATGGAAGAAAAAGAACAGACAGAAAGTTGCTAAACATAGAACTTGAAGTTCTAATGATCAATCTGGGAAAGTCCTAAATGCCTAAATCTTTGATAAACTAGAAAAAAAAAATCGTAGTAACTAACACGTTACTAATACCATCCTTCATTAATTCTTCTTCAGAACGCCCACTTTATCTGTCAATTTAAAGACTACTTTTCATGGCATCTAATCTTACTTTGTCACTGATTAAATTGTTGAAAGTAGGTCTGTTGCTCTTTTTGTTTTCTCACTTTGTCCAACTTCTCCTTGTTCACGACAATTCTGTCAATTCTTTTGTTCTCCATTCTTGTTTTTGGTATAAAGATTAAACTCAAAGCGTAGCAACTGCAAATTTTCTAACATAAAGTCAAACAAAAGATTAACTAACAAATAAACTAAATTCAAATTAAAATGTATCAAAGGTTGTAAACTATATAGTTAGTCACTTCTCGATTATGTTAACAGTTTGTTTACTTTTCTCATGAAAAAAAACTTATTGAATTTGTCCATGATCATACTATAAAACTCTTATCAATTTATGTTGAAGTACTTCCAAATACATTCTTGAGAATATTATATGAGAACAAGTACTTCATAGCAAAATTAGTTAATTTAACGTAAGAGAACATATAAACAAAGAACAAAAACGAATTATGAACACATAAAAAAGAGTAACAACAGGGGGTATCAATGAAAATGATGGCCTAAAGCTAAATCTTAAAAAGCGGTTTCAAATATATTTAATTAAATTAGCTTCTCGGTGAGTCACACGTGCATCTACACTTCACAACCAAACGCACGTCCATATTTACAAGTTTTACTAGATACTGTCACATTCACTTCAAAGAATGAATGTGTATTTATAACATTTATCAAAAGTTCTTATTCTTCGAGAATGAACATAATTTCTGAACGTGTCTTAAGCATATCAAATTGTGATAGCTTAGAACCTCTTTTAAGATAATGCTACTTTATGAGCAAATCGAGACATACATATGATGTAGAGAATTTTAACATATCTTAAGTCGTAGCCACAACAAGCTATGAAAATATTGCCACTTCTAGTGGTCATATGTATAAATGAATCATCATAACGAGATTAAGAAATATTATCACTTCTGATGATCATATATTTCTTGCAAATTCTCATTCTTAGCCATTAAGGAATATGAGACTAACATCATATCCTCTTAATAATATTTTTCTCCAGAAATAACAAAAGATATTGAACTAGCACTTCATGGGATAGTTGACCAAAAAACCCCTGGAATGGATGGATTCAATGCATTATTCTACAAGAAAACATGGAGAATTATTGGAGATGAAGTCACACAGGCTGTCAAGCAGTTTTTCAACACATGAAATGTCTGGGCCAATGAACTGTACAACAGTGACACTAATTCCAAAGGTACAACACCCTGCCTCTAATAAAGAATATAGACCTATTTGGAACAAATATGTAGAACCTTTTTATGTTCTACATATTCTATACTGATCAATGAAATAATCGAACAAATATGTAGAACCTTTTTATGGAATGGACAAGTGAAAATGTCAAAGAAGGCATTGCTAGCATGTGAGAAAATATGTATGCCAAAGGCAGTTGGGGGCATGAACTTGTTGAATATACATATCTGGAACAAATCAGCATTATGCAAACTATTGTGGAAAGTAACTAAGAAGAAGGATGTACTATGGGTGAAATGGATACACACATACTACAGAAACAAAGGAACATTATGGGAGTTGATACCTAAGCAAGCTAGTTGGGTCATCAAGAGAATTTTCAGAGAAAAAACATATATAGAATAAGCAGGAATGACAAGGGCAGACATTGTGGGATTAAAAGAATTCTCTATCAAACAAATGTATAGAAAGATGCTAGAAGAATATCCTAAAGTCCCATGGAGAAGGCTCACTTATAGCAATACAGGACACCCAAAGTGGTTGTTTCAAGTAACACTGGCTATACATAAGAGAGAGGCTATTTGAATGGAAGATAACTGCAGATAAAACATGTCCAGTATGCCAGCAAGAAGAAAAATCAGTAGAATACCTGTTTTTCCAATGCCTTGGCAGTGCACAGATCTGGAAAAATCTACTCAAATAGCAAGCCATTGATAGAGAACTTGCAGGATGGACGTCAGAAATACAGTGGATGATTTATCATAAAAGAAGCAAGAATGCAAAAGCTATAATTTATAGAATGACATTAGCATCAACAGTATATCATGTGTGGAAATAAAGGAACAGAGTGGTATTTCAGAGGAGAAGAAGGCAACCAGAAGAGATAGTAAGAATGATCATTCAAGAGGTGTTTGCTAGAGGTAATTTGGTACAAAGACTAAATAGGAGATTACAAGATTTGAATTCTTACCCTATGTAATGCAATAGAAAGATGAGGTAGAAGGAAGAAATACTAAGGTTGGGAATGTCCAACTTAGTGTAGGAATGAACAGTGTATGCAGAATATTTCGTTTGGTAATAAAACGTAAGTTAATTACCAAAAAACACTTTTAAGTATAATGGTCCAGAACCACGTAGGTTCCCTCAAATCCAATCAAAATATCTTTGTGGATGAATGAGTATATTCAAGTGGTTATATCTATATTTTTAATTATTTCACGACATAAGAAGATCTTTAATAGTGAGATATTTCAATTTTCAGATTAATACCAAGGGCGGAGGAATATCATTGCATTGGCAAAGTCTTGATTTAATGCGTGATTTTTATTTTTAATGGTGTCTGTCGGACCCATTGCATCAAGATGCATTTCAGCATCCAACAACTAATGTAGGAAGCTTTTGCCCGATAGATCGAGGGCAACAAATTCAAATTTAAAATCATTTGTCATTAAATAAGAAACAAAATCATATTTTTGAGGCTTTCAAAGTATTTTCTCAAAATAGCAAAGTCTCGTACTGATAATGTGTTATGAAATAATAATTAAAGTACAAAACAAGAAATATTCCTCCCTTACGAGAAATATCTTGTACACTCCAACAAAAAAGATTTATAATTAAGGATTGACATTCCTCCATTATAAGAAAAAATTTTAAACACTCCAACAAAGAAGATTTATAATTAAGAATTGACTCCCCTCGATGACAAGAAAAAATATTGAACACCAACAAAAAAGATCTATAATTAAGGATTGACTCCCCTTCATTGCAAGAAAAAATCTTGAACACTCCAACAAAAAAGATTTATTATTAAGGAGGTTGTTAATTATAAAAATAAGTTTATGTTTTTTATGGAAATAATAGCAAAAAGGCCTTACCGTTTATTCTAATGAATAAAATTGACAATTCTCCTCTCTTATAAGATCTCCAAATCTTTTCCAATCATAAAAGTGCTCAAATTGATCTAAATACCTACATAAGAAATAATTTATGCAATTAAAGAATTCAGGTTTTGGAACTAAAGTACTAGCTTATTTGAATTTCCATAATTTTTCCACTTGTTCTTATTCAACACTTTAAATTATATTTGAATATGTACACAATCTAGTCATAATAGTGTTTTTAATCACATTACATAGTCCCTCATGTTGATGTTGGATGGATGTTGTGACAATATCTGTAAATGCTCAGGACAACATCTTATGAGAATAAGAATATTGCATGCGATGTTGTGACAACATTCCTAACAACATCTCTGTAACGATTTTGCCTATTCTTCCGGCCAAAACAGGTTGTGTTACTGTGAGTAAAAAATGACCTAGGCAAGCTTACAATGATGATGTGTTTAAAACGTGGTAAAGGAAACAGTCAAAGCTTGGAGAGGAAGCAGCGTGAAGACCAAGTCCAGAACATTGAGCTTTTTAAGGAACAAGAATCGGTCCAAGCTGAAGCCTTCTTTTACTCAACCTCCGCAACCAATCAGTGAGGATTTCAAGGAAAGTTCCACACTATAAATAGAGGGGAGCTTCAGAGTATCGATATCCAGAATTGAATGAAAAGAATTACCAAGAGAGCTCTCGCATATTCACCTTAGAAACTGGATCAACACACTTAGCCTAAAGTAGTATAACAACATCTAGTCCCACATTACTACTGCTGCTCAGATTCTAGATCAAGCTTATATTTCAAGCAATAGTAATGAAGATGTTGTATTTGTCTTTTTAGATCTTTTAACTTTAGGCTGAAGTCATCTGCGACTTCACTTTTGTTTGTAATTTCTTTTTCGCATTTATTGTTCAATCTTGTAAAAAGAAATTCATTTGTAATTGTATATAATTTATACAATTCTTTGGTCATTGACCATCAAGGGATATATTAATATATACCCTTGAAAAAATATAAATCTTGTGTCTCTTTACGTTTCCGCTACATTTACTCTATAAAGATTTATAACTATTTTATCACAATGTTGCCTCGGATGTTGACACAACATTGAAGGCAACATCCAGAAACTGTTTTAATTGTTCTAGCTGTTACGGATTCTTACATATTCTTGCTTATCCGTAGCCCTGGACCCAACAAGTGGTATCAGAGCCAACACTTGATACAATAAGTGTTTGATTCTGAATAATACGGCTATGAACTCAGCTATACAAAATGTTGGTAGACTTCCAATTCTTGACGGAACTAACTACGCCTATTGAAAAATTCGACTACGTTCACACATCAAATCCATTGATGTTCGAGCTTGGAGATCAGTTTTCGAAGGCTGTGTGATTTCCAAGTACCCAGCAGACGAGGATGGTGATGTCCTTACCAAACACGAATCTGAATGGACCGCGTAAGAAATCAACTGTGCGAGCTTCAATGAAAAGGCTCTAAATGCGATATTTGGATGGGTAAATCTCTATATGTTTAAACTCATCCAGAATTGTACTACGGCCAAGGAGGCTTGGGAGACCTTACAAACTCATTGTGAAGGTTCCTCGAGTGTACGACGTACAAAGCTTCGCATGATTTTGAACAAATACGAACGCTTAAGGATGAAAGAATCTGAAGACATAAAATCCTATTTTGAAAAGTTAATTGACATTGTTAATCAGTGTCAAATGCTTGGTTCTCCGTTAACCAACACACAACTTGTGGATAAAGCTCTCATATCACTTCCTGAAAAATTTAATACTAAGATTTGTGCTATTGAAAAGGCCCATAATATTGCTACTATGGATCTACATGCCTTGATGAGCATCTTTCAAACATATGAGATGAACATGAAGAGCCAAAGAGATCTGTATAAAGACAAGACTTTGGCACTCCAAGGACAAACCTCGGAAACTGAATTGGAAAACGAGGAAGAAAACTTGGAGGAACTGGGAAATGGTGCAACTGTTGCCTTACTTACTCGTCGATTCAATTCGATGGTGAGAAAGATCAACATTGATCGCAATAAAGCCAAATACAAACAGCATCAAAACCCACTCTTCAATAAACAGCCGAATAGGTCACCTTCTGAGCAAAGAAATCACAATCCACTGAGGAAATCTAACTCCGACAGTACCAATTTCAATCCCAAACAACTCGAGAGAGTGCAGTGTCATGCATGCTCGGGTTGGGGACACTATGCTAATGAGTGTGCAAACACCCTTAGAAAAATTGGTAAGGTTATGTGGGTAACTCTCAGTGATGATGAGAACGAAGAGGAGGAAGGAGATCAAGAAGAAGAACCACAGGCAATGCTGGCAGCCATGTTCGAACACTCATTGTCCTACGATGAAGATGTTATTGACAATGTTACGACAACATCAGGAACAACATGAGACTCAACATATGGAATGTCTTCAACATCAGAGAGGTATGTATACTTTGACTATTCTGATGTAAATTATTTTAGTGGATTTAATTCTTCATCTGAGGCTGTAAATTTGGATCTAGTTGACTCCAAAGATGACGTGATAAAGGAATTACAAAATTTTTGTAAAGCCTTAATAACTGAATCTGAGCAACTAGACTCAAAAGCAAAATTATTGGCTCTTGAGAATAGCAATCTGAAATGCACAATCAACTGATTAGAGGTGGCACTTACCAAGAAGGACCTAGAGCTTGGTAAGATTCGTGCACGATTGAATGTAGCTGAGACCACATTTCAAAGGCTTAAAATGGGAACCTCCAAACTGGATGAAATATTAAACTTCAATAAACCTACAAGAGCTGGGCTTGAGTACCAATCTCCTAGCAAAACAAATACTTCCAGAATCCATAGTCAAACTGAGAGGATAAAATTTGTCAAAGAAAATCCGAGTTATTCTCAGATCACTAAGATTGGATCGAAGTTTGTATGTAGCTTCTGTAAAAAGACAGGACATCTTATGCCCTACTACTACAAATTTTAAAACTCTGCACTCAGAATATTGCCTAAAATGTCGTCAGCAATGTTGCCCAACATCACTGACAACATTCAAAGTAACTAGCCTGAAAGCAGAAGGAAGAAAGAGGAATGGGTACCCAAACTCAATCTGAAATGTAATGTGTGCATAACTGCTTTGTGTGCTAACATTCCAGGGTCTTGGTATTTCGATAGTGGCTGCTCACGTCATATGACAGGTACCAAAAGTCTATTGAAGGAGTATGGAGCTTTCAATGGAGGATACGTGACCTTTGGAGGAGAAAGTAAGAGTAAGATAATTGGTAAATGAACTCTTAATGTTCCGGATGTACCAACTTTGAAGAATGTTCTTCATGTAGAAGGTTTGGTTGCTAATCTTCATAGCATAAGCCAACTATGTGATGATGATCTCGATGTGAAATTCAACAAGCTTGGATGCAAGGTTACAAATTCTGCAGATAAATGTGTCATGTCAGGAACCCGAACGGGAGATAATTGTTATCTAGTCGGTAGACAAGAGTTTTGCAACTCCGCAAAGGTAGGTGACTTGACACTTTGGCATCAAAAGTTGGGACATGTCAACTACGGCACTTTGGAGAAGCTGATCTCATTTGAAGCTGTCAGAGGCATTCCCAGACTGGATCCAAAAGATAAAACACTATGTGAAGATTTTTTGAAATGAAAGCAGACCCGAGTCTCTCATAATATTGTTCAACGTGACGGACAACATTCAGGTACGTCTCGTTATTTTCAATTATTGCATATGGATCTTATGGGTCCAATCGAGGTAGATAGCCTAGGAGGAATGAGATATTCTTATGTGATAGTAGATGATTTTTCCAGATTCACTTGGATCTATTTTTTAAAAGAAAAATCACAAACCTTTAAGATGTTTAGAACACTTTACTCTAGGATTAAAAATCTATTTTGTTCTTCAATTTTCAGAATTAGATCTGATCATGGAAAGGAGTTTAAAAATCAAACTTTTGCAAAATTTTGTGAAAAGAAAGGCATATTCCATGAATTTTCAGCACCAAAACTACCACAACAAAATGGGGTTGCCGAGAGAAAGAACAGAACTTTACAAGAAATGGCTAGAGTTATGTTAAGATCTAAGCAATTGTCAAAGAGGTTTTGGGTAGAAGCCTTGAACACGACATGTCACATAACTAATAGAATCTATTTAAGGCTAGGGACAAAGATGACACCCTATGAACTGTTAAATGGAAAGAAACCTACAGTGCAGTACTTTCATGTCTTTGGTTGTGTGTGCTATATTCTTAATGACAGGGATAAACTGGCCAAATTTGACTCTAAGAGTGAAAAGGGAATATTCGTTGGCTACTCTTAGAATAGCCATGCTTATCGAATATACAATCTTCGGACAAAGACCATACAAGAATTAGTCAATGTTATTTTCGATGACCTGCTAGATATGTCTGGTAGATCTTCAGAAAATAACATTGTGGTTGCAGTTGAAGAGGAGCAACCCACTGAAGAAACAAATGTTGTCCCAACATCAGAAGAAACATCTGAACCTCAAAGAGAGAACACAGAGGATGAAATCGATGAGGAGTCTGCTACTGAACTGGATGATCAAGTGAGAAGAGACCCTCCATCGAGAATTAGAAGGAACCATCCACCCAACCAGATGATAGGGGGAGTTTTCGAGAAGAGGCGTACAAGATGGAAAGAGCCAGTAAATTACCGAGAAATGGTAAGGTATGTGTGAATGTCCACCATATATCAACAGGTAAGTCTCTCTTTTCTTACATCTACTTTGGAACCTAAAAATATTGGGAAAACATTAAAAGATAATTTTTTGATAGTAGCCATGCAAGAGGAGCTTGAACAATTTGCCCGAAATGAGGTTTGGGACTTGGTACCACGACCCAACAACACAAATGTTATTGGGACCAAGTGGATATTTAAAAACAAATCAGATGAGTTAGGGAAGATTGTAAGGAACAAAGCTCGACTTGTTGCTCAAGGATATACACAAGTAGAAGGTATCGACTATGACGAGACGTTCGCTCCTGTGGCTAGAATTGAGTCAATAAGATTGCTTCTTGCTATTGCTTACTATCTAAAGATTACATTGCACCAAATGGACGTTAAATGTGCTTTCCTCAATGGATACTTGGATAAAGAAGTTTATGTTGAACAACCAAAGGGATTTGAGGATCTTCACCATCCACATCATGTGTACAAGCTCAAGAAAGCCTTGTATGGACTAAAATAAGCACCACGTGCATGGTATGGTCGTCTAACTAACTTCCGTGTGGAGTTTGGTTTTACCCATGGAGAAGCTGACAGAACATTATTCATTAAAAGACACGGTGTAGATGTAATAATAGCTCAAATCTATGTTGATGATATTATTTTTGGTTCGACTACAGAATCACTAGTAAAGTCATTTGTCGAAGCAATGTTGACAACATTTGAGATGAGCATGATTGGAGAACTAACATTTTTCTTAGGCTTACAGATTAAACAGAATGAAGATAAGATCTTTGTATCTCAAAGCAAATACGCCAAGAATCTTGTTAGGAGATTTGATCTGGAAAATGCTAAACACATGAAGACTCCAATGGGCTATACGCAACAGGAATGTAAAGACGATGTTGGATAAGATGTTGACCCAACATTATACCGATCTATGATAGGTAGCCTTTTATACCTTACTGCCAGTCGCCCCGATATCATGTTTAGCGTATGTGTTTGCGCCAGGTTCCAAGCCAGTCCCAAAGTATCTCATCTTAATGCTGTGAAATGTATTATTCGATATGTTGCAGGTACAAATGACTTGGGAATTGGTACTCCAAAGACACTAATCCTAATCTAATAGGATATAGCGACTCGGATTGGGCCGGTGATGTAGACGATAGGAAAAGCACTAGTGGTGGGTATTTCTATCTTGGCAATAATCTAGTCTCATGGTATAGTCATAAACAAAATTGTGTATCACTCTAGACTGCCGAATTTGAATATGTGGCAGCCGGAAGTTGTTGTGCTCAACTGATTTGGTTACGACATATGCTAGATAACTATGGCATATCTAATAACTCCATGATTTTGTACTGTTATAATCTGAGTGCTATTAATATTTCCAAAAATCCAGTTCAACATTCACGTACAAAGCACATAGACATAAAACATCATTTTTTAAGAGACTTAGTGGAAAAACAGCTAGTTCAAATTGAACATGTTGATACTCTTTAACTGACTGGCATTTTTACCAAACCTTTAGATCATGAGAGATTTTCTAGCTTGAAAAAATCTCTTGGTCTTTGTTTTCTTTGAAAATAAGACAAGCTAGGTAGATGTTGTCCGAAATGTTGTCCTAACATTCTAGGTAACATTGACTGTTGAGTCAATATACATGATAAGTGTTGTAGTGATGTTGCACTATTTTTCAAAAGATTCAAGCATAACTCTAAAAAGACAAGGAGTAACATAAGAAGGCGAAGCCTCTACTAAAAGATTTGGATGTATACAAAAAGAGCAAAGCTTTAAGATTGATATCGTTCCTATTCTATAGGAGTACCACGTGCTTCAAAAAGGTTGAAAATTCCTCAATATTTTTTTAATCTGTATGTGTTCAACTAAGTTGATTAAGGACAATGGTAAAATGTTACATTAGTCCAGCGATCAGTCTCATAGGGAACATATACGAAAATATCATCTGCCAAATCAGAAAATCCTTGGAGTCTCATAATGCTTGTTTAACCTTGAAATGTTGCCAACATCATTAACAACATTGTGTTCCAGTAAATTGATCAATCTGGTTTATCTTATTATATTCTTGTTTTTTGGTATTTAACACGTCTCTGTCTTTAACTGGAAGTCCAAAAATTCTGGAGGACCATTTTTATTTAAATTTTAAATGATGATATGTGCTATGAAAATCCTTTATTTTAGGTATGTAAAGAGTTTTTATTCTTCTATACAATCTAAATTTAAGGAAAAGGAATTTGAGTGTAAGTATACTTTGCCATAATAAAACCTCCCATTTTTGTCTTGGAATTGTCACATCAGCCGACTCACAATCCATCAAACCATGGCAGCCCAAACAACACCGTCATTTCTCAAAACCCAAAGCTTCTCCAACATGCCCAATCCTTCAAAACCCTCTCCCATGTCCATGTCCCCAAAATCCACAAACACCAAAGATTATTCTCCAATGTCGACTAGTTCAACAAATAGCAACAAGGTTTACAAGCATTATACTTCCATCAATGACTTGAAACTAGTCGAGGAGGACTGCACACAGGCTATGATCCTGCTTGGTTCAGATAAGCCATTACATGTGAGCTATCCAGGCGATAATGAAAACCCAATCGATGTTGATGCAACATCTGATTTCTCAAACCGTGCTTCAAGACAGTCAAAATAGACATTTCCGACGCAAAGGTCAAAAAGGGTTTTCGAAAACCAATTCGGTGAAAACCAGTCTGCCAAAAGATCCAGGGAAGAGTCGACTTTCCCTGTTGATACTACCACAAGCAGCAGCACTGACACCAATTTTAGTGTGCCCAGTTCTTCCAGAACTCCATCAACTTCCACTCCACAAGCAGAAACTGAGAAGGAAAAAGAAGAAGAAGAAGAGATGTCAGATGACACACCTCTACGAAACTTTATTCCTAAAGGGGTCCGTAGAACATACTGGAATTTTGATAAAATGTTGCCTCAAAATCAAAGGCAACAAACGAGAAAATGAACCCAGATTATGTTGCCCCAACATCCGAGGCAACACATGCAACCACCTTATCCGAATAAGAAAATACAGAATCTATTTCAGATTCTAAGGTAATTCCCTATTCTTCTATGTTTCAAACGAAATCATGCTCCAATAACTGGAATTAGTTTTAAAATAGATGAGTTAGAGGGGAGAAGGTGATTGACCTAACTTCATTCTCCAAAAATGGTTTAGTTGATTTCTTAATTAGTCGAAAGATCTTAAGCTCTGTATCTAGTAAGAATTCTTATTGTGAGAAGGTGATTAGAGTGTTCTATGCTAATCTGACGCTTGCTGTTATGGACACAACCTCGAAGAAATTTGGGAGAGTGTACCTATACAACAAGGTATACAATTTTACACCTAATATCATCAACTCCACTCTTGGGATGATTGTTAGTGAAAGAGAACTTCAACCAAACCCCACTGTGGAAGAATTCAATTCAATGATCAAGTACATTACTGGGAATTTGATCAATGTTTGAGCTCTTCGCAGTCCTGTATCAAAACTCACTGCCTTGTTTGCCACTCTGCATAAACTTGTTATATACAACTGGCTACCCTCCCTTAACGAGATAGTAGTGACTCTTGATCAAGCATCACTGCTATTCAAATTGGAAGGAATCAGAGAGTTGACTTAGGAACCCTCAAATTCAACCATGTTGTCAACTTGGCAGAAAGACAAAGCAACTCTGCCCTTCCATACCCCTCCTTGATTTTTCAAATCCTGCTCAACTAAAGTTTTAAGACTCCAAAAGGAGAAAAGCTGAGTCCATCCTTAGAGGTTTACTCAGTACAACGAGCAGTTGTGAACATCATGGACAGGGTTATTGACCTGCCCTAGAAGAAAGATGAATGAGACACTGACACATCAAAAGATGTTGGTCAAGGAAATGTCCCAATGTCCAAAGACTGGCTTCGACAACATATTGCTGAACTTGACAGGCAAATTCAAGACCTAGTGCGAGCCAGGAACTATTATGAGGACTTACTTTCTTCACAAAAAGGGGGAGATGATGATGATGTTGCTAATGGAAGCAGATAGACACAAATAGGGGGAGAGGAGTTGAAATGAGATGCAGGCCAAGCTACGAGGCAGGGGGGAGAGGAATTGAGATGATGATTGTTTTGATGCTTCTGATGCTATGAAGATGAAGATAGTGCTGCACAGAGTGATCGATCACAGAAAGCGGCTGGAAGCTACTGTGACTCGATTATTCTAGTCAAGAATGATCATGCTGATGGAATGGAGTGTTGATTCAATGATGAATGGAGTGCTGATAATCTATGTTTATTTGAACATTGGATATACTGACATTTAGAATTTTTTTTTTGGTTTGTAATATTTTACTTTGGGATATTTGGTCTGTTCTTGCAGACATTGTGACTGCCTTCTAAAGATGTTTATATATGTTTGCCTGATGTGGATTGTTATGAATGGTTACTGTAGACTGATTACACAGTTGTTGTAAGTAAGTCACGACTAACAGAACATAACTCATATCTAATCAAATCATCGATACAACACTGCTTGAAATTTACTACTGCAGGTTAAGGGGGAGCACAACACTGATCCTACTGATTCTTGAAATGTAAGGACTACATCGGGAATCAATATCCTAGTCATTTTCGCTTCGTATGGAGTTTTGTGAAGAAAGGCAAAAAGGAGGAGATTGTTGATGTTGTATGGATGTTGTGACAGCATCTGTAAATGTTCAAGACAACATCTTAAAATGTTCAGGACAACATCTTATGAGAATAAGAATGTTGCCTGCGATGTTGTGACAACATTCCTAACATCTCTATAACGATTTTGCCTATTCTTTCGGCCAAAACAGGTTGTGTTACTGTGAGTAAAAAATGACATAGGCAAGCTTACAATGATGTTGTGTTTAAAATGTGGTAAAGGAAACAGTCAAAGCTTGGAGAGGAAGCAGCGTGAAGACCAAGTCCAGAACGTTGAGCTTTTTAAGGAACAAGAATCGGTCCAAGCTGAAGCCTTCTTTTACTCAACCTCCGCAACCAATCAGTGAGGATTTCAAGGAAAGTTCCATACTATAAATAGAGGGGAGCTTCAGAGTATCGATATCCAGAATTGAATGAAAAGAACTACCAAGAGAGCTCTCGCATATTCACCTTAGAAATTGGATCAACACACTTAGCATAAATTAGTATAACAACATCTAGTCCCACATTACTACTGCTGCTCAGATTCTAGATCAAGCTTATATTTCAAGCAATAGTAATGAAGATGTTGTATTTGTCTTTTTAGATCTTTTAACTTTAGGCTGAAGTCATCTGCGACTTCACTTTTTTTTGTAATTTCTTTTTCGCATTTATTGTTCAATCTTGTAAAAAGAAATTCATTTGTACTTGTATATAATTTATACAATTATTTGGTCATTGACCATCAAGTGATATATTAATATATACCCTTGAAAATATAAACCTTGGTTCTCTTTACTTTTCCGTTGCATTTACTCTATAAAGGTTTATAACTGTTTTATTACAATGTTGCATCAGATGTTGACACAGCATTGAAGGCAACATCCAGAAACTGTTTTAATTGTTCTAGCTGTTACGGTTTTATTCTTACATATTCTTGTTTATCCGTAGCCCCGGACCCAACACCTCCCTCTCAAATAAAAAAATCATACATTCGAGGTTTTTAAAGTATTTGCTCAATATGGCAAAGTCTCATTTTATAATGTGTTATGAAATAATAATAAAAATACAAAACAACAAGAGATATAGTCAAAGAAGCTAGGGGGAGATAAACATCATCTCGTACGCCACACGTGCATCACATATCAATTAAATAAAAATCTTTTAAAATCACGTATATATTGAGAGCTTCCTTTCGTTGATGTATCTTTTTAAAGGAACTTAATGAAGGATATCAGTTCCATATACACTCTAGTGTACATTCATATAGCCATCCAAGTAATTACACTCACAAAAAATAATTGGTGTCAAAATATAATAAATCTGACACGTAATAGTCAGTTGTGCGACTCTAATCTTCAGAACGCAAGGTGTAAGCAAATTGGATCTGATTAAGAGATGAGAGATGCATTTGATGATCTGGTTATGTCATAGAAATTCAGCTCAACCTGCAAGAATGTAATAATATTAGGAAAGTCTTAAAAGATATATCATAAGTTATACAAGAAACTGAAGAAGTAACAACGACATGAAATAAAATATGTTCTTCCCCGAGTCCACTTGTTTGAGGACAATCATTGTAGGAACTACATGTAACCCATGAGATATCACTTCCAATATCAATCTGCACTTTGTAGTTTCTTAGTGGAGATCTCAATTTTACTATTGTATAATAAACGTGAAAATTACTGCAAAGCATTGAAAAATCAGAGAATGATGATGGACAATGACATTGGCTGCGTAGAAAGAGTTAAACACATACAGTATATACTAAGTGGTTAATAACTGTTAAATATACCCCATAAACACACAATATACATGTTGCTTTTGTAAAGCAGTACGGAAAGTAAATATATATTACAAGTGTTAGAAAGAATAAATAAATAGTCAATCTTCAAAACTGCCGCAAAGTTGTTGAATCTTGATAACCTGAAATCAAGAAACACAAAATCTGGATGGTTACAACGTTGTGTGTTGAATTGAGTGATTGCACTCTGTCCTTAAGACAAGATTGCCCCGTATATATGCTTTTACGTTAGCGGATAATAGTCTCCCAAGATAAAACAACACGTTAATCTCAACGCTACAAAGCAAATAGGTTGAGTCTGACGAAGAAAACAAATACGAATCGACTTGCTGAAGAAATGGAAAAGGAAGGAAGAGTTTCTATTTTCGTCCAACGTTATTGGACTGACTTTCTCTTCTGTTTTGTCTCTGTGTATATATTGTGTCTCTGTTGTGTATATCTTGTGTATATGTGAGTATGTTCGTCACTGTATGAGTACTGATTTTCGTCATTGTTTTGTGTAGTGTTTTTCGTGTCTGTTTGTGCTAATTTTCAGCCACGTTATTGAGCCAAAGGAGGCATCAATATATAGCATGGATGAGGCTGCTCAACTGCCACAAACAAGGCTGTTAATAGCCATTAGTGAGGGTTGTTAATGGCAGGTTTAAGGCCATTAGTGTGGCATGTTTAAGGCCATTAGTGAGGCTGTTCATGGCCATTGAAGATGGCTGATTATGGAGGAGTTAATCAGCCAAGTAATGGCTGATTAATGCCCCAAAAATCAACTCCAACGGTAGGCAGAAAGTTTCTGCCTTCCGTCACTTCCAAAATCAACTTTCCAGAAACTCTAGGGACCAAACTATAAATATTAAGCAATTTGGGGTCTAAAAAGATAATATCAGAAAGTCCCCACATCCCACAACCCGTGACCCATGACCTGAGCGGACGGGACGGGCGCGCGGGGGCGGCGCGCATGTCGGCTTAGCCTTGAACCCAAGCACATCTAGGTCATCCCTCCTTTAAACACATGGGATACCCCTTGGGGTCCCAAACCCTTAACCAATTTAGAGACTTATAAAGATAGCAATTCTTCTTTTTCCCACCGATGTGGTAGATTTTTCCCACACCACATTTTCATGCCTCAAACACTTTACTTTGTGGACCAATATCTCTTTCATTTCTCAAATAAATTTGACGATTCTTGGCCCTACGGTCATCTACTCACTTAGTAGATTATGCATATGAGAAGAGACAAAGCCTCCAACATGCGAAACACTAGTGTTTAATTCATTAAATATGGCTGGACGCACCTCCCCGCCAAAGGCGAATTTCCAACAATCCCCTCTATGAAAGAGAGATTTTGGCGCACACACAAGGTGCCTACTTTCAACAATTTTTCAGCGAAAAGATATTGCATCAGGAGAGGTAGCTTCTGCTTTGAACCTTCCCTAGTTGAATACCACCGGACTTACTTACTTCGTGGTGAACGTGATGTGTTGAACCGTCAGTGTTTAGTGTAAGCCAATACAATGATACCAACACAATAACTCTCCTTATTCATTTTCATTCTTATGGTTTTGTCCGTTGTGGCCGTGGACATACTTGGATTCTTAAGTGCGTTCATTTGAGGCAGCCATCCTCGCACTTAAATAGATGATCTTCTACAAGGTATCCTACTATACCCCACTTCACAAGTGTTAGAAATCATTAAAAGTTTCCCCAACCTTAACCTCAACCGTTTGAGGATCATTTAAGGTTTGGAAGCTTAAGCTTTACCCACCATGCAGGTAATACTTTAATGTCTATCGCGGGAACAACTTTGGATTCATGTTGCCGTACATAAATCATCATCCGAAGTTCTTCTTGCTTCTACTGAAGCGCTCAACTGAACCTTTTGCAGCTTAGTTTTCCCATTGAACCAAATTCTTGGGATCTTCAATCAGTATGGTTGGGTTACCACCGCAATGGTTTGTATTATTTGGGTTTTAAGCCCATTCCCCTAGACAGGCAGAAAACTTGATCTCCGAGTAGTCCCTTAGTTTGTAAACAAGGAAGTGACACCCGTGATGATCAACTGCCATACAGTCTTATGTCTCCGACAGATCCTGACAGATATGTCCAGACGCCTTCATCTGTGTCCTTCCTGAAGTCGACCGGCTAGCCACAATGTATAACTGCTGAAGGCACGGGTTTATCCTAATAAGGGACGTCCTCTAAGGAGTCATGAAGTTACTCAACTTCTTTCATGCTTTGTATAAAGCGATAAACTCTGATCCCATCATGAATCGGTCGATGCAAGTTTGCTTAGAGGATTTTCCAAGACCCACCATACACATTTACTTGTGGCTTTGGTGTTCTTCATATCTGATGTCCAGTTTCCATCATTGTGTTCTCCCAGAACCGCTGGACATCTAGAATACTATAATCCGTAGATAAGCAAATAATTCAGATATCGTCATATCCAACTTAACATCTTCTATTGATCATTTATTAAGATCATCAGTGAACCTTAGTTCAACTGATCTATTTGTAGGCCGATACCAGGTCGGTTGTAGTGTGTACAATACATTAAACTACACGTGACTTGTGCATATCGCTCTTTGTCTATGGGTGCACCATGATTCCAATCAGTTATATGATTCATATCCACTGGTGGCTTCAATGAGACTGTCAACTATCTCACAACTGAGTTTGGAGTTAGACCAGTCCGTTAGATGTCTTAGAAATCCAATTCCTAAAATGTCATCTGTGATACCCATATCTTTCATATTGAGACTTTATTTCAATATGATTTCCACTCTCAGACTGTTGGTTTTCCAATTGTTGGCTTTCTAACTTCAGAGTCAATGTTTCTGTGGTCAGATTCATTGTTTCTGTTTTATCTGAAACTTTCAGGACCAAAATGTAAACATTTCAGGGACCAAAATAAAAGTTCAGGAAGAAGCCCAATAGTTCAGCAAACCAACTCTGATCCTCTTCTTCCAACTCTCCGGTTGGGAAGGCTGTTTCAACATCCATGACACGCAAGACTGCAATGGCCCTGGATGTTAAGCTACTCACAGAGGAGCACATTTTACAACCCAAAGGTTCTTTTCCCGTAGGAAGATCAACCATTACACAAGTATGGTTCTATATGATGGAATTTATTTCTCTCTTTAGCTTCTTTCCAAAGCAGCGCTTCTGGAGATGACAATTATTTGTCAATTGTCCATGGTTCATTCTCAACCATACAAGCTAGAAGGACTGGAACAAGTCTTTGTCCCATTCTTTGCTCCGTCTCGGTTCAACATCTAGAATTCCTGAGTTCTGCAGATCTGGAATATTAAGTTTTGGATAGCCATCAACTTTCGAGTCCTGTAGATACGGAACGTCTAGTTCCGGACAGTCAGGCCCTCGCGGGTTCTTGTTAACCTTGAGCAATTACTCCTTTTTCCTTTTCAAGGAAAGTTATCTTAAAAGAATTCAGCATTCTTTGACACCCAGAGGCGATAAACACTACTGTTATTTGCAGATCCAGTGGATATGCAATCTACAGTCTTAGGTACAACTTGACCTGTTTCGGTATTCCAACTTTTACCAAGCCATCCCACATCACAATATTTGTATGTGAGATCCTTTTCATGTTTCACACAGAGAGTTATCCTTATCCTTATGCGTATTTCTGTTGAAAATCGCATTAGCGGTAAGGATCGCCTTGCCCCACATAATTTGGGCGTATGACTTTGTGCTTGGATAACACCGTTGGACTGAGGTGAGTAATGAGCAATCGTTTAATGAACGATGCTTCACATTCTCCCCCTCTATTACTACGAATTCCTCAATCCGTAGGCTTAGTTGATTTTCAATTTCTGCTTTGTAGCGCTTATCCGCTTCAACAACTTCATCTTTGCTTTTTGACAAACAAATGATACAATACGTTGTACCATCATCAATGAAGGTCACAAAGTACTTGTATCCCCCCTCTATTTTGTATAAACTTTAAATCACCCAAGTAGGTGTGACTGAGTTCTAGAGGAGCGGTGCTTCTTTCGCTATTCCTTTGACGGAATTTAGAAAGGTGATTTTGCCTCTTCGCCTACCTCACATTTATTTTGAGGGTTTACGTCGACAGAAGGCAACAATCTCAACTTCGTTAGCTTTTGAATGATTTTTGATTTAACGTGTCTTAATCCATGATGGCATAGATGCACGGATTACAAATATATCATTCATATGGCTACAGACATACTGTACCATTCTTAGTTATTACAGACCTGTTGGACTAGTCTCAAACCAGCTTGACCAACAGCGTCCCTTAAACCAAGTTTGGGACATGTATCACCTCATCTTAGAGTGATCCCATTCCCTGAAGTCCTATTGAAGACAACCTCTACAACCCCTTCTACTTTAGAGGTGGCGTTGCTTCACATGAACAACCTCTTGCCCGTGGTTAGGGCATAACTGGATCATATGTGATCTGAATACTCTGGCCCACTCCAGTTGCTTTGGCAGACTGAGTATCCAATTTCTTTTCTGCCTTTCTTTAGGCCTTCAGATCATTTAAGACCTGGAAACTCTGGCCCACCACACTAGGTGTCCATTACTTTTCCTATGAAATGAATTCTGGACCCACTCCAGTCGCCCATAGGCTTTGTATGACTAAGTGTCCAATATCATCATATCAAAGGAATTTTGGCCCACCCCAATCGCCAGGAGACTTTGTATGACTGAGTGTCCAATATCATCCTATTAAAGGAATTTTGGCCCACTCCAGTCGTCCGGAGGATTTGTATGACTGAGTGTCCAATATCATCCTATGAAGGATCTTTTGCCAAATAGTGTGATAGGCTCAACGTCTTTAGCTTTTAGACTTCTTCCGTTAGGATTGGTGCCCAGATAATTCTTGGCGCTTACTTAAGAGTGGTAACAGTTTTCGCACAGTTAGTGGATCTTTCTCCATCGTATGTGCGAACATACTTTACACACGTTTAATAATTACACTTAAAAGAACAGATCTTTTTAAGTCATTTACAATATCCAATCTTTAAACGGGAAAGAAGAAGAGATTAAACTTCTGATCTTAAAGCGTAAGGAATATAAATTATTTCGTAAAACATTTTCATATTCCTCCTTACTTTAAGCCATTTTTAATCAGACATCATTTAATCTTTATTCTTGACAAGGAAGAAAATTACTTATCCCAATTTTGGATTCTGGCCCACTTCAGTCACTTCATCGGACTGAGTGTCCATTTCCTCCTTACCATAAATCGGATCCTTTGTCTCGAACAGATATAGGCCTTCTGCTGCAAGATAGAACCACATCTTCAGCCTTCTCCTCTTGTCCCAGTTGACATCCTCAGCCTCTCGTGAGCGCTTGTTCCCACCACTCTTGGAAGCGGTGACACCATGAACACGTTGACCTTCGACAGCATCATCATCACCCTCTTCTACCAGAAAACCATATCCATATCCATATTTGATCACACAACTTTTGACCGACATCTTTCGAACACTAATACTAATACAGCAATCTTGTCTTAAATTGTTGGTTGCTATTGTAAAGCAGTACGGGAAGTAAATAAATATTACAAGTGTTTGAAAGAATAAATAAATAGTCAATCTTCAAAACTGCCGCAAAGTTGTTGAATCTTGAATCTTGATAACCTGAAATCAAGAAATACCAAATCTGGATGGTTACAACGTTGTGTGTTGAGTCGAGTGATTGCACTCTGTCCTTAAGATAAGATTTCCCCGTATATATGCTTTTACGTTAGCGAGAAATAGTCTCCCAAGATAAAACAACACGTTAATCTCAACGCTACAAAGCAAATAGGTTGAGTCTGACGAAGAAAACAAATACGAATCGACTTGCTGAAGAAATGAAAAAGGAAGGAAGAGTTTCTGTTTTCGTCCAACATTATTGGACTGACTTTCTCTTCTGTTTTATCTCTGTGTATATAGTGTGTCTCTGTTGTGTATATCTTGTGTATATGTGAGTATGTTCGTCACTGTATGAGTACTGATTTTCGTCACTGTTTTGTGTAGTGTTTTTCGTGTCTGTTTGTGCTAATTTTCAGCCACGTTATTGAGCCAAAGGAGGCATCAATATATATCATGGAGGAGGCTACTCAACTGCCACAAACAAGGCTGTTAATAGCCATTAGTGAGGGCTGTTAATGGCAGGTTTAAGGCTATTAGTGAGGTTGTTCATGGCCATTGAAGAGGGCTGATTATGGAGGAGTTAATCAGCCAAGTAATGGCTGATTAATGCCCCAAAAATCAACTCCAACGGTAGGCAGAAAGTTTCTGCCTTCCGTCACTCCCAAAATCAACTTTCCATTAACTCTAGGGACCAAACTGTAAATATTAAGCAATTTGGGGTCCAAAAAGATAATATCATAAAGTCCCCACAGCCTACGACCCGTGACCCGAGCGGACGGGACGGGCGGGTGGCGACGACGCGCGTATGGGCTTAGCCTTGAACCCAAGCACATCTAGGTCCTCACTCTTTTAAACACATGGGATACCCCTTGGGGTCCCAAACCCTTAACCAATTTAGAGACTTATAAAGAGAGCAATTCTTCCTTTTCCCACCGATGTGGTAGATTTGTCCCACACCACATTTCCATGCCTCAAACACCTTACTTCGTGGACCAATATCTCTTTCATTTCTCAATGAAATTTGACGATTCTTGGCCCTACGGTTATCTACTCACTTAGTAGATTATGCATATGAGAAGAGACAAAGCCTCCAACATGCGGAACACTAGTGTTTAATTCATTAAATATGGGTGGACGCACCTCCCCGCCAAAGATAAATTTCCAACATATTGTGTGTATATGGGGCTCTCGGATTTAGTATAGAAACCGAATATGGTGTAGATATTTGGGTAATATTGTAGTCTCCTAGTTTAGGTAATATTGTAGTGTAACTCCTAAAACCTTATTCTATTTGGATACTAAATATACAATTATGTTAATACAAATATTATGGTAAGTGTACAATAATAATTACACTACAATATTACCTAAACTAGGAGACTACAATATTACCTAAATATCTACACCATATTCGGTTTCTATACTAAATCCAAGAGCCCCATATACACACAATATACATGTATATTGTGTGTATATGGGGTATATTTAACAATAACAATCATCAATTCCAATATCCACACAAGGAAAATGCAGAATTTGATCATATATTAGATACGATCATAATATCAGTTCATCAATTTTAACTAAAAACTCAATTCCTGCAAAGTACATTTTTATACCTTCCAATCTAAGGAACATCAAAGTCATTCATAAAGAGACCTTAGCAAATAATAAATGCATAATATAAGTAGGCACCAATCACAGATGTCAATATAAATTTTGAAGCCTCTGAGTCTTATTCTTGATCAATTGTCCTCAAACTAAAAACGAATATAAAGTTTCTTTTCAATCTATCAATCAATTTACGAATATATTCTCGTGTGCATAAAATAAATAAAAATTATTTGTACAGGTATCACAGGCCATAATCTCATAAAAAAAATCAAACATTCTCAAAATTCACCGAAATTACTATCAAAATAATTGAAATTGAATGATAAAAAAAATGAAAACAATAATAACTGAACAAAATGAGTTGGTTAATCTTTTCAATCCATCGTAGTAACAAAGATACGGGAGGAGAAAGGGGCAGATGCAGACGTCTTACTTAATATATAACATCATTGCATATCTTTTGATAATAAAGTTTACTAACTGAATTATCTACAAACAATATATCATAGATTCATTTCACAAATTATGCACACAAGTTAAGTGATTTTGGGAGCCCTTTTTTTCGGGTCAAACAATCTAATAAAATTTATTTTCTTTTAGTGTAAAAATCATACTCTTTATTACCTTCAAAGTAGTTTATATTTATTTTTTGAAGTAAAGGTTAAGCATTATACAATGTCAATATAAAAAATATTTATACTATCATGTCATACTTACCTAAGTAGGTAAGATTTTTATTTTTAAGATTTCAAAATTTAAGGAAGCTTATCTATAGATATATTCTAAATGACCTCTGATATATATATATATATATATGAGCTGAAGGAGCTACAAGCCTAAACATAGCGTTCAAAAGGTTAAGAGTGGTGACATCAAAGCCCACAAGTTAAGTACAGGCCATAGCTAGAAGTCCAAAGACATCGGACACATACTGCTTCAATTAGGCCTAAATATTAGCGAATATTCACAGTATATTTTGTAATTATGATAAGTGTATATTTAAGGTAACTTAGAATTCTTATTTTAGTAGGAATCAACCTCTGTACAACTATATATATATTGTGATTAATGAAAGGAATCCCTAAGGAAAATTATTCCAATCTTACATGATATCAAGAGCCAAACCCTAATCCCTACTCTTCTCCTCCCACGC
The DNA here is from genome assembly GCA_029783415.1 of Anisodus acutangulus. Lineage (NCBI taxonomy): Eukaryota > Viridiplantae > Streptophyta > Magnoliopsida > Solanales > Solanaceae > Anisodus > Anisodus acutangulus. The sequence continues at coordinate 2,313,466 of CM056510.1, read as the reverse complement.
CGCCCACCACCACCATATTTTTTTCTCTCTTCTTCTCGGTCGACGGCAATTAAAGCCACCATGTCTCGTCCCTCTTCCCCTACTAATTCTGGTTCTTCCACTGGTACTTTTGACAACCACCCTCAACGCTCATCGTCTCCTTTTCATCCTGCATTCGCCGTTACCAACATCAAGAATTTTATCCCAATAATTCTTAACCAAGAAGACTGTCAATATTCCATGTGGATAGAACTGTTCTATATTCATGCATGTGCGTACAACGTGCTAGATCATATTGATGATTATGTTCCTCGTCCCACCGATTTTTCAGACTCGACATGGCGTCGCCTTGACGTCATCGTCAAACAGTGGATATACGGCACCATCTCCAAGGATTTATTGTGTACTATCATGAAAACAGGTGCTACGGCACGTTACCTCTGGGTACGGTTAGAAGAAATTTTTTAAGATAATAAAAATACTCGGGCCGTGTATTTGGAAGAGCAGTTCAACAATACGCGTCTCGAGAATTTTACCAACATGTCTGAATATTATAAACAACTGAAACTTATAGCCGACCAACTTTTCAACGTAGGGACATCTGTTTCAGAAACCAAGATGGTAATTCAACTAGTGGCTGGTTTACCGAAAGGTGAATATGATACACTTGCGACAATGATTCAACATGCCGACCCATTACCAAGTTTCAACAAGGCGCGTTCACAACTTTTGTTGGAAGAGACCCGCCGTACTAAACAAGAGGAGCACAATCAAAAGGCCTTAATCGTTGAAAGCATGGAACCACCGACGGCCAACACTACCCAGCCACCAGCAACAACAGTCCCGTGGCGGCAGAGGTCGTGGTAGCAACAACAAAGGAAAGGGTCGCGGCAAGGGCCAAAGGAACCAACAGTTAGGCCCAACCCCTGCTCCCTATTTTCAGTGGGTTGGACAGCCACCTTGGCCCAATACCGGGAACTGGGCCTCGCCTGCATGCCTCTACCCAATATCAGGGGCCCAGTTCCAGTAAGCTTGGCTGCCAGGTCTCTTAGGCTCCACCGCAGCCAACAGGCAGGCCCACCAGTCTACACAGCATGCCCACCTGGTTGCGGCCCCTCAACACCCGCAAGTCAGCAGCCTGACCCCCACTGATTTAGGCCAGGCCTTCAACACCCTAAACCTTCAACAGACCGACGATAATTGGTACATGGACACCGGAGCCACATCTCATCTCACCCGGTCGTCAGGTAATTTATCTCAAATGCTTCGGATAAAGTATCCTTAATTTATTACTGTTGACAATGGTCACCGCATTGCAATTGAAGGTTACGGTAACACACATACCAAACATCCCCACCCACCTTTCTCCCTAAATAATGTCCTTTACACCCCTAACATCATTAAAAACTTAATCTCTGTTAGAAAATTCACTCGCAATAACTCTGTGTCTGTCGAATTTGACCCTTTTGGTTTTTCTGTGAAGGATCTCAATACGGGGAAAATTCTTACGCGCTGCGATAGTGTGGGAGACCTCTACCCCTTCACTCAATCTTCCACTGTCAGACCACAGTCACCTACCTCTCTTGCTGCTATCTCTCCGTCAACTTGGCACAACAGACTCGGACACCCCGGAGACCCTGTTTTTAATTTTCTTAGGATTCATAAGCGTATTCAATGTAATAATGGGAAACTTGCCCAACACTATTTTTCTTGCCTGCTTGGCAAGCATACTCGTCTTCCATTTATATCATCCAATAGTGTTACTTTTTCTCCATTTGATATTGTTCATTCTGATTTGTGGACATCTCTGGTTGTTAGTTCTTTGGGTCAATAATTTTATCTAGTATTCTTAGATGATTTTTCACATTTTGTCTGGATTTACCCACAGAAGTTCAAATCTGAAGTTTTTGCCAAGTTCCATGACTTTAAAAAATTCATTAAAACATACTTTGAAAAATCTATAAAATCCTTCCAATGTGATAATGGACGAGAATTTAATAATTCGGCATTTCACAATTTATGCTCTAAACAAGGCATGGTTTTCCATTTTTCTTGTCCCTACACTTCCTCCTAAAATGGAAAGGCTGAACGAATCATTCGTACCATCAATAACATGGTTCGTACCCTATTGTTTCATGCCTATCTTCCACCAACATTTCTGGGTCTACGCTGTTAAAATGGTAGAGTACCTCCTTAATATTTTACCAACCAGCACTCTTCAAAATAAGACCCCCACCGAAATCCTATACCGTAGGTTCCCATCCTATGACCAAGTATGTATTTTCGGGTGCCTATGCTACCCCAACCTGGCCTACACTGCACCTCACAAACTAGCCCCACGTACCACGCTCTGTGTCTTCGTTGGTTTCTCACCTAATCACCGAGGTTACATGTGTTATGACATATCTACTCGAAAAATCATTGTCTCACGTCATGTCACATTTGACGAGATGACCTTTCCATTCTCCAATATCCATAAATTTCAACCCACGAATTACACATTTCTACATGAGTCTAATATGTCCCACATTATCCAGTCACTATGCCGCCGTCAGTTTCCTGCTCCGACGACACCTGAACCAGCAGCTCCGTCACCCACATTGTCCGGCATCGACTCCAACCAGGCACTACCCAACTTTCAGTCAAACCCTCAACTGATCGACTCACCTGTGTCACCGGTAACTTCCACCAGCCAACAACCCGAGACTGGCCAACACCCCACCAGAACCCTCAAGCCTGCAGCCACAAAACCCAGAACAATCACTGCTGCCTATCCACCGTATAGAGACTCGTGCACAACACGGAATTTTCAAACCCAATGTCCATTTTAACCTCTCCACACAAACCATATCACCGATTCCAAAAAATCCAAAACTAGCCAAATTGGAATGCGGCCATGTGCGAGGAATTCAACACTTTAACAAAGCAACACACTTGAAATTTGGTACCTAGACCGAATGGGGTAAATGTAATCCGATGCATATGGCTATTTCGCCACAACTTCAGAGACAGTGGTGACTTGGAGCGGTATAAGGCCAGACTTGTTGCCAATGTCACTAATTAGCAGGAGGGCATTGATTATGGTGAGACATTCATTCAGGTTGTCAAACCGGCTACTATTCGTATTGTTCTTAGTATTGCTATGGGCAAGCATTGGTCGATTCATCAGCTTTACGTCAAGAATGCATTTCTTCATGGGGATTTGAAAGAAATTGTGTACATGCATCAGCCACCTGGTTTTGTCTATCCGGTAGCCCCTCAGTATGTGTGTCACCTCAGGAAATCACTCTATGGCTTGAAACAGGCACCCCGAGCCTGGTATGACCGCTTTGCCAGGTATATTTTGCAGATTGAGTTTATATGTATCAGGTGTAATAATTCTCTTTTCATTTTTCATCGCGGTAGCAGTACTGCTTATTTGTTATTGTATGTGGATGACATTGTTCTCACTACCTCATCCGACGGATTGAAAGATGAAATCATTGCTATACTCAAAAGTGAATTTGCTATGACTGATTTGCGCAAGCTTAGCTATTTCTTGGGTATATCCGTAACCAGATCTGCCAACATTATGTTCCTGAGTCAGCGCAAATATGCAGAAGAGATAGTGTACAGGGCTAAGATGGCAAATTACAAGATCATGCCCACTTCAGTCGACTCCAAATACAAGCTTAATGCTGCTGATGGTGATCCTATTTTTGATCCCACCCTATATCGAAGTCTTGCAGGTGCCCTTCAGTATCTTATATTAACTATGCCTGATATTGCCTATGATGTTCAGCAGGTGTGTCTGTTTATGCACGCCCCGCGAGAATCCCACTTTGCTGCCCTTAAGTGCATTATCAGATACATTAAGGGCACCCTTGACTATGGATTGCATCTCTACCCCTCTGCACCGACCAAGTTGTTCTCTTACACGGATGCAGATTGGGCAGGGTGCCCTGATACACGTCGCTCCACCTCAGGCTATTGTGTATTTCTAGGGGATAACCTTATTTCATGGTCTACTAAACGGCAGGCCACACTATCACGTTAGAGTGCTGAAGTAGAATATCGAGGAGTTGCTAATGTAGTTGCTGAGATCTGTTAGCTCCGAAATCTTCTTTTGGAGCTCCAGTGTCCACTGCAGAAGGCGTCTATAGTCTACTGTGACAACATCTCTGCCATATATCTGTCTCACAATCCGGTCCAACATCAGCGGACCAAACATATCGAGATGGATATCCACTTTGTGCGTGAGAAAGTCGCCCTTGATCAAATCAAAGTGTTGCATGTGCTTTCCTCCTATCAGTATGCAAATATTTTCACAAAGGGACTACCATGATAGCTATTCATTGACTTCAGATCCAGCCTTAGCGTCCGGTCTCCTCCCGCTCCGATTGAGGGGGAGTATTAGAGAATAGTCTCCGAATATTCACAGTATATTTTGTAATTATGATAGGTGTATATTTAATGTAACTTAGGATTCTTATTGTAGTAGGAATCAACCTCTGTACAACTATATATATATTGTGATTAATGAAAGGAATCCTTAAGGGAGATTATTCCAATCTTACACTAAAGAACAAAAATGAAAGAGTTGTTTCTGAAGAAACACAACGAGAAACAAGAGAGAGAAAATGAATTTAAGAAACTTTATAGTACTAATTAGTAATTACCAAAAGAGTAAAGTTCACTTTACCACATTAATCTTTTGGATTTGAAAAATAATACCCTTCACATTTTGAATGAGATAATAAACCCCGTATCTTAAATCAATGGCTATAAATGAGTTCGAATGTTGCATATATTTTTAAAATGTCAAAAGCGACCCTCAATTGATATGAATTTTAAAATGCACTGTTTAAAATAATTAAAAAATTTAAGCAAAAAAATAAATTTCATAGCTCTTTTTTCCTCTATTATTTTTGTTTGATTTAAAAGTCTCATTGTTTCAACTGTTCAATGTTGTATAAATATTATTCTATTTTAATGTCATCAATACATATTTGTCACCTATTAGTTTTTTTTTTATTAAAAGTTACAATGTGAAAAATAACGTTTACTTGTGATGAAATATTAAACATTTTTTTGAATCAAGAATGAAAAATATCGAAATGTATTCGATAATATTATATATAAATGAGTAAATTTTTTTAACAGTCTTAAAATTCAGCTTAGAAAATAATGTCTCGTTCATATCTTATATGAACTAAAACTCTTATTAGCATTAACATTTTCAAGTGATTTTCAAAACTTTTATTTATCAATTATTAACTATATTAATATTGGAGACAATTAATTTTTATTTTAAAATAATTACTAATAAAACAGTTTATAAAATAATTAGGCTTTAAAAATATAAGTATAACATGAAAAATAGAAAAAATGCTTTACAAAAAAATTTAATTGTTGTAGTAAATTTTAACACCAACAATAATATAAATAGTAAGATAGATCAACACTGTTAAATATACATATGATATACAATATATCATATGTATATTGGTTGGTCTCGGTTTGCTGTACATATGAAGGTCACGAATTGAACATATTAGTTTAGGTAATATTTGGGTGTAATTAGTATTATATACTTACCATAATTGTGTAGTTAGTGTCCAAGTAGAATAAGATTTTAGGAGTAGAATAGAAATAAGATTCTCCTATTATGGAAAGATGTAAATTGTATATATACTCTTTCAATTAATGAAAATAATCAAGGGATTATTTCTTTCATGGTATTAGAAGTCTAGGTTAATTTTCTCTCCCAAATATTTCCGTCCAAACAGCCCAGAATCCGACCCCCTTCCTCGGTTTCCGTGCCCAAAAATTCTTTTTCTTCCCAAATTTCTTCTTTCAAATCCCTACATCACGTCTTGCGTTGCTATTATGGCTAAGAACACATTTCACTTTGCCCTTGCTATTTCTAATATCAAGAATCACATTTCTATCATTCTTGAAATAGAAAACGTCCAATATGCTACGTGGGCCGAACTGTTCAAAGTTCATGCACGCTCGCATCAAGTCCTCCATCACATTATCCCTGCGGCTCCTACGGATACAACGGTGCCAAAATCCTAGGATGATCCTAAGTTATGGACGACACTTGATGCTACGGTTCTTTAGTGGATTTATTCCACTATTTATGTCGACCTATTGCAGACGATTATCGAACTAGACGCTACGACGATGGCGGCGTGGAATAGAGTACGTGATATATGCTAAGATAATCAAAATTATCGTACTGTTACGTTGGAGCAAGAATTCGCCCACGTCAATATGGACGATTTTCCTAACTTTTCAGCATATTGCAAAAGGTTGAAGGAATTGGCAGACCAACTCCGCAACGTTGGTGCTCCAGTTACCAACGACCGTCTGGTTCTTCAGATGGTTGCAGGCCTTTCGGTGGCGTATAGCGGTGTTGGCACGCTTCTTCAACAAAGCAACTCTCTTCCGCAATTTTATTAAGCTCGTTCTATACTTACACTCGAAGAAGTCGGATTAGCCAAAAAGGCGGCTACCGGTGCTAGTCCCGTAGTCATGATGACCGAGTCCAATTTTTCTCCTTCCGATTCCAACAACTCAATCCAAAACCGCAACAACGGTAGAGGCAAGAAGGGGTAAAATAGGAAAAATAATGGAAAAAATCACGGCGGCAACACGGGTGGCGGCGTGAACAGTGGTGGTGGCGTGGAGGCCCTCAGGGCAGTCAACAACAATATTAGTATTGGGCTCCGCAGTGGGCCCCTATGCAGTGGCAGTGGGCCGGTAGTTTTGGTCCAAACAGTGGCGTTGTTCCAGCAGCTTATTACTCAGGAAATTTGGCTTCCATTTCTTAGCAGCCTAGGCCCAGTTTCCCGGTTCCAGTCACGGGTTTCAGGCTTTTTTATGGGCTGGGGCAGCAGGCCAGTGTGCTTGGCCATCGGCCTCCGCAGGCCCACCATGCAGCGGGCCCCACACCAACTGACATTGAAGCCGTGATGCACATACTTGGATTAAATCCACAAGACCCGAATTGGTATATGGACACCGGAGCCACGACCCGTATGACATTCGACCCAGGTACTCTCTCATCTTATTCTAATTTGAGTTGCCCTCGTGGCATAATTGTTGGTAATGGTAATTCTATTCCAATTCGTGGTTATGGTCATAAAATTTTGTCTCCCCTCTCCCCCCCATCCACCACTTATCTTGAAAAATACTCTACATGCCCCCAAATTGATTAAAAACTTAGTGTCTGTCTGTAGATTCACCACTGACAATTCTGTTTCTATTGAATTTGATCCATTTGGTTTCTCTGTGAAGGATTTCAAGACGGGGAGTCCTCTCATGAGGTGTGATAGTAGGGGAGATCTTTATCCTATCACGCTAAGTTCCGGTCTATCGAGTTAAGCCTTTCCATCAGCATTTGCAGCCCTTGCTCCTTCCTTGTGGCATGCTCGTCTTGGTCATCCGGGGTCGTATATTTTATCTTCTTTAGAGAAAAATAATTTTATTTCATGTAAGGATACGTGTAGTACTCCGAATTGTCAATCTTGTTCTTTAGGAAAAATTGTTAAGTTGCCATTTGAAGACTCTAATTCTCATACTTTAATGCCATTTGATATTATTCATAGCGATTTATGGACGTCTCCTGTTCTTAGTTCGTTGGGTCATCAGTATTATGTTCTTTTTTTGGATGATTATTCTAAATTGTTATGGACTTTTCGAATAGCGAAAAAATCTCAAGTTTTTTCCACCTTCTTAAAATTTAGAGCATTCATTAAAACCAAATTTGAACGGAAAATAAAATATATTCAATGTGATAATGGAAAAGAATGTGACAATGTGGTCTTTCGGGAATTTTGTGCTACTAATGGGATAAATTTTCATTTTTCTTGTCCTCATACGTCTTCACAAAATGGGAAAGCCGAACGCAAAATTCGTACTATTAATAACATTGTCCGAACTTTATTGATTCATGCTTTCGTACCCCCTTCGTTTTGGCATCATGCTCTATTAATGTCTACATATCTTCTTAACATTCTTCCTTCCAAAGGTTTGACATATTCGTCCCCTCTTCAAATTTTATATAATAAGACTCTTTCATATTCATATCTTAGGGTCTTTGGGTGCATGTGCTATCCACTCTTTCCGTCCACAACAATTAACAAACTTCAGGTCCGGTCTACCCCTTGTGTGTTTTTGGGTTATCCGTCCAATTATCGCGGTTACAAATATTCTAATTTATCATCTAATAAAATCATCATTAGTCGCCACGTAATATTTGATGAATCTCAATTTTCGTTTGCTAAGGTAAATAGTCTCATGCCTAGTTTGTATAATTTTTTGGGTGATGATATACCCAGTATATTATTCACCATTTTTCAGACGTGTCCCGCACCCCAAATCTACCAGCGAGCCTACTGCTCGCTGGCCCCACAGTTCCCATAACTGGACCAATGATGGAAAGCGGGCGCCTTCACAACCCAAGAACGCACAAAGGATGTGAGATCCAGCCCCCAGGCACCGAATTCGGTGTTGGGCAGAGCCCACCGTCATTGGGTGGTCCGTCACGTATCCCACTAATTCCCAAAATCCACCTAATTCTCCCCCGAGTCATAGACCAGTCACTCGTAGTCAACAAGGTATTTTTAAACTAAAAAGACATTTCAATTTAAATTCTAATGTTCTTAAATCATCCCTACCCCGTAACCTTGTGTCTGCATTAAATGACCCTAATTGTAAAATTGCTATGACCAACGAATATAATGCTCTTATTGATAATAAGACGTGGAAGTTGGTGCCCCGTCCATCCGGTGTTAATATAATTCGATCTATGTAGATTTTTTATCATAAGGACAATTCTGACGGTTCTTTTGCGAGGCATAAGGCTCGTCTTGTAGGTGATGGTAAGACTTAACATGTTGGTGTGGATTGTGGTGGGACCTTTAGTCCAGTGGTCAAGCCGACTACCATTCGCACTGTGCTCGACTTGGCTCTTTCGAAAGCATGGCCATTCATCAGTTAGATGTGAAGAATACTTTCCTACATGGTGATCTCAAGGAGACCGTCTATATACATCAGCCCTTGGGGTTTAGGGATCCCAAATATCCTCATCATGTCTGTCTGTTGAAGAAGTCCTTGTATGGGCTTAAGCAATCTCCACAGGCTTGGTATAAGAGGTTTGCAGACTATGTTTCGACTATTGGTTTCTTGAACAACAGGTCTGATAATTCATTGTTCATTTATCATCGTGGTTCGTCGTTGGATTATATATTATTGTATGTGGATGATATTATCTTGACTGCATCTTCTGATGCATTACGCCAGTCTATCATGCCAATACTCAGTTCTGAGTTTGCTATGAAAGACTTAGGGCCCTTGAGTTACTTTTGGGGATTGCCGTCACTCGTCATGCATGTGAGTTGTTCTTATCCCAGAGGAAGTATGCAGTTGAGATCATTGAGAGGGCTGAGATGTCATCCTGTAAGTCCACTTCCACTTCGGTTGATACTAAACCCAAGTTAGGTGCTGCGGCTGGCTCACCTTATGAGGATCCGACCCGCTATCGCAGTCTTGCAGAGGCCCTTCAGTATCTTACATTCACGAGATCAGATATTACATATGTCGTACAACAGATGTGTTTGTTTATGAATGATCGCAGGGTTGAGCACATGAATGCGCTCAAACGCATTATTCGGTACATCTAGGGGACACTTGACTATGGCTTACATTTATATCCTTCATCGACATCTACACATCGTCTCGTATATATATGATGATTGGGGTGGTTGTCCAGAAACCAGACGATCTACGTCTGGTTATTGTATATTTCTTGGTAATAACTTAGTCTCCTAGTCTGCAAAGCGTCAGTCGACGTTATCACACTCTAGTGCCGAGTCTGAGTATGGAGGGGTAGCCAATGTGGTCTCTGAATCCTGTTGGTTATGTAATCTTCTATTAGAGTTTCATTGTCCTATTCAGAAAGCTACCTTGGTTTATTGTGATAATGTTAGTGCCATCTACCTTTCTGGTAATCCGGTTCAGCACCAGCGGACTAAACACATCGAGATGGACATTCACTTTGTTTGCGAAAAGGTAGCTCGTGGACAAGTATGCGTTTGCCATGTCCCTTCCAGGTATCAAATTACAGACATCTTTACCAAAGGTCTTCCGGCAGTACTTTTTTAAGATTTTAGGGACAGTCTCAGCGTACGAAGACCGCCCGCTATGACTGCGTGTGTGTGTTAAATATACATATAATATACAATATTGGTTGGTCTCGGTTTGCTGTACATATGAAGGTCAGGAATTGAACATATTAGTTTAGGTAATATTTGGGTGTAATTAGTATTGTATACTTATCATAATTGTATAGTTAGTGTCTAAGTAGAATAAGGTTTTAGGAGTAGAATAGAAATATGATTATTCTATTATGGAAAGATGTAAATTGTATATATACTCTTTCAATTAATGAAAATAATTAAGGAATTATTTCTTTCAAACACATTAAAATTTGAGCTCTACAATAACAGAAATACCATACAGCGTAATGAGGTTTTGGAAACTAAGAGAGAAAATATAGAAGGACAGAAAAAAGATGTATGAATTTTAATTATAAAATACTATTATTACTTAAATTTCTTAATTACCGAAAAATATATGTCATAATTTGCTCCTTTTATTTAATTGGCAGTTATGTGACAAATTGTACAACAGATAAGTTTTATATTCCATAAGCCACATAAATAATCTCTAATATATCTGTTAAGTAATTACTCCTTCCGTCTTAATTTATATGATATAGTTTGACTGAGTATATAGTTTAAGAAATAAAGGAAGATATTTGAATTTTATGGTCTAAAAAGAGCCAAAGATATTTGAATTGTTATAGATCATCTCGTTAAGCGTAAAAGATAAAGTTTAAAATTAAATTATTGCTAAATAAAGAAATGTGTCATTCTTATTGGGATTGAGCAAAAAAGAGAGTGTGTAATATAAATTGGGTCAAATTCATCGGCAACCACTTGTGGTCGTCAATATATTTCACTTAGACACCTCAATTAAACATTGTTCTATTTAGCCACCTGAGGTGGACCTTTGCTGTTTCATTTAGACACTTTTCGTTGACTTGGCAAATTGTGTGTATTTCACACCAAACAGACATCGTATTTTTTCTATTTCCTTCTTCATTTTTTTTGTATTTTTTATTTTCTCCTTCTTCATTTTTTTTCTACTATCTTTCTACCATCATTGACATCACCGCCGCCATTACCACTATCGAAAGAAAAAAATAAATTACGTTGGTAATTCAACTCAATATTTTGCTTTCTCCTAGTAAAAAAAAAAATCAAAGAAACTCATCGAAAACACCATTAAAAAGTTCTTTAGAAAGCTTGAAATTTTAAAATAAATTATTTTATTTGATGAAAATTTTGAGGAATCAATGTTGGGGTTGTCTTCGAGTCTTTGTGTTAATAATGTATAGGGTTTAGAAAATAAAGTTTTTTTTCTTTTTAGAAATATTTATACTCAATTTTTTTTTTATATTATTATGAGATCAAATGACAGATATTATAATTTAATTTATCATTTTTGTATGTCATCCAATGTGTACGTTACATATTTGGTTAATTCAGTAAAAAAATGTCTAAGTAACACCATCACAAATAGAATAAGGTTTAGTTGAATTTAGTTGAGAGGTTTAGTTGAGTTTAATTGAGGCGTGAAGTGAAAAAACAACCACAAGTACGCCAATGGATTTGGCCTATAAATTGTAAAGGGAGTATATGTGAAGACAAATGAAAGTGTAGATTTCCAAAATGCAAGCTTGTGCTACAATGAGCAGAGTTTTGCCTACCGTCGCCGCCGTGGCTCCGGTCACCCACCACCCCCACTCTGTTCTTCCTCGTCACCTACGCCTCTCGAATCTACCTCCATCTCTCACTGCAACAACCCACACTCGTACATTTTGCGGACGATTCTTCTCGCCTTTCAATTTCCGACCCGTTTCCGGTCCGGAAAAGGCAACGGCCGGGTTAGGTGGTTTTGATGTTATTGGAGATGGTGGTTCAATGTTGCAGGATGCTGGAGCTACGGCTTTGGTCATCGCTGGCGCTTACACTCTTGTCTCCACTTTCAATTTCTTATCCGAAAGGAAGCTCATTGAACAGGTCCGCTATCTCTCTTAGTAGGCAGCATTTGGCCATAGATTCTAAATAGTTTTTCACTTTATTTGGAATTTGTGGAGTTAGAATTGGAAGATGTAGTTGTGTTTGGTCATATTTATTTCAAAAAATATTTGAAATAATGTTCATGCTATATAACTTTAAAAGTAAAAAGTGAATAAGAAAATAGGTTATAAGCTGATTTCAAATTTGAAATACAGCTTCAAGTTGGATTTGGAATTTTCATGGCCAAATAGTGATTTTTAAACGGGTCCATACTCACTCACACACACAAGCACACTTATATCTGTATGTGTGTAACTGTAATGTCAGCGTACATAGAATCACAACAACAACAACATACCCGGTGAAATTACACAATGTGGGGTCTGGGAGAGTAGAGTGTACGCAGATCTTACATCTACCTTAGAAAGTAGAGAGGTTGTTTCGAAAGACCCTCAGCTCAAGAGAAAACTTGACAAATAGATCCAAGCAGTATTAAAATGAAAATAAAGCAACTACAGTCATGATAAAGCAAGCATGAAAAAAGAGACAGTAACTACTGCCGATAAATAAGGTAAAAGGCATGATACAACATTATGAATACAAATGAACTAATAGCAGTATAAGCAATAACAGAATGTAACAGAAGTCGAAGGACAAGAAAGTAATACTACAACTACTACTATGGACCTACTAAGTAGTGCAACGCACGGCTAACTACTGCCTTTGTATCCTAATCCGTGACCTTCATAGCCTCCTATCTAAGGTCATGTTCTCAGTAAGTTGTACCTTTGCCATGTCTTGTCTAATCAACTCTCCCCAATACTTCTTCGGCCTATCCCTCTCTTCTGAAACCGTTCATAGCCAACCTCTCACACCTTCGCACTAGGGCATCCATGCATCTCCTCTGCACATGACCAAATCATCTCAGCCTCGTTTTCCGCATCTTATCATCCACCTAGGCCACTCTCACTTTGTCCAAATATCTTCATTTTTAATCATATCTCTCCTAGTATGCCCACACATCCATCGCAACATCCTCATTTCCGCAACTTTAATCTTCTGAACGTGAGAGTTCTTGACTGATCAACACTCCGCACCATACAACATAGTTGGTTAACCACCGCTCTATAGAACTTGCCTTTACGTTTTGAAGACATCTTCTTGTCACACAAGACTCCGGATGCTAGCCTCCATTTCATCCATCCTTCCCCAATACGGTGTGTGACATCATCATCAATCTCACCATTCCCTTAAATAATAGACCCAAGATACTTGAAACTTCCTTTCTTTTGAATGACCTGCATACCAAGCCTCACTTCTACGCCATCCTCATGCGATGCATCGCTGAACTTATACTCCAAATATTCCGTTTTAGTCCTACTCAACCTGAACCCTTTAGACTCCATGGTTTCTCGCCAAACCTCCGGAGTTGTTAGCAACAAAAATGGACAATCTGATTGCGTTTTACTTAGTAGGTTGTCTTAGAAAACCTTAGATTAGCTGTTAGTATGTGTGATGAAAACCTTGTGTTCCATGGAAATCAGTACTTGCTTAGATATTGCCCTAGACCTTTGCATGAAAACCTTATGCATTTGTTTCTTAATAGCCCATTCAAACTTGCGGTGATTGATGCTATTTTTTATGTAGAGAAAATTAGGATTTTGGCATAAACAGTGGGTCGTTGGTTCGCGGATTAAGTCATCCCGGGATCATAATCCTTGGCCTAATTGATTCCACCTTCTAGGTAGGATAAAATAACATCAAGTTTGATGCGATAAGGTGGGATATCCAGGATTAAGTTTGGGATCAAATTTATACTTTGTTTGATCGAAGGTATAAATTTATCCTAGGATTAGTTATACCTTCAACCAAACAAAGTATAAATTTAATCCCAAACTTAATCCTGGATATCCCACCTTATCCTATGAATGCCGAGTTTTCTAGAACTCAATGCTTCAAAATTGGGCTTATTTTGATTGTAATAACTTCGTCTCTCTTAGAAATTTAAAACCAAAACTGGCCAATGTTCTTGTACAGTTGAAGAGCTATACTACTGGTCTGTATACTACACTCGACTTTCTTATTTTTAGCCATCCTCTTATTGTCTATTTTATTTAATACAACAATAGCGACAACTTTGCTTCAATCACAAATGAGTTGGGTCAGCTATATGAGTCCTCTATATCTGTTCCACTCCTTTTGGGCCCTTTGCTTTCCACTATGCTATTGGTTTATCTAGTATTGATTAGAATTTTATTTAACATTTATTAAAATGTTTCTCTCTAATGATTTTCTACGAAACTTTCAGCAACTTAAGTTAAAAGTAAAAGATCAAACATGTCTGTAATAATATGTTGAAAACTTCTAAAGATTTCCTAGTACGCCCACAATTTCTAGTGGTGATAGCTTACTGCCAAAGATTGCAGAACCTGATGATTTTCAGTGTGAATTTGGGTGAATGATATCTAACTTAAATACCTTTCTGGAAATGTCTGCAACTGATTCAAGAGCATTTAACAGAGAAAGGGGGTGAGATTTTGGGTTTTCGTTGTTCTGCTTTATTCACAGTAAGGATATTGTAGTATATGAAGCAAAAGCTCACGGTAATTACACCATTCTATGAATACTTAAGATCCTTTTTTTAGGAGGGGGGAGGGAGAAAGAAAAAAGATAGAAGGATTGTGGTCTTGTGAGACGTCAACATTTAAGGTTCTTATAACACATTATAATAGCTGTATAATCTCTTGATTTTAATTGTTTCTCGGATATTTATTTTCCTCTCCATTCATTGAAACAGAACTTAAGCAGAAAGCTGGTCCACATATTGTCTGGACTGCTTTTTATGGCCTCTTGGCCGATTTTCAGGTATAATTATGTTTGTCATTGATGATTGCAAAGTCATCTTTGAATATTCTCACTGATGATTTAGATCTTAGATTAGCACATCAGGGTGGGCTCGCTACTTTGCTTCTGTAGTTCCGCTTACAAACTGCTTGAGACTTGTGATTCATGGCCTTTCTTTCGCTACTGATGAGGGGCTTATAAAATCTGTTACTCGGGAAGGAAGGCCAGAGTAAGCTCCCTTTTCTTCCTCTTTCAACAGATACGTGGCATTCATTCCTCTCTTACATTAAAGCCTTTTCCTTGCAGAGAATTGCTTAGAGGGCCTCTATATTATGTTCTAGTGTTAATTTTGAGTGCAGTTCTCTTTTGGCGTGAGTCACCAGTTGGAGTTATTTCGGTAGCAATAATGTGTGGTGGTGATGGTAAGAGCTGAACCTCGTATCACTTAGTATATGACTTAGAACCTTTTTACTCTTTTTAACTTTGTTCTATGTAGGAATTGCTGATATTGTTGGAAGAAGGTTCGGGTCTACAAAAATCCCTTACAATAAACAGAAAAGTTGGGCTGGTAGCCTGTCCATGTTTGTTCTAGGTTCCCTGGTATCCATTGGGTAGGTTTTGTCCTTCTGCTGTTTGTGTTTAGAGATTTTGTTGTAAAATGTACGCTGATTGTAGACTTTTTCATATGGTTAAAGGATGCTCTATTACTTCTCAGCCTTGGGATATTTTCACTTGGATTGGGTTTCAACGGTAGAAAAAGTAGCTTTGGTGTCACTTGTAGCAACTATGGTGGAGTCTCTCCCTATTACTGGAATGGTAGACGATAACATTTCTGTTCCTTTAGCAAGCATGATTGTAGCATCATTGGCTTTTGGTTATTAGCTTGGAGTGTCTCATCTTTCCTGCACTATGCTGTCATGTCATCCTTCTGTTGATATAATTCCTGCTATATCTTCATGTGGTGCTCTTATGTGTATCCTCAAGTGGTTCTTTGATGCCCAAACATGTTAACTAGTGAAGATAGCACAGCTTCATTTTAGATATTCGCATGTCACAAATCGTTGTGTCACGATGTGAACACCCTTCCCCCTCTTTTCCCGTCATTAATACTGGATAATGGTTATTTAATGGATCAATAAAGCACCATTTTATCATCTATGAGTGGTTGGCAAAGAAGTTCTTATTTTGCAGGAAATGATTCCTATTTCATTCGAGCATTTATTGTTTATTATACTATCAGCACCATCTTTTATGTTGGAATAAGATCTGGAAAGACATATGCAATGAAGATGTTTATAGTAGGCCTTACCTTTTGAGGTTGATCAAAACGTTTATGGTGTATCTACCGAACTATAACTTGTGTAATGTTGAGCTCTGTTTCATTCTGCCCTTTCTTCTGAAAATTTGTGTCTTTTAAAGTTAAAGCCGTTCCATACAAAATCACACAGGTGTCACTGTTATGTCATTGCATTCACATGCTGAATGATGTGCATTGGTCCATTGAAAGAGTGTTACAAACAGAGAATTGGTCGAAAAGTATGAAAAAACTAGCTAAGAGAAGTAGTCCAAGTTAGAATTCATTAGCTAAGCTTGTAAGCCTTCTTCGGAGAAAGTTTACAAGTTATAACAGCAGGTGTGGAACATGCTCTGCCGATGAGCTGATTCATCTTGTTACTACTTGGGTTGACAAAATTAGCCCAAGCTCAAATGACCCGCCCAACACGCCTAAGGTTTGATAGGTTTGGCAAGAGTGATTTTAATGATGAATTGGTTTGGGCAAAAGTGATTTTAATGATGGAATGGTTTGGACTTAGTCCAAATTGACTCATCATAAATCAACAACCCAAATGAACCTATGATGGTGCCCAAATTTGACCTACGATAATGTTTAATCTTAATCATTAGAGATCCACTCTAGATAAAGATTTTTATTTATAAATAATTATTTAAATTTTTCTTTATTATTTTGGAACAATAAAAATACATCAACGCACTTCAATTACCCATCACAATATCCATCCACCCTACCCTCACCCCCATACCAACCCCACCCAAGCACTGAACAAGCCTTATATTTCTGCCCCCTACCTTGCCTACTCCACACCACCCCTCCCTCTCTCTACCACCCCTACCTCTCTCTACCACCCCTACCCACCTCTACCTCACCTACCCCACCTCCTGCCCTACCCCCAATCTACCACCGCATCCTTACTTGCCCTACCCTATCCTCAAATTTATATTTCATATTTTTTTATTTATATTAACAACATTTAAAAGATATGAAATTTTTTCTTACCTCTCCCCCTCTACTGTCTCCACCCCCTACCCCATGCCCTACCCACATCCTTAAATTTAGCCCATCTTGACCCGCCCATCTTAGCCCAAGTAAGCTTTGGGGGGGGGGGGTTGGCATTGGTCCATCTATTGATTCAGCCCAATATGACTCGCACAACTTCAGCTCAAACGGCTCATCTAACACCCCTACTTGATAGGGACCAAATTGAAAGGAATTCAAATTAAGTGGGACTAAGGTGCACCAACTGAAACTTCTGCTAGAAACTTTGGCGGACCGAATTGTAACAGTTAATATTTAAATCCCAACTAACTTCTCATTCACGTCCCACTCCGCAAGCCTCGTGTACCACTCTTCAAAGCTTAATATCCGCCTTGTGCACATTTCAAATTCCACTCATAATGCTACCTACTCCACCCCACCCCTACCTCTCTCTACCACCCCTACCCACCTCTACCTCACCTACCCCACCTCCTGCCCTACCCCCAATCTACCACCTCACCCTTACTTGCCCTACCCTATCCTCAAATTTATATTTCATATTTATTTATTTATATTAACAACATTTAAAAGATATGAAATTTTTTCTTACCTCTCCCCCTCTACTGTCTCCACCCCCTACCCCATGCCCTACCCACATCCTTAAATTTAGCCCATCTTGACCCGCCCATCTTAGCCCAAGTAAGCTTTGGGCGGGGTTGGCATTGGTCCATCTATTGATTCAGCCCAATATGACTCGCACAACTTCAGCTCAAACGGCTCATCTAACACCCCTACTTGATAGGGACCAAATAGAAAGGAATTCAAATTACGTGGGACTAAGGTGTACCAACTGAAACTTCTGCTAGAAACTTTGACGGACCGAATTGTAACAGTTAATAGTTAAATCCCAACTAACTTCTCATTCACGTCCCACTCCGCAAGCCTCGTGTACCACTCTTCAAAGCTTAATATCCGCCTTGTGCACATTTCAAATTCCACTCATAATGCTACCATGCTCTTTAAATGTTTCCTTGTCCTTAAGGAAATAGAGATGAAATCGAGTGGGCGACAATGAATAATCCTCCTAGGTGACCTATTTAGAGCTGCATCCGTCTACCATACTAGAACTCGAGAAGTAGATTGTTCCCACGCTTGATCATTCTTCTAGCTAGCATGGTGTGATGATATGCATTATATCAACTACTGGATAATGGGTGAAAGGAACCTTGTAGCAAGGGTTGACGTGCTCAGGTGAGGGAAGTCTGTAGGCAACTGGCCCAAGAGCTATTTTTGATAGGGGTTGTAGTACTTAGCTGTTAGAAGGCGCGGAGCTAGGTAAGAATAAGGGGGTTCAATTGAATCCCCTTCGTCAAAAAGTTATCCTATGCTAAATAGAGAGAAAAAATGTTTTCTTTTTTGGTGGTATATAAACTGCTAAATCCTATTATTTATTTTGCTTTGGGGATGACTATAAATATGAATAGGTTTATCAGTCTATTAGCTATCCGTTCTCAGATATCCAAGACACTTTTTCACAAAGAAAGTATTTGTTAAAGGCTTATTATGTGCTTCTTTATGCAATGTATTTTGAAGCCCTATACCTATTGGAAATTTGCATTTGGTGGGAGTTGCGTCCACCCATCTTTAATGACTTAAACATTAGGGTTCCGCATGTTGGAGACTTTGATTCTTCACACGTGCATAATTTACTAAGTGAGTAGATGACCGTAGGGCCAAGGATCGTCAAATTTCGTTGAGAAATGAAAGAGATATTGGTCCACGAAGTGAGGTGTTTGAAGCATGAAAATGTGGTGTGGAACAATTCTCCCTCATCGGTGGGGAATGAAGATTTGTTCATTTTATAAGTCTCAAAATTGGCTAAGGGTTTGGGACCCAAAGAGGTAACCCATGTGTTTGAAGGAGGGAGGACCTAGGTGTGCTTGGGTTCGAGGCTAAGCCCACGTGCGCCGCCCGTCCCATATGGTCGCGGGCTTGGGTCGTAGGCTTCTTCTGATATTATCTTTTTGGACCTAAATTGCTTAATATTTACAGTTTGCTTAAGAACTCTCGACGGAACCCATGTCGTTAATAGCATGAAGATAGTTCTTGATGCATGAAGTCATAGCGACTTCATGTGTAAGAGTTATATTCTGAACTGTCTGTTAGACCCACTCTACACGGTGTATTGCACCGTAGGCACCGCCAAAGAGTTATGGAAAAAACTGCAAAAGAAGTACAACGCACAAAATGCTGGTACGAAGAAATTCATCGTTGGGAAATTCCTGAAATTTCAAATGGTGGATGGCAAAATAGTGATGTCCCAAGTCCAGGAATTCCAAATGATTCTACATCACTTGGATTTGGAAGGTATGAAACCAAATGAGCAGTTTTTGGTTGCATCACTGATTGAGAAGTTACCTCCCTCATGGAATGAGTTTATGAGTTACTTAAAACTCAAGACAAAGGAAATGACCTTTGAGGAACTTATTATCAAACTCCAGATTTAGGAAGATAATAAGAAGGCCTTGCCTAGGGGAAAGCAACCCGCTGAGGCGAAGGCAAATCTGGTTGAGGCCATAGGGAACTGAAGCAAGAAACGTAAGTTCCAGAAAGACGGCAAGACCCAGGCGGCAAAGAAGTTCAAGGGGAACTGTCACCACTGTGGGAAACCTGGTCACATGATCAAGGACTACCGCAAACTCAAGACTGAGCAACAAGATAAAGCCAAGGCACATGCTAACGTCGTCAAAGACACGGTTTTTGACGACATGATTGATGAGTTCTCGGCGATGGTGCTTGAAGCAAACCTTGTTGAGAATCCCATGCAATGGTGGATGGACACGGGTGCTACCAGAGACATTTGTTCCAATATAGATGCCTTCTCCACGTATACACCAGTCACCGACAATAAGATGTTCATGGGTAACAACGCTTCCTCTGACATGCAGGGGGTAGGGAAGGTGGTCCTGAAGATGACTTCTGGAAATGATCTCACTCTGAAGGAGGTGATGCATGTCCCTAAGATTAAGAGGAATTTAATTTCAGGTCCTTTATTAGTTAATGCTGGTTTTAGGCTAGTATTTGAGTACAATAAATTTGTAATCATCAAGAATTACACTTTTGTGGGGAGAGGCTCCGTTTGTGAAGGCCTCTTCAAAGTTAACACCATGTCTGTAATGCGTCCAAGCAATAAAATTGAAGCTTCTTCTTACTTGCTTGATTCCTCTAATTTATGGCATCATAGATTAGGTCATGTTAACTATAAGTCCATCCAAAGGTTGGTTAAGTTGGAGTTGTTGCCGTCTATTGACCCTCAACATAAATGTGAGGTGTGCGTAGAGGCAAAACTCACAAAGATTCATTTTTGATCCGTCGAAAGGAATACCGCTCTTCTAGAACTTATTCACACATATATATGTGATTTGAAGTTTGCACAAACTAGAGGGGGAACAAGTACTTTGTGACATTCATTGATAATAGCACAAGATATTGTTACCTTTACTTGTTGAAAAGTAAAGATGAAGCCTTTGGAGCGTTCTGACATTACAGAGCAGAAGTTGAAAACCAACTAAGCATGCAGATTAATCCATTCGTAGCGATAGATGGAGAGAATATGTAGCGCCATTTGAGGAATATTGTGCCGAATCGGGCATTGTTCATCAAACGACGGCTCCATACTCACCTCAGTCGAATGGTGTTGCTGAACGCAAGAACCGTACGTTGAAGGAAATGATGAATGTCTTGCTCATCAATTTCGGTCTTCCCCAAAATATGTGGGGAGAAACCGTCCTTTCCGCTAATATGATTCTTAATAGAGTCCCACAGAAGGGTAAAGACAAAACTCAATATGAATCATGGAAGGAAAAGAAACCCACCTATAAATATTTTAAGGTGTGGGGTTGTTTGGCAAAGGTCGAAGTACCCAAGCCAAAGCAGGTCAAGATTGGGCCTAAGACTGTAGATTGCATTTTCATTGGATATGCAAATAATAGTAGTGCTTATCTCTTCTTAGTGCATAAGTCAGATATTTCAGATATCTACGGGGGTACAATCATGGAATCAAGGAATGCTCAATTCTTTGAGGATACTTTTCCTAGAAAGGAAAAAGACACAACCTCTCGCAAACGAAGTTATGAACAAAGCTCTCAGGAACCGGGAGTCGTTGACTGCCCGGATCTAGATGGTTCAGATCTAGTGGACTTCGAAGTGGATGAATATCCGGAATCTAGTGTTCCAGATTCTCAGAACTTGGAGACTCCAGAGATGGAACTGAGGCGAAGTAAAAAAGCAAGGAAGGATAAATCCTTCGGTCCTGACTTTGTAGCTTATATGGTTGATGACGAACCAAGGACAATTGATGAAGCATTTTCAACTCCAGAAGCACCGCTCTGGAAAGAAGCTATTGAGAATGAAATAGACTCCATCCTGTATAACTATACTTGGGAGTTGGTTGATCTTCCTCTGGGAAATAAACCGTTGGGTTGTAAATGGATGTTGACACCCAATTTTGTCCCATCTTTTATGATTTTATTCGTAATTTTTTATATTTGGACACTTTTAAAATAATTTTAAAATATAGGCATATATGTGTATATCTTCGTATTATTATTATTATTCGCATATTTTATATTATTTGCATTTTATAATAATCATAAGTTATCCGAAAATTCTATCTTATTTTATTCTCACAAAATTGCACCGCATTTCCCTTTTTATTTAAGCATTAAACATTTCGCAAATATTATATTTTAAATAATTCACATCTTTTATAATATATATATATATATATATATATATATATATATATATATATATATATATATATATTTTAATATTAAACCCCTTTTATTTTTTTAAATTCCTAACCCATTTCATTTCCCAACCCAATACAATTTCTACCCAACCTAAACTAAAACCCATTTTTCGTCCAAGCCCAATCCCAAAATAAATTCCCCAATCCCCAAACCCGTCGGCCCACAACCCCCAGCCCATTCGACCTCTCCCCCCTTTTATTAACCCAATACCCGTCGGCCCAGATCCAATTCGACGTCGCCCAAATTTCAAACCCGCGACCCGACCCATAACCCTTTCACCCTTTTTATTCCCCCAAAACGCCCACACCAAAAAAAACCAAAACCAAAAATAAAAAAACCCTATATTTCTCCTTCACCAAAGCCGCCGACCCCACACCCCCATACCGGCGACCCCACGTCGCCGGTCACCTCGCCCCTTCCACCACCAACCCTCTGCCTTCACTGACCCCCCTCTGTTGCGCTGACACCATAAAATCCGCGACCCATGCCCCTCAAATCCGCGATTTCTTTTGCCTTTAATTCAAATTTCAAACTCAACTTCGACGAGTTGAACGTTGGATCTATAAATACCCCATTTTGTTCTATGTTGGAGGAGGAGGATTTTGGGAGGATTTTTTGGAGTTCTTTTCGGGTCCAAAGAAAAACACAAAAAAAGGGTCGATTTGTTCTTAATTTTCTTGTTATAAAATACTCCTTTTGGTTCTTAATTTCAATCCGAAAATCCCTTTGTTCTTCATATTTTGGTTCGATTCGGGTCGGGTCGTCACGGTCAGGTCAGATCGCCGGCCGGTCAGTTCAGTCGGTCGAAATTTTCAGAAACAGAATTCTTTCGTAATTATAAATTCAGAGTCGGTGATCAAAAATAAAAAATCTGAATTCCAAACTTCTCGAGCGTGTCGACGATTGAAACACGCCTCGGTTATTGCCGGAGAAGGTCAAGAAACAAATTTCTCTCGATGTATTTTCTGTATTGTTGTGTGTTTTTGTTGTTGATTATGTGATAAGATAGTCATTTTTTCATCGATGCGTTAATTGACTTATTAATGTTCAGAAATGCTTTGCTTGTATTATTAGATTTATATTTAATATGATAAGAGGCTTTGTGTGTGTGTTGACTTATGGACATTGTGTGATCATATTGGATTCGAATGTTGAATCACACTTATCTTGTTGAGTCTACTGAACTGATTATACACTTGTCTTACCTGTTTGAGTGTTAAAAGGCCTCCATATTAGTATATCACACCTCCAAAATTATCTTGTATCATGCCCTACCTTTTGAGTTTGTTTGAATGACATTTGCATTAGTGCTTTGCACTATTGTGAATCTGTTCATACGAGCATGCCTATTTTCAGTTTTATAGATATGTGGTGTGTTAGAAAGCCTAGATATGTGTTGCTACTGTCCAGTTCTTCCTTCTATGTCTTTTAAATATCTGAAAAATTGAACTTTCTCTGTTGGTTTGTGTGTAAATTTAGGAGACCATGAAGCATGCTAGTTAGTCTAGTGTATGTGTCTTAGTCCTTTACATGTTAGTGTACCCTATTTTGGTTATTTCTTATTTAAATTTAAGTCTGAACATGCTAATGGAGTCTGTTTGGTTTAATATTGTTTGCTTTAAGTCATGTGGGATATCACTATATTTTCTTTTCTCTTATTGATGCATGAACTTGCTCACCTTGGTCTTTTTTTTTTCATTTGCTGAACCCATGATGATATGCTTCAAAGTATACAGGGTATATAAATTTCAGTATACACAAGGTGTATGTCGAAGTTGTCTATCTTTGTATACCTTCAAGCATATCCTATTACTCCAAATATTATATGTATATCAGCTCTTATGTATGTCTGTTGGTTTATGAATAAAACTGGAGATAAATTAGCGAGATTGAAACATGGCATGTTCCCGACAAGGTCTTGTGCCTAGTCTAACATGTTCTGATATGTTTCTATTTGAAATATGATGGCAGTGATATATCGTAAGCCATTAAGCTTGCTAGTTAGTTATGATATGTGTCTTGTCTCTTTCCCATGTTGGTATTCTCCGCTTTCCCTAAATGGTTATTTGGCTCATCCTTTATCCTATTAATGCCTCTTGAATTGGTCATGCATTTCCCCTATATGATACTGAATTGGCCATGCATTTCCCCTATATGATTAGGTGTTAAGTGCCTCCATAACATCATGCAAATCTTTTAAGTTATCTTATATCATGCTATGTTTA
Source organism: Anisodus acutangulus (assembly GCA_029783415.1). Lineage (NCBI taxonomy): Eukaryota > Viridiplantae > Streptophyta > Magnoliopsida > Solanales > Solanaceae > Anisodus > Anisodus acutangulus. The sequence goes on along the minus strand of CM056510.1, from coordinate 2,289,195 downwards.
CTAACTTGATGAATGATATATGTATTAGCATTTCGCTGTATTTGAACCAGCTTTGTGTCGTGTTATATTATCGCCCATGTCTGCATTCTATGTTTATTGCCGAATGTTTTCTTTCATAGTTGCCTTGTCGAACTGTCCTATTATCTTATTATCTTTGGTTGAAAGCCAAGACAAGCTTCGGGTTGGGTTTAGCCTTCTTCGATAGCCTGCCATGCCTAAGGTTCAAGAAGCCTTTTGAATCTTGTTGCGGCATCGAAATGAATGGTGGTAGCCCCTTGGTCTTCTTATCTTTCAAATTCAAAGTTTAGAGTGACTGGTCTTTAAGTTTACCTTCCCTTTATGTCTTTGTTGTGCTACCAAGTGGTTGTGGTATCCTGTTGCACCTTGAGATTCTGGATACATGCCATTTTAAATAGTTCGTTATGGGTTTTGTTGCATTTTGGCTGCCGATTCTCGAGACTACCAGTTCTTTGCAACACTTGGGCTAATTATCGCACTATTCTCAGCTGCGCTTGTCGCGCACACCGCCGCAATCTGGACCATTTACACTTCCTTTCGGAAACATTTTACTGCTGCATTTTGAGCATATTTGATGTCTTATCACTGCTGTATTTTTAGCACAATTGCTGCTGTTTTCTTGGCTAAAAGCCTGCTACTTTAGGGTCGCTTTCGGACAGCCCGCCGCTTCGCTTTCCAACTCATCAAGTTATTTTAAAACCCATTTGTCGTTTCTTGGCTGAAAAACAATCGCTTTAACACTGCTTTTTTGTTTGATTCTTTGCCCGGTTTGACATCAAGCATCGTCTTTACCGCTTTCTTGTTTTAAACTAAACACCGCACCTTTCAAACATTGCTTTCCTGTTCCAGTCCACTGTTTCAGCATTCAAATATCTGTTTTACTGTTTTTACTATTTTAAACTAAACACCGCGTCTTTTCCGGAAATTATTTTCTGCTTACTGTTTTACCGTCTGCTGCTGCTGTTTACTGTTCCGATTTAAAATTTTACTGATTTGAACACGATACTACACTGGCCGATGAAAATATCCGTCGATTTGGAGGCCTACACAGTTGCAAAGACGGAAATATAACTTCTGGGCAATGATGAGGCTTAAACCTTTTTCCAAGATCAACATGTTTAGTAGGCGAGGTGACTAAAATAACCAACAAGTTATATATTCGCAGCCACGACGTGATTATAGTGATCTTTTCTATTTCACCCGAGAGACCAACACGTTTAGTAGGCGAGGCAATCAAAATAAACCACATTAGTCATATGTTTGCAGCCACGACGTGATTGGAATGTTCTTTTCAAAATTTAAGTCTGAGCCCTCCGTGATAAAAACATTCACTGTTTTGAATGCGGATATGGAGTTATTTGTATTTAACTGTTTCTAACCGTTTGTTCTTGACAGCTTGCAGGGATTAAAGTAAATAACGGCGAATTATTCCTCGGAGTTTATTTATTTTATTTCTTTCTTTAATTCAGCTTTTATCCCGCTTTGTATTGTAAATTATTTATCGCACTTATGTAACTATTGAAATGCTTAGAATAGGCAAACTTAGGATTAATTCATAGGGTAGTTTAAGATTTGAAACCCGTCGTTAGCTTATTTATTTGTAGGCTCGGTTGAATTCAAACTTAGAAACCCTTCGCTAGTTTATTTATTTTAGGCTCGTCACGCGTATTCAAGATTTTCAAAACAACTTTTGTCATCTTTTATTCGCTTTATTAATCATTCCGAATAAGTTTATCTTTTGTCAATTTACAATTCAATGATTCCCAAAATTTTACTTCTTTGATAGTATAAATAATTTATTGTCACAAATGCATATTTTTCAAAACTTTACATGTATCTTTCTTTTTATGTCATCTGAATACGTACTTGTATAAAATGCATCATTTACCAATTATTTGCAAAACATCTTTTAATCTATTATACTTGTAAAACATGTATTTTTCTAGCAATAATTAACCTGAGTTTGACCGGATAACCGCAAGTTAGCGGATCTTAAAGGATGCCTAACCCCTTCCCTTTAGGATAATAGAGAACCCTTACCTAGAATCTCGTTAGTTTCGCAGACCATTAAAATCGGAGTTACATTGCAACATTTAGTTTAATATTTAGGTGTCCTAATTCACCGTAAAAGATAATTAGGTGGCGACTCCTCAATCATTTACCCAGGAATCACCCATACGTCTGCGCTCCTCTTTGACCCGAGCAGGTCAAAATAGGGCGCTACAGCATGGCGACTCTGCTGGGGACTTTCAGGTTCTTAACCATAGCAAATTCAGGTTAATTATAATTGTGTTTTACTTTCACTCTTTGTTTGATGTAATGCTTTGATTTGTTTCTTTTGTGAAATTTTTTGCATAACTGCTTTAATTGCTATATTGTTTTACTGCTTTCCTTAAATTGGCATTTCGCTCATATTTCTTCCACTCTGGAAAATTGACACTATCACACATTACACGCGAGGTGTGTTTTGCGCACCCGCAAATTTCTTTCAAATTTCCAAATTTTTAGGAGAGTTGGTATATGCGCGGAGCGTCCGGACCATCCGGTTGGCCGCGTAGCCTTCTCACTCGAGTAGTCCGCTCGGGAACCTTGTGTCTAGTCAGCCAAATCTTTAGAAAATTTAAGATAGAGCTATACCACCATTTATTTTAAGTCATGCATGCATACACCTTAGGTGGGTCGATCATTGGTATCGACTCCACAATTAAGAAATCCGCCAAAGATGTCTACGGGTCTCACAACCCTTACCTAGAATCTCGTTAGTTTCGCAGACCATTAAAATCGGAGTTACATTGCAGCATTTAGTTTAATATTTAGGTGTCCTAATTCACCGTAAAAGATAATTAGGTGGCGACTCCTCAATCATTTACCCAGGAATCACCCATACGTCTGCGCTCCGCTTTGACCCGAGCAGGTCAAAATAGGGCGCTACAATGGATACTCAAGCTGAAGTATAAAGCAGATGAGTCTATAGATAAGTACAAGGCCAGGTTGGTAGTCAAGGGCTATCGGCAAAAGGAAAGCCTTGACTATTTTGACACGTACTCCCCAGTGTCTAGGATGACGTCCATACGAGTATTCATTGCGATCGCAGCGTTGCGTGACCTTGCGATACATCAAATGGATATCAAGACAGCCTTCCTAAATGGTGATTTAGAAGAAGAAATTTATATGGAACAACCCGAGGGGTATGTGGTTCCAGTGCAAGAGAAGAAAGTCTGTCGACTTGTCAAATCTCTCTACGGGCTTAAACAGGCCCCGAAGCAATGGCACGAAAAATTTGATAGTACTCTATTATCGAAGGGGTTCTCCATTAATGAGTGTGACAAATGTGTCTACACGAAAGGTAACTCTGACTCGTTCGTCATGATATGCTTGTACGTAGACGACATATTAATCACAGGAAGCAATCCTAGCGTAATCCTAGAGACTAAGAACATGTTGAAACAATGCTTCGACATGAAGGATATGGGTATCACAGATATCATCTTAGGGATAAAAATATCTAAGACGTCTCACGGACTGGTCTTATCTCAGTGTCACTACATCGAGGATGTTTTAAGCAAGTTTGAGGTGTTTGACAGTTCCCCTATGAAGTCACCACTGGTTAGAAATCAAAATCTTGATAAAAATTGTGGTGCACCTGTATGCCAGGAGAAATATGCACAGGTGATTGAGAGTTTGATGTACATAACAAACTGCACCCGACCTGATATTGCTTACGCAGTCAACAAGTTGGTTAGGTTTACCCGTAATCCAAGTAATGATCATTGGAAAGCATTGAATCGGGTGCTACGCTACTTGAAGTACACGTTAAATTATGGGTTACATTATTCCAGATATCCAGTTGTACTAGAGGGGTACAGTGATGCTAACTGGATATCTGATATAGAGAACACCAAGTCCACCAGTGGGTATATATTTACAATTGGTGGTGGGGACGTGTCTTGAAAATCCTCTAACCAAACTTGCATCGCCCGATCCACGATGGAATCAGAGTTTATCACTTTAGACAAAGCAGGCGAAGAAGCTGAGTAGCTTCACGACTTCTTAGAGGATGTCCCTTGTTGGGACAAACCCGTACCTTCAGTGATGATTCACTGCGACAGCCAGTCGGCTCTAGGAAGGGCACATAATTTTATATACAACGGCAAATCTCATCATATTCGACGGAGACATAAGACCATTAGGTAGCTGATCACCACGGATATAATATCAATTGATTACATAAAATCAAAGGATAACATAGCAGACCTACTAACAAAGGGCATACCAGAGATCATATTTTATGCTTTTCTAGGGGAATGGGCTTAAAACCCAAGCTTTAAGAACCAATATAGTGGTAACCCAACCTTACTGACTGGAGATCCCAGGAATTTGGTTCAATGGAAAAACTAAGCTGTAAAGGTTCAGTTGAGCGCTTCAGTGGAAACAAGAGCACTTCGGGTTATGATTTCTGTAAGGAACATAAACCCAAAGCCGTTCCCGCGATAGCCGTTAAGTGCTATCTGCAGTGTGGGTAAATGTTAAGTTTCCAAAACCTTTAATGATCCTTAATGGTGGAGGTTAGGTTTGGGGAAACTTTTAATAGTTTCTAACACTTGTAAAATGGGGTATAGCATGATACCTTGTAGGAGACCACCTATTTAAGTGTGAGGGCAGGCCGCCTCAAATGAATGCACTTAAGAATCCAAGAAGTGTCCACCGCCACAACGGATAAAATATTACGAAGAATTGAGTTAAGGAAGTTGTTGTGTTGGTACTATTAACTTGGCATACACTAAACACTGACGGTTCAAGACATCACGTTCACCGTGCAGTAAGTAAGTCCGATGATATTTACCTTTGGAAGGTTCAAAGCTGAAGCTACCTCTCCTGATGCAATATCGGTCCGCTGAAATATTGCTGGAAATAGGCACCTTGTGAGTGCGCCAAAATTTCTTTCAAGAGGGGATTGTTGGGATTTTGCCTTTGGTGGGAGTTGTGTCCACCTACAGGCCGCCTCAAATGAATGCACTTAAGAATCGAAGAAGTGTCCACGGCCACAACGGACAAAATATTACGAAGAACTGAGTAAAGGAAGTTGTTGTGTTGGTACTATTGACTTGGCATACACTAAACACCGACGGTTGAAGACATCACATTCACCGCACAGTAAGTAAGTCCGATGGTATTTAACTATGGAAGGTTCAAAGTTGAAGCTACCTCTCCTGATGCAATATCGGTCCGCTGAAATATTGCTGGAAATAGGCACCTTGTGAGTGCGCCAAAATCTCTTTCAAGAGGGGATTGTTGGAAATTTGCCTTTGGTGGGAGTTGCGTCCACCTATCTTTAATGACTTAAATACTAGGATTCCGCATGTTGGAGACTTTGATTCTTCACACATGCATAATCTACTAAGTGAGTAGATGACCGTATGACCAATGATCGTCAAATTTCGTTGAGAAATGAAAAAGATATTGGTCCACGAAGTGAGGTGTTTAAAGCATGAAAATGTGGTGTGGAACAATTCTCCCTCATCGGTGGGGGAAGGAAGATTTGTTCATTTTATAAGTCTAAAAATTGGCTAAGGGTTTGGGACCCCAAGGGGTAACCCATGTGTATGTAGGAGGGAGGACCTAGATGTGCTTGGGTTAGAGGCTAAGCCCACACGCGTGCCGCCGCCGCCCGCCTGTCCGGTCCGGTCTCGGGTCGTGGGCCTTGGGCTGATATTATAACTCTTCATTACTTTGCACATAAATTCAGTCATTTACTTGGCTGAATAACTCCTCACTAATTTTCATTACATGACTATTAACAATCATTAGTTGGCTAGTTGAGAAGTCACCCTCCTTACACTATAAATTGAAGTATTTGGCTCAATTGTTGATAATAGAGACATAAAAAAAATCAGAACTCTCTAAGTTCTTCAAAGTAACACTTGAGTTTCCTTTGCTCATTTGTTAAGTTGTTGTTTTATCTTGGGAAACTATTGTCCAGAACGTAAAATGATATATATGGGGCAATCTTGTCCTGAGGACAGAGTGCCATCACTCGACCCAGCAAATCAAAGTAGTTGTAATTTCAGTTTGTTGAAATTTTAATTTGTTGTAATAGTTAGCAGTTACTTATTTCCTGTTTCCAATTGTAGTAACCCACAATACCTTTCCTTAATTTCATCCTCTTGAGAATTTCCAAGTAGGCGTGGTTCTGCTATGTTGTCTTGAGGGATGTACCTCCAATCTTTTGTATGCATTTGAGATTACAATTTGCTTTCAAACAATTAATAATAATCTTGTGATCGAGAGCACAGTTACTAGTTGTTTTAAAGTAATTGCTGTTGAGTTCACGAAAAAACTTGCAGATGGTTTGGGTAATTCTAAGAATACAAAGTAGGCGTTTATCATGAAAATCAAATATTTCACTTTATTTGAAATTTTAAAGTTAGAGTTGTATTTGACTATAATTTTTGTAAAGAATATTTGGTTGTTTGATTAACTGAAAGTGAAAAAAATGAAAATAACATTTTAGTCGTTTTCCAAATTCCAAATACAACATTTTCATGGCGGAACACTGATTTTCAAATAAAATTAAAAAAATTCCGAAAAAAGTGAAAAATTCTCATGACCAAACGGATATAGAATATTTTTCAAAGCAAGATATGCTGAGTAACAGAAAACTGCACTGCTTACAAAGTTCGCAAAATTTTCCTCTTTAAATTTATAGGTTTCGAAAATTTATTAGAAGAGTCGTTTATGATAATGGGGAAATTATGGTTTTTAGAATTATATATGTAGTTTGTGTAACCTCAAAAGATATCTGAAAAAATACGTATAAGAGATATGAAAACACTATTTTTTTTATTCAAATCGTAAGAGGATGAGATCGCATTTCCTCCTTTTATATGATACTGTATGCAAATAAGGGGACATGAATGTTGGTGGAACTCCAAAAGCCTCAGCCATAAATCCCTCTCGACTTCTCTTGGGGCCATGCACTGTTCTGGGATGGATTAGGATACATTGCAATTTGGAAGAAAATAATTAATTTCTTTTAATTATGTAAGTAAATATTTATTTTGAATCAAAATAAAAAGTAAGTAAATATTGTTAGATATACATATGATATACCATATATTATATGTATATCATACGGTACATAGTGTATATTTAGTTTAGGTAATATTTGGGTGTAATTAGTATTGTATACTTACCATAATTGTATTACCATAATTGTAAATAAGGTTTTAGGAGTAGAATAGGAATATGATTCTCCTATTATGAAAAATATGGAAATATGTAAATTGTATATATACTCTTTCAATTAATGAAAATAATCAAGGGATTATTTATTTCATGGTATCAAGAGTCTAGGTTAATATTTTCTCCCACTTTCTACCTAATATTTCCGTCCAAACCACTGAATTCGAGCCCCTTCCTCGGTTTCCGTGCCCGGAAATTACTTGTCTCTTCCCAATTTTTTCTCCCCAATCCCTACTTCACGTCTTGCGTTGCTATTATGGCTAGGAACATGTTTCACCCTGCCCTTACTGTTTCTAATATCAAGAATCACATTCCAATCATTCTTAAAATAGAAATCGTCCAATACGCGACGTGAGCCGAACTGTTCAAAATACATGCACGCTCGCATCAAGTTCTCAATCATATTATCCCCGCGGATCCTACAGATACGGAGGTGCCCAAACCAAATGATGATCCTACGTTATGGACGACCCTTGATGCTACTATTCTTCAGTGGATTTACTCCACTATTTCTAGCGACCTCTTGCAAACGATTATCGAACCCGACGGTAAGGCGATGGAGGCATGGAATTGAGTATGTGATATATTCCAAGATAATCAGAATTCTCGTGCTGTTACCCTTGAGCAGGAATTTTCCCACATCCATATGGAAATTTTTTCCGAACGTTTCAGCATATTGCAAAAGGTTAAAGGAATTGTCGGACCAACTCTGCAACGTTGGCACGCCTGTTTCGAATGATCGTTTGGTCATACAAATGGGTGCAGGCCTTTCAGAGGCATATAGTGGTGTTGGCACGCTTCTTCGTCAGAGCAGTTCTCTTCCTTAATTTTATCAGCCTCGTTCTATGCTTACCCTCGAAGAAGCCAACTTGGCAAAAAAGGCGGTTACCGGTGCTAGTCTCGTAGTCATGATGACATCCTCTACCAAGTCTCCGGGTGGTGTTGATAATTCCGGCCAAAACCATACTCCTGGTGGCGGCAAAAATAGTCGAAAAAATAATGCCAAAAATCGCGGGGGCAAACACGGTGGTTCCGGAGATGATCACGGTGGTAGTAGGTCTCGAAAAAATGGCAATGGGCCACAACCAAACTATTCCCAGCCTTGGGCCCCCTGGCCGGGGGCCTGGGCCAGTTGGCAGTGGCCCAACAGTCCCTACGGTCCAGCAGTTTCGTATTATGGCCACTGGACTGCCCAACAACTTTTTTCAGGCCCAATCCAGTTTGGCCTAGTGGTTCTCGCCCCAGTTCTGGGCCGAGACATCAACATGGTGTACTTGGGCCCCAACTCCCTCAGGCCCATCATGTAGTGGGCCCCACTCCTACCGACATTAAAGCCGCGATGCACACGCTTGGAATACATCCTTCGAACCCAAATTGGTATATGGACACCGGCGTCACTACTCACATGACGTCCGACTCAAGTACTCTCTCATCTTATTCTAATTTGAGCAACAATCGTGGTATAATTGTTGGTAATGGTAATTCAATTCCAATTCATGGTTATGGTCATAAAACATTGTCCCCCCCTCCCCATCCACCATTTATTTTGAAAAATACCATTCACGCTCCAAAATTGATTAAAAATTTAGTATATGTCTAAAAATTCACCACTGATAACTCTGTGTCCATAAAATTTGATCCATTTGGTTTTTCTTTGAAGGATTTCAAGACGGGGTGTCCTCTCATGAGTTGTGATAGTAGGGGAGATCGTTATCCTATCACATCACGTTCTGGTTTCTCGAGTCACGCATTGCCATCCACTTTTGCCGCTCTGGCTCATTCCTTGTGGCATGCTCGTCTAGGTCATCCGGGATCATCTATTTTTACTTTCTTAGATAAAAACAATTTTATTTCTTGTAAGGGTGTGCGTAGTACTCCCAATTGTCAATCTTGTTCTTTAAGAAAAATAGTTAAGTTGTCATTTGTAGACTCTAATTCTCATACTTTAATGCCATTTGATATTATTCATAGTGATTTATGGACGTCTCATATTCTTAGTTCTTTGGGTCATTGGTATTATGTTCTCTTTTTGGATGATTACTCTAAGTTTTTATGGACTTTTTCGATAGCGAAAAAATCTCAAGTGTTTTCCATCTTCTTAAAATTTAGAGCACTCATTAGAACTCAATTCGAACGGGACATAAAAATATTCAATGTGATAATGGCAAAGAATATGACAATGGGGTGTTTCGGGAATTTTGTGCTAATAATGGGATAAATTTTCATTTTTCTTGTCCTCATACGTCTTCACAAAATGGGAAAGCCGAATGAAAAATTCGTACCATTAATAACATTGTCCGCACTTTATTGATTCATGCTTCCGTACCCCCATCGTTTTGGCATCATGCTCTATAAATGACTACATATCTCCTAAATATTCTTCCGTCCAAAGGGTTGACATATTCATCCCCCCTTCAAATTTTATATAATAAGATCCTTTCGTATTCACATCTTAGAGTCTTTGGCTACTTATGTTATCCGTTATTTTCGTCCACCACAATTAACAAACTTCAGGCCCGGTCAACTCCGTATGTGTTTTTGGGTTTTCCGTCTAATCATCGTGGTTATAAATATTTTGATTTATCATATAATAAAATCATCATTAGTCGCCATGTAATTTTTGATGAATCCCTATTTCTATTTGCTAAGGTTAGTAATCTCGTGCCGAGTTCGTATAATATTTTGGATGATGGTATATCCCCGTATATTATTCACCATTTTCGAACATATTCCGCGCCCCAAATCCTCCAGCGGCCCCACTGCCCGCTGGTCCCACTGGTCCGCCACAGGCCTCTATGCCAGCTTAGTCACTGGGCCAGTTTCAGTAATTGGGCTAGTCCAGCCCAATACTGGAAGTGGTCCAGTTCCTACATCGTCCACTGTTTCTTATTACCGTGTTGGGCCAGCAGGCCCACTGCCTGTTGGCCCGTCCATCCCGAGCTCAGAAAATTCCCAACATTCGCCCAATTCTTCCCTAAGTCATAGACCGGTCACTCGTAGTCAACGGGGTATTTTTAAACCATAAAGAAATTTTAATTTAAATTCTAATATTCTTAAATCACCCTTACCCCGTAATCATGTGTCTGCATTAAATGACCTGAATTGGAAAATTGTTATGACCGATGAATATAATGCTCTTATTGATAATAAGACGTGGGAGTTGGTGCCCCATCCATCTGGTATTAATATTATTAGGTCTATGTGGATTTTCGCTCATAAGGATAATTCAGACGGTTCGTTTGCAAGGCATAAGGCTTGGCTTATGGGTGATGGTAAGACTCAGCAGGTTGTTGTGGATTGTGGGGAGACGTTTAGTCCGGTGGTCAAGCCGGACACCATTCGCACTGTGCTCATCTTGGCTCTTTCGAAAGCATCGTCCATTCATCAGTTGGATGTGAAGAATGCTTTCTTACATTGTGATATCAAGGAAACAATCTATACACATCAGCCCTTGGGATTTAGGGATCCCAAATATCCTCATCATGTCTGTTTGTTGAAAAAGTCCTTATATTGACTTAAGCAATCTCCACGGGCCTGTTATACGAGGTTTGCTGATTATGTTTCGACTATTGGGTTCACTCACAGCAGATCGGATAATTCCTTGTTGTCTATCGTCGTGGTTCTTCCTTGACTTATATACTATTATATGTGGACGATATTATCTTGACTGCCTCTTCCGATGCCTTACGATAGTCTATCATGACACTGCTCAGTTCTGAGTTTGCTATGAAAGACTTGGGGCCCTTGAGTTATTTTTTGGGGATTGCAGTCACTCGTCATACCAGTGGCTTGTTCTTGTCACAGAGGAGGTATGCAGCCGAGATCATTGAGAGGGCTGGGATGTCATCCTGTAAGTCCAGTTCCACTCCGGTTGATACTAAACCCAAATTGGGTGCTGCGGCCGGCGCACCATATGAGGACCCGACCCGCTATCGCAGCCTTCCAGCGGCCCTTCAGTATCTCACATTCACGAGACGAGATATTACGTATGCCGTACAACAGGTGTGTTTGTTTATACATGATCCCAGGGTTGAGCACATGAATGTGCTCAAACGCATCATTCGGTATATTCAAGGTACACTTGACTATGGCTTGCATTTATATCATTCCTCGACGTCCACACTTGTCTCTTATACATATGCTGATTGGGGTGGTTGTCAGGACATCAGACGGTCTACGTCTGGCTATTGCATGTTTCTTGGTAATAACTTGGTCTCCTGGTCTGCGAAACGTCAGTCGACTTTGTCCAGCTCCAGTACCGAGGCTGAGTATCGAGGGGTAGCTAATGTGGTCTCTGAATCATGTTGGTTACGTAATTTGTTATTAGAGCTTCATTGTCCTATCCAGAAAGCGACCTTGGTTTGTTGTGATAATATTAGTGTCATCTATTTGTCGGGTAATCCGGTTCAGCACCAGTGCACTAAACATATCGAGATGGACATTCACTTTGTTCGTGAAAAGGTTGCTCGTGGTCAGGTACCCGTCTGCCATGTCCCGTCCCGGTATCAAATAGCCGACATTTTTACAAAGGGTCTTCCCTCGGTCATTTTTGAAGATTTTAAGGACAGTCTCAGCGTTCGAAGACCGCCCGCTTTGACTGCGGTGGTGTGTTAGATGTACATATGATATACCATATATCATATGTATATCATACGGTACATAGTGTATATTTAGTTTAGGTAATATTTGGGTGTAATTAGTATTGTATACTTACCATAATTGTATAGTTAATATCCAAGTAGAATAAGGTTTTAGGAGTAGAATAGGAATAGGATTCTCCTATTATGGAAATATGTAAATTGTATATATACTCTTTCAATTAATGAAAATATTCAAGGAATTATTTCTTTCAAATACAGTAGTAATTTTTTAAAAAACCTTTTGTTGTATCTTTTTTCCCACTTCACACCCAATTAAGAGGATCAACAGTGTAGATCCACCTAATTTTCCTGACTCCAATTTTTAATTTACCAATCGGTGATAAAAGTGCTCTACCAATTCTTCCAAATGGTGATGTAAGTGATCTATGATCACTAAAACAAATTAATCTTGCTCGTCTCCGATCAAGTTTTAATGGCCAATACACATGTAAGTTTTCTTCCTTTTATCATTCCAAAGAAATTTTCAACCAACTTGGTAACTTAGTACTAAATTGGACTAATTTCGTGATACTTTTGTTTAGAAAGCCTGTCAAAATTTAACTTAGTTAAAATAATTATTAGAAATGAATTTTGAGTTTAATTCAATCCAAAAATTAATTAACGAGTGATGATTGCTCAACAATGCACAAAAAGACCCTCACATTCCTAAAAAGTGTACGGAAAACTCAACATATGAAATATCGTTGCATGATCGACACCGACTATACTATGGATTTGTACTTAGTCTAAACATATAAATTTTTTATATCTAATTTGAGGCATAAAGTAATGACTATGGCCTAATGCCACTAATTCTATATAATAGATGCGAACTTATTTTTTCAAATTTTTAAAATTATAAATAAGATGTAACTGCAGCCGCTGCTTATTTGATGAATACGTTCATGATATCGGCTACGCTTTGCTTTCGATTTTAGAGAGGGAAAAAAGTGATTGGTCCTCCTCCTTTCTTTATTTTATATTGTTCATTTATGTGTTGTTTGGATGGTCGTTACCCATGGTTTCATATGTACAGTATCATATTATATAGTATAATATCGTATTGTATTGTACTGTATTATTGAGTACAATATTTGGATAGATTATATCGTTTATTGTGGTTTAATTATATTTTTATTGTTTCGTTTGATTGTATGATACTATATAATAACATATAAGTTTACTAAAATATATTTACCCTTAATTACAAATTAATTTATATATATTAATAAAACTAAGGTAAAAGATAAAATAGGAACTTTAAAAAATAAGTAGGTGGTGGGTGGGTGGTAAGGGTGGTTTGTTGTTGTTGGTGGTTGGGTGGGTGGTAGTGGGGGTGGGTCGAGGTGGTGGGGGGTGGATGTGGGTGTGATGGAGGGCGTGGGTGGGGTGGATCAAAAATACTTGTGTCATCCAAAATGTTGCCAACATTGCTATTGACATTTTCAGAATGTGATATGTGTTGGGATGTTGTACTTGTCTGATCGTTGAATAATCAGATCTCTCTCCCAATTATATTCCTTGTTTGTAGGAATTTCACAACCTAAAAGGATGAGATTAATGTTTATCCTTATCATGATGTTTATTTGTTTTATCCCAATATTGTAGGTGTAAGTTATCGTGTACAAATGAAACATCTAAAACTAAGAGATATTTGTTGCTAAGAAAGGTTAGCCATGTATATAAATATTCCTCTCATTTGCTATCATTTTATCATTTTTTAAATTTTCTCATAAAAAAGGGGAAAATCACATCGAGTATACATTCTCTTACCCGATGGACTCACCAAATCAAACTCCATTCTTAATCTCAAACCCTAAATTCCCAAAAACCTTCTCTATAATATTCACCGATGAAAACCACTCCAATGTCAACACCAATGTCAGCCAACACTCCAACCAACACCCCAATACGACAAGCCCTCCTATGAACACTAAATCGTCTGAGCAAAATGAACCGCAGTAAGCCTGCCGGTTATCTTCTCCACCATCCACAGGTCAATTGTAATCACAGAACAAGTAGCACTGCTGTATAAAATTGGGAAAGGTTTGAGAGTTGATCTGGGCAAGATGATCTTCCATCAAGTTTCCAACTTGGCACAAAAAGAATCAACTTCAATCCTCTCTTATCCCTCTATGATATACAAAGTTTTAACTACCCAATGTCTTAAGCCTAAGAGAGAGGACACATTAGGGAAGGCTCCTGAACTGTACACAGTAAACAAAGCAGTTTTAAAGAGTAGAGGTAGAGTCATCGATCTACTCTGGAAAATGGAAGGAAATAGTGCAGATATTGACAGGAATGTCACCAACATTCTTGGAAATACTGGTCCAAGACAGTCTCCACTGTCTATTGAATGGCTTGTGAATCAAATTGCAAAGATCAACCAACAAATCTATGAGGTTGATGTTGTGAAGAATGCTCTGATTCCATCCAGAGACCATGTCATGTTGCTACTTTCTTCACAAAAAGGGGGAGGAAATTATGTTGCTGAAGCCGAGGGAAGCAGAGGAAGATGTTGCTGAAGCCGAGGGAAGCAGAGGAAGTGCTGATGCATGGGGAGCTGAGGAAGAAGGCTAGAGGGTGTTGTTCTGTGTAGAGAAACAGTTATGCAGGAGTAGAAAGCTGTTGCTGCTGTATGATAAGTTAGGAGGAGTTGTTTCTACTGGTTGATACTGTATAAAGGTCGTGAATGTTGCTCAATCTGAGCAGTTAACTGTTCGACAGGATGAATATTGATTTATGTGGACAATGGAATATTTCTTTTTATGGTCTGTATATAAATCTACATAAGTGGATGATATGTATATATGCACTAACATCTTTCTTCTTTTCTAATCTTATGAATCGGTACACGCATGATTACTTGAAAGCCATTGCAGGTTAAGGGGGAGCATGACATTGATATTATTGATCACAAATGTCGGACAACATTTGTCTCAATATTCTAAGGCAGTTTAGGTTTGTAATGTGTTTTGTGAAGAAAGACAAAAAGGGGGAAATTGTTAATGTTGGGTTTGGTGTTGTGACATTTAACCTAACATATCTTCTGAAGTACTGATTTGAATACATAAAAATATTGGGGCAAGTGTCATAACATTCGGACCAACAGCTTCGAAAAACAGTTTTGCCTTACTTCATATTAAGCAGTAATATTTTACTGTGAGGTAAAAACGACTTAGGTATGGTGAATTGGATCTGTGTAAAACGTGGGAGAAAGAGTCAAAGCTTGAGAAAGAAGTCGAGTAAGGAACAAGTCAAAGTTGTTGAGATTTTCACTCCTTAATCATCTACCACAAGCTGCCCATCTTTTCCTCAACTTCCACAACCGATCGATGAGTCTTTCAAGGGAACTCTCTTCTATAAATAGAGAGACCACAATAGTGTATCGACATCCAGAATCAGATTACAAAAATACCAAGAGAGCTCTCCGGATTTCATCTTAGAAATTTGGATCACAAGTGTTGTCTGAGTGTGTCGACAACATTATGGACAACATTACAACTGTTGTTTAGATTCTAGATTAGTTTTGTATTGAGCGATTGTAATGAGAGCTTGTCTATGTCTACTTAGTTAGATTTTTCAGGCAGAAGTCATCTGCGACTTCAACTTTTAATCCTTTCCATTTTATCTTGTAAATTTGTAAAGAAAAGAATTTATAATTTTGTATATAATATATATACAATACATTTGGTCATTAATCATCATGAGTTATATAATATATATAACTTACGAAAATTTTAAACATCTGTGTTCTTTAAATTCCGTTGCATTCACTCTTTAAAGTTACTGTTTTACTAAGTGTTGTTACTGGTGTCAGACGACATGATTGACGAAATTCTGAAACAGAATTGACATTCAATTTATTTCATCTCTTATCTTATCTTTACTTTCCGTAGCATTTGACACCCTTTCATGTTCAAAAACGACGCAGCAAGAGAGTAAGATATTCTACTTTATATTAGTCATGGAAAAAGAGAGACTGAAATCATAATAGTTTGTCATTAAAGTTAATGTTATGAAATCAAAAAGTTGAAAAATGCTATGGAGACAAACGAAAAATAACAACTCCATTGAAGCGTTAAATCAAATTTCTATTGATTTAGTATTTATCAAAACAGTCCAAATTTAACATGTTTGAGAATTTAGGATACTGCAATTGAACTTCAGACCTTTATATATCTGTTTTTATCGATGTATATATATGTATATGTTGGAAATTTACTAATCTGGAATTAAGTTTATCACATTATTTATGACTCGAACAATTGGGGTCCCGCACTTCGGAAACATCGTTTCCACACACGTGCACACGTAGTGTCAAGTATCGCAAATTTTATTAGTGAAAGAGTTATTGGTACGTAAGTGAGACGTTTGAGACATAGAATGATGGACGATTATTGACCAAATGACAAGTATTCCACGTTGGTAAACGAAGGAAGAAGTGTAAGATGAAACAAGTCAGAAATCGCCGCGGAGCCGCGAAGGGCCACAACGCAGCCCCGTCGGAGCCGAGGTGCCGAAGCGCCGCGATGCTAATTGGGTGTTCAGCCACTGGAGCCGCGACGCTAATTCGCAGAGTCGCGGCGCTTCGGAGGCAGAATGCTGCGACGAGAAGATGGAAAGTTCTGACTTTTGGGCTGGTTTTATAGCATTGAATCTCCATTATTTGGCACATGAATTCAACCATTATTTGGCTGAATGTAACCCCTCAATAAGTGTCATTACATGTCTATTGAAGGTCATTAGTTGGCTAGTTGAGGGGTCATCTCCTTACATTATAAATTGAGGCCTTTGGCTCAATTGTTCAACACTTAGAAAACACTTACAGAAATTTTCTGAAATTTTCTTCTTCCTCTCTAGCAATTTTACTATACTCAAAAGTTCTTCAAGAGTAACACTTGAGTTTCCTTTGTTCATTTGTTAAGTTGTTGTTGTATCTTGGGAGACTATTGCCCGACAACGTAAAATGATATATATGGGGCAATCTTGTCTTAAAGACAGAGTGTCATCATTCGACTCGGCAAATCACACAAGAAGTTTGTTTCATTCTTGATTCCAGTTTGTTGTAATCTTTAGTTTATCCTTTCTAGAAAATTGTAATATTTACTTACTTCCCGTTTCCTGTAATTGTTGTAACCCACAATTTTAAGACAAGATTGTTGTAAATACTTAGAAAGATGACTGGAAGAGACCAACTCGCTTCTGATACTGCTGCTGCTACTCAAGGCAACCCATTTGCCTTCCCCACTGCTGCCCAAGGCAAATCCAATGCCTTCACTGTTGCTCAAGGCACATCCAACGCCTTTCCTGCTACTCAAGGGAACGTTACAGTTCCTCCACCCTCTGGATTCTACCATGAACGCCCAGAAAAGTTCATGGGCTCCAACTTTAAGAGATGGCAGCAGAAGATTTTGTTTTATCTGACTGTTATAGGAATGACCCATTTCCTAACAGAAGATCCTCTACAAGCTGGAGATGAAGTGGACCTCATCCTAATGAAATGGTTTAAGGGAGCCAATGTATCCATGTCATTAATGGCATAAAGATGGTTCTTGATGCATGGAGTCATAGTGACTTCATGTGTAAGAATTATATTTTGAATTATCTGTCATACCCACTCTACACGGTGTATTGCACTGTAGGCACCGCCAAAGAGTTATGGGAAAAGCTGCAGAAGAAGTACAACGCACAAGATGCTGGTATGAAGAAATTCATTTTGGGAAATTCCTGAAATTTCAAATGGTGGATAATAAAATTGTGATGTCCTAAATCCAGGAATTCCAAATGATTCTACCTCACCTGGATTTGGAAGGTATGAAACCAAATGAGCAGTTTTTTGTTACATCACTGATTGAGAAGTTACCTCCCTCGTGGAATGAGTTTATGAGTTACTTAAAACTCAAGACAAAGGAAATGACCTTTGAGGAACTTATTATCAAACTCCAGATTCAGGAAGATAATAAGAAGGCCTTGCCTAGGGGAAAGCAACCCGCTGAGGCGAAGGCAAATCTGGTTAAGGCCATAGGGAACTGAAGCAAGAAACGTAAGTTCCAGAAAGACGGCAAGACCCAGGCGGCGAAGAAGTTCAAGGGGAACTGTAACCACTGTAGGAAACCTGGTCACATATTCAAGGATTGCCGCAAGCTCAAGACTGAGCAACAAGAGAGGGCCAAGGACAAGGGAAAGGCTCAGGCTAACGTCATCAAAGACAGACTTCTGGATGACATGATTGAGGAGTTATCGGTAGTGGTTCTTGAAGCAAACCTTGTTGAGAATCCCATGCAATGGTGGATGGACACGGGTGCTACCAGACACATCTGTTCCAATAGAGACGCCTTCTCCACATAAACACCAGTTACAAACAAGAAGCTGTTCATAGGTAACAACGCTTCCTCTGACATGCTGGGGGTAGGAAAAGTAGTCCTGAAGATGACTTTTGGAAAGGAGCTCACTCTAAATGAGGTGATGCATGTCCCTGATAGAATATTTGTGGTTTAGCTACATATTCTCAATTTTGTTTAAGAAACCTACCAATGCTAGCAATAGTAGGAGATGTCCAAATTACATAAAAAAATAATAGCAGTCTCCCATTTTTTACTGCCTATATCCACCTCTCATTTATTCAATACCACAATTTTCTTACCATCCCGTATAGTAGGCGCAATAAAAGTAAGGCTCATACCTTTCTCTGCCATTATATTCACCTCAATAGCTGAATTTAGCACCTCCTGTTCAGCACCTTGAACCATAGCTACAACTGTGTCCTGAGTGACTGAGCTAGCCCTAACCTTTTGTTGGAAATTAGCCTTTGGCGGGAGTTGCGACCGACCAACTTTAACGGCTTAAACACTAGTGTTACGCATATTGGAGAATCCGGTTCTTCACACATGCATGATCTACTAAGTACGTAAATAACCGTAGGGCCAAGAATCATCGAATTTTATTGAGAAATGAAAGAGATATTGGTTCACGAAGTAAGGTGTTTGAAGCATGGAAAAGTGTAGTGTGTGATCAATTCTCCCTCATCGGTAGAGGAAGAAAGAATTGTTGTGTATATAAGACTCGAAATTGATTTGGGGTTTGGGACCCCAAGGGGTATCCCATGTGTTTAAAGGATGGAGGACCTAGATGTGCTTCGGTTCGAGGAAAGCCCACACGCGCGCAGTCCGCCCGTCCGGTTCTTGGGTTATTATCTTTTTGGGCCAGAGAACTTTGCTAGAAGTACAGTTTGATCCCAGAAGTTTCAGATGTGCAGTTTGGACCAGAATTCTTTTAGATGTACAGTTTGGTCCCTGAAGTTTCAAGATGTACATTTTGGTCCCCGAAGTTTCTAGAAAGTCAGAATTTTGGCAGACAGAACAGAAACGCCAAGCACTCAATTCAGCCATTTATTTTGGCTGAATTACTCCTCCTATAATGGCCAATCCGTTGGTCTTTCTCACCATTTATGTTGGTGGCTTTACTACCTCCATAATGGCCATTATTTGGCCAATAATGGTTGTTATGGAGGCAGTCAAACAGCCCCTCCCTCACCTATATAAACACCCCTTGCACCATTGTTGAGCAACACTTGATATACACGAAAATACACAAGCAGAAAAACAGTTTCTTCCTACAACTTTCAACCATCATTTCGTTACTCAATATTCTTCACGGTAGCTCTTGAGTTTCCTTTGCTCAATTGTTCCATTGCTGTTTTATCTTGGGAGATGAATTGTCCAGGACGTATAAAGGATATATACGGGGCAATATTGTCTTAAGGACAGAGTGCCACACTCGACTCAGCAAAAACAGTTTCCAGTTTTCTTCTTCAACAAAATTGTAATTTCAGTTTTGTTGTTCTATTGTAATTTTCAGTTCTTGAATTACTTTGCAGTTATTTGTAATTTTCGTTTCCTGCAATCTTTTGTAAGCCAACACCTTTCAACACTGGTGATAGAGACATACCCAATCCATTGTGGTCTCCTTAGCTTCGACGGTGCTGATCAGCTTCTGCGTGGTTGGAGCAACCTTTCTCGGCTTCCCTCTAGCCAGTCGGCCAATAGGCACACTTTAGCAGCCCACTAACGTGCACCAGTGAGAGAAAAGACAGCATTGTCATTGTCAAGAGCTATTTTTGCACTGTTAATTCTTCCAATTGTCAATTATTAACTCTTAAAACATCTAATTACCTATGTGTGTCAAATTTATATGGTTCTCCGCATACATTTACATATAATATGAATCCAGAAATAATCTTTGTATATATTTCCTACGTAAAGGGGCAAAAATCATAAATTTTGATTAATTGAAGGTTAGATACGTTTACTGAAATTTAAAAGTACAAAAGTTAGAATTTGTTAATAAATCCCAAATAAAAAAATGTTTACTATTATAAGTATTAATTTTTGTCATTTAAGAGTCTTTCGTGTATGTATTATTAAGGTCAAATACATTGGTGATCCATTGTGTTCGTTAAGATCTTTTACTTAGATATCTTAACTAAATTTTGCTACATTTAGACAACTGAAGTGGATCCCCACTGTCATTTAGATATTTTTCTCTGACTTAACAAGTTTTCTGAATTTCACACCAAAAAAGTGCGTAAAAAGGCCAAAAATTATATATATATATATATATATATATTTTAAATTCCTTCTTATTCTTCATTCTTTTTGTTTTGTAATTTTTATTTTCTTCTTCTTCATCATTCTTTTTTCTACCATCTTCCTATCATTACCGTCGCCACTATCACTACCGGAAAAAAATTAATTAAATTATAAATTCAACTCAATTTCTTGCTCTCTCTCTCCTAGTAAAAAGAAAAAAATCAAAGGAACTCATTGAAACACCATCAAAGAATTCTTTAGAAAGCTTGAAGGTTTAAATTGGATTACTTTATTTGATAAAAATTTAAAAAAATTAGTGTTGGAATTGTATTCGGGTATTCGTGGAGAATGTAAGATGAAGTTATAATAAATTTGGAGAAATTTTTCTTAAAATTTTGAATTAAAATCGTGGTTGGAATAAGAAAACACATGAACATGGTGAAGAACGCCAACAACATGATTTCAAGATTTTTCTTTTGTTAGTAAATGTGTTTTTTGTGTTAATAATGTGTAGGGTTTAGAATACAAATTTTTTTTCTTTTTTGAAATTTTAATTTTACTCAAAAAAAAATTTACATTATTATGGGATAAAAAAACACATGTCATAATTTAATTTGTCATTTTTCCATTGTCATCGGCTATTATGTTTCACACACATTACATATTTAGCTGATTCATCGAAAAGTGTTTAAATGACACAGTCAATCCCTACCTCACATGTCTAAATGAAAGAATATTTAGTTAAGATGTCTATGTGAAAAATTTTGACAACCACAAGGGACCGCCGATGGGTTTCGCCAACCTAAGATTATGGTGAACCATCCATATATGTTTTCAGCTTACTTGTGTTGACTGGTTTCCAAGTTTGTATAGGAAATGAAATGTATTAAGATTAAGAGCTAAATTGTTCAAAATATTGAGTTATACAAAACTGATCGTAGATGTATACTTTTGAAATATTAGTGTTAAAAGGACTGGAAAGGTGAGACAAATCAAGTTTCTTTTTGTGCGTAGATATAACCAGATATTTTTATGAAAGAAATAATTTTTTGATTATTTTCATTAATGAATGAGTATATATACAATTTACAATTTCCATAATATGGAAAATCTTATTCATATTCTACTCCCAAAATCCTATTCTATTTGTACAAGAATTCTACAATTATGGTAAGTGTACAAAGTTAATTATATACAATAATTGTGTCCTAAAACCCGTGATATACACGGTTCCTATTTGGCTTATGTTTCCGTGATATACACAGGGCAGTGTATATGTCGTGTATACCGTGTATATTTATCACACCCTCGCTGTAATAGCGGGCGGTCTTCGTACGCTGAGATTGTCCCTAAAATCTTCAAATAGAACCGAGGGAAGACCCTTAGTAAAGATGTCTGCAATTTGATACATGGAAGGGACATGTAAGAACCGGATTCTCAGAAAGATATATGACACTAATATTATCACAATATACCAATGTAGCTTTTAGAATAGGAAAGCGAAGTTCCAAGAGAAGATTACGTAACCAACATGATTCAGAAATCACATTGGCTACCCCTCAATATTTGGCCTCTGCACTAGAGCGTGATAAGGTAGCCTGTCGTTTTGCAGACCATGAGACCAAGTTATCGCCAAGAAACATACAGTATCCAGACGTAGAGCGTCTGGTGTCCGGACAGCCACCCCAGGTGTTCCCTGGATGTATCGGATAATGCGTTTAAGCGCATTCATGTGCTTAACCCTAGGATCATGCATAAACGAACACACCTGTTGTACGACATACGTAATATTCGATCTCGTGAAAGTAAAATACTGAAGATCTCCAGCAAGACTGCGATAGTGGGTGGGATCCTCGTAAGGTGAGCCAGCCGCAACACCCAGCTTGGGTTTGGTATCAATTGGAGTGGATGTAGACTTACACGAGGACATATCAGCTCGCTCAATTATCTCAGCGGCATACTTCCGTTGAGATAAGAACAACCCACCTGCATGATGAGTGACAACAATCCCCAAGAAGTAACTCAAGGGCCCCAAGTCTTTCATAGCAAACTCAGAACTGAGTAGTATAATGATAGACTTGCGTAAATCATCAGAAGAAGCGGTCAAGATAATATCATCCACATATAATAGAATATATGTTAAGAAAGTACCACGACGATAGATGAACAGAGAATTATCAGACCGGCTGTGAGAAAACCCAATAGTAGATACATAGTCTGCAAATCGTTTATACCAGGCCCGTAGGGCATGTTTAAGCCTATACAAGGACTTCTTCAATAAACATACATGATAAGGTTATGTGGAGTCTCGAAAACCCAAGGGTTGATGCATGTAAACTGTCTCCTTAAGATCACCATGTAAGAAAGCATTCTTCATATCTAGCTGATGAATTGGCCATCCTTTCGAAAAAGCCAAACTGAGAACAGTGCGAATGGTAGCCGGTTTGGCCACCGGACTAAATGTCTCACCACAATCCACGCCAATCTGTTGAATTTTTCCATCACCGACAAGACGAGTCTTATGTCTCGCAAAAGAACCATCAGAATTATCTTTATGAGTAAAAATCCACATAGACCGAAAAATATTAACACCAGAAGGACGGGGGACCAACTCCCACATCTTATTTTCAATAAGAGCATCATATTCGTCGTTCATAGCCAATTTATAATTCAGGTCATTTAATGCATACACTGTATGGGGTAGTATGGATTTAAGAACATTAGAATTAAGATTAAAATGCCTTTTTGGTTTAAAAATACTTTGTTGGCCTAAAATTGGAAACTGGAGGCTGGACTGGAGCCGAAATTGAGGCAGAAGCTGTCTCGGTAGTGGGTTGGGCAATCGACCCATTAGAAGAAACAGTGGCAGAAGCAGTGGGTGGTGGCGGGCCAGCAGACAGTGGGTGGTGGCGGGCCAGCAGACAGTGGGCCTGCTGGCGTTTTGGGGTCACTATATCGGCCCATGAAGTGGTGTATAATGTACGGTGAGACTTTGTCATCTAAAAAATTATATGAACTAGGCACGGGACTACTCACTTTAGCAAACGGAAATTGGGTTTCATAAAAAATAACATGGCGACTAATTATGATTTTATTAGATGATAAATCAAAATATTTATAACCACGATGATTAGATGGATAACCCAAAAACACACAAGCGGTAGAACGGGCTTGAAGTTTGTTAATTGTGTTGACGGAAACAGTGGATAGAATAAACACCCAA
This sequence comes from Anisodus acutangulus, assembly GCA_029783415.1. Lineage (NCBI taxonomy): Eukaryota > Viridiplantae > Streptophyta > Magnoliopsida > Solanales > Solanaceae > Anisodus > Anisodus acutangulus. The sequence continues at coordinate 2,265,481 of CM056510.1, read as the reverse complement.
AGACCCTAAGATGTGAATATGAATGAACCTTATTATAGAGGACTTTAAGAGAGGATAAATAGGCCAACTCTTTGGTAGAAAGTATGTTAAGGATATAAATAGCTATTTGTAGAGCATGATGTCAAAAGGAAGGGGGTACGGAAGCATGGACCAATAAAGTTCGGACAATATTATTAATGATACGAATTTTTCGTTTGACTTTTCCATTTTGTGAGGACAAGAGAAACGAAAAACTATGCCATTAGCATTACAATTTCCAAAACAACATATTATCGTATTCTTTGTCATTATCACATTGAATATTTTTTATTTTCCGTTCGAATTGAATACAGATGAATGCTCTAAATTTTAAGAAGATGGAAAAAACTTGAGATTTTTTCGCTAACGTAAAGGTCCATAAAAATTAGAATAATCATCCAAAAAATAGAACATAATAACGATGGCCCACAGAACTGAGAACGGGAGAAGCCCATAAATCGTTATGAATAATATCAAAAGGCTTCAAAGTACGAGAAGTAGATGCTACAAATGATAATCTAACATGTTTCCCTAAAGGACATGAATGACAAATTGGAGTACTACGCGTACCCTTACAAGAAATAAAATTGTTTTTATGCAAGAAAGAAATAATGGACGACCAGGGTGACCCAAACGTGCATGCCACAAGGAAGGAGCTAGAGTTGCAAATGTCGATGGCATGGCTTGACTCGAGAAACTAGTGGCGGGTGTGATTGGATAAATATCTCCCTTACTATTGCATCGCATGAGAGGTATCCCCGTTTTAAAATCCTTCATAGAAAACCCAAATGGATCAAAATTAACAGAAACTCAATTATCAGTGGTGAATTTACGGACATACACCAATTTTTAATCAAGTTAGGGGCATGAAGGGTCTTTTTCAAAACAAAATGTGGATGGGAGGAGACAAAGTTGTATGACCGGAACCACGAATTGGAATTGAGTGGCCATTACCAATAATAATGCAACGATTTTTTCTCAAATTGAAATAAGATGAGAGAGTAACTTGGTCGGACGTCATGTGAGAAGTGGCATAGCGTCTACAGGATTTAATCCAAGGGTATGCATAGAGGCCTCAATATTTGTGGGTGTCGGGATCGGATTTGGGCCCGTAGAATTGAAGGCCTGTTGGGGCCGAGGCCAAAGCACACCGGCCTGCGGACCCGACCCGGAACGCTATTGGGTGTGGCTGTAGAGACTCGAGAAATTGGGCCTGTGAGTGGGCTGGACTGGAGCCCAATTCCACTAGAAATAATTGGGTGGGCGATGGCGGATCGAAGCTCGGCACCGTCCAGGCCCATCGCCAAGGGGCCAGTGGTCGAGACCAGGCATCGGGGCCCAATACCCCGAGACCCAATGCCGGTGTTGTTACTATTCCTTCCACCGCCGTTGTTACCGCCATGATTTTTGCCATTATTTTTATGATTTTAACCCTTTTTGCCGCCACCGTTGTTGCGATTTTGGCCTGAATTATCAACAAAACCATGAGAGTTATCGGATGAAGTCATCATTGCCACGGAACTTGCGCCGGTAGCCGCCTTTTTTGCCAAGGCATCTTCTTCCAATGTGAGCATCGAACGGGATTGATAAAATGGTGGAAGCGGATTACTTTGACGGAGGAGGGTCCCAACGCCATTATAGGCCTCAGATAGGCCGACAACCATTTGTAGAACAAGAAGATTATTGGATTCCAGGTAGCCATAGCCATAGTGTCTGGTTCAATGATCATCTGTAAAAGGTCGGTAGAAATAGTGGAGTATATCCACTGAAGGACTGTATCATCAAGAGTGATCCATAACTGAGGATCCTCCGCGGGTGTAGGGACAACGGGAGAAATTATGTGATGGAGGACTTGATGTGAGATTGCATGAGTTTTGAACAATTCTGCCCACGTCGCATATTTGACGTTTTCCATCTCAATAACAATAGGGATGTGGTTCTTGATGTTGGAAATAGTAAGGGTATGATGAAATATGTTCTTCGAGGTAGACATAACGAAGGAACAATAATTTATGAGGGATTTGGGAAAAGAAAAGATGATCGGCCGAGAAGGGATGATCGGAAAACCGAGAACAAATTTGGGAGAGAAGCTGAAGTATTGTAGTCCTAGACTTCTGATACCATGAAAAAAATAATCCCTTGATTATTTTCATTAATGAATGAGTATATATACAATTTACAATTTTCATAATATGGAAAATCATATTCCTATTCTACTCCGAAAACCATATTCTATTTGTACAAGAATTCTACAATTATGGTAAGCGTACAAAACTAATTATATACAATTATAGTGTATATGTCGTGTATACTGTGTATATCACGGGTATATTTATCATTTTATATTTTCAAAAAATAGAACATAATATTATTAAAGGTCAGAGAAATCACATTTCTCACATACTTTGTGAAGGGGAAAGTCCCGAATGCGAAATCCCCCCACTTGTACCAGAGGCCCCTTGGCCAGGTGAGATGTAAATCGAGGGATATGCGCGAGTGGCAGCCCTGCAAGGGAGAGGACCAATGGGACACGAACCCAGCAACAACCCTTGCAATATTTCAGCAAAGACTGTCACCACACGGATTCGAACCCGTGACGTCAGAGTGGTTGTACCCCAATCACCTTGTCACTTACCAACTCGCATGTGCCCTGGGGTCACATTTCTCACATACTAACAATTAAAAAAGAACAACTTTCGAAGGGACCGATTGCACTAGCTAGAGAAATAACTAAACATACTAAGTACTGGTTATTAGAAAGACAACAAAAAGTATAGAGTACTAGCTAGAAGTATTAGGGAAAGTCTTGATAACGATTATTAAAAGGCCGGTAGTTAAGTAGCGTAATTTAAGCATACTGATGTTGTCCTAGGTCAACCTAGAGTATAAATTACTGTTGCCAAGGGGGAAGAAAACACTATATGCCCTCACAATCATTGGGACAGACATAGCTAACAGTAACATATTACTATTATTATGAAAAAAAAAAACATATTACTATTATATACTATGGGTGTGTTTGGTAATGGATCGGAGGAGAACATTTTCCAAAAAGAGATTTTTCTATTTTTTTATTATTAGCATTAACTCTTTTTCACATTGCTATTGTCCCACATTAAAAAAACACATTTGTATTTCATGTAATATACCATATATAAAGAGTTTTACTTGCACTTTTAGTTCTCAAGAATAGTATTATTCTATTATCTTGTTATTGCTTTGTAAGAATTCATGTTATGAATAAAAGACTTTCATGAATTCTATCATGGTATTAGAGCCAAGAGCGCAAGTTAATATTTTAGCTCGATCGCAGATCCAACTCCGCGGTGAGTTAGTTGGGGGTTCGCATGCAGCACGCCCCTGGTATCAGTTAATTTTTTTTTTTGGCTTGTTTTGGAAGCTCGTGTTCGTTCTGATCTTGGCTTCCGCATCTGGGTTTCGTCTTCTTGGCTTCTGCATCTGATTGGTAAGATCTACCCTTTATTATTTTGTTGCTTGTTATTTGGGATTGTTGCTTGTTATTTGGAATTGCTGCTTGTTATTTGGGATTTTTCTGTTTAAAATTCATAATGGCTGGAGGTGATGATTCTTTGCAAACTATTGGTGTTCGATTAAATGGAAAAAAATTATTCTTATTGGAGCTATGTCATGGTAAATTTTTTTAAGGAAAAGGGGCTTTGGGATTATATGTTTGGAAAAACCAAATGCCCTAAAATTAGAGATGAAAAATTTGATGAATTATTTAGGACTTGAGAGACCAATAATTCAAAGATTATTATTTGGATTAATAACTCTGTTGAACAAAGAATTGATGTTCAATTGGCTAAGTTCAAAACTACTAAAGAGATTTGAGATTATCTGTCAAAATTGTTTGTGCAGAATAATTTTGCTGTTAAATATCAGTTACAATCTGAAATTCGTGCACTAGTACAGAATGACTTGGGCATTCAAGATTATTTCTGTGCAATGACCACTTTATGGGATCAGTTAGCTATGAAGGAATCTACTGAATTGCAAACATGCGATGCTTATATTAAATGCAGAGATGAAGATCATCTTGTTCAGCTATTGATGGGTCTTCGGTCAAAATTTGAGAATTGTCATTCAGGCTTGTTGCACCGCAAACCCTTACCATCTGTTGAAGATGTGGTAAATGAACTTATGGCTGAAGAAACATGTTTGAAGACTCTAAAAGGGGTACATAAGGCTTCTACTTTCGTATTGGCAGCTCCTTTGTCTGCACCGGTCCTTGCAGCCCCTACACACCAGTATAGAACATCTATCATGGGTAATTATAATTATTGAAAGAAACCAGGACACTGGAAGAATCAATGTCCTGAGCTACAGAATACGTCAGGTTCTAAGCCTCCACATTCGGGACAAGGACAGAAGCCTTCTCAACAGAAGCCATATTCTTGGGTCAATTCCAGAACTCGTATCCACCGACTCAGGCTGCCTTTGTGCCCTCTCTTGATCACCCAGCTTCGGGATCCTCTGTGAGTCACAATACTGATTCTGTAGTTGACCAATTTAAGAAGTTCCTCTCCTTCCAACAATTTCAACAGAATTCTCGGTCTTATGCTCTTTATGCTCCTTCCGGCTCATCACCATCTATTGGTTCAGGTATCATTTCGTCTTCTTGGATCTTGGACTCTGAAGCTAGAAATCATGTCTCCTGATTCTTCCATCTTTGTATCTATGTCTTCTGACCCCTCCTTCCACTTCTGTTGTGACTGTTAATGGCACACCTATGTCATTGATTGTCATTGGCACCATTCATACATCCACTATATCATTACCTGATGTTTATTGCATTCCAAAATTACATATGAATCTTGCTTCTGCTGGTCATATATGCGACTCTGGATGTTTTATTAGACTCTTCCCTAATTCTTGTTATGTGCAGGATCTAAAATTCAAGAGAGTGATTGGGACAGAGAGTAGAAAGGGGAGAGGTCTTTATGTTTTGGATGAGCTGCATCTTCCTACTCATGCAACAGTTATGCCTGTTAATATGTCTTCTTTTCATTTAACATCTTCCTCTTCGAAGTTTTATTTGTGGCACTCTAGACTTGGTCATGTATCAGGTTCTCGCCTGCGTTTTATGTGTAATATTGGTGTTCTTGGTGATTTACAATCCGATGATATTTTTTATTGTAGTGGATGTAAAGTTGGAAAATTTTCTACTTTGCATTTTAATCTTAGTACTTCTACTTCTTCTGCACCATTTGATCTAGTTCATTTAGATGTTTGGGGGACAACACCTATCCCTACTAAGGGAGGCGCCATATATTATATTTCCTTTATTGATGATTATACTCGTCATTGTTGGGTTTATTTGTTGAAACGACGCTCTGATTTTGTTCATACTTATGTTGAGTTTCAAGACTATGTGAAAACTCAACATTATGCCATTATTAAATGTTTTCGGGCTGATTTAGGAGGTGAATATACTAGTGGGGATCTTTTTGATATTTTCAAAGCTGATGGTACAATACATCAGTCTCTTGTACTGATACACCACAACAAAATGGGGTAGCCGAGAGAAAACATAAGCATATTGTTGAGACAGTTAGATCCATGCTTTTGTCCGCTAGTGTATCTAGTGAATTTTGGGGAGAAGTTGTCTTTACATCTGTTTATCTTATTAATAGGATCTCTACCTCTCATAATTCTGGGATTTCTCCGTATGTTAGACTATTTGGTCACACCCCACTATATTCCCATTTGAGAGTTTTTTGTTCTACATGTTTTGTTCTACGTCCACATGCAGAGCGTACTAAGTTATCTTCTCGTGTCGCCATTTGTATTTTTCTTGGATATGGGGTTGGGAAGAAAGGTTATCGTTGTCATGATCCAGTTTCTGGAAAACTGTATGTGTCTTGTAATATTTCCTTTATTGAGCATGTTCCTTCCTTTTCCATCCCACCTACCTCACATGGCATGACAAAATCTGACCTTATTGATATTGATCCCTTTGATGTTGATTGCCCATCTGATTCTACATCTATATCATCTGTTCATTTTCAGTCTTCTGACAGGTCCCATGATATTAATACTCAGCCCTCTCCTACGCCTATTTCAAAACCTCTTGTAGTTGCAGATCCAGATCCACCTCATTACCCTAAACGCACTATGCGATCTACTCAGGTATCCGATTTGATTATTTTTGCTATGCTCCATCATTCGCTTCCTTTCTAGTTTCTATTAATTCTTTCTGTGAGCCTACCTCCTACTCTGAGGCACCTCGTGATCCTCTTTGTCAAGAGGCTATGAATGAGGAACTAGCTGCTTTGAACAAAACTGGTACTTGGGATTTGGTTTCTCTACCGAGTGGTAAGAAAACTATTGGTTATCGATGGGTGTACAAGATTAAGACCAAGTCTGATGGTTCTATTGAGCGATATAAAACTCGTTTGGTTGCAAAGGGTTTTGCTCAAGAATATGGTATGGATTATGGAGAGACTTTTGCACTTTTTGCAAAGATGACATCTGTTCGGGTTCTTATTGTAGTGGCCTCTGTTCGTCATTGGCATATTTCACAAATGGATGTTAAAAATGCTTTTTTTAATATGGATCTTCAAGAAGAAGTCTATATGGTCCCTCCACCCGGCGTTTCACATAGTCCAGGACATGTGTGCAGGATTAAGAAAGCTATGTATGGTCTCAAACAAGCTCCAAGAGCTTGGTTCGACAAGTTCTCCACTGTAGTAACATCTCTTGGGTTTATTTCCAACTTTCATGATTCAGTGTTATTTGTTAAATCATCCCCTGCAGGTTGTATTTTGCTTTTGTTGTATGTTGATGAAATGATCATTACAAGTGCTGATATTAATGGTATTGCAAACCTAAAATCTACTTTGTCTCGCCGTTTTGAGATGAAAGATTTAGGTCATCTACGTTACTTTTTAGGCATTGAGGTAGCTTATTCTAAGAAGGGATATCTTCTCTCTCAGTTTAAGTACACTGCAAATATTCTTGAGCAGGCCCGTCTCACAGATACTCGTATAGTTGACTCTCCTCTTGAGGTTAATGTTCGATATACACCTACTAACGGGGATCCTCTTCCTGATCCCACTTTGTATCGTTCAGTTGTAGGGAGTCTGGTGTACCTCATCATTACTCGCCCTGACATTGCATATGTTGTTCACATTGTCAGTCAGTTTGTTTGCTCTCCTACATCTGTACATTGGGCTGCAGTTATGCGTATTCTTCGCTATCTTCGAGGAATGATTTATCAGAGTCTCTTATTTCCATCGACCTCATCCTTGGAGCTTCGTGCATTTTCTGATGCAGATTGGGCTGATGACCTAACTGATCGAAAATTAACTATTGGTTATTGTGTATTTTTAGGATATTCACTCATCTCATGGAAAAGTAAGAAACAAGATGTGGTTTCTCGCTCTTCAACTGAAGCAGAGTATCGTGCTATGGCTTCTACTACGTGTGAGATTGTATGGTTATGTCGGTTATTGGTTGATATGGGTGTCTCTCTTTCTTCACCAACACCGATGTACTGTGATAATAAGAGTTCTATTCAAATTGCGCACAACACAGTCTTTTAATAAACGTACCAAGCATATTGAGATTGATTGTAATATTATTCGATATCATCTTCAGCAGCGCACTCTATCCTTGCCATTTGTCTCATATCCGATGCAACTTGCAGATTTATTCACAAAGGCACATACCTTAAAGTGTCACCGGTTCTTTCTTGGCAAACTCTCAATGCTTCTGTCTACACCATCGCGAGTTTGAGAGGAGATATTAGCATTAACTCTTTTCCACATTGCTTTTGTCCCACATTGGAAAAACACATTTGTATCTTATGTAATAGACCCTAAAGGCCTTTACTTGCTTTTCTTTTACTTGCACTTTTAGCTCTCAAGAATAGTATTATTCTATTATCTTGTTATTGCTTTGTAAGAATTCATATTATGAATAAAAGACTTTCATGAATTCTATTATTCATATGTTCCAACCTCCAACTCCGCCAACCCTTGACTAAATCGACCCCCCCCCCCGAGCCAGAAATTGAAGGGTTGGCGGGGTACCCTCCACTCCCACCCCACCCCATTCCACCCTGTAGTATTATCTTAGATTACGTATAAAATACTCTTGGGATATTTTTTGAGAAAAGCACATATAAGTCAAGCTTTTAGAATTAAGAACATAAATAGCACAACTTTTAAAGTTCTTCAAAAATAACAGATTTTATACCTTTATGACATATTTAGAAAAATATTATGCAAAAAGATCCCCTAAAATTAGCGATTTAGTAATATCTACTCATTATTTATTAATATTTATCTCCTTTCTCGAAGGGATAAACCCATCTCAATTATATCATTTATTCCCTAAATTAGGGATTTAATTCATTTATCTCTACTACATCTTCTTATTCATTTCCATTTTTCGGTGTTAGCTCTTGCGAGTTTTCAAGTATTTGGGCGAGGCTAAAGGTTAGAAAAAATAGATTGACTTATGTTAAAATAATTATTAACAAATTTAAAACTAATATTAATAAAAATTATCCAGCAAATTCATTTAAAACAACATATCCGAAAAAACTATTATTATATGAGGTATAACTGCATATATAAATATCCTTTGCAGCACACACAAAATTATACGAGGTATAGAACTTATCATACAAAGTATTATAAAATTATACGTGGTATATGAAATGTATACAAGGTTGAATAAAATATATAACAAAATTATACGAGGTATATAAAATTTATTATACAAGGTATAATAAAATGTGTATAAGATATAAAAACCAGTTAAAGAAGAATTCACATATTCATTATATATATATATATATATATATTGTATAAGTTTATTTTTTATATAAATTTAATTTCAAAATATTACTTATATGATATTTATTTATAATCAAAAGAATTATACCTATGTGTATTCTCGATATTTTGTATCTTTTTAAATACAACCGTGCATATGCTTAAAAGATTACTCATCATACATTTATACAATATAAATAAGATCAATTTTTTCTTTTTTTTAATATATATTAATGCTTTGTATATACGTTTTATATGCATTTAACAAGGATGAAGAAGTTATTGTATTAAAATTAGATGTAACTGTTTTGGAAGATATTAGCAAAAAGGTAGGAACATATGGAGGTTTCCTTATACATAGGAAGTTGCTTTACCGTAGAACTCTTAATTAAACTACTACAAAATGTTTACTGCATTTATCTGTTAATAATATGTAGATATTTTTATATTCTTGTCTACTTACGTTTCTTTCCCATATTTTTTTTCTTACTTATCAAATCTTACAAAATAAAAAAAAACACTTATTTCTTTAGTTTTTGTTTTCTAAGAAAGTATTTTCCGTCTTACCAAACACACCATATAAGTTGCTTGAAATTCATTAATGAAGAAAAAGGAAAAACAAACAATTGAAAATAATATTAGTTGTCGTCTTTGAAGAGTATTAAGATCTGTTGGGATACAATTTTTGTAGGGAACTAGAAGTAAGTAACTATTACAATAATAGAAAGGATAAACTAACTATTACAATAAACTGGAAATCAAGAACTTAACCGATTGCTTGTCTGATTCGCTGAGTCGAGTGATGACACTCTTTCTTTAAGACAAAATTTCCCCGTATATCTCCTTTTACGGTATTGAGCAATAGTCTCCCAAGATACAATAGCAACTTTAACAAGTGAGCAAAGTAAACTCAAGTGTTACTCTTGAAAACTTTGAGTATAGTGACTTTGCTAGAGAGGAAGAATATGAAATATAGAAAATCTGGAGAATTTTTTAAGTGTTGAGTGTAGTGTCTTTCAATTGAGCCAAATGCCTCAATTTATAGTGTAAGTAGAAGACCCCCCAACTAGCCAACTAATGGCCTTCAATAGCCATGTAATTGCACTTGATTGAGGAGTTACATTCAGCGAAATAATGGTTGAATTCAAGTGGCAAGTAATGGAGAATCAATGCTCCAAAACCAGCCCAAATGTCAGATTTTTCCAACTTCCCGTCGCAGCATTCTGCCTCCGAAGCGCAGCGGCTCCAGTAGCAGACCAACCATTTTGCGCCACAGGCTCAGCCAGGGAGGCACCGCGGCCCTTCACGGCTCCGCGGCGATTTCCGACTCGTTTCATTTTACACTTTGTACACTTCTTCCTTCATTTACCAACGTGGAATACTTTGTCATTTGGCCAATAACCCTCCATAATTCTATGTCTCAATCGTATTACATACGTACTAATATCTCTTTCACTAATGAAATTTGCGATACTTGGCACTACGTGTGCACGTGTGTGGAAACGATGTTTCCGACGTGCGGGCCCAATAGTTTGAGTCATAAATTAATGGTTGTACTTATTTTAACATTTAGTAAATTTTCAACAATCCCCTCTTGAAAGAGAATTTGGCGCACGTGCATTTTCTAGCAATCTTTCAGCGGACCGATGTTGCATCTGGATAGGTAGCATACGCTTTGAACCTTCCATAGTTGAATACCATCAGACTTACTTACTGAGGGGTGAACGTGATGTCTTGAACCGTCAGTGTTTAGTGTAAGCCAAGTCAACGGTACCAACACAACAACTTCCTCTACTTAGTTCTTCGTAATGTTTTGTCCGTTGTGGCCGTGGACACTTCTTGGATTCTTAAGTGCGTTCATTTGAGGCGACCTATCCTCGCACTTAAATAAGTGGTCTCCTATAAGGTATCCTGCTATACCCCACTTTACAAGTGTTAGGAACCATTAAAAATTTCCCCAAACCTAACCTCAATCGGTGAGGATCATTAAAGGATTTGAAAACTTAACCTTCACCCACATTGCAGATAGCACTTATAGTCTATCGCAGGAACGACTTTGGATTTTGTGTTTCTCAACAGAAATCATCCGAAGTGCTCATGCTTCCACAGAAGTGATCAACTGAACATTTACAACTTAGTTTTCCCATTGAACCTAATTCCTGGGATCTCCAGTCAAAACGGTTGGGTTACCACCGTATTGGTCCTTATACTTTGGGTTTTAAGCCCATTCCCCTAGACAGGCAGAACATCTGATCCTTGGGTAAGCCCTTTGTCAGCTGGTCTATTATGTTATCCTTTGACTTTATGTAATCAATAGATATTATACCCGTAGTGATCAGCTGCCTAACAGTCTTATGCCTCCGTCGAATATGACGAGACTTACCGTTGTACATAGCATTTCGTGCCCTTCCTAGAGCCGACTGGCTGTCGCAGTGGATCATTACAGAAGGTACGTGCTTGTTCCAACAAGGAACATCTTCTAAGAAGTCATGAATCCACTCAGCTTCTTCTCCTACTTGTCTAAAGCGATAAACTCCAATTCCATCGTGGATCGGGCGATGCAAGTTTGCTTAGAGGATTTCCAAGAAACAGCACCACCACCAATTGTAAATACATACCCACTGGTGGACTTGGTGTTCTCTATATCAGATATCCAGTTTGCATCACTGTACCCCTCTAGTATAGCAAGATATCTCGAATAATGCAACCCGTAAGTTAGCGTGTATTTCAGGTATTGAAGTACCCAATTCAACGCCTTCCAGTGATGATCACTCGGATTACAGGTAAACTTAGCCAACTTGTTGACTGCATAAGCAATATCAGGTCGGGTGCAGTTTGTTATGTATATCAAACTACCAATCACTTGTGCATATTGCTCATGGCATATGGGTGCACCATGATTTTTATCAAGATTTTGATTTCTATCCATTAGTGACTTTATAGGCGTATTTTCATACATCTCGAACTTTCTCAAAACATCCTCAATGTAGTGAGACTGAGATAAGACCAGTACGTCAGATGTCTTAGAGATTTTTAACCCTAAGATGACATATGTGATACCCATATCCTTCATGTCAAAGCATTGTTTCAACATGTTCTTAGTCTCTAAAATTATGCTAGTACTGCTCCATGTGATCAACATGTCGTCTACATACAGGCATATCAAAACAAACGAGTCAGAGTTACCTTTCATGTAGACACATTTTTCACACTCATTAATGGCGAAACCCTTCGATAGTAGAGTACTATCAAATTTTTCGTGTCATTGCTTCGGGGCTTGTTTCAGCCCGTACAGAGATTTGACAAGCCTACATACTTTCTTCTCTTGCCCTTGAACCACATACCCCTCGGGTTGGTCCATATAAATTTCTTCTTCCAAATCACCATTTAGGAAGGCTGTCTTGACATCCATTTGATGTATCTCAAGGTCACGCAATGTTGAGATCGCAATGAATATTCGTATGGACGTCATCCTAGACACCGGGGAGTACGTGTTAAAGTAGTCAAGACCTTCTTTCTGCCGATAGCCCTTGACTACCAACTTGGCCTTGTACTTATCTATAGACCCATCTGCGTTATACTTCCGTTTGAGTATCTATTTACACCCCAACGGTTTATTTCCCGAAGGAAGATCAACCAACTCCCAAGTATGGTTATGCAGAATGGATCCTATTTCACTCTCAATAGCTTCTTTCTAGAGCGTTGCCACTGGAGTTGACAATGCTTCAGCAATTTTCCTTGGTTCATCATCAACTATATAAGCTACAAAGTCAGGACCGAAGGATTTATCATTCCTGGCCCTTTTACTTCGCCTTAGTTCCATCTCTGGAGTCTCCAAGTTCTGAGAATCTGGAATACTAAATTCCGGATATTCAGACACCTAGAGATCCACTAGATCTGAACCATCTAGACCCAGGCTGTCAACGACTCCCGGTTCCTGAGAGCTTTGTTCATAACTTCATTTGCGAGAGGTTATGTCTTTTTCCTTTCTAGGAAAGGTATCTTCAAAGAATTATGCATTCCTTGATTCCATGATTGTACCCCCATGGATATCTAAAATATCTTACTTATGCACTAAGAAGTGATAAGCACTACTGTTATTTGCATATCCGATGAATATGCAATCTACAGTCTTAGGCTCAATATTGACCTGCTTTGTCTTGGGTACTTCGACCTTTGCCAGACAACCCCACACCTTTAAATATTTATAGGTGGTATTCTTTCTCTTCCATGATTCATATGGAGTTTTTTCCTTACCCTTATGTGAGACTCTGTTAAGAATCGTATTAGCGGTAAAGACAGTTTCTCCCCACATATTTTGGGGAAGATCGGAATTGATGAGCAAGGCATTCATCATTTCCTTCAATGTGCGGTTCTTACGTTCCACCACATTGTTCGATTGAGGTGAGTATGGAGTTGTCGTTTTATGAAAATTGCCTGATTGGGCACAATATTCCTCAAATGGCGCTATGTATTCTCCCCCTCTATCACTACGAATGGATTTAATCTTCATGCTTAATTGGTTCTCAACTTCTGCTTTGTAACGTCGGAACGCTTCAAAGGCTTCATCCTTACTTTTCAATAAGTAAAGGTAACAATACCTTATGCTATCATCAATGAATGTCACAAAGTACTTGTTCCCCTTCTAGTTTGTGCAACTTCAAATCACATATCTTTGTGAATAAGTTCAAGAGGAGTGGTATTCCTTTCGACGGATCGAAAAGAAAGCTTTGTGAGTTTTACCTCTACGCACACCTCACACTTATGTTGAGAGTTTACGTCGATAGACGGCAATAACTCCAACTTTACCAACCTTTGGATGGACTTGTAGTTGACATGTCCTAATCTATGATGTCATAAATTAGAGGACTCAAGCAAGTAAGAAGAAGAAGCTTCAATATTATTGTTTGTGCGTAATACAGACATGGTGTTAACTTTGAAGAGGCCTTCACAGACGAATCCTCTTCCCACAAACGTTCCATTATTAGTGACTAAAAATTTATTGTACTCAAACACTAGCCTAAAACCAGCATTAACCAATAAAGGACCTGAAATTAAATTTCTTCTAATCTCAGGAACATGCATCACTTCCTTCAGAGTGAGCTCCTTTCCAAAAGTCATCTTCAGGACTACCTTTTCTACCACCATCACGTTAGATGAAGCATTGTTGTCCATGAACAACTTCTTATTTGTAACTGGTGTATAAGTAGAGATGGCATCTCTATTGGAACAGATGTGTCTTATAGCACCTGTGTCCATCCACCACTGCATGAGATTCTCAATAAGGTTTGCTTCTAGCACTACCGTTGAGAACTCCTCAATCATGTCATCCAGAAACTGGTCTTTGACGACGTTAACCTGAGCTTGCCCTTAGCCTTGGCCTTCTCTTGTTGCTCAGTCTTGAGCTTGCGGCAGTCCTTGATCATATGACCAGGTTTCCCACAGTGGTGATAGTTTCATTTGAACTTCTCCGCTACTTGGGTTTTGCCGTCTTTCTGGAACTTCCGCTTATTTCTTAGGTTCCCTTTGGCCTCAGCCAGATTTGCCTTTGCCTCAGCGGGTTGTTTACCCCTAGGAAAGGCCTTCTTATTATCTTCCTGAATTTAGAGTTTTATAATAAGTTCTTCAAAGGTCCTCCTTTGCCTTGAGCTTTAAGTAGCTCATAAACTCATTCCATGAATGAGGTAACTTTTCAATCAGTGATGCAACCAAAAACTGCTCGTTTGGATTCATACCATCCAAATCCAGGTGATGTAAAATCATTTGGAGTTCCTGGACTTGGGACATCACTGTCTTACTATCCACCATTTGAAATTTCAGAAATTTCCCAACGATGAATTTCTTAGTACCTGCATCTTGTGCGTTGTACTTATTTTGTAGCTTCTCCCACAACTCTTTGGCAGTGCCAACAGTGTAATACACCGTGTAGAGAGGGTTTGACAAGCAGTTCAATATGTAATTCTTACACATAAAATCACTATGACTCAATGCATCAAGAACCATCTTCATGCCATTAATGACATGGATACCTAGGCCCCCTTCACCCGTTTCAGAAGGCGAAGGGTCCATTTCATATCCATTTTGTGGAGGATCTTCTGTTAGGAAATGTGTCATTCCCATAACAGTCAGATAGAAAAGCATCTTTTGTTGCCATCTTTTGAAGTTAGACCCCATGAACTTTTCAGGGTGTTCATGGTGAAATCCAGCGGGTGGAGGAGCGACCACATTTCCTTGAGTGGCAGCAAAGGCGTTGGATGAGCCTTGAGCAACCGGAAAGGCATTAGTAGTGCCTTGATTAGTGGGGAAGGCAGAGGGATTGCCTCGAGCAGCAGCAGAATCAGAAGCAGTTTGATTTATACCAGTCATCTTTCTAATTAGTTACTTACAACAAAATCTTGTCTTAAAATTGTTGGGATACAATTGTTGTAGGGAACGGGAAGTAAGTAACTATTACAATAATAGAAAAGATAAACTAACTATTACAATAAACTGGAAATCATGAACTTAACCGATTGCTTGTGTGTTTCGCTGAGTCGAGTGATGGCACTCTTTCTTTAAGACCAGATTGCTCAGTATATCTCCTTTTACGGTATTGAGCAATAGTCTCCCAAGATACAACAGCAACTTTAACAAGTGAGCAAAGGAAACTCAAGTGTTACTCTTGAATAATTTTGAGTATAGTGACTTTGCTAGAGAGGAAGAATATGAAATCAGAAAATCTGGAGAATTTTCTAAGTGTTGAGTGTAGTGTCTTTCAATTGAGTCAAAGGCCTCAATTTATAGTGTAAGTAGAAGACCCCTCAACTAGCCAACTAATGGCCTTCAATAGTCATGTAATTGCACTTGATTGAGGGGTTACATTCAGCGAAATAATGGCTGAATTCATGTGGCAAGTAATGGAGAATCAATGCTCTAAAACCAGCCCAAACGTCAGATTTTTCCAACTTCCCGTCGCAGCATTCTGCCTCCGAAGTGCCGCGGCTCCAGTAGCTGACCAGCCATTTTGTGCCGCGGCGCAGCTAGGGAGGCGTCGCGACGCTCCGGTTCCGCGACTTCGACGGTGTGGCGCCGCGGCCATTCACGGCTCCGCAGCAATTTTCGACTCGTTTCATTTTACACTTTGTACACTTCTTCCTTCATTTACCAACGTTGAATACTTTGTTATTTGGCCAATAACCGTCCATAATTCTATGTCTCAAACGTATTACATACGTACCAATATCTCTTTCATTAATGAAATTTGCAATATTTGGCACTACGTGTGCACGTGTGTGGAAACGATGTTTCTGACGTGCGGGCACATTAGTTCAAATCATAAATTAATGGAATATACTTATTTCCACATTTAGTAAATTTCCAACAAGATCAACAAGGGAAGCCCGCAACATTATGTTGGCATTCTTTATAAGTTCCAGAAGCAATATGTTTTCTTTGATCTAGTTAGTAAAAACTTGGCCCTCTTTGGGGAAAAATTTATAATTTAGTACCCCTGTTGTCTCAATTTAAATATCTTACTTTCTTTTTTAGTTTATTTCAAAAGGAGTGTTTCTTTCTATATTTAGTAAGTTTTTCAATTTCAAGACAAGTTTAAGACCACAAAATTTAAAAGATCACACACATCTTTAATTTAGAACCACAAGATTCAAAAATCTCATTTTATTTCTTAAATTTTATATCAAATTAAACTAAGACACTTAAATTGAAATGAAGAGTATTTTTTTTGTCATTTGTTCTCTTTTCCGAGGAAGAATATAATTCCCCAGAAGCTGTTATGATTTCTCACACATGTTATAAACACCAAGCGCAGTAAAGTACAAAGAAATGTAACTTTCACTCTTCAGTCATGCATGCTGGAAACAAATAATTATATTTTCCTTTTACAAGTTGACAAATGTATAATGTATTTGTGCCCTAATATGTGGAAAATTATTTTGGCAATAACTTCTTTTACTAAAGAAATTACACACAGTTGAGATACCAAGTCATTTTGGTTTTTTAAGTGACAAAGTCATAAATAAAAAATAAAAGCTAAATAATGAGTTACACAAAAATAATGCTCAGTTAGATAAAAAAAAATGCATGCAGTTCTGAAGCCGGCCAATTCATGCTAAAATCAACCCTTATACGATTACAGAACTAGTAAATTTGTGATTTTAGTATTATGGTGGATAATTTTTTTATGTAACAGTTGGATATGTGGATGAATAATTAAAGATACAGGTTAAATTTGAATTCAATAATTTTGATTCAACCCTTATAAATAGTTTAAAAAATCTACTCTATATTACCGGATTCAATAACTAAAATGATCAGTTAATTCAGCAAGGACAAGTTACACATTGATCGATTGGTCAAAAAATAATTGCATAAGTAACCAGATATATAATAAAAATATACATTATTATGTTTAAAAAATATATGCTTTTTGTACATCGTACATTAATATACAAAAATATACATTTGTTGGCTATTATTTTGTGAGGTGCTATTTATATAATTTTTTCTTTCAAAATAATATCTCAAATCCATAACTTTCAAATCTTAGATTTAGTTTTCTAACTTTTTGACAAAAACTAATTCTATAACTTGAGGTTATAATTATATACATGAAAGTTTTAATGATTAAGAAAGTGGTGAAGTAGTGAGGGAAAGAACACTTCACGTGGAAAGATTTATTAGGTGTTTGGTGATCCCAACAAGCGACATGCTTATCCTAATTATTTAACTAAATAATACGTACACATATATAGAGAAATATGTTAGGTAGACATCGTAAATGTTCCCACTCAATGGTATCCTATGCAAATTTGAAAGTGACTCTATCTCAGGATAATGTAATATATATTATTATAATACTAGAAAATAAATCCTAGTAATATATTATAACAAACTGCAATTGAAATTACACTGTAGAAGGACTAATTAATGAATTGGAAATGGATGAGACAAAAGAAAAGGGAGAAACAGCAATCAAACATAATGACACAGCTTAGCGGTAAAACCATAGTTGTTTATACCATAACTTTTAACTAAATATTCTTGAATTACTATTAAACATATTTTCCATAATAGAAAACTAAAGCTAGCAAACAAAAGAAAACCAGAAAATAGGCCAAGCTCAGTTTTAATATTGGTTTAGGTAAACCAACGGATTAATTGTTTTGTTTTTGGTTTCAAGACCAACTTTTGCGCTCCCGAGAAACAATTGGGTTAGTTTCAATACTGTATACTGTAATGACAACAGAAATTAATGTAGTATTGGAATAAGTTGAAAATGGATTACACAAGAGTTTAGGAGAAATATTTGACTATTTAGTGTATGCTAGTAGTAAAGAATGTTTTTTTAATATATATTTTTACTCAAAGTGTACAAAAATTGGGATTGCATGCATGAAATGGAATAGATGTTGCAGAGCAATGAAACAAACTAACAAAGTACTGTCAGGGTCGTTTCTATTTAGCGAACGTGGTTATTGATAAGAAATTATTCAATCCATCGTTTCGGCTCCGATTATCAAATATTTTTTGTTTTATCTAGCAATTTTAGTTTCGAGCTTTTGAATTAATAGAGAACTTTTGAATAAGGATTTTATTTTTCTTAAGAACTATTTGGAAAGCCACTTTATACTTAGATTTAGGTTCAAATCTCTCTATAATTGTAGCGTTTGTCTAAAAAAAATTATGGCCGCTATAGTGAGATATTGTTATATGTGTATATTGTCATTTGATGTTTAAATCTCATTTAGTTGTTATAAATTAAAGTACGTAAATAATTATTTTTTGTACTTTTTATGCTATAAACGAAATAATATACTTGTTAATTTTAAAATTTCAAATGATTTTCATAGCTCATTAATTAAAAATTAAAAAGATTAATAAATTACAAATAAATCCATGACTAGTTGTATCATACCGATAAAGAATTGAACTCTACAGAACATATGCATTAAAATTAATTGAGAATTTAAACAATTTTAAGTTCTACAATTGTAGGTGATTTCGTAAATTTTATTCTCTTAGCGATAATATAATGCTTGAATTGACGAAGATTTTTGTCCAAACTTTCAACAAAAGAGAATTCAATAGATTTTCTTTGAAGACGGTCTAAAAGCTTAACAATTGACTCTTCTATCTCACCCCAAGTAGCAATAGGTTGAGGCTCTTCATCAATACTTTCGTTGTCACCATCTGCATCTGTTTTCTCTTGTTCTTCCACTCCAATCACTTGTGCAATAATCTCTTCATCAGTGTAAGTTTGAAGGATTGAAAGAATTGTGTCAAACTCCGTATAAGTGGTAGCATACATTGCTTGATTGGTGTTATGAGATGAGATTTGGGCTATAAGTGATAACACACTACCAACATTCTCAACAACTTCTTACAAATATTATTACACAATATATGACTATGGTTGTTATAGAGGGGTAATTTTATAATGAATGACATTGCTTTTATATGTAGAATGGTGCTATAGAGAAGTAAAATAACATGAAAAAGTCGGTTCCGGGGAAAATCAGGTCGTTATAGTGAAATGTTGTTATATCGAATGACAATTATAGATATGTTTGACTGTATGATTCAGTGTAATTACATAGTTTTGACTTTTGATATGTTTGTTTGACCAAGTAATTACTTGATCAATATGTAATTAAGACGGAGCAATTACATGTTTTAATTCTAAGAGGATTCGGAATTACTGGTAATTACAAGATGCAATTACAAGGTTATTTTTTTTTAAAAAAAAATCTTTTTTGTGTTACTTTTAAAAACTATTCTTTTTAATTTTGATATTTTTATTTTTACTTTTAAATTATTATTTTTTTCAAATATATTATTCTTTTTACATTATTTATTTCTCATTTCTTTACTTCTCATTTTTAACCTTTACTTCACGTGTTTAATTTTTCAATTTTGTTTCTTTCTAATTTTATTAATTTGCTTAGCTATGTTATTGTTTTAATTTCTTAAAACGATACCTCCTAATCTTATAAAGAAAGAGTCGTCTATAAACTTGACTTATAATGAGTAATGCTACTAAAATTGAATTTCGTTGTTGAATGAAGTTATAATAAACAACTTAACTTGTATTAACTGATATCAAATTGATAAGTTACTTTTTATCAAATATTTGAACTTTAAAAATATTAATTTTTTTGCCAAACATGTCATCCATGATGTTCTTGCAAAACGTATGTATAATTATAATCTTTATTAATTAATTTAAGTAAAATATTATTTATTGAAAATTGTATAGCAATTATTTTTTATAATATTAATTACAAATACATAATTATTTAATACTATTCTTTTAGAAATAATATGTATCTTGAATATCTGATGAACCTGGTAGATAAATTTGTAATAGTACTTAAATAGACACATATTGTCAAATATTAACATTTAGATTTTTTAAAATGTTAGTGGCAAGCTTTGAACTCTCCCACACAATGGTTCTTAATTATTCATTATATATATAGAGAGACTTAAGTTGAAAGCCTCGCATTAGAGTTTGACCTTAGATCACAAATGTCGTTGAGACGCCGCTGTTAGGTGATTAAGAAAAAGCATTAAAGTAGTTTCAAGAAGAAGATAGTGTTGGAAATTTACTGATGTGGGATTGAGTTTATCCCGTCTTTAATGACTTAAACACGTAGACCCCGCATGTCAAAAACATCGTTTCTTCGCACATGCCTAATCTACTAAGTGAGTAGATGATATTAGTGTCAAGTATCGTCAAATTTCGTTAAGAAATGAAAGAGATATTGGTACACAAAGTAAGGTGTTTGAGACATGAAAAGATGGAGTGTTTTTTTTCAAAAATGACAAATCTTCCTCATTGGTAGTAGATGGAAGGATATGCAATATATAAACTATAAGTTTGAGTAAGGGTTTGGGCCCCCAAGGGGTAACCCATGTGTTTAGAAGGGAGAGGACCTAGGTGAGCTTGGGTTCGGGGCTAAGCCCTACACGAGCGTCGCTGCCGCCCGCCCGTCCCATCCGGTCTCGGGCTGTTGGGCTGTTGCTTTCTTTCGAAACTTTTCTTTTGGTCCTGAAATGTTAACTTTTCTTGTAGTTTATCATCAACTATATAAGCTACAAAGTCAGGACCGAAGGATTTATCCTTCCTGGCCCTTTTACTTCGCCTTTGTTCCATCTCTAGAGTTTCCAAGTTCTGAGAATTTAGAACACTAGATTCTGGATATTCAGCCACTTCGAGATCCACTAGATCTGAACCATCTAGATTCGGGCCGTCAACGACTCCCGGTTCCTGAGAACTTTGTTCATAATTTCATTTGCAAGAGGTTATGCATTTTTCCTTTCTAGGAAAGGTATCTTCAAAGAATTGAACATTCCTTGATTCCATGATTGTACCCCCATGAATATCTGGAATATCTGATTTATGCACTAAGAAGCGATAAGCACTACTGTTATTTGCATATCCGATGAATATGCAATCTACAGTCTTAGGCCCAATCTTGACCTGCTTTGGCTTGGGTACTTCAACCTTTCCCAAACAACCCCACACTTTAAATATTTATAGGTGGGTTTCTTTCCTTTCCATGATTCATATGGAGTTTTGTCCTTACCCTTATGTGGGACTCTATTAAAAATCATGTTAGCGATAAGGACAACTACTCCCCACATATTTTGGAGAAGACCGGAATTGATGAGCAAGACATTCATCATTTCCTTCAATGTGTGGTTCTTACGTTCCACCACACCGTTCGATTGAGGTGAGTATGGAGCCATCGTTTTATGAAAAATGTCTGATTGTGCACAATATTCCTCAAATGGCGCTATGTATTCTCCCCCTCTATCACTACGAATGGATTTAATCTGCATGCTTAATTGGTTCTCAACTTCTGCTTTGTAACGTCGGAACGCTTCAAAGGTTTCATCCTTACTTTTCAATAAGTAAAGGTAACAATACCTTATGATATCATCAATGAATTTCACAAAGTACTTGTTCCCCCTCTAGTTTGTGCAACTTCAAATCACATATCTTTGTGAATAAGTTCTAGAAGAGTGGTATTCCTTTCAACGGATCGAAAAGGAAGATTTGTGAGTTTTACCTCTACACACACCTCACACTTATGTTGAGGGTTTACGTCGATAGAAGGCAATAACTTCAACTTTATCAACATTTGGATGGACTTGTAGTTGACATATCATAATCTATGATGTCATAAATTAGAGGACTCAAACAAGTAAGAAGAAGAAGCTTCAATATTATTGTTTGTGTGTAATACAGACATGGTGTTAACTTTGAAGAGACCTTCACAGACGAATTCTCTTCCCACAAACGTTCCATTATTAGTGACTAAAAATTTATTGTACTCAAACACTAGCCTAAAACCAGCATTAACCAATAAAGGACCTGAAATTAAATTTCTTCTAATCTCAGGAACATGCATCACTTCCTTCAGAGTGAGCTCCTTTCCAGAAGTCATCTTCAGGACTACCTTTTCTACCACCATCACGTTAGATGAAGCATTGTTGTCCATGAATAACTTTTTTATTTGTAACTGGTGTATAAGTAGAGATGGCATCTCTATTGGAACAGATGTGTCTTATAGCACCTGTGTCCATCCACCACTCCATGAGATTCTCAACAAGGTTTGCTTCTAGCACTACCGTTTAGAACTCCTTAATCATGTCGTCCAGAAACTGGTCTTTGACGACGTTAACTTGTGTCTTGCCCTTAGCCTTGGCCTTCTCTTGTTGCTCAATCTTGAGCTTGCGGCAGTCCTTGATCATGTGATCAGGTTTCCCACAGTGGTGACAATTTCCTTTGAACTTCTCCGCTGCTTGGGTATTGCCGTCTTTCTGAAACTTGCGCTTCTTGCTTGGGTTCCCTTTGGCCTCAGCCAGATTTACCTTTGCCTCAGCGGGTTGTTTACCCCTAGGCAAGGCCTTCTTATTATCTTCCTGAATTTAGAGTTTGATAATGAGTTCTTCAAATGTCATCTCCTTTGTCTTGAGTTTTAAGTAACTCATTCCACGAATGAGGTAATTTTTCAATCAGTGTTGCAACAAAAAACTATTCATTTGGTTTCATTCCTTCCAAATCCATGTGATGTAGAATCATTTGGATTCCTGGACTTAGGACATCACTGTTTTACTATCTACCATTTGAAATTTCAGAAATTTCCCAATGATGAATTTCTTAGTACCTGCATCTTGTGCGTTGTACTTCTTTTGCAGCTTCTCCCACAACTCTTTGGTAGTGCCAACGGTGCAATACACCATGTAGAGAGGGTTTGACAAGCAGTTCAATATGTAACTCTTACACATGAAATCACTATGACTCCATGCATCAAGAACCATCTTCATGCCATTAATGACATGGATACCTAGGCCCCCTTCACCCGTTTCAGAAGGTGAAGGGTCCATTTCATCTCCAGCTTGTGGAGGATCTTCTGTTAGGAAACATGTCATTCCCATAACAATCAGATAGAATAGCATATTTTGTTGTCATCTCTTGAAGTTTGACCCCATGAACTTTTCTGGGCGTTCATGGTGAAATCCAGCGGGTGGAGGAACGGCAACATTCCCTTGAGCGGAAGTAAAGGCGTTGGATGAGCCTTGAGCAACCGGAAAGGCATTAGGAGTGCCTTGATCAGTGGGGAAGGCAAAGGGATTGCCTTGAGCAGCAGCATCAGAATCAGAAGCAGTTTGATTTATGCCAGTCATCTTTCTAACTTACTTATAACAAATCTTGTCTTAAAATTATTGGGGTACAATTGTTGTAAGGAACGAGAAGTAAGTAAATATTACAATGGTAGAAAGGATAAACAAACTATTACAATAAAACTGAAAATCAAAATCTTAACAAACTGCTTGAGTGATTTGCTGAGTCGAGTGATGACACTCTGTCTTTAAGACAAGAATGCCCCGTATATCTCCTTTTCACGGTGTTGAGCAATAGTCTCCCAAGATACAACAGCAATTTAACAAATGAGCAAAGGAAACTCAAGTGTCATTCTTGAAGAACTTTGAGTATAGTAACTTTGCTAGAGAGGGAAAATATGAACTCTGAAAATTCTGGAGTATTTTCTAAGTGTTGAGTAGTGTTCAATTGTGCCAAAGGCCTCAATTTATAGTGTAAGTAGAAGACCCCTCAACTAGTCAACTAATGACCTTCAATAGCCATGTAATTGCACTTGATTGAGGGGTTACATTCAGCCAAATAATGGCTGAATTCATGTGCCAAGTAATGGAGAATCAATGCTCCAAAACCAGCACAAAGGTCAGATTTTTCCAACTTCCCGTCGCAGCTTTCTGCCTCCGAAGCGCCGCGGCCCTGTGAATTAGCGTCGCGGCTCCAGTGACTGACCAACCAATTTGCGCCGCGACCCTTCACGGCGATTTTCGACTCGTTTCATTTTACACTTTGTACACTTCTTCCTTCGTTTACCAACGTGGAATACTTTGTCATTTGACCAATAACTGTCCATAATTCTATGTCTCAAACGTATACGTAGCAATATCTCTTTCACTAATGAAATTTGCGATACTTGGCACTACGAGTGCACGTGTGTGAAAACGACGTTTCCGACGTGCGGGCCCCAATTGTTCGAGTCATAAATTAATGGAATATACTTAATTCTACATTTAGTAAATTTCCAACAGTCAACTACCGTAAAAGCATATATACGGAATAATTGTCTTAAAGATAGAGAGCTCTCGACTCAGCAAATCATTATTTCTATTTCATCTTTCTGCAACACTATTACCTTACAGATTGTTGTAGCTGTCTTGGGAGCTCTACTATATTTGGTTAGGTAGAAACTGATTTTTTTTAGAGAATACATTGCAAATACAGATTTTTTACCACAACAATTAAAAACTGTAGTTAGAGAGAGGTTATACCTGTTTAGATGATCCCCGACGGCTAGGAAGTGTGAATGGTGAATGGTCCATTGAGAAACTTTGTACTTAGTTCCTGAGGCTTAATTGCTGAGGCACCCTTTCTAGTAGGTTGTTGAGGCATCAGATGCTCTTTAGGTGTATTCATTTTTGTTTTGGTATGGTTATATATACAGTTTATTACCAAATTTTTTTAAAATTTTTTGACAACTAACTTTTATTTAAATTAAAAGATCTAAGTGTATAATTATACTTATATAACCAAATATTACGTTTGCAATTACATTATGACAAACAAATAGGTCATTATAATTATTACATTATGTAATTACTATGTTGGATGAATTCCCAAACAAACCCTTAAAAAATCTATATTCGTCAAATTGATATATTTTGAATACCAAATTATAAGTTATAAATAAAAAAGAAAACAGAGTGTCAGAGTTACATCTTCCGCAATCTATTGTTGCGTGCTAGAATTACCATCATTTGCTGCAAACGAAGAGACAGAAATGGCACTCGAACCCTCATAAATTCTCCTCACTTTTTAAAGTGTACTGCACCCTTTACTCTTGGAGTGATGAAACGTCATTAAAAAATATTATGAAAAAACAAATATTAATAACAGAGTTTAAACTAATTTGTCTAAATCTGAATTCGCACTGAAAAGTCAAACACACAAGCTCCCTAACAAAGGCCGCGATCGACTCCATACCTATAATGCTCGAGATACTGATTAACAATAAAAGAACTCTTATCACTTTATCATAGCTCTTATTGGTTAAAAATTTCACACATTTGTCAACAAAAATAAACTAATAAAGATCAATGTGAAAAATCTTTAATATTGAAATCAAGCTCTAATACCGATCAAGGGAGGTAATTAACTTCTAGTTCATTTGGTGAGCTTAATGCCTTTCTTAGTTGGCACAATAATAACACCGCATCATTGACGGTAATGAACTTTCAAGCCACCCTTTAACGTATATTTTCTCCGTCTCAATTTATATAACACACTAAAAAGAATGACATATTTTCTTATTTGGCAATAATTAAACTTTAAATTTTACTTTTTACGCTTAACGAGATGATCTATAACCATACAAATATTTTCGACTTGTTTTAGACAATAAAATTCAAAAAAATTTCTTTATTTCTTAAACTTCGTGTTCAATCAAATTATACTATATAAATTGGGACGAAGGCAGCGATTAGTATAAGTTCTTTGTTTTTTCTTGTCCGAATAAGTATAAGCCTATTCTGATATTTCCTGTACGGTGCCAAATGTGAAATCAAATAAAATTAGTAATTTTTTTTTTTTGTTTTAATTTTTTTTTTCATTACATAGGGGGTTGAAAAAAGAAAATGAGAGAGAGGATTATAAGATTGGTATTCGAACTCTCACCAGGTAGTCAATCAATTGAGCTATTAAAATTCGTAAATTAGTAAAAAAAAAAAATCATGAGTTACTCTTTTTTTTCTCCTCGGGTGTGTTGGGCATGAGGAAAACATTTTCCGAAAAACGAAGTTATTTTTCTAAAAACTATTTTCTGATGTTTGATTGAGAATGAAAAGCGAGATTTTCTCATTTAGTCGAAAATATTCTAACACCAAAAATTAACTTATATTTCAAAAATAAATTAATTTTACACCACAAGAAAAAGGGGCATATGACGGTGTGGGAGGTATCCAAAGTTGATAGAGTAACCACTTTTTTTTGGCGTCAAAAGCAAGTTGTAAGCTTCACATGGCAATCCCCAAAAACAGAATGTCATGAATTTCAGATCTGATTGAGACACCAAAGGTTCTCGAATCTGCCCTCTTTTTTTTTTTTTTTTGATAATCCAGATTTTCAGGCTTGCGCCTGACTACTTCACTGATATTACGCAGACGTCCTAGAGATGATGAGACCGGTCCTTCAGCACCCCACCACCAGGTAAATCGCGG
Source organism: Anisodus acutangulus (assembly GCA_029783415.1). Lineage (NCBI taxonomy): Eukaryota > Viridiplantae > Streptophyta > Magnoliopsida > Solanales > Solanaceae > Anisodus > Anisodus acutangulus. Next base: position 2,238,842 of record CM056510.1, on the reverse strand, counting down.
GATGTGCACACATGGTCAGTGTCTGCTTGCGTCCAACGGATCAATGCTACAAGGTTGACCCCCCCACAAGCCCCATCCACAAGGCTTGGCGGAGACCGAACCCACACTGCAACATGCCCGCGCGGCTTTTAGCGCCCAGGCTTTACCACATGTATGTGCCCCGGAGGACAATATCCGAAGGGGAGAATCGAACTTGCGACCCTAAGACCGCAAAGTTGACTCCCTGCCAGCAAGCTGACCCCTCTAGATGAATCTGCCCTCTCTTTAATTTGCTTCCTCTCTCTTTCTAAATTTATCTGTCTTTATTCTTCTCTATCTTTCATTTTCTCCCATAAATCAATAATTAAATATAATTGCATGTTACCTACACCAGATTCATATGTATTCGACTTTATTATGTATAATTTGATTTATCTAACTTGTATCATAAAACTAGAGAATGATGGAATTGACAGGGTGTGTTTGGTACGGTGAAAAACATTATCATCCGTCTCAAATTATTTGTTGTGGTTACAAAAAATAGTTGTTTTAAATTATTTGTCATTTTAAAAGTTCAAGGCATAATTAATATTTTTTCTCTATTTTACCCTTAGTAGAATTTTATCATTAATAAAGATGATACATAAAATAAACTCAACATTTAATTGAGAGAGATTTTAAGTTAGATATAAATAAGGATAAAGTATGTCAAACACTCATCCAAATTAATATTTTTTAAGAGGCGTATAAAACAAAAAATGACAAATAATTTGAACCGGAGGGAATAACATTTTCTAGAAAATATGCTTTCTTATCTTAGTAGAAGAAGGGAAAACAAGTTCTATAAATAGCATTCCACACGAATTGTCCCCTCCCTACAATCCAACACACTCATTCCCACCTCCCATAACCCCCTACCCAAGCCCCATAATATTTATGTAGATTATATATAAATTCTTTAGGAATAATATTTTTATTTACATACTAAACACCAAAAAATAAATAAGATTATCATTTTTCTCTAGGAAAATATTTTGCTAAATACCAAGGACACCCATAATGTAATTCAAAATTTGAAATATATGTAGATTGTAGATCCTCTTCTGTTTTTTATTTTGTTAAGTCAATGCACTGAATTGCGGAGTGAAAAAATATCTTCTTCAATATCACCTTCAAGAATCGCGATATTACAAAATATACCTAACAAGTAACACCAAGTGCAATGCCCTCATCTCAATTCCCCCCTCATACACAGCTCGAGTGAAGATAACACTAAATTAAGCAAAAGTGGTAACAAATTAACTCGAGGAGTTAATCTTGCACCTCTCTGTTGGACAGGACCTCGTAGGTGATATCAGTTGCTCTGTTCTCAAACCCTGGTCATTCAAGCACATCCCGTGATTTACTGGTAGTACTGTTGAGGGACCGGAACTACTATCTCCAGCAATAGTCTGACGTAAGCCGGAAAGCTGGATATAAAAAAAAAAGAATACTAAGCTTAGGGATGTGAATAACCATTATTTCCATATAACAAAAATCAGGAGAGTACCATCAAAAGAGAGAAGGATAAGTTTCAAATGGTAGTAATGAAATTACTCTTTCTATCTCATATATATGATGTAATTTTCATTTTAGTTAATTGTTTTTGGTTTTTTCTTAAATTTGGTGTCACTACTAGAAAATGAGATTTTTTCCACCGACATTCAATAAAAAAATTATTCTATAAAATATAATTTTCCCATCTTATGTCCACTGAATCAGCTCAATGGGTAAAAGCATGGTGGAAAATAAATTTCTATTGAATCACTAAAAAACTTCATAATTTGTCTGTGTGAAACCACTACTATTTAAATTTTTCCCACCGCATTCAATGGAAATAGCCACTAAAAGAAAAATCTGTGAAAAAATAATTTTCTTGAGGTGTGCATTGTGATAATATTGTATATAAAAGTGTGAATAATAAACATGAAAATTGATAAGAGTGTAATTTTCATTATTTTTGTCACTTAGACATTTCCATACTTTTTGTCACTTAGACATTTCCATAACATAAAGATAGAGAATATATTTTCATATATTTTGTAATTATTATTTTAATGTAATTATGTAAACTAGATATTTTCATATAATTAAGTTTGTAATTGTAAACACATATACATTGCATTAATGAGAGACCTCCATGGAAGGGGAGAATTACACAATTCTACATGGTATCAGAAGCCAAACCCTAATGCCACTCCTACCCTAAAAGAAACCGGCGGCCCCCTTCTTTTTGCAACGCCGAATAGCCACGTTTCAAGGCTTCTCCCGAATGTTCTTCCTCCACCCACGACGTGACACATCCTCCTCCTCCCTCATCTTCTCCTAACACATTTCATTGGCCTTCGCCGTAACAAATATCAAGAACTTTATCTATTTGGTTCTTGATCAAGAGGATGAAAAATACTCATCGTGGGTTGAACTATTTCAAATACATGCTTATGCATACAACGTCCTTGATCACATCGATGCCACCACACCTTGTCCACCCGACGTCGACAACCTGACGTGGAAGCGACTAGATGCAATTATCAAACAATGGATATATGGCACCATATCCAAGGATTTACTTCATACTATTATGAAGACAGGTGCTTCGGCTCACGAATTATGGACAAGGCTAGAGGAAATCTTTCAAGACAATAAACACACACGTGCCGTGTATCTAGGGGAGCAATTTAATATCACCCGTCTTGAGAATTTTGCTAATATGTCTACCTATTGTAAACAATTGAAATTAGTTGCAGGCCAATTATCTAACGTTGGCAATCCGATTTCAGAAATAAAGATGGATGTGCAACTAATTAATGGTTTTCCAAAGGGTGAGTACGATACAATTGCGATGATGATCTAACATGATGATTCCCTTTCTAGTTTCAACAAGGCCCGTTCATAATTACTATTGGATGAGACTAGACGTGTCAAACAAGACAAACATAATCAGAAAGCGTTAGTAGTTGATGCACTGCTGACCACCGCTGCACCCGTCGGACCACCAAAATTAGTACGATGGCTAAGGAGGTGGGAAGGGCCGATGCCTCGACAATGGGCGCGGAGACAGAGGATGAGGTCGTGAAGGCTGGTCCAATTTCGATAGACGGCAGGCCCAATCCCTTTATACATGGGCCAACCTAATATTGTGGCTAGCCTCCAGAAATTAGGCCTCTCTCCGTACCCTTACCCAACCGTACTGGCCCAGCACACGAGTCCAACACCGAGCATACTAGGCCCACACCACACAGGTCAACTACACCAGGCCCACTTCTCTACTGCCCAACAACAGGCATACAATCTTATGACCCCTACCGAACTAAGTCAGGGCTACAAAACTATGAATCTCCAGCAGCCCAACGACGCTTGTTACATGGATATGGGTGCCACATCCCACCTCACTCATGAATCTGGTAATCTCTCTCAGCTATTTAATTTGAACAATCCTCAATTTATTTTGGTCGAAATGGAGATCGTATTCCAATTCAAGGTTATGGCACCACTCAAAGACAACCACCTCACCCTCTTTTTACCCTAAAATGTCCTATATTCTCCTAACATCATTAAAAACTTAATCTTTTCTTAGGAAATTTTCTAGTGACAATTTCGTATCTATTTAGTTTGAACCTTTTGGTTTTTCTGTGAAGGACCTACGTATGGGGATAACTCTTACGAGATGCAATAGCGTGGGGAACCTATATCCTTTCTCATCCAATTCCGCTGCAAGTGTCAATCCACCAACCTCTCTAACTGAAATCTCTCTATCCACTTGACACAGTAGACTCGAGCACCCTAAAGCACCAACTTTTAATTTTCTTAGAAGTCAGAATTTCTTTCAATGTAATAAAGAGAAATTTACCCACGCCTGCTACTATTGTCCTTTAGGAATGCATGATAGACTTTCTTTTCAATCTTCATTGAGTGTAACGTTTTCTCCTTTTGATATTATTTATGTGGATTTATGGACATCTCTCATTACTATCAAAATAGGTCATATATATTATTTAGTGTTGTTGGATGATTTATATCATTTTCTTTGGGTTTATCCTCTAAAATATAAGTCCCAAGTTTACTCATTTTTTCTTGAATTTCAAGCATATGTTAAAACCCAATTTGAGAAGACCATCAAAATGTTTCACTGTGATAATGGCCGTGAGTTTAACAATTTCCTCTTTCATAAATTTTATGCAGGCAACGGCATGGTGTTTCACTTTTCTTGCCCACATACCTCACCTCAAAATGGTAAAGCCAAAAAAATTCTACGCACCATCAATAATAAAATCCGCAATATGCTCTTTTATGCTTCTATCCCCCTTCCTTTTGGGTCTACGCATTTCACATGTCAGCTTACCTTCTTAACATATTACCAATGGGAACTCTTCAAAATAAAACTCCAACCGAAATTCTCTTCCGTCGGCTCCCTTCTTATTGTCACCGTAGAATTTTTGGTTGTCTATGCTACACGAATCTCATCTCTACGGCCTCTCACAAATTAGCACTTAGGACTACTCCTTGTATTTTCTTGAGTTTTCCGTCGAATCGTAGGGGGTACGTATTCTATGATTTGTCCACAAATAAAACCCTAGTGTCTCATCATGTCACATTTGAGAAGAATGTTTTCCCATTTGCAAACGTCCGAAATTTTAAGCCACTGACTACGGCTTCCTTGATGATTCATACATTTCCCTTCTCATTCGAAATGCAATACATGGAGCTAGTAGTCCGACTTAATGTTTACCGCACTTGCCAGCTTTCCCGTCGATCACACCCCTGCCCCCGTCGACTACCTCATTGCCCACTGCCCCCCGTCACCAACCCGCTAAACCCACTGCCCTCGTTGACCACCCCCTGCCCCCGTCATTGCCCCACAACCCACTACCCCAGTCACTGCCCCACCATCCCTCTGCCCACTGCCCCCAGTCCTTTTACCTACACACTACATGGAAATCCGTACCCAGCATGAGATTTTCAAACCAAAAGTCCACTTTAACCTATCCACTCAAACTATCTCACCTTTACCTAAAAACCCAAAATTAGCCAAGCTTGACCCAATTGAAATGCGGTCATGTGTAAGGAATTTGATACGCTCACTTCACAACACACTTGGGATCTTGTCTCTAAACTAGAGAGGGTGAATGTGATTCAGTGTATGTGGATATATCATCACAAATTCAGAGATAGTGGTGAGCTTGAACGCCATAAGCCGAGACTTGTGGTAAATAGCACCGGGCAACGAGAGGGAGTTGATTATGGTGAGACATTCAGTCCATTGGTTAAACCTACCACCATTCGTACTATTTTGAGCATTGCTATGGGGAAAACTGGCTGATTCATCAACTTGATGTGAAAAATGTGTTCTTACATGGGAATTTGAAAGAAATTGTGTATATGTATCAACCACCTAGCTTTGTGCATCCCTCGACTCATCATCATGTCTGTAATCTTCGAAAATCACTCTATGGCTTGAAACAAGCCCTTCGGGCTTGGTATGAGCGTTTGCCACGTACATCAAGTAGATCGGGTTCATGTGCAGCAAAAGTGATAATTCACTTTTTTATTTTTCATCGAGGTAATGACATTGCATACCTTTTTCTTTATGTGGATGACATTATATTGACTACCTCCTCTGATGTGCTGAAAAATGAGATCATTACCTTGCTCAAATCAGAATTTGCCATGATAGACTTGAGTAAGTTGAGTTATTTTTTGGGGATTTTCGTGACCAGATCCGAGAATGCAATATTCATGTGTCAACGTAAATATGCCGAAGAGATTGTTTACAGGGCTAAAATGATAAACTGCAAGATCATGCCTACTCCAGTCGACTCGAAGTCGAAGCTCTGCACCAATGATAGGGACCCGGTGCGTGATCATTCTCTTTATAGGAGTCTTGCTAGTGTACTTCAGTATCTTACCTTTATTAGGCACGATATTGCCTATGTCGTTCAACAAGTGTGCTTGTTCATGCATTCTCTCTTGGAGCCTCACTTTAGCGCTCTTAAACGTATCATTTGATACGTTAAGGGTACCCTTGACTATGGATTACATCTTTATCCATCTGCACCGATCAGACTGATAACATACAAGGGCACCGATTAGGGAGGCTTTTCTGACACACGTCGATCTACTTATAGCTATTGTGTATTTTTGGGTGATAACCTCATTTCGTGGTCTGCAAAATGGCAAGCCACACTTTTCCGTTCGAGCGCAGAAGTAGAATATAGAGGCGTTGCGAACGTTGTTGCCGAAACTTGTTGGCTCAGAAAACCTCCTTCTAGAGCTTCATTGTCCCGTACATAAGGTATCTATTGTATATTGTGATAACGTATCTGTTGTCTACTTATCTCATAACCCGGTTCAACATCAGCGAACCAAACACATTGAGATGAATATTTATTTTGTTCGTGAGAAAGTTGCCATGGGTCATGTTTGGGTGTTACATGTTTCGTCTTCCTATCAGTACGCGGATATTACTCGGTAGTTGTTCCTTGACTTCAGATCCAGTCTAAGCATCCGGCCTCCTCCCGCTCTGACTGCGGGGTGTGATAGAGAATATATTAATATTCTCCATATATTCTGTAATTATTATTTTGATGTAATTATGTAAACTAGATATTCTTATGCAATTAGATTTATAATTGTAAACACCTATATATATTGCATTAATGAGAAGCCTCCCGAGAAGAGGAGAATTACATAATTCTACAAATAATACTCTTAATTATAACAAAAATATCATGATACACATTATTTGTATTGTATGTATGAAGAAACTATGAAATAATGAACATGTTAGAAGAAAGTAGGGCTGGCCAGTGGACCGGGTCGACCCGGTCCCTACCTGACCCTGACCCGACCTCGCCTCGGTCCCGCCACGATCCCCCTAAAAAAAATTGGCACGAGACTCGAACCCGGGACGGGACCTAGGCTCGTCCTGCTCCAGGCCCGATCCCGCCCGTCCCCCTCCCCTTTGCAAAAAATGACTGTTGCATAACGACCATTTTATATTTTAGCCGTTGTGCAACGACCATTTTTAGCCTCCCCCCTACCCACTTAATATTTATTTTTAACCCCTAAGTTAATATATTTACACTTTAACCCAAATTTTCAACTATAAATACCTCATTTTCTCTTCATCTTTTTCACAAATCATCCTACAATCTTTCTAATCTCTCAATCTATCTCTCTACAAGTCTACATTGCCTACTAAATATTATATTTTTTTGTTCATTTGTATAATTGTATCAAAGTTCAAAAATTGGGAGTGAAGTTGGCAACTAGCTTGAGGATCATCCATCGAGTAAAGTTTCAATTTTCAACCTCGATTACACGTCGACGTTACATCAGCGTTTGGTACATTCATCCTTCTTTAAATTATTATTGTTACTTTATTTTAATTATCGCACTTAATTTCATTATCTTTAATTATATATTTGCATAATTATAATTGAAGGATTAAGAGGTATGTTTAAGAGTAAGGGTGCTTTTTCTAGTAGGGGTAACAATGGCAAGGGTACTTCTTCTAGTCATCCTATTCCTAGACAAGATGATTTGATTGATTATACTCGTATAGATGAAACTGATTTTTAATGATATACCATTAGACGATGAGATATTCTGCAGCTCAACATGACTTTAATTTAGAAGATAATTTAGATGACACGCCCACTAATCTAGATGACACACCCACTAGTGCACCTCAAACTGAAACTGGAACGCCTCATATTCCCCCTAGCATGAGACGAGGCCCCACACAACGAAGAATAAAATCTGTTGCATGAGATTTTTTTGATAGGGACCAAGAGAATCGATTAGTTGGATGCAGAATTTGTAAAAATGTTTATAAATTTAAAATGAGAAAAGGTCAAGGTGGGACGAAAGGTTTATTAAGATATGTACAAAATTTTTACAAAACTAGGTGAGATGAATACGAGGCTACAAAGTTGGGTGCGCCAATGCACTCTCAATCGGGACAAGGTTCACATAGTGTCATGGACCAAGTACAAGGTCAAATTAACCAGATGACGGGCGGAATTGTAGGCCCTAAATACGATAAACATAGAGATATGGAAGCAATAGCAAAATAAGTTGCGGTGGAGGGTTTGCCCTTTTCATTTCCTTCCTCTCCTGGTTTTATTCATTACATTAGAGATATGTATAATCCTGCTTATAACGGTTTTCCTAGATCAACTGTTAGGAGAGACGTTTTTAAATTTGCACATGAATATCAACAATATTTACATTATTCATTATATCATTTTCCTGGCAAAGTATCTATCACGTCTGATATTGGTCGTAGTACTAACGACCATGATTATTTAATTGTAACATGTCATTGGATAGATTATAAATGGTTTATGCAAAAACGTATTTTAACATATAGATATATTGATGATAGGCACACCGGAAATTTTATTGCAGGAAATATTCATCAAGTTTGAGATTATTATGGTATAACCGACAAAACAATGACTGTTACGTTAGATAATGTTTCTTCTAATAATTATGCTATTAGAATTTTAAAAGATCTTTTAACTCCATCTTTTCCTAATTATTTTCATATAAAATATGCGTGTCATATTTATAACTTAGTTGTAAAGGATGGTCTATCACTTTTTGAAGACATTCTTAATAAAGTACAATTTTTTATAAATTTTATTTTTAGAAGTAATAGAATACAAAGAAAAAAAGAATATAAAAAAACTTGTCACGATTGTGGACTACCTTATAAAAAATTCCCGAAGAAGTAGCGACT